>OZ012647.1:16052859-17252859 GCA_963942575.1 Priocnemis perturbator | reverse complement strand
TGCAATAAATTATATTAAACAACGCGCGGACAATAGAACGAGATTTCGCTTGTTTCTTTTTTCACCCGCGCCCCGGAATTCTGGCAGCACACGACGTGTGTTATCAATCACGATAAATTTGCCGGTCGATCCATCTTAAAAATTTATCGCTAATTTCACATCACGCCTCAGGGAGGGTAACGCGTATTTCATCGTTTGCCATCCCTTTCCCATCTTTCTCCTGTAGTCGCACCTTGTCGTTTATCGTTTCCCCTGTACCTGTCTTCCTCTCTCATTCGAGTGCTACTTCCGTCTCTTCGCACTTCTCTTTCCTACCCCGAATGTCACGTGCCCACCTCTTTTTTTTATCTCTCGGACCATTCCACACGCGTGACGCGAATCAATAATCACTGATCGGCGACAAAGCTGTCCGTGGCGCCCGTTACCGGTGAGATGAATATTCATTTTTTTTCCTGCGCATACGTGCCGGACTGGCCACCCTACCGAATCACCTTTATCGAGGACTCTGACAAATCAATCCAAATTTCTGTCCTGGTGTTCTTGCCGGGAACAACAGAATTCTCACCGTTTCAACTTATTGTTAGCCGTATTGTGTCGGGCAGGAAGGTTCATAAGCAGTACGTGCACGATTGCTGTTTCGACGGATTATTTAAACAGTTAAATATGCATGAAAATTTTTCGTACCATAAGAGGTCCGTCACATTTTGGCCTTATTGTGAGTGCGTTAAGTAATACGGTATAAAATAATATTATAAACGAGTGGAAACTTGTTGCACCATATTGAGCGAAATTGTCATTGCTACGATCAACCTATGATGGTAACATGAATACCACATAATCAAATTTTGGCTATTAATTTGATCTCACATTGTGCGTAAACAACGTATTTTTTACAACAGCAGATAATATTCGTAATGAGACAATTACATAGATATGCACAAAGACCTTAAATTTCTATAAAACTAATAAGGTGCTGGAAACTTTTGACACAAAGAGATCTTTTTACACAAATCTGCGACGCTAAGCACTTCCGCTGACCTTTCCTTTCGACAGATTTTATTAAGCGTTGAACCGGCCATTAGCATGGTAATACCCATCTAGGTTACAAAGAGCAAAGGTGCATAAAACTTTATGGGATGCACACAGTTTCTCGAACGGCGGTTAAGAGGATTGCTTCTGATCCTTATAATGCGATCATTCTTTTCCGCCTTTGACTCCCGGTCCGGTTCTTCCTTCTTTTCTCCATCTCCCTCCAATTCCCCGCCCCTTTCACAACGTTCCGTGCTACCCCGGCTTCCATCGGTCTCCACCAGTCGCCAAAGACTTGTTTGTCGTCGGCCCAAAGCCTTCTGCGAATCTCCCTGCGCGTAGGAAGACGTACCCTCGCTTTGCGGGGGCCGAATCACTTCCGGTGACGATGCTATTATTTCGCGAAACTTCGCTCCACCGCACCGGTCGACTGACTACCGCAACTCCACTCCTCCATCTTCCCACTTTTTCGCTCTGCAACGAGGCTCTTCTTATTCTTCACCTCGCACGCCTGTTCCATTCTCTTATCTTGCTCACCCTAATTCACTCGCCCTAACATTCCTTCTCGCCCATCGCTCCCCTTCTTTCTCGTCTGTGTCTCACTCCTCCCCTGTTTCTCGGTGCACTCGAGAGCGTCCATTCTTACGGAGTTTGCGCTTGGCTCCCGAGACTCGCCGTGGCTCGTTCCCAACTTTCAATCGTTACATCGAAGTCGCACAGCTGGAAGTTGCGAGCCACCGGGCCGTGCAGTTGTCGGCGACGTCGCGCCGAATTCACGTATGTCACGGGCCGAAACCTGAAAGGGGAACAATTTTGGCAACGAGGGGCAGGTGCTAGTACGGCGTGTATGGACCCACCGACCTGCTCTACACTCTAGACGACAACACGCGTGCGCACGGCGTCAAATTTGTAACGCTCGGCGTTCCCGTCTTAGCGAACGGAGTCCTCTGTGATTGATGAAAACGTTTAAGAGGTGTTTACGCGCACGACGGCGATGTGAATTAATCTGACGTAAGTATCGGGTTCGTGGGTTGCTCGGTTCGACTGTACCGCGCTAACAAAAGTCATAAGGCGCACAATTTCTCTTCGCGCTTTCTGGGCCCGCCTACCCGCTTCTTGCGCTCAAATTCGTTGTCAGCCGCTTCTTAGTGCGCGTGAATTATATTGGTCGCGTAAACAAGCACGGTCTCCATTGTCCGGATCCGTCGGGTGATGAACGCGATCCATATCGGCTGAGTAATTTCCGTGCAGGTAACCTGGTCTTCACAAGGGCCCACGACTCTGCTGGTCCGCTGCAGGTGGGTGGGTGGAGGGCAGACGGAAAAGGGTGCCGAGAAGCAGAGAGTGTGAGAGAGGAATGGAGACAGAGATGTTGGGGGGACAGGTTTGCCGAGAGGGGGGTGACGAAAAGCGGAGCGGACGTCTATTAGGGTAAAAAGGGCTGCTGGCTGGGTTCTACACGGGACCGAGGCTGTTAAGAGGAAGTTTTGGCAAAAACGTCGGGGCTTGTCCTGCCTCGCTCGTACATTTAGGCTAATGTCGGGCGAGAGGAGTACGGGCGAAGGTGAAGGGTTCTGTGTACGAGAGAGAGTACCCGGGCAAAAACGGCTATTCTTGCTACCCGTGTCGGGCACGACGAAAGCGTGTGCACGATGATTACCTCCCTACCTTCCTGCTTCTGTCAACCCTCTCGCCCGTCTTGGCTCCTCCTTCTGTTTAGCTTAGTTTACCGTGGCATTGCGTCCGTGTCTTGCCCTGACTCATGTCCTCGCCGTTTTTGGTACGGCCCCGACATTTATCCTGCCGCCATCGGGCGTGGATCACTGTACCCTCTACCCTCCACCTATCGCGCGCAGCGTACATTCTATCGACTCCAACGGAAGTCCACTGCATCAACGCTCCGTAGCGTATAATAAACTGGATTGCGTGTACGTATTTTAAATCACTTACGTCGCGTACGACGCGGTAATGAAAACGGTACGATCCACGACGTCATTCGGCCGGATATCTAACAATAAGAGGAATATAAATGAAATTGCGAGGCAAGGGAAACTCCGCATTACAGTTAAGTGTTGCAAACTGCCGCAGTAATAGACGAAACTGGCAACATTCGTAAGAGAGTTGCGTGCGCGTTGCACATGCGACAACTTGATACATATCGTGACCGCAGCCCGTGAAACGTTTCTCCGTATCCGCTGGTTATTGCGCGTTGATCATACGCTTTATCCTTGGCCTTGCCACGTTCTTCCTTTCTCCCCCGGCTGACGGTATCCGCGAGCGAGACGAATGCCTTCGGGCGCGCCTCGTTGAAATTTACACGTCTGTATACGTATATCCTCGACTCGGCGTATCTGCGATTCCCGGACTCGGAGAAGCGAAAATGTTTGCCGAACGTGACGACACCTCGCGCGCGGTAGGTCTCGCCCTCGGTTGTTTGATTCGGCAAGGCCCCGTAACTACGTTTTTTCCGAAGAAACGTATCGCGGAATCCGTGGCTTCCGGCGAAGGGGAGCCGCGCGTGTTCCTGCATTCAAGTACGCGGTCGAGATAAAGAAAGACGCCGTTTCGTCAGCCCGTCGTCGTTGTCTCTTAATGCGAACTTCTCAACCGGCTCTCACCGCCGCGCACAACGTGTATAAATCGTAACGTGGATATTTTTACGAGCGGCCGATCGTTCCAAGCCGCGTATGTCAATGGGGTATGACGTTACAAACGGCAGTGAATTATTCACGGCCTCGTAAACGGCGACTCGCGTCGCTCAGCCTGCGTTTTCCCGCGTCGTCGCTGCGGTCAGCGCCGCGGCCAGAAACGCGATCGTAAAGATTGGTCGATGCTGACGCACGTCTTCGCGCGCCCCTTCACCTTTTCCTACTTTGCATTCGGCGCCTGCGCCGCGTTCTCATCCGGTAACGGGCCATTAGACGCGGGAAATTGACCTCCTCGGGCCGCGCTAAGGCGTCGAGGCAGTAAACTCTGAGAAATCGAAAACTTTGCCAATTTTCCCAATAATCTTGCCCGGCCGCGGTGATAGTTTCCAAGTTTCATTTTCCTCTTAAGTCGCGGCGTGATGCGCGTCTCTTACGGGGAAACTGTGCGCCGGGCGACTGGGACTTAATTATATTTGCAACTCCGGAATAACATGTCAGAATTAATTTCACCTTATTCTCGTTCAACTTTGATTGCGATCGTTAATACAGGGAAATTCAATATCATGATCTCAGTTCTTACGTTGGTTTCACTATTTAGGTAGACATTTTTAATGGCTAGTGACAGGAGGAGACTTCGAAAAGAGGGAACATTCACAGAACTTTCCATATATTTACGGCAATGCGATCCGTCAATGCCTTTGTCTCGCGTCACGTTGATTTTCTGGCCTCTCAAGTCGGGAAGGTTCGTTGCGCGAGAGCAACCAAACATTGACGTTCGCGGCGGAAAATGAGGAAGGATAGCGTTGTCTTCCTGGTCCTTTTGTTCGGCCGCGATCCTGAATACGAATCGTCGCGGCACGTGGAACGGAATCGGGTATCTCGACGTGCGATGCTCGTTCGTTGTCTCTACAGGACGTATCAAAGCGTCAACGTCGAAGTTCGCTCTTAACTTCAGAACGCCAATACATATTGTTTTTAATGAAAGAGACGTCAGTAGTATGTATCAATGTACACAATAAACAACATACTCGCACTGACTACATAACGGATATTAACGTACACGATACTTCCCATCATTACCGCTTTATTCTCAAATACGCCGTTCTCTAGAAATCGTCGGTAATGCTCGTCTAGCTACCGATCAAAGGATTAATCATGACTGAACTATCTGTTCCTCTGCTAAACTTAATTTCTTACCAGTCCCTGCTATCACTATTGATTTCTCACAATGACTATCCGTCGTCGTATTATGCGTAAAATAACGAAAAGTGAAAAGAGTCAGGCGGTGGAACTTTGATACACACTGTAGACGCAGTTTGTCGCAGGGTAGGGTCGTAGGGTGTGGAAGGCAAACCTGATGGAAGAAGAAGGAAGGCGGGCGTGGGCAAACGGGACTCCTCCGGCTCTGGCCTAGGTGGGACGCCCGGGGAGGATATTTCTCCCCGCGGAAACAAACGTCCTACGTGCCTGGAAATTTCGATCGGTTCGACTTCGACGTCCGGGGTGGACTTTTCCAATTAGACCGGACGGAGATTCATGGGGGAGCGTGTGCTCGTCGCTGTTCCCTCGTCGGATTCGCGAGTAACCACCTGCCAAAGGTGTCCGTTCGCACACTCCTCTTCGCCCGCTTCTTGCCCTTCATCTGCCTCCTGTCTGTCGGAAATGTCAATGCTTTCGGTTAGAGCTGAATGCAGCATTCGTTCTGCGCTGGTATGACAGGTCGCCTGAAGGTTTGTCAATGCTTATGAATATCGATGAGGTCGCTGGCCAAGCGTTTGAATATATTAAAACTTTGGGTTTACCTTCCCGATTCTTCGGTTGATATTTGTTTTCTGAAAGGTGACACCCGTTCGGTACATATCTCGTCTTTTCGGTGTTTGCATTGGTTGTCTTATTTGTTCTTTTCTCATTTTTATTCGGGATACAATGAAATAATGTGAAACGACATGATGCAAATACGAAAACGTGCATACAAGGTTACAACGCCACTGTACAACGTGTGCGTGTGTACGTCAATAAGTAACTGATAAACGATGAAAATGAGCACGCGACGATGACTAGACGCTTAAGAAAGCACGTCCACCTTAATACAACTGAATAGTCGAGGCGCTCTTCAATCCTGGCGCGTCTCCACGGAAAGGTCTGGGAAAAATCCAACGAGATGATTCAGCAATCTCGTCGGGTCGTCGACATTTTCCGATCTGACCAAGATTTGGCTCCCCTCGACGCATCGTCGTCGCCGCTGCCCACGCAACTCGAGCGAAATAGTCCCGAGGGAGAGCCGACTTCGTGGCATCGAGACGTCACGGAAATAGCGCTCTCGTTTTCTCCAGGCACACCTGGGGATTATAACGAACCGACGACATTGCCGGAGGAACAAACACGGCCGAAGTGTGCCAGATACGCTCGCCGCGCGCCGCCGAGAATATTATCTCGCCTCGTGGCACGATCTTCCCGCGTGTGTCCGCCCCGCTGCATTCTTTTTCCCCGCAATCTTAATTCCGGCACACCAGACCGACGGTCGTCTGCCGAGCTGAGCTAGAAAATTGGAAAGAAAATCCTCTTCCGATGTAGCAGCCGTTAATATCGACGGCGACGAAAAGTTCACCATCGTTGACGATCTAAAAGCACAAATTGCCACTTGGAGCCCAAGTGCGCAGTTATATATACAGTTTGACGTGAATCGTATTGCGCGTCGCGTGTGCTTCGATACGTTATATTTATATCCAGGGCTCGCTCGAACGAAGCCAGCGACTTCAAAGAGCACTTTCCAATCGCTCGTATGAGCGGTACAGATACGTTTCTTCTAACGGGCCGACGTTGACGGAAGACAGGAAATGGAGGTCAAGTCGAGTTGGGAGAAGACGAAAAGATGCGGGGGGGAAACTCGAGAGAGGGCGGTTATACATAGAACTCTTCTACTCGATAATATCGCGGTTAGTGGGACAATCACCGGAGAAAGTTACCTCCTCCGTCGGCGGCCGCGCGTCCCTCTCGCCAGTCTTCTCCATTCCTCTCCTTTCCTCTCTCTCTCCTTTCCCACAAGCCCAGAAACCTTCTCCGCTGTCCTCCTTTTACGATTCATGTCGCGCTTCGGGCAGCACGATCGAAACGAAATTCGTTTCGACGTCGACATCGCGCTGTGGCAGAAAAAGGGGGGAAAAAAAAGGAATGAGACGCCGGCACCGGACCTGTTACCGATTGCGAGATCGTGTAACACGGTACCGAGTACTGCTTTGCAATATCGCTAGGAAGAGCGCGATTAGCCTCGGGTGGCTTAGCTCCCGCGCTTAGAAGCGGATGTAATTACATGACGGATTGTCCACGACGTGGGCTGGAAATTATTACAATCATCTCGCTGGAGAATTAACAGTTTTCTGCCCATTGATCTACTTCTGCCTCTCTCTCTCTCTCTCTCTCTCTCTCTCTCTCTCGTATTTTTCGCTCCTCTTACCAGTCTGTCAAGTTTTACTACCTCCCTATGCACCCGATAAGCCGTTGATTTATGAACTTGCAAATCGACACGTACGCTGATTTCTGTCCTGATAAACTTCATCATTTATGGATTCGCGCGCCCGTAAAATCTTCCACGTCGAAATGTAAATGGAAGATTTCTATGTATTTATACGTCTGTAAATATGTATAGCGACGCTACCGTCTGTCCCGCGCGTATATATCTCCGCCGCTTTCAACATGTACGTACATGTATCTGCGAGCCGGCTGTTATCCAGTTCTTTGGGAGCAGCGAGACAACAAGAGCAATTAACCAGATTCTGTATCCACGCAAGTACGAGTTCTAAGATTAGAGTAACGGCGGAAAGTATATAGAGAGACGACGGTATAGTGTCAAGGTATTGCAGTACGAGTATTATGCGGTCTTCAAAGTGTCAACCACAAGCACCCTCAGGCTTACATGACGCGGCACCGAAGTGTCTCTGGAGGTAGGAAATCCGGCATCGTGGCCGGGGCTGGAGAGACTGAAAAGGGGAGCTACGGAAGTGCGATTTCACGACGTGACAATTCCTTTGACCGCGGCGTTTCAGTACTAGAAGAGAGGGGACAGCCGGGAACGGCGCTCTCGTTCTGCAAATGCACGGAACCGGCGTCCATCTCGGATGATGTCGGATTCACCACCGAACGACAGTTCGGTCTTACGTATTCCTATACACCCGCGCACTGTCGCGTTGTGGCGTATCTGGTGCAGGTTTCGCAACACATAAATATCGCCGTAAAAGGATAGACTCCTGCCTTTCACGGTTCTTCGATAAAATAGAAATCGCAGAGTCGCGAGGAGTACGCGCATTCGTATGCAGATATTTAGAATGAGTCCGATATAAGCTTGCTTTATGCTTTCGACGGTCACAAAGTGTTCACGGCGAAAGGTTATGTGTTTGCGGCCTAATGGCGTAATAGTTTGAAAATATAGGAACCCCGGGTCAAGAGTAGTAAACGTAAAACGTGTTTCGAGGAGACGATCGTAAAAAGAGGGAGTGTTAAGTACATGGTAAGAGACTGTCGGGTTCTATTGAGGGGTTGACGCCATCCAAGCCGGACATTGTGCCGGCGAGAAGCCAGGGTAAGAGAAGGAAAGAGAGAGAGAGAGAGAGAGAGGGGCGAGAAAGAGAAATAGGGACAAGGAGGGGCCGAGGATAGAGGCGGGAAGACAAAATGTGTGGCACACAACTGTACGCATTATTCAGAGGCTCGTAGCGGTGGCACAATGGGGCAGCCTATTACAAGATGCAGCCACCGTTGCTGAAATAAATGCGCCTGCCTTCTTCTAAACGAATGTACCCGTAGACTCACTCAGGCCACTCACTCCCGCTATTTCGTGCTTATTACGGACCCGTCCGCCCCTCTCTCCTCCTTCGCCATCTTGGTTCGGGCGAAAGATGAAAAGCACGAAGAAAGGCCGGGTGAAACCGGATGAAAACGTCAAAAAGGAGCTACCGCTTCCTCCTGCTACGCTCCTACTAACGCTGCCTTCCGACAACGTCAGTTTTGCCTGGCCAGGGGCGTCGACGTTTAGCCCGTCAGAACCGTGGACTCTTCTTTTCGGAACGTCACCGCGGATGTTCGAGTCGATCTCCCGACGACAGCCGATCGACCCGTTGCGGCACATTCAAATTTACCCTGCTTCCCGATTCCTTTCAGACTTTCCGTACGCGCGAACCCTGTCAAATGTACCGGGCGAGTATGGAATGAGTGAGGGAATGATTTACGAATTAGAGGGCTATATTCAGGCATGAGCTGAAAAATGTGAGCGAGAAAGTGTGAACGGATCGACGATTAACGCGCCACTCGTCACTGTAAAGTGCGCGTTCGCAAATTACAATGCCGGCGTAGGATTTAAAGTAATTTAAACGGTCACCGGGGGAGCGCGATTGTGAGGTTTGCTCGGGCGCTTATCAAAACGGCGCGCGGTCAAATTTTCGATTTTGATTCCCTTTCCGTGTTCGGGACAAAAAAAGGCATCCCAATACGAGTCCCTCGTGCGATGCACGACGGCGGTTGTCCTGTTGTTGCAGCGTCCTTTTTATACACTTTTTTTTTTCTCCTCTTCTTTGTGAACGGGCCAGGGCGACGGGGAAAAATAAACGTTTCGGACCTTGGCTATTGTTCCCCAAGGTGCTTTTGATTTCGGAGGGCCAAACGTGGTCGAGAAGAACTGGAGGTTGGACGACAAGCAGGACGAGGCGGGTGGGGGAAGAAGGGGGATATGCGGAGAAATAAAGCGGGATGGGCGAAATTTCGTATCGGTCTACGAGACACACTCTAACCTGACCCTGTTATTTCACCAGACGACATTTTCTTCGCAGCCTGACACTACCCGATTTTTTTCCCAGTTTTCACTTACATCGACGACGACGTTACCTAGCAACTAGCAAAGGGCACACCAGTCCTTGAGGACGTTTACATTGTTCCGTCACCGTCCTGAATATTCGTGACCTCTGTATTTCTCGTTCGTTATTAAACAGACCTGTAACGCGGAACTCTTCTCGGAAACAGTTCAAATATACGGCCGAAAAGAAGGTTAATGAAACGTAATTTAGAAACGTAATTTAGGGTAAGAAAGTATTAACTGCTTTCACAATGCGACTTTCTGGCTCGTCTGAGTGTCAGGATAAGTCGCGAGACGTGCAGCGAAAACAGAGACAGTTATTGACCGAGAAGACACACTTCTGAAAAATCTTCGCTCCCGATCTTTCGCATCCTAAACGACCTCTTCGACTGCTTTCCAAGGTCTATCCAGCTCATCTTACTCATAAACATCTCAGACATCGGGAGCCATTAGTTCGGAGCCCCTCCTTATCTAATACCGAGGACTCAATGAGTCGATTTCACAGTACGACATTCCGATTGGCTTCGAACGTCGGAATGGGACTACGCCGGTACGAAGGAGTCAGTGTGAAGAGACGGACGAGAAGGAAAGGGAGACTTCGGTGCAGGAGTCGACGGAAAGACACATCGCGAGGAGTGGTCGGGGCCGAGCGGTGGTATCAGGCAGGTCATCTCTAATTATACCGACCCACGGTAGGAATTGTGGCGCCCACGGTCTCTTCATATTATTCAACGCTGAGTGCCGTGCGCGGCGAGAGAATCCCGTGCCCGTGTTGCCAGCTTCCCGACCAGCGATATTACACGCAGGGGTATCCAGCAGCATAACCCCACCATCCGCCGCGACGCCCGGAGACATCCACTCGACGTCGGAATTTCATATCGCGCATGGCACCCTTTCGACGATGGAAAGCCCGGGCGTTAAATTCGAAGCGTGCCATGTCGATGGAAGTTCGACGCCGCGCGCCCGCGCCCGCGCCCGCGCCCGCGCCGGGGGCACACATCGCTGTGGCAAGGAGAGGATCGTCGCTCGGCTGTTGTCAGTAGTCGCGATGGCAATTTCGTCCGGCACCATTGTTTATTCGCCGTAATTTCGAGGGATCGCTGCTTCCGCACGACGCGCGCATTTTATTAACTATTCCCTCCTTTCTTCCGGCGCCCCCGTGAATCATCGTCGCCCTGGCGAGATTTTCGCTTTCGCCCGGCCAGATTTCATTTTTCACGGTCGCGTTGCCGCTCGCTCGATGCGCCGTTAAATGACCAATTTTTTCTCTCTCTCGTATAATCGCGCTCTCACGGAACGCTTTCACGGTGGCCGTTGTTTAGTCCCGATGGAAGTATGTCGTTCATGCGACCAATTAGTCAGGCATGCCGAATGTCGAGAACTCACGGAATACCCCTCGCAGCTGGTTGTAATTACAATCTCTGTACCCGGCGTTTTCATGTAAGCGTTTCATTATCTCCGCGAAATCTCGTTGCCTCTCCCGACCCTCCCGGCGCCGCGGGTCAGCGAGAGGAACTTTTCCACCAAACGCGTCTAATGCCGTCATCCGAGCGTGTCTGTTCAACGAACGTTGCGAGCCTTTCGACGCCGATCGCGGCGGCGCAAGTAGGTCACGCTTTTTCGCCGACGACGCGCATTCAATGCAATCCTGATCAATTAGCGATAAGAGCGAGCGTCGACGAAAATCTCATAATGTCCCGCTGCAACCCCTCCGTCGAAAAAATTCTCCCGACATAACGGGACGGCTTGGTCGCGTAACGGTTACTTTTTCTATCGCCCCTCGAAAGACCTCTTCTCACGGGCGCACGAGAGATGGCGGTCGAAGAAAAAGATTGGACCGCGCGGGTTTGCGTACGAACGCCGCTCGACCTCGGCCCGGTCCGCGTTCAAAAGAGAATTCGCGTTTGTTGAACGCACAACGGCGATCAAACGCCGTGGGAGTGACACCGATTAATCACCGAAGTCAAGGCCGCTCCTGGACACCGTTACGTTGAGCGCAGTTTCGTGAATACGGAAGGGGGCATCGTCGATAGACTCGGAAGAGGGATGAGGAGGGAGGATGAGCAGCGTGCGCCGTCTCGTCCGCGCGGGTCAACAAATTAACCGTGCCTCTTTTAGGCCCGTTTCACACGACCCCTTTGCACCCGATACCGTACACTCTTCTCCTGAACGCTGATTCATCGTGCGAGGTTTTGTGACTAATGAAACTCACGGGACCCGGAGCATGAAGTTGATGGTTAGAGTCCAGTTTGAATTTCGAACAATTAAAATGGTGGGAGACGTCGTTACGCGTAATGGCCGGTGCTCTCGTCTAATGAGCCCGGCATATTTGACGCTCGCTCTCCTGACATTTTGTTCCATGGCGTTTTTGCGCACAGCTTCGTTGATATACATGTCCGTCTTTCGCGGGTCATTGATACTTGCGTCAGATCGGTGTGTTTGACGATGCCGTTCTTCGAGTCTTCCTGCATCTGTCGTTTATTTGACGCGGCGGCGTCTCCTAGGACTCCTATTGTCTGCTAGTAGGTACGGCAGCGAGAACGTTTCGTCGTACGACCCGTCATCGGTATTTGGGTAGCGTCGATTGCCTCGCATTGATCCGTGAGACGTCGATTGGCGGATACACAGATGACAGACCTAGTCACACAACAGGTAGCCCTCGATCAACCATGAACATTTGTCCCGTTGAGCGCGGCACCCGATTATCAGTGAAAGTATTTACTCGATAGTCTAGTTTGGCTACCCGATCGCCGTCTACGCGCGATGACAAGTTTGCTCGTCTAATCGAATGTAACTGATAATTATGTCGATACGAACGCGCACGATTGCCGCGAAAATAGGGACGCGCGAGAGCCGGCAAACGAATGTGTTTGCTTTGCAAAGGAGAAGCGCGAGAGGCCATCGCTGGTTTGGGCGCCAATCAACATGCAGATGATGCGTTTGTTCCCGGGCATCGTTAATTCGTCCATTGAGCACGCCGTATTCGAACATTAACGTCGTTTCATATTCATATTAATGGATGTAAATTAAGCGGAGATCCCTTTTTGCGTTGTCTCGCGCGCCGCCTCTCTCACCCCGTTCCGTATCTATGCACTCGCGCCTTGACCATTACAATTTCTCGCATCGATGCGTCTCTCTCCGTTCTTCTTCCGCCGTCCCCACCGTCGATCCCTATCACTGCCACAGTCTCCCTCCCCTCCTGCCTCTCGTTGCGAGCCGTAATTGCGAGTCTATTGTGGCGAAAATTCAGCTCGTTTATTAACAATCGCGGAAGGGGCTTACTTTTTTCCGTGCCCCCGGGGGCCTTCGAGGATATATCGCGACGCGCGGCTAGGAGCCGCTCGCAACAAGCGGCTCTCTGATTTCGTAACGTCGGCGCACGGATTATTTATTCGCCGCGATATCCCGGCTACGTCGCTCGCGCACGACGACCCGCCGCGCAATGAATGCTACTAATTACTCCCGGCGAATGCTCACGCGCTCGGCCAGTCATCCCGTGAATGAATTGTCTTCATTTTGTTTTCAGGTAAGCTTCTTAGAACGGGGTCACTAATGACTGAATTCATGCCCGCGAGACGGATCGGCGCGGTGAGTAAGCAAAAGTCCCTCGGCGAAAGGTGTAGCTGCGAAAAAGGGACGCCGACGATCTTACGGGTGGTTAATGATGTTACCCGGAGTTACATGCTCCCGCTAGATTTCCCAGAAGCGCTCTCGGGATTGTTCCTCACTTTTTCTTCCCTTTCCTTTTCCACCCTGATTACGCGCGTCTTTTCTTCGTCTTTCATCCCCTCCTCCTCCTCCTCCTCCTCCTCCTCCGCCGGCTTCATGCTCGCCGTTTTTTCTACCCCTCTTCTTCCGCCACCCTCGCGAGACAGGCGCCCTCAGACAATGGATATTTTGCACCCGAACTGGCAAAGACCCTTCTCAATCGTAAGTGAGGTGATGTCGGCCTGCGAGGATCAGTCGCTGATATTGTAGAAATGCCGAACGGGGCGGGCGATTAATGTCGAAACTTTTTTCATACACTTCGGCTATCGCGAAAATGGGATGTGCGAATACGGGAATTGGAACGTATCGAAATTAAATGTATCAATATGATATACGAATTATATTAACTACAATGCAGTGATCAGCGTTCGTTGTAAATGCCTATTGAAGGGCTATCGCATAAACATCTCTTCCCTATTAATAATCGCCCCCTTTTAACACTTCAATGCATTTCGCGTTTCAATTAGTAGCATCCATCGTACTAAATGTAATTATTAATAGATACCCGATATCGAAATTTGACGGCACGTATGATATTTAATATCGCAGCAAACCCGCAAAATAATCCTACAGGTCATTGAAATGAAAAGAAATTGGAGCTTGCGTTCACGCGAATGTACGTGGTTTTTGTATACGTTAATTTTTAATATCCGTCCAGTTAAAATTCGTAGATAATGTAGAAATATAAATTCGTGCTGTAACTAATTATAATACTAAATGCATAAATATTTAAGACCAGCGAACATTTATTTTAAACTAAAATATACTATATAAATAAGGTTGAAAACTGGACAACGTCATCACAGGAAAAAAGCCTTATGCACAGCGTAGTAGTGGAGCATTCGTTATTCACAATTCGGAAGCAGTCCGATATCTGGTGCCCTATCCTCAGCAACTATTCGCAATTTTCCGAGGAGCCAAGGAAATTTCCGAAAGTCGATACATTGGGTCACGGCTATTGGAAGGGTTAAGAAGAGCAATTCACTATCCGTACGTTCATCAAGGCGCGGTTGCATTATGCAATTGGACGTGGGGAACGCGATGGAGGGTTTGCGTGGAACACCTTCCAAGCGGAAGTTCGTGGTCGTATCTACTCGTTCGCTCAACGCTTTCGGCGCGATCCGGAACGAGGAGTACTCGGCAGTTGGTCTTTCGTCTCGAGACCAGAATACCGTCTGTACCGAGTGCTTTAACCGTTTTAACCATTAATGCCCCGACGTTCGCGATTGAACCCGTGGGACGGCCCTTGAAGATCTACCGTGAGGAGATTCGTCGTGAGGGATCGATTCGTACCGGGTGTTGACCATAGCGACGGATTTACCTCTATGCATTGCCGCGCAGCACACGTGATCTCGTTCTCCATGCGAAGCGCTCCTCAATGAATAATCACGCCGAGCAATTGTCTCGTTCGTTTGCAGGAAATCGTGAAATATCGATGAGCGCTTGGGGTGCCCTGACCCGTTTTTGCCTTTTTCCGTCTAAAAATCTACGAGACTTCAATATTGCAGAGCTGATAATGTACGGCTTGAATGGGACCACCGTGGTAAAAAGAAGTTAAAGTTGGAGAGAACTATTAAAGGGGACGCGAAGAAGGGAATAATGTAGAGTATTTTTATGCTCTTCACTTGAATCGACGGTGGAAATGATAGTAGAATATAATGCTAGAATACCACAGTATTGAGACGCAGCGTGCTATTTTAATCGAAATAGAATGCGGTACAAGTAGTTGAGTTCAAGTGTAGCGTGATATAACAAATTCTTGCGTGCGCCAAAGCTTTTTTCATTTCATATACATTTTGCCTTCTACCGTCGTGTAAAAACACGGGAGAAAATGGCAAATTCTTCTCGCGGCAGCTTACACTCGAGTACAGTGTGTACGTAGGAATTTATGAAGTTTTAAGGATCACGAAGTTTGCGAAGAATTTTTATAACAGATACGGCCATCCTGCCGTCTCAAACGACGCGGACTTGTCCACTTTTTTTTTCACAGTGCCCTCCCACGGAGTACAGGAAGACGGTTTACACGGCAGGTTTGAGTTTTCGACTGCACTTCCCGGATTTTATGCAGAATTTTTCCTCGCCTCGCAGAATTTATGCGCGTCGCGCCATTCGCTGTAAATTTTATCTCCCGCCGCGGGAGCTTCCTCGTCCCCTCAGGAATCGTCGTGTTTCGTTACGCTCGTAACTCGCGGAAATAATGATGGCGAGCTATCCGGGACCTCTTAGCAATTCCTTTCAAGAATTACCGTCGGTAATGAATGCGCCCCTTGATTAAATGAACGTTGCGCTTTCAGAGCACAGTCGAAAGTCGCGGATCGATCGCGTGCGGCCTGTCAGTCGACGCGAGGCGACCCGACGCCACCCGACGCACATACCATCACCACCACCACCACCACTACCACCACTATTCATGCTCGTTTGAGGTCGCGTCGCTTGATCATCTTTCATTCAGCTCCCGTCGAAACCCGATTCTGCCTACTTTCCCCAAACATTCAATTCGGCGCCGATTTATTTCCCGTCGGGATGCAACGGAAATCTCTCGCGGCGTCGCTAAAGTCTCGCTTGGCGGGAGAACGCGATCGGTAGGCTTGAATTTCAAATGCGGCTCCGGTACGTGCTCGTGACGAAAACTTTTGCTACTCGGGCCTAGCGACGTCTTGCCTTTCTGCGAACGGAAATCGAATAGGTTCGGCGTTAGAGTCAAGGGGGAGACGGCGGCGGGTCGTGGGCGAATTAATTCCGTGTCACGTAACGCGGATAATTCAAGCCCGACGCGCGTTTCTCGGAGCAGAAAATGGTGAGCAAGATTATCATCCTTATTCTGCGCGCGCGATGACCATGATATCCGGATGTAGGGTGCGTCGGGGACCCTGCAATAAGCGGAGGGAAAAGTGTTTCCGTTAACGTCGGGATAATTACGCGATACTGCGCTGCGTTATTATTACTTGCGCTGTCCGATCAGACGTGAAAGCAGACGAACGATTGGTAAACGCTTGGAAACGATCCTTTTTAATATGGGTTCGATATTTTTTTTGGTACCATTTTTAATGAAGATTGTTCTTGTTTAAGTCATAATTGGAGAGTAACAGCAAAACTACTAATCCCACAGACATCTTTTTCCGAAGCATGAAGATGTCAATGAAACTGCTCGTTTTATCGTTTCTGTTAAATAACGCCACGTTAAACGTGAAATCTGGAAGACTGGCTGTTACGGTGCGAAAGGTATGAGGACGACTGCGCGTTTCGACGTTCGAATCCGCAGCAGTCAAAAATCGTGAGGGATTTACGTGGACGCGTAAGCCCGGGAATTCATCCTACGGTACTCGAAAGGGAAACATCAGTCTCGCCGACTGTCCGGGTTCGCCATGTCACAACCCTTCTCCCGAGGAACATGCAGGAATGGGACTGCGGCGACGTGCAACACGACGGAATAACAAGAACGACGACGCCGAACGAGCGTGTCCGGCGTACAAATGGCAAAATGTTTCGTGCATCCTTGGATAATATGCGGTGCAATGCCGAATGCCAGCACGTCTGCGCGGGCAGCCGGTCTTCCAATATGCATGCATGTGCAACTCCCAACCTGCACCCCGCACGCGCTCGCATCGCTGCCACGCCATTCCTCTTTCTCTCTTTCTTCGTTTCCAACTCGCCACGACACTCTCTTTCCTCGTCCCTTGCGCCGCGGGCGGACGCTCACATTTCAAAAGTCCGCGGACCGGGTGCCGTGGTTATTCGGGGTGCAACCTTTCGACATCCGCGTTTCGGCCAATTTGCGTCATCGGTTCTCGCTTTTCGCGTCCGCAGAGGAATGGCTTTGACAATCGCGTGGGCTGCGAGCGCGGCGCGCGAGCTACCGTTTCAAAGATCGGAATCGGCTGTCTCGCTCGCGTTGTTCGGCACCGCGGTTGCGATGTCTCGATGGCTCAAAGCTGTTTGCGGTGGTCGCGCATGACGCACCCACGGCTTTACCGATGCTACCACCAACGTTTCGCGCGATTCATAATGAGTGTTGAAGTCTTCATCGATCCTTTTCCCGCATTTTTTCCTTCATTTCATCGTGCCACGCCGGTGTTACAAGTATACGAATCTGTAGTGTCACATAAGTTGACCGAAACGTGGGAGGTGTGGGTCGTGTGTACTCGCGCGCATGCGTATAGTCGCGCTGCGTGCGATAAAACTTAATATTGGTTTCGTGCTACTAATAAAAGAGACCCTCGATGAGCGGTTGATGGAAAGAGATTACAGTGTCGCTTGCGCTTCTTTCATCCTCCTTCCGTGGGCGTCGACGACGCCTATCTTTATGCTCCCCTTCAGAAATACCTGATTCCGAGCAGATGACTACTTGACACGGGGAGAGGATCGTTCACGTACGCTCGATAGAGTTGAAAACGAATGGCCATCGGCCGTTACGAAGCGCTTACTCAGCTCCTCTCTTTCTCGCTCACTCCTTTTCTTTCCCTCTGCCTCCCCTCTGTTCTCCAAAGACTACGCGCCTGCACGTAATGTCCGACGTCGTATGACCCAGGAACCGGCGATGGTGCCTCGCAGCCGGCTTCTGCCACCCCTTCCTCTACCCCGGAAAATTTGGAATACTCGATTTCACGGACGGCGGGACGCGACCGTTGTCCGTTCCTTCCTCCTTTTGTCCTTTGTCGGGTCGTTAAACGCCCCGGAGATTCTACTTTATTTCCGGTGGCTGGACGACGGCGCCGTTAGTCCGACTGGAATCTCAGTGCGCGTCGTGGGTGGGGGCTGCACACGGAAATGACAAACGTTTATTCTTTTCGTCGCCCGGTCCGCGCGTTTCGTCAATTTTCGCGCCGACACCGACGTAACTCGTGAAACGCTCGTCTCTTTTTCGATTTCAAACCCGTTTCGTCATCCGATTACGATTCCGCGCGAGGTTTTCGAGCGTCACATAACTTTCTAAACGGTTGCCGTCCCGTGCTTCTTTTCCGCGTCGATCCTTCCTCCTGCCTTCTCCTCGCTCTGTGTCTAGTGTACGGCGAACCTGAGCTATGTTTGGCTTTACATTTGTAAACCCATCACAGATCCGCCTTCGAACATTCCAGGCATTGCGTTTAGAAATATCACGTCGCTCGTTCTACACCAGCTAACCTGCTAACTGAGCCGCGTGAACGTTTGGCAATGGTGTAACACGCTTTGTCGCTTTTATGACCGAGGCACTTTGCACTTTACGTCTCTTACTTACGATGGGACACTTTCTATTTGCGCCGATAATTCGGTTCCATTCAATATTATCGTTTTTATTCGATTGACGGCGAAAAAGAACGTTCGACGTCTGACGAAACATTTGATTTGTCACAATATCTGTCCCGGTAGCCTGGCGTTCCTGTCGACGTCGGCTTTTTCTTCCGAATCCACGTAATGGCAAAAGTCTGTTCGATTCTCGGCGATAATGACCGCGGCGAGGCGGGAAAGACAATCCGCGGTGCGTTACCTAACGTCCTTTTTCACGTTTATTGTTGCATCGTTCGTCTGTTTCGTCGCGCATTCCACCTTGCGCGAGAACGCGCGAAAGAAAGGGAGGTAATTCTGGATCCCTGTCTTTCCGCGTTCCAGCGTCATTCTTTCGAGAAATACCGGGCGTTTGTCTATTCCGGTAATGAAAGCACTTTGTCTCCCGGCGGAAGAGAAAATCTTATTTGAAGAGACCGATCTTTCTAGTCCTGCGATCTCGGTCATATTTGCCCTCCGTCCGTATCAAATAGTCGTATACTCGGGCCAGGCCCTTCCGGCTTTTCCCTGACGAATACGTAGTCGTCTCATTAACGCGTTGTTGTATGCGAAGGAAGAACGCAGTTACGATAGAACGTGGCGCACAAGGAAGAGAAGACTGGGCCACGAACGGAACGACGGCTTCGTGAAAAGAACTTGTCATACGATATTCGGGTTGGATAGTGTCAGTGTAGTAATTAGTGAACCACCGCATGTTCGGTATCTTCCTTTCTACGATTTTTCCCCTCACAAGCTTTTCGATAGAATACATGAATATTCAAATTCTTTTAAAAATACACCAGTCCGACTGAACAGCAATTACCATTGTTCAGTGCATTGTTACATGACTTCAGAGTAGCCTGGCACTAGTTTCCATGAAGTGGTAGACAGCACCGAACTCGTATAATCCGCCCACGTCTTTTACCGGCGATGCTGCATTTGATACGTTCGTCTGTTATAAATGAAATTCATACCGGAGTTCCCGCAATGAAAGACAACCGCCGGACATAATGGAGCTGACACCGTCAAAGCCGAACATTGTGCCGGCTGACATTAATCGGCGAAGTCAGCTGTCTCTGACGCGACATATTCGCGAGCGGCGACGGCATTGTTCCGCGTGCACGCTTTTTCGAAGGGTCTCTCCCGCCTCCTGGCCGCAACGGTCCGCGCCGGGAGAGTGAAAGTGTCGTTCTTCACGCCGCGTCGAACTGAATTCGAAACTCTCTTTGGAGCTTTCCCTTCCACGTCCCGTTCGCCTTCGCCTTCCTCGCCGCGCGCTTCGTCGTTCAACTCGGGCGCAAGTAACGTCGAAGCTTGTCTAGACCGGAGACGCGATGTTCCGTCTTTTTTGTCGTTGACCGGGGAGCTACATTATGCACTGCCCGTGCCATACGACGTGTGCCGTCAAGGTACCTACTGCGAGTCTTCCCGTACGACGCCGGACTCGCGCTACGCTAGTTAAGGATGCCTGCTTTCACCGCTGCTCGACGAGAGGGTCTCATAAGCGCGAGATCCGCGCGTACACCGACGCACGCCAATCTCTATACACGGATAACGGATGACGCTTGTGTCCTCTCTCGCCCCGTCGCACGTATGCACCTGAATATAACGCCGGGCTCTGAGAGGCCGAACCCGACGGTCGAACCGCACCGGTGGTATCGAGCGACACTCTCTATTGGGAGAGAGTACCCGCGATTCGAGGTCTACCGCGCGTATTGAGTAATACCCCTCCCGACTTACTTTATTCAAATGGAGATTCGCTTTCTCGGTGCAGCAGCGACGCGCGAGATATATCGCGCCAGCCTTTCTTGCTGCCTCCGCCAAACCTACACATTAATTACGTACTTCTGATAACGCGGCTCGAGCGAAACTTTAGCACGACACGGTACTCCCGAGAACGTAACAGACGGTTGTGAAATAGCGTGGATCCGTTGCCGCGGTGGACAGATGCGACGCTCGACTCGTATGTGCGCGCGCGCGGGTTTTCTCTGGCACGGACTTTTGCTGTTCTCGCTGAAAAAGGCAAGCCAAAGGAGAGTATAGTGTAAGCTGTAATTCGAATACGTATCGAGCGACGTTTATTGCCTATTCGCCCGGCACGAACGTGTGTATCGATCGCCGGTACATTTATGTAATGAGACTGGCTCAGGCTCTCGATTGTGTTTGTAAAACACCGTTTGTCAACCTTTTTAGAAATGACACGGTTTAGGTGAATTGGATAGGCTATTGGCGGAAATGAAATGGCTTGATCGTGAAATGTATATTTGATGCTCGGTGTAGAATCAGTCGGAAGGTTTAAGTGGACTTCCCAACGGTCAAATGAATTAGAAATGAACGGAATATAGGGAAAATTGGAGTCTATCATATCGGCGTAATATTCGAAAGTTGCCGAAGCTTGTATTTAATATACTGAATGCCATTACGTGTTATTTTGAAAAGTTGATGTTACTTTGACAATCGTACCCATTTCAAAACGCAGTCATGAGAATAATAAGAAGTCCCTAGCTACATCACATTAACCATAGTCCCCAAGGCTGAAAACGTTCTAGTAGACGTTTTCGGAAGAAATTATCGCGATATTAGAACTAAATCTATAGGAAAACTGATCGGATTCGAACGAGTAGCGCAATGCACAGTTGACAAAGTCTTCCGCCTCTTACCACGCTACATTCTTGCCACTCGGCTCTTTTCTTCGTATCGGATTCATGTAGCGTGCCATTGAAAAGGGGGCCCCTCTTTTGGTCTCACGTACGATCGCGAATATGACGCATCGATGTCGGGTGTACACTCTTCGGCATGGTGCGCGTCTGATATTCCGTTGCCGTTTCGCAAACGCGGCGGCTGCCTGCGTGCTTACCGACGCAGTTGAGACGATGGAACGTCGATATCGGTTGCCTTTTGACATTCCGTAGTGCGGAGATCGTTTCCTCGGTTATCTTCTCAACGCACCGTACCCGACCTGCAGGAATTTTTGCCAGGTCCACGATTGAATCGCGCGTGATGTACGCGTGATAATATTCTGGCTGGCGGAAGCATCTAGATACAGTCAATAAAGGGATGGTACAAAATTAAATCAAAGAGTGTTTTTAAATGCATTTAAGTGCATATTTACTTTTAAAATAATCAATTCTTATACGTGATCAACTCTTGCATTGCTTTTAGAAAAGGTTTATCAGTGAACAAAGACGTTTAGTTTCAGAGAAATATTTCTTTAACCCAGAAATTATTCAATGCGCTCTTCATGTTACGTACTCGACTAATATGAAAAGTCCATTTTATCGAAAATAAAGGCTTATATGAAAGAATGTTTACACTTGAACGTATTTATTTTTTTTTAAAGGACCATCTGCATTCCCATTTGTCCCACGGTCAGTGAGCCACTTCGTATGCACGCGTAGAAGCAAACTTTCATGCCGTTCATACATCGTGTTTGCCCATTGAAAAATTTCGAAAGATTAGACACCTGTGACCTAGGCTCGCTGATCATGAGAATTTCCGCGCTACGGCCGGCTCCCACGACATCGTGGTGCATATGTAACCGGCACGCATGATGCATTCGCGAGCAAGTTTCATTGCGCTTTTTCGTAAACATCGCATCGAGAGAGAGAAAGAAAGACGGAGCAGAGGTTTTGTGGTCAAGTCGAAAAAGACGTTGCGAATAAAGTTTCTGGCGTTGCAGTTCGCTCCCACCCTCGCTCCAGGACTAAACTCGATTCTGCTGTTTCGAAGAAACTTACTCTTCGCCGACATATCCCCACCGGTCAATAGTGTGCGAGCGATCTCACGCAGCAAGAAATACGATCTTTTCGACTATCCCCCTCGTAAGTTTCCGAAGAATTCGCGTGGAAGCTGCTCGATATGTATTGCGCAACGATCACCGCGAGTAATACCTAAGTTTTGCTTAAGAGGTACCTGCGAACATTATGAGTTCCTACAAAATGTTATACAAGTTTTATTAGGCACGGCAAACATTGCCGGTTGTACGGGATAATTTCCATCTATTATAAGTTTTACTTAATAGTTGCGGATTCTGCCCGACAGAATTGATTCTGGAAACTTTGCGAAGACTTTCAGTTATCTGTAATATCGGCCCAGCGCTATTAGATGCGCCGTAAGCGAATTAGGCGGATAATCTTCCGCGGCGTTACCATCAAGCCGGACTTTAGGCGGCCATCGTCCGAAAAGCAGCAATTTTCGCGACTGCTCCCTCTTTATCACTGCAGCGATATCGTTTTTAACGCGGAATATTCAGCGCGGGCAACGTCGCACACGGGAATTTCGCAATTTCATCCACGTTCGCCGGCAGTGCGACCGAATTGTTTCGCTATCGTGCCTGGAAAGCGCATTGGGGCGTTGTATATAGCGTTCGTCGTTAACGTCGTTACCGCCATTTCAGTTTTCCTACGGACAATCGTAGTCGTCCTGCTGATGCGCTTCCAGGGTTCGTGCGTCCGATGTACATACCCGGTCGCCGCATTCCTGACTCATCGAACGTCCTAATAGAAGGAGGAGGGTCCGAAGCCAGGCGAAGTAACCGACGATAGACAACGGCAGTCGGGTTGTCCTGCCGTTTTGCGGACGGAAGCACTCGCCAAAATAGTGGGTGGACACGGCCTTTAAGGACCTGGTTGCGGCTCACGTGCCACATAACAACGAGGCGGATCGAACGCTGCACAATCCTCCTCCTTTTTTCATACCTTGCATATTTGCCAATGCCAAGGTCACGGGACGAACCAGCAAGCGGAATCCGCCAATCCGCGCACGTACATCTCGTGTTTGCGTATGCACGAGCCTCCTCTCCCCTCCCCTCCTGGTGCCTCGTAATTTAGCCCGGAGAATCGGCCACGAGAGAAGTGTTTTGCAAGGGTGCGCACGATTCTTAGCGAGACTCCGCCTGCCGCGATTGCGCGGGAGTTGTCCTTTCACCTTGGACGAGGATAAAGGACGAGTGGCCGTTTAACATGCATCCTGCATTGGACGGCCTGACGGATGCCAAGGTAGATCGAGTTTGCGGTTTTGTCGATCGTTTGTCAGATCGTCAAGAGACGGACTTACGCCGTCCGAGAAAGATTGGAGTTTTATAGAGAAGAATGTGCAAGGTTATGACGTAGCCTGGGCAATCGGAAGGTTCCTCCTTCTGGTTGCGTGGCGTGAAGCAAGAGCACGTTTCGAAGGCAACTGAAAGCGTGTCGACGGCACCACCTCTCTTATAATCGATGATTTACGGGACATTCGGCCGCACTTCAGCGAATCTGGTAATCAGAACCCTTCGCTCGAAAATCGGCGATACAGGAATTTATTAGCCGATTAGCATATCATTATAGCGGCCATTCCGATTACGCAAGCCCGCTCAATCCGGTCGTATTTTTTGTCGCGCCCGCGCGCCATGCGAAATCGATAGGCCCGGCGAAGTTGAAATAAATTCGGTACGTCCGTCGGGGCAATCCATTAACCGGGTAACTCTATAGGTATCTATAGGGTACGCATACTTACGTGTACGCGTGTACATGCCGTCCAACGGTCGGCGCATAGCGCAGGTCGACATTGGCACGATGCCGCATTTCCAAAAGGACGGCATTTAGAGGATGATTTCGGGGCACGTGCCGGGACGTAGTAGCAGCCATCGATACTCACGTCTGGCATTTTCAAAGGAGTTATTCAGCGAGGTATGCCCTAGTCCGACCGCGAAACCATCTGAATAGAATGCCAAGTCCCTCCTCCTTCTCTTGCATTCTTGCCGTCCCTGTCTCTTTCTGTCTCTCTCCCTCTCTTCCTCCCTCCCCATTTTCTCCCTCGTCTTTATTTCTTGCGAACCTTTCCTTTTCTTGGCTACTGTCTCTTTCTATCTGCCATCTCTCTTTCTCCCTCTTTCCTTTACTTCTCTTTACTTCGCAGCCTAGCCCGCTTTCCCTACCTTCGGCTGCATCCATTTGTCTCCACCCTTTTCCTACCTCTCTCTTTATCCCGATTGATCGGCCTCGAGACATTGGTTTCAAAGGAGCTGGCTGCAGCGGCGACGTAATCTTAGATGCACTTAGCGAATGCTGTGCGTCACAATGACGATTCAGGTCGATTGAAAAACAAAGATGAAAGAGAAAATATGAGGGAAATAGGGAAGTAAAGAAGGGATAGAAGAACAGAGGCTGAATGGGAGAAAGGGGATCTGTTGGATTAAGCAGGGGAGTTTTGTCGAATTTATCGCATTGGCAAGAAATTTATAAGACAGTAGAGACAGTCGATTGTCGGGAATGTTCAACCGGAAAGCACAGCCGTGTTTCGACTTTCGCGGTTGTGGGATCGATCTTCTTTTGCGGGGAGTGCCTCGCTCGCAATAACGAAATCGGCCGCGGCGCGTTGTTCAATTTCATTGAGAGTATTCCAGGACGACAATTCCGGCAAATTGGCGTACCGATCGTCGGTGAATACGAATTGCGTATTAGGTGGCATATTATCGATTCTCCGATTTCAAGGTATTATCGATATCGTTGAAGACCGAGCGCGAGGAGGATGAAAGGAGTCCGCTGAAGAGATAGCATGTTCTATTGTATTTCAAATACTCGAAGATGCGCTTCCCTGGAATTGAATTCTATTGCCATCGCTGTATACCAATGACTACTTACCAATACTGGAAAGCAGCGGTTCTTTATGTCTGTCCCTTCTCAGGTCTGTCGCGTAAACCTCTGTTACCGCAGAATTACGCATGGAACCATTGTTAGTCAACGCGACGGTAGTCCAATGCTCGCTGAGAATTACGGTGGATGTTCCACACGCGTAAGCGGCGAATGCCTGGGACCGTGCGCGTTAGTTTCCGGCAATAAAGAAACCGGACGACTGAGAGCAAGGGATGGGGCCGATTTAGAAGGGAGAAGAAGCGTGAATGGGACGCGGGAAGGAAAATACTGTCGTTAGTACCCGTTTTTCGAGACAAATGGTAAGAACGACACGGAAGCATTGTCCTCCTCATATATGTAATTACGACTTGTTGCCTTACGTACTTGCACGTTGCGCATCAGTTTCGGATACTGCATCACGGGTTGGCACGCGAGACCGCAACGTCGAACTTGCAACGAAGTACATAAAGCGAAAATGATGAGCCGCGAAAGACATAATATCGATGATAATAACGCGCGGGAATTTTTCGTGCCGGGATAACGCGTTCGCTGGATGGCGCATTTTATGGCTTTCCCACATGGACGGGGTGTGTAAGCAACGGCACAGAGCCGGCTCTCGTTATTTAATAACGCGACTGTTCGAGAGTTACGGGATAAGCTTAATTTAATTGTACGTTTACTGCTTTCGACCCGCATCACAATCGCTCCGGAACGCGCGCGCCCTCGTTCCCACCCTTCCAGGTATCGTTCTATAGCGTTAAATAAATGTTAAGGTCTGCGATGGTAAAGCGTGCGCCATACACGGCCAACACAAAGCACGCGAGGGAAGAACTCGCGGTCCATAAAGTGCGAACCTGATATGGAAAGGCGGCGTGCGATGCGTTAAACTGTCTGCGAGTTTTGGATTTACGACGTGCCAGGATCGAAGTTTATACAAGTACTCGCTTTAAGAGACCGTCGTTTTTCCGCACTCACTCCTCGGCCCTTTTTCTTCGATCCGCGCCGTACGCACTCGAGAAGGAGAGATGCCTATTTGCATAAGTGGATAGAATAATGCTGGTAAACGGTCGGCAAGAGCTCTATGGCGGCATGCTTCTCTCTCTCTCTCTCTGTCTTTCCTTCTTACTTTATTCTTTCTCTTCTTAACCCCTCTCTCCTCTCTTTTTCTTACTATCTCCGCTCACTTCCTCGGCAATTTATATTTATACGTCCAGGGTCAACGACCAGTGCCGTTCGCTCGAATTCTTTTTGAACGTAAAAGAGAGAGAGAGAACGTTCGCGTCGCGCAAGAAAACAGAAAGTGTAATGGGACCGGCGCGCTCTCTGATTTAAATGGAAATGCAGTGGCGCCCTTGTTGGCCAAGGGAAGGGTAGCCTATCTCGTCTCATTTTTTCCTACCCCTTCGCGACGGGACTGCTGCTGCGTGCGGCCGTTCTAACGTTAACGACCGATCGTTTAGCGTGCCAACGCTACGGGAAGGTCGACTGTGAATCTGAAACACGGTAATTATCGAACGTAAACCCGTGAAATGCAAGAAACATTTCTTCTGCCCATCTGGTTCGCATTCGATTGTGTCCCGTCACGGTGGCAGGCCTGTTTAATTTCGTATTACTCCAAGTTGCGTAGATCTCATCATCAATGCGTTAAATGTTTTGTATTGAGAACGCCTGCACGTGTTAAATATTATAATCGATGAGCATTCTGACAAATTTCTCCGTCACAATTTAGATAGCCTGTAATTTTGAAATACGATCCGTACACCTCTACCAACTGTAAATCAAATTGAGCGGCGAAAGTTGTGAAAAATGACAAACAGTAGGCGTAGTTTTCGAGAACGCGCATTGACACGTGACGTCATGTTAAAGCGTACATTTTATCTGGCGCACACGTCTGAACGTGTCAACGAGCGGGGCACAGGTCAGCGACTAATCGCTCGTCACGATCGGGAGGAAGGGAAATTTCGAATTCCGAATTATTCAGGCGGAAAATCGTAGTGCGAGTACGGCCCTAGATACGTGTGCCCGTAGATTGCACGGACCTTACGGTAGCTCAGAGACCAGACGCGAGCAAGAGCTCGCGCGCGCGCGCACACACGGCCGTGATACGGGCTATTAAGCATATGCAAAGCAGAGTTAATTTCATTGAACTTTCTGGCGGCGTGGAGCGCGTGCAAAGTTTTGCCCCACCGGCATGAAATGTGGGGGTTTAAACGGCCGGCAGGAGAATACGTAATGAGGATGAGAAAACTATACCGCGAACGGTGCTGCGGGTACGGAGTAAAATGCCCGACGGCCGTCGCAGCCTCTCTCTCGCACTTCCTTTCTCTCACTCTTTCTCTCCGTTCAACTCTCGCTTCCTATGAAGGAGCAACGCCTTCGCTCGACGGAAGTGCTCCCCTGCTCCAGTGCCCTGCCGTGTTAGCCCGGATGACGAACTTCCGTCGGTATCCCGCCTCTGTGGCCTCCGTGCGATTATCACTTCGCGAAATGGATCTACGAAATCGTGAGCTTGCCGCTGAATAGTTCGGCCCCCTGACGAACCTTTTCGACATCTGTGCGCCGGTCGTGTTTCGACGCTTGACCCGGTCATGTAGAAGTGCGCGCGGATTTGCATTTTGCACGACGCCGGTCTATCAGATCTATGAACGCATTGATGTATGTGTGCACTGATTTATGGATATGCAAATGTATGGATGCACAGTCGTACGGTTAAACCGGTTTATAGTGGTGCGAATCTATGGGCGCGCACTGTGCGGTTGCGATGAAGATGGTTACAAATAAACGGCCGCGGATTCACTTTTTTCGCGGTCCGGAAAGAAAGCAGCGTTCGATGTTAATAATTTCGAGGGTTGCGTCGAAAATGTAGACAATTTTTTGCCCAACGATTTTACTCTATAATTACAGAGGTATGAAGTATGAAGTGGCTTACATCGGCCGCATTATAGATGTTACATTACATATGGCTTAGTTGTAACTTGCAAATTAACTCGTGAATGAAATTACTTACAACGAACAGCCGAATTCAGCGCGTAATTAAACTTAATTATTGTACCGTCGGTGCATTATGGCTTTCTTGCCAATTACTTCACCGATTGCTGAAAGGAACGCGTTGTTCTTGCCACTGGGAGGGGGGTATAACCGTTACATCCGTTTCGATTAATTTTCTCCCTTTCAACGTCTCACCATTGCAATTACCTTCTGTTTCAGGTAAGTCACATGAATTTACGAGAGAGGCCCACATCACGAATGCCGGTGCCGTCTTCGGCTCTCGCTCGCCAACAAGTAAGTGTGTAACGAATTTAACGAGGCCAGCCATCCCCGGCTTATTACACGTTCTCTTAATTGCTATCGGGTCCGTTCGCTCTTTATGCTGTCAATCGACGGCTATCGACAGGGCCCCGCATTCAACGTACCACATAGCCGTGTACGCACGAATCAATAATATTCCGCCAGATGATCTTTCTTGACCCGCATTCGCGCACCCGTTGCTTTCTCTCTCAGCCAGCAGCGAACACGTGAATCGATCAGCGGCGGCTGGTACTTCTCCGACTAACCGGAGAACGTCCAGTAAATCGCTACTAACGAGATTGTAAATTAGTATAAAATAACGTCGGTACGGTGCTGCGCTCGTGCCAGACTCCCAGGAACGCCGTTCGTCCTGCAAAAATCATTATACCGCTCCCGTTCGACGATTTAAATTCTACTCGCCGTTCCCATCTAACTATCTAATTATCAATCGATATTAACCTTTCCGCCGCGACGCAGCCCGGAAAAACGCTTTACGAACTCGGCCTCGGTGTGTTTCTTAAGACATTTTAATGCGAGCCGTTTCAGCCTATCTCATTATCCTTCAAACAGTTGTAAATTGTGGCCGCAAAAAATTGATGGAATATTGTCTACGTTGTGTGTGTGTGTGCGTCGTTTTTGTTGGGCTCTTGTCATCGCGAGCGCACGCGCGGTTACTTGTCGAGCGGAACGAACTATACGCTGTGCAAATCTCGTTTGCCACAGGAGAACGGAGCAAATCGCGTAGCAGCGAATGTAGGTGAGCGAGGGATGATTCGTTAAGTTTGTGTACGTGCAAATCCGTATGATCGAAGATCCGTAACGACGGGCCTGGGAGCGTAGAATATTCAAGGGTTCGCAATTCGCGCTTTATTCTTCGTGCCTCCGTGCGTCGTAAAAGTTGGTTGATTAAAACCGGGAATCCGAGCCGCCACCCTCGCAATGGCCATAATTGCTGCTGGGAATAAGGGATGGCTGTAACTTCGACATTTTCTTTCCGCCAGCGTCACACGACGACCGTGGCGAATCCGCTCGCGGAAGATATGGACGCTCGCTTGATAGTCGGAATTAAGACGCCTCTTAGTTCCTGAAAATTTCCTTCTAACTCACGCTAAACGATCCGCAGATCCACTTCTTTGCGTGAAACGATAATCTTCGCGTACGGACCGAAATCTGAACGGTTACTCGTCTATGAGTGGATATCTGTATGAACATCTGAACGTATCCGCAAACTTGTGCAATTTGAAACTTTATATGTCTATAATATCCTCCACTTGTAAGGATCACTACATCCACGTGTGCACATTGAAACATCTGAGCTTACAGCCTGTACGTCTGCGTATCTGGATTGCGGATCGCGTTATATGAAATTGGAACTTGGAATGGAAATTGTCAATAATATGATCGCTGTTTGAGGAGTTGTTTGCACGCGGAAACGTGTTGTATCGATGATTCTTTGCGGATTAAATGTGAACGAGAACAGCAGTGTGAATCGATAAAGAGACGCTGAGTCAGAGAGAGAGAGAGAGAGAGAGAGAGAGAGAGAGAGAGAGAGAGAGAGAGAGAGAGAGCGAACGGTAAAAGGGATCCGTTCTTTCATCATATTCGGAGTGCTTCCTTTAAATTTACATTATCCTTTTAATGTGTTACTCTAATGATTTCCGCTGTACGCGACCGTCCTATCTTCGGCATGCAATCTCTGATAGTTAGGAAATTCCACAGGTGCAAGGCTGATTATTAGCGATGAGCCAAAACGTTAAGCTCCGCCATTAATAAGGGATATAACACGAAAAAAAAAAAAGTATGTATACTTCCGAAGCTGGTTAAAGCGGTGGAAATGTAGCCCGATCTCTGCATTTGCGAGATTTTAATTACCGCGACGCTGATTAATTGATACGCCGTATATTCCGACGGCCCTGGGGATTGCTTCTGGAAGCTCCTGATATACCACTTAATCTCTGTCCACTCCATCGACTCTCGTGCTCCCCTTTCGTGACAGGAAGCAATCTAAATTTTTCTAATCCTACAAATAGAACTTGTCCCCTCTTCTCGCTGTCTCCGTAAATTATTAACTCCGTCGCATCCGAAGTAAGTATACGGGGACTCCTCGTATGACGTCTGCTTATTAATTATCACGCGCGCCAATGAGGTGCCGCTTTCTTCGGCGGCCCGTCGATGCGTCGATACGCTTCCGAAAGAAGTCGAGCGGCGAGCAGAAGAGAGAGTAGAAGGAAGCGGTGGAAGAGGGAGAACCGGTATTTTATGTATCGACGCGTACCGGATAGCGGCCGACGTCGCCAGAAAGACGCTTTTCCTCGACGGCCGCGTATAGGGGGAAGATAATATACCTCGGCAGCACGCGGTAAATAACGGTAGATTAAGCAATTTCATTAAGCTCGCCCGGAAGCAAATCGAACCGCGGCTTCGTAAACGGGCGGAAAAGTTTGCCGTTTAAGCCGTCCTGCAGGCTGCAGGGTGAATCGAGCTGTCGACGCAATAGCGGCGCAAACGATAATGGCGCCGTTCCTCCTCCTTCCTCTTTCCTTTCACTCTCTCTTTCACGCCTGCTGTCCCTTCGTTTCTCCGTTTCTCCTTTCCCTTTCCCAGCTCGCTCCCTTCCGCGCTTCCGCCGTCTCTCGAACAATTTTTCTCTATCTCCGACTCTGTGTCTCGTTTATCCGTTCATTTTGCCCGCGGACACTCGCCGCTACCGCGTTAATGGAAATTCGTTAGTGTGCGTTTTAATATCGGTCGCCGTAAAGCTTCGGCTCTCGTATTGCTCCATAATTCCTTCGAGCCGCCTGGCTGCTGCAGCACGCGAGAGGAATAATTTCCTTTCCGGTCCGGCGGAGTGCGGGCGAGTACTTTATCCAATATCGATACCGCGAGTCACAAAAGTTGCCCGTTAATCCCGCCGCGAGAACAGAGCGAACGTGCCGAATTTTTATCGGGAACTTGTCGTCGGGCGTCGGGCCATTCTGGCGAATACGACAATCGATCGAGCCTCCCGAACGTTACACGCTGTATTTTCCTAAAGAACCAATCGCCGTCGGAGCTTTCTTTTACGCCTTTCGATTCGCTTTTGGCACACTTGGGTCGTTGCAGCCTTTACTCTCGAATGAAACGCTTTACGGCGATGGGGGTCAGGCAACAGATGGACACTCGTTGCGTTTCAGGTCATTTCAAATATTTTTACGTCTTTCCGGTGATGTATATCATTTTGATACAGTCACTTGAAACGCTTCTTTTTGCTCGCCGACAACGTCGTATGTTGCAGGAACGAGTTTTGAGAACGGCATGGCTCCCGTTTCGCTAATATAGCATTTCGAATGCGAGAAACTCAGGTTAGTCGAAGTACTTACTCGCGGCGCGATAAGCTCATCGGTCCTTCTTCGAAGTAACGCGTGCTGTATTACTGCCGCAAGTCGCTCTCGGTCTCGCTCAGTTCAACCTCTCAGAAACTGAATCCTTTCACGCCCATAGTCTGGCCTACATTTCCGTGTAGTTAAAAAGACACAGCGCTTATTCTACGTATTTTCAATAGCCGTGTTAACATCGTTACAGCCACCATTAAGTTCGGTGAGCGTTCATAAAATTCTATCGCGAGTGCGCGGCATTGAATTACGGGTGGATCGATAGATCCGATCGCGGGCACTTTTCCACGGAGAGCTTGATTATTTTCGGCAATAGACGCACGAACGGCTTCGCCCCCGAGGTGCCTTCCGACGTCCATTTACGTAACGAACCATAACTCGAAGTCTATGCCTCGTTCTCTCTGGAGATACGTAATGAGCTCGCGGTAGATCTAGGCGAACGAACGGGCAACGCGCGTGCATGCAAATGCGCGCAGCGCCGCCCGAGCTTTTTCGCTTTTTTTCGCCAGACTTTTCGCTCCATACGGAATGCGGAAAAAGGCACCGGGAACTACTCGTCCCAGCTTTTCAGCGCGTCTCACCCTCTCTTCGGCCGCTTTTTCCACGTCAGTCGCTCGCTCACTCGTATATATACTCACTCTCATCTACCCGTCTCATGCTCTTTCGGCGACGTCGATCGATCTGCGTCTCTGCCTCAGTGTATATTCATCCTGACAGCGTGCTGGAAGCTTTACACCGTCGTCGTCATTGTTCCGCTGTAGGGTGTACGACCGCGCTCGCCGTGTTTTTAGGCCCGCGTCGTCTGAAATATAGATTCCTTCAGCGTTCGCTTAAGTTCCGAAATAGACCTTTCCGTTGTTGCCTTACCAACGGGACGAGAGGCGTACTTTGAGCCTCGGTACATTTTCAGCAGTGGTTCGAGTTCACTTACCGAAATTCCGACGTCCGTTGCAATCGCAATATGACATTCGCGAGATTCTGACGATGAGTATTGAATATGAACGAGATTTCCGTCAATGGGTCAGTCCGATGGAATCCTCTGTAGAATCGAATAATTAAGGGGGCACTGTCGGGGTGGACTCGAAAACTAGTATTCTGCGGATTATCAGACGGACACTCCACTCCACTCCCGATACGTCTTACGTTTATTTTCTCTTTCATTTCCACCCTCCACAGCGTCTTTGCCCTCGATCCTCTACGCGAGTTCTTTTCCAAGAGACTCCCAATCCCACACCGCTGTGGCTCTAACTTCTTACCAATAGTAGACGTTTTTCTCGTCCGCACGTAGACCGACGAATTCGCAATCGAGCGTACAAAGTTCTGATAAAACGGAAGCGTCCGCGGCGAGAAAAAAGCGAGTGGGGAATACGAGCGCGAAGCCGGATATTGGCAGGCTGCGGATGTTGATGTTCGCATCGCTCGACTTCGCGCTCGCGGGCGTCAGGAAGTGCCTAATCAAAAACCGCGGCACAAAGTACCGGCTCCTCGGTTCCCACACGATCAGGCAGAGGGATAATCCGTCGTCGGCGCCTTCTCTCCCGCGATGCAGAAGGCAGGCAGGCAGGCAGGCAGGCAGGCTGGCTGCGGCGGCGGCGGCGGCGTCGGTCGGGGTCGGACGGTCGGTGGGTTGGTCGGCAGGCGAGAGAAGAGGAGCTCATTCTGTGATTGTGCGCGCGCGTTTGACGCGTCCGGTGTCGATCGATTTCCCAAGCTGAAGCACTACATCATCTCCGCGATTCCACTCACATTCCTGCTCGTCCGCAGCCCGATACGATGGATTTCTTTGCCGCGGTCGAGCCCTCGAGGTGTAGACTTTGTTGCGCTCAGACGAGCATTCGTATTCGACGATCTTCGGAATACGCTGGTGGAAGAAGGTTGCGCTCATGCTCATGGGCGATGAGACGTCTTTAGAAGTCACGGAGGAATCACTGCATCTATCCGTCTCTCTCTTGCTTCGTTTTGCTGGGTGGTAAAAAGACGCGACGTAGTTTGCCGTAGTTTCACGGATGACGCGTGCCTCCGTCTGATTCGTGGCGACGGTATGCAGCGTTAAGAAGATCGCGATCCGACTTGCGCTTTTTGACCTCGCCGGAAGAGCATGTAACGTGTTTTTTTTCTCTCTCTCTCTCCCTCTCCACGTAAAGAGAGGGGGAGCGAAAGAGGGGAATATTTCCAATTTCTTGCGAGGCGAGGCGTCGTTGTTCGACGTCTATTTCCTAGCGGACGTTCTCGAGCAATTTAGCGCGGGACGGTCGCTTTGGTAAGAGTCTGACATTGTGCGCAATGGTCACGACTCCGTTTTCTTGCCGATCCACGACCATTACGCTTCACCGGCGACAATACTTTCCGATATGTTCCCGCGAGTGAACGGAATTTATTCGTCATCTTCGCTTTTTTAATTCCTTCATTCGCTTTCAGGCATACCGGATAGGCAATTGGCCGAGGAAACCTCAGGCGTACTTTTTTAATTTCCGACTTCTCACGTACGCTCCGCTGGTAACTCCGGAATCACCTACACGGCACAGATGCCGACAAATACGCGTGCAGTATTGATGAGCATGAGGCCGAACGCGAACTCTGAAACGCGCCGCGTCGTTGCCTTTAAACAGTCGAAAATATCTTTCGTCATATCCATCGATTGTAGTTAAAACGCACCTTTTCGTCGCTCGGGGGCGCGAGAGGCCGGCGAGCGGCGTTTGCATTTCGTGCGGCAATTTGAAAAAATAAACGGCGAAGAAAAAAAAACGATGCGGCGGGGGGAATACGTACAAAGTTACGCTCATTTTTTTTTGTTTATTTTATTCTGCTTTCCACGAACCAGCGCGCTCCGAAACGAATTAATTAACCTAGTTAACACAGTGTTCTAAACCCTCCGCAGCAATTTCCGGACGTTTTTGCCAGCGCGAGAAGGGCACAGCGGGCGGCGGGAAATCGCACCATTCTCTCTGTACCTAGTTTTGGGGCTGTTTGTCGATCTTTTTAGTATCCGAATATTCGAACGGCTCGCTATTGATTCGAATATTCCTTACACCGTTCGACGTCTGTCGTATGCGAATAGCGTGAAGTGTAGGTACTATGATCCGTATTCATTCAGGTTATTATAATTTTGTCAACATTATTTCGATAGCAAGATGTCACACGTTTCAGTGGATCATCAGTGCTTGCATTATTCGCATACCAAAACGTTCGATGTTTATTCGCGGTGCTCGAATATCAATAACATATTAGAATATTAAATTAGTTGAACAGTCTAGACCCTGCCCTACGCGCCATGCGGACTCGTCGAAGGTAGTGCGAGAGCAACATGCCACCTACCGTTAATTGGTTCGCGTATGTTAGCCCGATATGATCTCGCCATTTCCTGGTACGCTCTCGCAATCGGCAAAGAGAGGCATGAGAATTATTGTACGATCCGTACGTGCACTCTTTCCACCGCGTATAATTCCTCTTATCACGATTATCGTAATACCGGTTCCAACGAATCCGGCCGGCTGCGTTCGTTAGCGACTTTCACTGCATTTCCCTTCGCATGGCCGCGGCGAGGCAGTCAGGGAAAGTGACATCTTGATTGGCGGAAAATTTGTTCTGATATCAGCTCAACGTCTTGCCGTCCAAGATTAATTGGTCGTATCAAAACAATTATGCGCTCGCGTTTCATCGTCGGAGCGTAATGCTTTTTTTTTTTACTAAGCTTAACCGAGCGGGCACACTTATTCGCGATAACTTTCACATCTTTCTTCGCCGCGCGCGGTTATTATTAACTTCCGAGGAAAAGTACCGACCTACCACGTCATAACCTTGCCTGCCGTGAGGCGCGCGATCAAATGCCATCTGCTGTGACTCGGCGAGCGTCGGGATAATTGTGCATTCACTGGATTCATTGAATGCAGTCCTTTTATCGGGATTACCGTAATTTTAGCCGCGTGCGTGCGCGATCACGAGTTCATTCATAGTAACTTTCACAACTGTTCTCTCTTCGAAGTCGACGGGCAAGAAAAAGCCGCGCTGCATAATCATCCGCGTACGTGGAAACGTATAGACGAACACGTATATATCGCCAGCTCTCGCATCAATAATTATGCAGTTCTGCTATTAATTGAAGATAGCCGCGGTAACGTCAACTGCAAACACACCAATATCCAATCGTGTGTTCATTTTACTGTGACTTTCACAATGTCTGCCTCTAGCGTTGAGGCAATGCAACCCACTATAAGGAAGAGTGACACCTTAATTCTGTACAATTCGCCGACGGACATGCGTTTAAGTACGCCTCCGGCCGCTAATTCATTTGCATTTCAATAATTATCCTCAACATAATTCCATTATCGCGGCTGAAGGATTCACTCGCAACTTTTCCCGCCAGTCATTAATGTCCGCGAGCTTTCTCGGAAATTTGCATGCCTCAGATCTTCGCGGTTGAACATTACCCGTCAAATTGATTCTCGCATTAACCGTACGCGCACGCTTTTCCGTTATTAAGTATACCTCTTTCATTAGAATTTCCGTGTACTCGAGTATGCGCCCGCTTGCGGTAACTTTCACCGCTGTTTCTTTTTTTCTTTTTTTTTTTTTTGTTGGTGCCCCCTTCATCATCTTCGTAGCATCGAGAAGCAGGGGAGAATAACATCTTAACCCGTCACGATGATCGCGCCAAAGGACGACAAAGAAGGGTCGAGTCTGTCGCGACAGCGATAATTGGCGTAGCATCGATTAAGCACCATGATTATATAACTTTCGGGCCGGGGAAGTTAAGTACGAATAGCAGGCTGATTATTGTGCACAGGATGTGGGCGTGGCTAGTGTCCCTTCGTCGAGTCACGCTAGCGGTAGCGCAATCAACGCTCGAAATGCCGTGGAAAGAAAGTACATTTCCGCTTTTTTCCCGTCCCTCTTCCCGTGTCTCACCCATGTTCGGCTTTTGTCAAACTTCTCTCCGGCTACGACTGAAGCCAGTATATAAATCCGGCTGTTTTGTTCTCTAAACATCCGGACGGCCGAAACAATGCATGCCTGGAAACAGGTATTTAGGATAATCCGGTAGTACGTCATTAGTGTAAGGAATATGGGAATCGTTCTGTGTATGTAAAGTGCTAGCGTGAGGCCGATCGTTAGCCTCTATTTCGTTTTGCTGACGATCGCGTTGCGAAGATAAAAGTGGCGAGCGTGGATAATGCACAGTACGACGTGCTAAAGTATTACAGAAGTGTTTATTCGAACGAATCTGCTTGCGATCTCCGTCATCCCGACATTACCTCGCGATTTACACTGGTTCGACGTATTTTTGGATGAGAAGCTTCACGTGCAGACGTCTGACTGCGATTCAAGCTAATATCCTTCGGAACGCGCTACATACGAAATTGTCATGATGTCCCGAAGTTTCTTCGTCCCAGTATCCGCCGGATCCATTTAAACTTATCTTCTTTCCGACACACGTAAGCGTGTCCTCATTCTAAGTGTTTTCTATTTCTAACGGAACCTCCTCCTTGGGTTATGTTCGTGTCGAGTCACCGGGGGGAAATCAAATCTCTGCCGAAGATAATTGGTCGGCATTGATTAACCAGCATGATTGCGTCGCGGTTCTCGTCTGGGGAGCGGGGGCTATGCTCCAGTGCTGATACAATTCCACGGACAGAGTGGACGTCTGACGCGAAGTGGAAAACGTTCCCTGAGCGTTTCACCCCAGCTATCCAAAAACAAACCGCCCGACATTTTCTCTGGACCCATTTCGTGGCACTGTGGTTAAAGTCCCCACGGATGTAATACACACGTATAGATATATTTGTCCTGTGGGTACGTGGTATGTGTGCGCTTATACATATATATATATATATATATATATCGATATCACGAATCTAATATAAACTTTATAATATACCCATGACAGAGCTCATAATGTCGGCGTGAACAATTGGGGAGTAACAGGAAACTTTGGACGAATCATATAACTTTTCCATATTCCAGCATGCGTTACCTGAAGGTAAGGTAATGTGTTATATAGAAGTACCTCGTGTCACAGTCCGCGCGATTTTAACGATTCCCCGCGTCACGGCAGTTTTCGTCGAATAATAAATTATAGCGCGTGCTGCATATAATCCAGAGAATATTTATTCTTTCCTGCAGCATGCTTACCCCGCCACGCGACAGGCGTTTTGACGGAATTTGCGTGTTACTACGGTACGTATGAGTCGCCAGATCTCTTTCAATGCCGCAATTTCGTGGCCGTAATCCATTCTGATATTGTAGTGAGCGCGACTTCCGCCCGTGAATTTTACGACCGGGAACGTTCGGCTGCCTCACTCTCTTCCGGCGTCTTGTATATGTATAGTTCGAGTTGTGTACAGTGTAGGAGTGCTCGGATGGGGCAGCTTCTCCCTCGTATAAAATGTACACGTTTTGTTTGCCGATCGCTTGCGATCCGCTTCGCGGTATCGACCGACCACTCCGATGCACTTCGGAGCGAAGACGTACATACGTATACGAGCGTTGCTGTGTACATAATTCTTTCGATACGACTCTGCCCCGAGGGTTATACCACCGCAGCCGTGCCAACGTATAAGCGCAAATTTGCACATTATCCGGATTCGACATTGTCATCCTGTTGACGAATAGCGCTCTTGATCGCTTACTCGGCAATTTCCTTCTCTAAACAGTTTTCACGATTTTGAGCAGTGTATATATGTACGCGACAGTGACGCTGGACGCTTAAAATTTCAGACGTGTTAGCGTGAAAAGTTCGAAGCAAAAGTCGTTGAACAGGAGACACTCTTACATCGCGCATCTCATAACACTTACTTCCCCATCTTGTATCACTGGCGTTCCCATCGCAACACTTGGAATTCAACTCTCGCCACTCCGTCTACTTCGTACATCGCGCTCGCACCTCATTTCTCCTGCAATTTCCGATGACTCACGTTCTTTACGCGATCGTGCAGGCGGCGTAAAATGTTTATTACCGCGTAGACCTAAAGCGTCGTTCCCATTTCGCACGTCCTCCGACGAAATGACAGAAAAGGCGCGGAAGGAGCGCGAGAGAGAAAGAGAGCGAGCGAGAGAGAGAGAGAGAGAGAGAGAGGGGGGGGGGGGGCATCAAAGAATGGAGACAGAGAAAGACCCCACGGCAGAGAGAAGTCTGGAGCAGTCGAAAATGTAAATCACGCTCTTTGTATTCGTATGGGGAGTCGTAAGTAGTTCTCTCTGGTAGGTACGCCGCCGACGGGAAAACCGACGAGCGGGGCGTGTTTCGCGAGAGAAGGACAGAGAGGGAGAAAGATGGAAAGAGGAAAAGGGAGAAAGAGGGACGGGAGGTGGGTGAGGAACTCGGCGGAGGTCCCGGGTGGCGCTCCGTTAGCTCGAAATCAAAGTAAACATGACCGAAGCCGGTCGCCCGACTCGCCCGGTTTGGGCTATTTATCCTCCGTCAAGGGTTATCCATGGCCCCGTTGCGACCATGTACTTGGAGCTTGTACATTGTGCCCGAGTTACCATCCCCCGTTCGTTAGTACTTGGGTGCGAACTCGGGAGACCTGTGCCAATCGGTTGACCAACACTCTCGGGATAGCTTTCTACCACACGGGATATATATTATCCCGTCTTCGATAATCCTCTTTTTACCTGTTTCCCGAGTCGAGATTCGTACCGAGAGGTCGATGTAAGGGTGCAACGAGCGTAGCACAGTTCGTGAGAGAATTAGCTTTGCACGAGGATTGAAGCTCACTACCTCCGAAGACGCAAGACATTTGGGTAATTATGTAATCTGGGTGGTTTGAGTAGTAGTCGCCTCGACGAACGTTCGTTCGTCCGTCTGGGACTCAGCAGAATGTTTTCTGATAGAATTGTGTTTCGGCGAAGTGAGGAAGCACGCGGGGTTGGTTGAGTGACGTTTTTGAAAGTCGCGCTTTCCTCCCGCAGCAATTTCTTTAACAGTTCTTTCTTATTCGTGGCATTTATATTTGCAAAATGCTTGAGAGGGCCGGCTAAGAGCTGGCACTGAGGTCGACCATTGGCTGTCGCGAAGCTAAAGGAGCGGGTTTAAGACGGAACAAAGGACGTTTCACGCGCCGGACTTTTGAAGATTGTTATAAAACCGGAGCAACAACGCAGGCGTCAGCGGTCGGCGAAAAGCTGCAGCGTCGGTTTGGTTTGTACGGTTGGCACGGTTACATCGACTCGCGACAGCGGCGATTGTTTAATGCCATTATTTAGATTGCCGTCCACCCATGGCGCAGACACGTTTTATTCCAAGTCCGTCGCATCAGCGGCCCGACAGGGCTGACCTTTTATCTCGCGCAAAATGGATGATTGCAATAAACGAGCCAAACCGCCGGCATGCGCGGACTCTGCATTAGCCCGTCCAATTAAACGTGCCAAAATGTCGAACGGATTGGGAAATATTCATTAGAGCCGGCTGCTCGTCCATTGCTCTCATTTAATTTATGTGCGTCCAAAGTTCCAATCCCGGTCGATACGATCGTTGCGTGGCCTGCAATTAGCGAATTGTCAGTCGACAGGTTGAACAGTGTAACGCAAATCCCCCCAGCCCCTCCTTGCCAGTCCGCTCGCTCTTCCTTTGACAACGCACACACATAAACATTCCCTATCGGTCGCGTTATCTGTCACTCTTCATGTACCTCTTTCCCACGTTCATTCCACGTTCTTCTCTCGTTTGCACCCTCGTAAAAATCATTCGGCCTGTCTGGCTTCATAGATCTACAATCTATTCGCGGGCTCCCTGATTTACACCTGCGTGTATTGGCTCGCTCTCGCTTCTTCCTTCTCTCATCTCATCCTCTCTCTCCCCCACCACTCCCGGCGCGGATCTCCCTCGCCGACTGGTTCAACTCGATCAGCGCTTTCTAGGACGATGAAAAACGAAATACACCCAAGGCTGTCTACGTTTCTCTTCGTTTCCTCTCCTTGAGAGGATTCGCAGGTAGTTGCACGCCGTATACCGTCGACCATAAACTTGCGAACAATCACGGTAATGGATGCCTTCTAGGAAAAGTTATAGCCGCAGCGGCGTAATAATCGACCGTTCGCCGGAGCAGGACAGAATGAAAACGGGTGAGAGCGGGGAAAAGACGCAAAAGTCGCGGCGTGGAAAGGGAAAGGTGAAAGACGTTGGAAAATGGGGTGGGAGGTGGACAGAGTCGCGGGGACAGATCTAGAAAAGCGTACAGCATTCGGCTTGGCTAAGATCAGCGGCGCGATAAATGATCAGTCTGCACCTGCAATTTCGTGGATCCTTTATAAAGAATGACTATTATTTATAATAACGATGATCTTGTCGTGTGTTTTTATGGTAACCAATTTACAAACATCGTGTTTTATTCTTACATAAATTTCGTTAATGGAGCGACTTTGATAGTTTTAACCAGCATAACAAGTACGTAAAGAGTTTAAACGTTTCTTTAGTTGCAGAGTTGATGTTTCATTTATTTCGCTCATTATTGGCCCGAATAGGCGCTATTCTCTTATACAAGTCATCGTCTTAAAAGTTGCCATCAAGATCGAAGATTGTAGAGATGCGCTATGTCGCGTGCCTTGTATTTCTGCCAGACCACAAAAACGCGCGCTGGTTTTCGACAGTTTTTCGGTGCAGGTATGGCCACATGCGGTCAGCGATGTCTCTTCTAATCGGTACATCTACGACGCGAACCAGCACCGGCTGGCTTTTACTCGGGATCGATGCTGCCAGCCCGTACTGCTTTTTCACCTGCAACACTCCCGTCACCGCTTTCGACATTTTTTTCCACCCGAATTATGCCGAGACTGTCGTGTGTGCGCGCAAGTTCGCGCTGAATGAAACAATCCGCGACAAGCTGCAATCATACTCCTCTCTCTCTCTCTCTCTCTCTCTCTCTCTCTCTCTCTCTCTGAAGCATTCAATTAAAGTTTTTTTTCTCCCGCACCAACGGCTAGTCCGATTATGCGACGCGAAGAGTCGGCAGTCAGGGCCACGTTCGACCAGATATTAGATACAGTTTGACGCTTCGTGACGCTCTTCAAGGTTAACGACGGATTAAGGCGTCGCGCGGTCCGACCGCAGTTTCACGGTTTGATCGTAAGAAAATTGGAAACGATCCTATCTTCGGAGACGCTAGGGGGAGAGGAATTCGAATGCCAATAAAACAGCGTCTTTGAGGAGAGTCGCTACGTCGCGTTTGTCAACTCACTCTCATAGCAAGGCTCGTGAATAAATCCGTTTGAGTATGAAATTTGCCGGTTCGAAGTAGCGTTAGTGATCGAAGTTATGCTTCAGGAAAGCCTCTTACCGCGACGATGCTATACGCTGACATCGAAAGGGGAGGGGCGGTTAGTTACGTATTCCTGTTATAGGATTGTGAATGTTCCCCATAATGCGTGCCAGTGAATTTCCCATTATCGAGGCTCGTGATTTATGCCCTGTTATCGTAAAGGGACATTGTACGCACAGCGCAGAACCTAATTCGGATTACACTAAGAGATTACCGTGCAGGTAAAGCATTGATTCCGCTGGTCAACTCCCATTGGAGAACGGGCGCGCACAGGCGGGCGGGCTACGCTGCAGGACGGAAATTGACGGATATCCGAAACATTTCCATTACAATGGACAAATACGCGGATGACACGAAATCCGTTGAAAATTCACTTACATACCCGATGCGGGAATTCGCGCGCGTGTGTCGGAGCGTAGCGCGCCGCGATTCCACGCGCCCATTATTGATTTCTCTTTCTTCTGTCACGAGTATCTAATTACATGGAGCCGACGCGCGACAGCTCGTTGAAATCTTTACGATGAGAACGCTCGCACCGTCAACGTCATCTTATTGTCAATCGTGTGAACGTCATTTTCACGTTCACGGCTATTTGCTAACTGTGTATTACTAAATGCGCCCGATGGTCTCCCTCTCTCTCTCTCTCTCTCTCTCTCTCTCTCTCTCTCTCTCTCTCTCTCTCTCTCTCTCTCTCTCTCTCTCTCTCTCTCTTTCCATGTGCCCCTTTGCTTTTCAACTGCTGCTACCTTCCTCTCTCTGATTACAGTGACACCCGGTAACAATCGGCAGCATTCAAATCTACAATGTCGTGTAACCGCGCAGGCTATTGTTACCACGAAAGTCTTTACCGGCTCCTCCTTCGCATTTCGTAAGGCGTACTTACTTTACAAAGCCGACCCGCTTTCCGGAATACATTTACGCCGGACGTGATGACGTCGCGTCACCGGGCGTCACTAGACGCTCGTCTGTTACGACGCCAAAGAAGAGGGCGAGGAAAGACGAAAAATGCGGTGCGCGCTAAGGCTCCAATCTCGTGCCAAAGTTTCATCCCAGAAGCGGAGCGTTTTGTCGTTGTCGTCCCCGTCTCCTTCGTCCTCGCCGTCGTCGACGTCGTCACTGAGAACATTTCGCAGCGTCGCTTTCGCCGTAAAATCACTCGTTCAGCCGTATTTATCGACCTAGAAGATTTTCTCCGGAACGTTTCTGCAGCGTGTCCTTTCACATCGCGCTTCCTCTATTTTTCATTACTTCCTGACACACTCCGTTTTCCGCTCGCAGAAAAATGCCACGTGTTGCTGTTCGCGCGCCTCTCTGCCTCCTTCTCTTCCATCTTCTTCTTCATCTTCCTTCTCCTCCTCCTCCTCCTCCTCCTCCTGGTACACCCGCCTCGCCCAACTCTCGGGTAATAATGTCTGACGAGAATTGCTCGGGCATGAACGTGCGCGATACGAAAGTGTGCCGCGTCGTCAAGACTCTCTCTCTAAACCAGGCGATCGATTATAATCGCGACGAGCGAGCAACGCTACAAGACGCGCCGATCGAAAGTACCGATTCCCAACGGCGAACGCTAACCGCTCGTTTATTTTTATTCGCCCACAGGGCTTCTCGGCAAAATTGGCAGTATCGCTAAATGGGCCAGGCGGAAATATTGCACCCAGCCTTTCCTATCCGGAAAATCAAATTGGCGTCTACGCTCTTAGCCCGGGTATCGCTTTAGAAAGTTATACCGGCGCTCTGCCCGCGTATATATCGTCGGCGCACGTGAAAAGGTCAGAATCAATGAAAGTGGAGCGGAAAAAATGGCAGGAACGAAAGACGAGAATAAATGGGACCGAGTGTGCTCGATGCGTAGTAGCGAGCCGAGCCGAGCGGTGCGGTGCGACAAAGCCGAACATTGGCGCGGCGCGTTATCATCGCGCAGATCGAACGCTCGCGACGTAAAAATTAGTCCGTAACAATCACTAACGGTACGACCCCTTGATCACGCCTCCTGATAAACCGGCCCTCGACACAAATGTCGGCGATAAAGCGAGTAAACACTCGTGGGCGCTGCCCGCGACGATTCCGATCTAACGATACATCGGGCGCGAGATGGCCCGATAACTTTTCAGCTACCAGGAAGTCGCTCTTCGTCTCCAATCGTGCTCCCGAGATATGCACTTCGATTTCTTTTCTACACGCTCTCGACGACCCAAAATTCGTCTCCGGCAGGAATACAACGGAGGGGTCAGGGTTCGAAGCATCACGTGACGGCATGTTTTTCTTGCCAAGAGAGCGTAAGTATAAGAACCTGTGAAGGAAGAGAGGACGACGAGAGTGGGAAAGGGAGAGAAATGGGTTAATCAGGCCGGTTACGGAGCGACAGACCTGAGAATGTGTACAATGTCGAGGTTGAATAGTCTGGATTAGATCCCAGTCCCAATTTCGTAGCGCTACAAATGACGGCTTGGAGCGTACATCGGTGTCGCGCGGAGATCGAGTCTACTTATTTTAATAATGACTTCATATATTCAGGTTGACGTAATTGCACAGTTCACGCGTCGTAGATTATAAATGAAATGTACACGTGTGACTCGAACGTGCATAGGATATCGTAGTATATACCCTCGTGGAATCATAGCGACTGTATTATAAAGACTGAGGCACATAGACGGTATGTGTGAAGGGTTTATGTGCTCCGGTGGCTGTACATAGGAACAGACGTATAATACAATTGGCCGCGAAGGAGAGTGAATAAGGAAGTCGAAGAGAGTTGGCCGCGGAGAGGCTGTCAGGCTTAGCGTGGCGTTCCTTCGCTCCAGATGAGCCGTTCCAGATGAGAGTAGGTGGGTCGTGAGCCGAGGTTCGACCGAGCGCAGTGGCATGCCGCGGGCGATTGATGACTCGTGACCCACTTTTAAAGGTTCGTGGCCTAGATGCGAGGGTGCCGTAGCCCGATCCAAGATATCGGACTTTCCTCTCTTTCGCTCCTTCGCCTCTTTCTCCTTCTCAGCCTCAACCTCCACCTCCTCAGCGTCTTGTGCCTCCCCGCCACTTCTCGTTCCCTCCTGCTTCCCCGTCACTACGCCATCTACTTCTGAACGGAACACTGGCTACGTTACGGTAGGCTAGTGTCAGACGCAGACACGTGATTCTTCGGAGCATCGTGGAGTTTATCGTACCCGTCTCTCGCAACATGCTTTTTCACCAAAGAGCGCACCGTGCCCTCGTATTCTGCTCCACCCGACGCGAAACTACTGACTTCCCGTCCGCGGCCCGGTGACGCTCGTTAGCACCCCGCCTGGATTCCGCTGATAACGTCTTATCCCCCCCTCACGTGGCCTTTCCGCCGTCCGCTCTGTACTTAGCTGCGCACCTTGTAATTTTCTGATTTAAGCGCATTCGCGCTCGACGGCACGACCGCGAGTCGCGGCTGATACTGGTTTTGAATTTAAATGTGCCCGCGCGATTACCTAATTCCCCGCGTTCTCAATGATTCCGAGGGGACGCCGTGGCGTTTCGTAACGAGTCGGGTCGGATTACAGAAAGAACCGGCCCAATTGCGTCAGAGAGACTCAGGAGCGTGCTCGCGCTCCGTCGTCGTTATCACGACTCACTCTGATATGCCGTATGACACCCTCCTCTCTGCGCAATATCAGCCCCCGCTTTGCCGCCCCGGCAGATGGTCATGTATTAAAAAGTAGCGGGCTAATTAAATTCTCGTTTGCTTCAGGCCCGAGTAGCGCGAAGCGAGCGACACCGTCACGTATCGTCGCTTTAATGCGAATTGCTCTCTTCCATTAGCGGCGGCCGACTATTAGGGTCGATCGGTGAAAAATCGCCGGAACAGGGCTGCCTCGTATTTCCTCTCGGCCGCTATCGCGTGATAGAACTGAGCGTCGCTCCGCTACTTCTTCCGCGCCCTTCCCCTTTCTCGAGGGATTCTGCGCTAAGCACCGTCCCCCGTCTCCGTCGTCTGGCCGGATAGGGAAATTCGTCTTTGTCGGCAGTCAGTGTGCCGCGGAAAGGATAGTGGCGCGCTAAGTACCCGTCTACCCGTCTACCCGTACTTCTCTCCGCTAGCTAGCTTTCACCGATATGTACCCTGCTAAATTGTGACGGCGTCGTCCACCGGAAGGAACGACGCTGCTGTTCTCCGTGTGTATGTATATAGCCGTCGCGCTGTACGCGTGCACCCTAGTACTTTTGTCAAGGGGAAACGTGAGGGGTGAGAGTGGTGGCGTCGGCGTCGGCGTCGGCGTCGGCGTTGGCGTTGGCGTCGGCGTCGGCGGCGGTGGTGGTGGCGGCGGTGGCGTACAAGCAGAGCGGGGGAGGAAGTGAGGAAATTTGCAGGAGTGGGAGGGAAGTTGTATTGTGAAGAAAGGAGGTGGCGGGAGTGGTGGGAGCGATGGTGGGGATAGGTTCGTGGCGGAGGTGGTGTGGAGGTGGTGGGGAGAGCTCCACGTCGCAGAGAGAGAATGGTGAGTGCGAGGGAGAGAACGAGTGATAGAGGGAGAGGGTTTTGAGGAAGAGAGGGAGCGAGACGGAGGGAGACGGTGTAGGCGCGCGCTCGAGCGAGCCAGCCTCAGTGTCGTTCCGGCCGCGGCTTCGTACGGTCGCTCGGTGAGGACCACGTTTCACTACGCCCGGTCGTCGTCGTCCGTCGTCTTCGTCGTCGTCGTCGGTCGACAGAGAGGAGTGAGAAGGGAGAGTAGTGTGTCCCTCCGGTGCTCGTCTCACTCTCGCCAGTAATACACGATCGCTCGACGGCGCGCGTCAGTTGTAAAAGCCGTTTTATCGTATGTCGCATGTCGTACACAGTATATGCCGTCGATAGGAACGACGGTCGTCAGGAATATGGGCTAAACCGAGGAGTCCTCTGCCCACCGGATACCCCATCGTCAAACTAGGTCAATGGAGTAGTGTGGTTTTTTGTGAGAGATCGCAGGTGAAAGGAGAAATATCCTGTATCGCGGTCTTCGACGTGAAAGTGTGCCCGATCCGTGGTTGGATCTTGATATACGAAGTACGTCGCGCGGTGCAGTTAATATCGGTAATAGGAAATAAAGAAGTACGTGTGGTGTCGTTCGTGGGTACTGTAAGATGAGCCCGGCCTCCCAGGGCGCCCTGGAGGTGGAGCGTTACATCGGCAGTTGTTTGATATCGTCGAACGTAAGACAGGGCGGCACTGCCGGCAGTGGTCAGCACAAGCCAATCGTCGGTAAAAAACAACAGGAGCAGACGATACGCGGGAAAGCCGTAGCTCCTCGTGGCTGTTACACTGGCCAGAATTACGCGAACGGTGGTAATGATCAGCAATGTCAGGTGCCGTACGGAACTGGCAGCGGTTGGACCGGTGCACCTTTGATATCCATGACATCGAGTCCGCGCAGGTGTAATCAGAGATCGTCACCGTCTCTGGGACAACAACAACAGCAGCAGCAGCAGCAGCAGCAATCGTCGCAGCAGTCGCAACAGCAGCAGCAACAACCTTGCGAGCAGCAAGTGCCCGGTCACCTGCATAAGAGCCCCCTCTCCAGACTCGCCATTCACACGCACGGCGCGCCGCTGATCTTGGCTGGCCGATTTCACAATCGCGCTAAGATACACAATCCCAGCAATGGCGTGGCCAATCCAGCATGCAACGGAAATTCGACGACAGGCGGCAACTACGTGCACACTGCCGGCAACGTCTCGACTCCGAACATCAATGTTGCGAACGGAGCCGCGTCGAGGTGTCCACCTTCGCGGGCACCGAGACCAGCCATAGAACCTGCGAAGAAGTCTCAAGCAAGTCCAAAGTCGGATTGTTCCTCAGTGGCGACCGGCAAAGAAACCGCCGGCACGAATATCGCGAACATCGATTCGCTGAGTATCGCGAGTGACGAGAGCTCGGGCTCGAACAATTCGGAGAATAGCCTGCCGCGTATCATAAAGCCTCGCAAGCGTAGAAAGAAGGAGCGGAAACCGCCGAACAATATCGCGACGAACGTGGATGTTACGAAGCATCCGGATGAACAGCAGTTTCAGCAGCAAGCGCAGAATCAGCAGCAGCAGCAACAGCAACTACAACACCTCCAGCATGCGCAGCAGCAGCAGCAAATGAACTTAAATCAGAACGTTTCGTCGGAGCAGTCCAGTATAGTCAGTTTGAAACCTTACGCCCCGACCTGTTACGAGCAGCAGCAGCAGCAGCAGCAGCAGCAGCAGCAGCAACAGCAGCAACAGCAGCAAAGATACGAGCCGGCGGCCGCACCTCCTCACTTGAGAAGTCACAGAAGGCCACCGATGGTGAGAGAAGGCCTATACGGTTGCAGACTGCAATCCGGCACGGGCTCGTCTATTCAGGAGATTGCCGACGTAAGGCAAAGGTACGCGCATCGGCACGTGCAAGTGAAAGTGCTCGACGACAACAGGAACGTCGTAATGCCCGCGCCAATGCGTGCCATGCCGCACCCGAAAGCCTACAGGCACGTCAACGGCCATCATCATCATCATCACCATCATCATCACCACAATGGCGGGAACGGTAACGTTCCGCGATACATTCAGCACGAGTACAACGAGCACGCCACGGGTTGCGAGGACATGAGGGACGGTTTAGGCACGTGTCAGTGTCGTTACTGCGATCCGTCCGGATTGATTTGGGACGTCGATCAGAACGGTTACTCGCCGTTCCTGACGCCACCTCCGAGCGACTACTGTCACGGCCAGTACGGCCAGGTTCCACTTTTCCTTTCGCGACCATCCATGAGTTGTCAACAGGAGCACCAACAACATCAGCACCAAGTTCACCAGCAGCACCAACAACAACAACAACAGCAGCAGGCCGTTGAACGGCTTTTCGACGTGGACAACACTAGGCTACGTCACGAGAGGGAAAGTTGTAACTCGGGCAGCGGTGTAATTCTGAGACGCAGTTGGAGTGATCCGACGAGTTACTTCAGCGACGAGATCACCGCCCCGAGCAAAGACGTCGGTGTGATCGGCGACAGGGGTGGTCAGCCGTCAGACAGTGGCAAACGTCGGACATTTTGGCGGGGTGACACGTTGGGCGCGCCCACGAGCATGCTCGGCTCGTCGAGTGCGTCGGTGAACGGTGGTGGTGGTGTCGGTGGTGTTTCACCGTCGAGTCCGAAGGGCCTCGAGGTCTCGACGGAGATCGTCACGTCGCCGAACGGTCACAGAGACCTCGAGATTAAGTTCTACTCATCGCCGAGCGCACCCGTTAATCCCTTGGAAGAGGACAAGTCGATCTTTACGGATGAGCTCGTCGACGACGGCGAGGAGGATTTCAGCGACCTTTGGAGTTACCACGAGTCCAAGCTACAGCAGGATTTCCGCACGCTCCTGCAGGCGGAAGAGTGAAGAAAACGGAACGTTCGTTCCCTTTCGAGAGGAAGAGGATGAAGGGAGAGGCGGATAGAGAGGGACGAATACGACAGATGGAGCGAGTGAGAGGGAAAGCGTTTTCTAGGAATCTGTGTACTACGTGTGCGCGCGCTCTCTCTCCCGCGCCTCCTCTGTGTCTGGCTGTGTGCGTGTGCGTGTGCGTGTGCGTGTGCGTGTGCGTGTGCGAGGGGAGCCGAAACTGGCGAACGGATGTGCATGTGCCGAGAGAGATTGTGAGGGGACGAAATTAGAATGTGGCTACCACGCGCGGCCAACTTTTCCGAACAGTTCCGGCGCAGGGGAGCTGGTACCGGATGGAATCTCACGTGCGCTCGTGCGGCTGACAAACGATGTCGATGGATGCGACGGTTATAGCGGCGATCACGAGGATGATCCTCTGTAAACGAATCATGAAACATGCAAGTGCGTGCGCCAGCGGTGGTCGTCGTCGGTTCGACGTTCGACGTTTCGGAGCGCTCGACCGAGCGAAAACGGTTCTGCTTCTCGCGAGTACAAGAGAGAGACAGAGAGAGAGAGAGAGAGATCCATCTTCTCTTCCTAACGGTGTACGTAGTAACCGTGCCGCGTGCGCTACGTTTGTACGTGCCGTGCGTGCACGCACGTCGTGCCTAGCGTAGGAGGAAATGTTCGCAGGAACCGTGTTGGTGCTTCGAGGCAGGGGAAGAGTGCCGCATGTCGCTGGGTTAACGATGGCACACGCACCGTGCGACAAGATTAATAAACGGCCGCTCGTAAAGCGTCGCGAGGAAGAACGCGAATCGACTTCGATGATACGTGTGCGTCGCCGTCGTTCTCGCCGTTGTCTAGCCTACAGGTTTATTGAGGGCGAGTAGAAGACTAGAAGAGGATGATTGAATGAGAGACGCGATGAACTGGCACGCACGTGTAATGTGTGTGCGTGTGTGTGCTGCGTGCATGCGCGCGCGCGCGTCTGTGTGCATGAGCGTTACGCCTCTCTGCTGGCTCTTTCTCGCGTTCTTCGCCACTTTACACGTATGCGAACTGTGCAGCCGCCTTACGTTTCGGGCTTTCTCCACAGGCTGCTGCCGTGTGACGGTAACTAATGTGTAGAAATCTCTCCTGTCAACATGTACATGGACTTTCTTTTAAAACGCGCGACATGCGGGCAATTCCGTATACCTGATTCTCGGTCGAAAATTGCCACACGTGGCGGGTAGAATTTGGTGTATTTCTAGCTTCAATGCTATCAGGCATTTAAATCTCGTCAAGTATCGCATTACGCGGTACTTTCATAGTCAGCCTGCAACTTCGTGGATGACACAAGACCGATGTTCGTGCCTATCGCCTTCCTATGCCAACATAGTCGCCCGAACGTGCGGGTATGCGCTTCACATGTTCGGCAAAAACTCATTCAGCGATATATTTTATCAATCAATTTTTAACGCCCGATCACCTCAATGCTGATTCGCTCGCGGAAAAATGTGTGCACCGGTAAATTTTGTGGAAAAAGTCGAAATATATGGCGGAGCTGAAGATGAATACGGATGGTGCAGCAGTTGCTGGTGATTTTATGCCTCTCTTGGCTTTCTGTGTTAACTAGGGACTGGCAATAACCGATGTCTTTTGGTCTATTGCTTACCGACAGTTGGTCGATAGATGGGACATAAAGACTTCAGCGAGTCCACGTATCCTCGCATTTTATCCTTTTGCACTTTACGTTGACTTTACTGCAATTGTTTAGATGATTTGTTTCACAATTGCTGTACAATGTTTGATGGAAAATAAGGTGGTTAAATATGCAGGTAGATATCGGTTATCAAAGTGGCATAACTGTAAGTGTAATTAGTGATCCACAGAAACGTCGATAGCAGTCTTCTGTTATTTCCATTCTTTACAAGTGCGTCGAAAACCTTCGATAGAATTATTTCTTCCGTCAATCAGATGGTGACGTTTGCTTTTCTCTTCGTCAATATTTGTACGATGTAAGGACACGATATCTTCACGATAGGTTTGTCAACAAATTGACGCTATATCTGGTAAAGCATCATCTGACAATTAGAACGATTTTTGAGACTTTGATGTCCGTTTGTCCAGCAAAACGCGATCTGCGGACAAAGGTTGACGGATAATCTGTTTTTAACAAAAGTCCGTAGCAGGTTATTTGACATGTTTGAGCGTTTATTTGACATAGTTTTATTTGTCAGATTATCCTATGGTGATAATGTTTCTTTTTGTCGCAAAACTTACTCGCTACATTTATTGCTTCTCTTCTATCTATATACATATCTAATATTGAATGTGTGACGTCTAATTGTGAATCCATCTGTTATCTTATAATCCTTTATTATCGGGAAGGCTAAAAAGCAAACTGATACACGTCGTCACATGTTCATGTCAGTTCGATATCAGGCAATGATTTTTCCTTTTTAAATTCGATGTATACTTTCAACTATCACCAAATAATTAACCTCACGATGAGTACGTAGAATTTATTTAACATCTCTCTGCACGTAGATAGGGAGTGGAAGAAAAAAGACTTCTAACATTCGTTCGGTTATCTATTCCGTATTTTTGACGCCACCTTATATTTGTTTACAAATCAATCTCCGTAGAATTCTGTACGCGTTACCACATGTTGCTTGTAAAGTGCAAAGGGTTAATATGGAAATCACGCACGCACGCGCATATAAATTATCGACATTTCGGCACCCTCTCTTTCTCTCTCTTTCTCAAGCCCCAACGACCACATCACTGCGCAGTAGCGGTCTACTGTTTAAAAGCGTAACGTAGTAATTAATCGACGAAACGACAAAAACCGACGTCGATGGGTAAGCCTGTAATCGATGCCCGCGCCTTTCCTCCGCCCTTTCATCTCGCCGTTTACTGTGCAACACCGGTTCGCCCGACAGAACAGAAGACTCTATTATTTAAGACTTTTTTTCGGTCCCCCGCGCGCAAAGGGCCACTCTCGACTATCGAGCGGCCTGGCTCCAGAACACTATTGATATCCTGAGAGTATTTTATACGGCAAAATAGTTGCGAACAATGATGGGTCTTTAAATACCTACTTTCTCTCGCGCGCAAACCTGCCGAACGGGGTTCAAAGTGGAAGTATTTGGAACATCGATCGGCGTGGGGTCGCGAGCCCGCAGTTGCTCTTTAACGTGAAATCTTTATCGAGGGAGGGCGACCGAATTGAGACGAGGCTGGCGCGCGATTATCTGAACGGGTTGTTCGGCGTCGGCTGAAACCCTCGAGGCGGCCGAAGAACAGTAGCTGGAAGACCCTCCGGGATTTGTGCGAATCGTTTTGACCTTGGCCGAGATTCCTCTTAAATTTGGCAGCGCGCATTGCCCGGAGAGAGAGTGCGAGCGGGAGAATGAGGAAAATAGAGAGAGAGAGAGGGAGAAGGCGCGAGATCGGGAAGGGTGGAAGGTGCGGCATGAATTATCGGCTGCGGCTTATTCGAGGCGCGACCCGACTATATCTATTATAGCTAAAGGTCATCGTGCAGATTTACGTAATGCATAGAGAGCGAGTACCGTAGGAACGGGTCGATCGGTCTGGTTCGCGGGCACTATGCTAAATATGCGCCGCGAAAAAGCGCGTCGTGATAGGTCGGCCCGTTCTTTGGTAAATCTGCGCCGGATGATCTCGATCCTCGATCATCCGAGACGAGGCTGCGGCGAATCCTGGCGAATTTCGTCGTTTTGTATGCGATAATCGGCAGTCCATCCCCCCTCCTTACTTACTATTATCAACGCCCGTGCCCACACCTACGTCATCCACCATTCGACCTCCCTTCATCATGCAAACCACAGAACGTACATCTGTCAACCACCGAAATTCCACCCCTAGCCTCTTCTTCACAGACACACACACGTTACACATACATTCACCATCCCTACCCTCTTTCGTTAGGACCGTAAGTTTAGACGTTAAGACGATCCGCGCTTAGATTATCTCTCCGTTGTCTATATGTGTATAGAAGATGAAGTTGCGCGAAAGGATGCGAAGATGATATGAAGCGTTCGTCCGCCTTTTTAATTTATGACTAGACGGATTTAGGGAAATTTTACGATGACGACGACGACGGTGGTGGCGGCGGAGAAAGGCGAGCCCGCGACACATATTACTAGTAATACTACTACTTCGATTACTACTACTATTATTATTACTATTACTACTACTATTATTATTATTATCATTATTATTATTTTTATTATTATTATCGTTATCATTGTTAAATGAGCCTTCACAGGCTTCGAAGGGTGCGTGCTCGTAGCGTACAATTCCGGGCATGCGAGCGATCATCTCGCCATAGCGGCTAACTCTCTCTTGCCGGCTTCGCATTGCGCGGAGGCAAGTTTTATTGCTAAGCGGTAACGGAAAAATTTCGATCGTCGCCGGTACGAGGATAAGAGCGCGAGGGCTCCAACTCCGAGTTCACACCATCGATGGGATTTTCCGTTGCACGAGCAAGCGGGGAGTACTTAAAGATGATAGGGTCCGTCGCATCTGGTCTTTCGAATATTTCGCGACTCAAACGTCACGCTAGACGAGACACGCACGACACGCTCTTGCATTACTTTTTTTCCCGAATTTTCATTTCACCGTTCGACCGCGTTCCGCGGAGCGTGCGACGCGAAGCGTCGAGATTCCATTACGGTTCCGTGGGAATTAGAAACTCGCCGGATTTTCGAGAGGCACGAGTGCGCGAGGAGTACACCTTCGCCCGGCTCGCACCGCTTTTCAAACGACGCTTTTAACGCCGCTTTTCCTATTTGCCCGCCCATTGTGATCGCCCGCAAATCGTGCTTTCCGCTTTCTGATCTCCATGGACAGAAGAAGGAGGGAGAAAGAGAGAGAGAGAGAGAGAGAGAGAGAGAGAGAAGGAAAGATAGAGTAAGACAGAGAAAGGATGATAAAGAACGAGTGAGTGAGAGCTTGATTCGAAACGGATTGGAATCGGCGTATTGATTCGCATCGATGCAATTTCACTTCATCTTATCGTTTATTATTATGTACTATCTATTATCTATGATTATTATTATCGATACGTTTAATTATTCTTTTTGATCGTAGCGTCAAATCTCCTCCCTCTTTCTTCCCGAATTTATATTTATTTCGAGCATCGTCAATCAACATCGCCATGTATTGTGATAGTGCAAGGATAATAACGCTCCGCACCGCTACGTCGTCGTAGACTGATCGATAACGGCGAATCGTACGGTAACGTCAGAATATGATCGCTCGTACGAGAAAGAGAGAGTGAAAGAAGAAACTAAGTTATATATATATAATTTTATGTATATAACATTATATATATATAATCGTCGCTCTAGTGCTGCGCGGCACTAACCGAAGAACTCGCCTGTCTGGAAGAATCAATAAAAGCGTCTTTAATTTCAACCTGAACATGAAACTTTTATTGCAAACCTCTCGATTCGCGCTGCCTGATCGCCGATGGTCTGTCTGTCGGACTCTTCTTCTCGACGATGCACACTCGTAACGTCGACGTCGCTTGTCGAAAAGCAGCAAACGTGGTCGCTCGTAAAACGGGAAAAGCTCGTTTTAAATGGACACAGGGCCTCGCTGCTGCGACCCTATATATATACGATCGAGCCGATGGCGACTCCGCGACGTGTTACGGACATGTATGACGGCGCGTTATCTCGCGAAGGCCACTTCTCGTTTGTACGCAGTGAGGCAGACCCCGGTATGCGCGGTTCGATCATTGCCGACGTTTCGTCATTCCTTCCTATATTCGACTCCACGCTTCTTCGCCGCGTCGTCCTCGTCACCTCCGAAGCGGCCGAGCAGTTCGCCTTCTTTTTTATGCGCCAGATCGGAATTCGTGACCTTAAATTATGCTTATCTCCTCGTTCTCAGGGGGGTTCGTACGACTTTCGCGGGACCGAACGAGGATCGTCAAGTCCCGTGGCGATGATATCTCGATCTCCCTCTCCTCTGTCCGTCCGCCGTTGCTCAGAGTACGTCAGCCGACTTTATTTATATTTCGTCGTAGCGATCCGATACGCAAGCCCCTCCGATAGCCGACCTCTATAAAGCCGGTCCGCCATAAAGTTCCGCCATTTCGTTAGGGGTGAAACGTCGGGCATTGCCAAGAGAAGCGGGAGGGAAATTGGCCTTGGACCCCGACCTCCTTCCGTCGCGTCCTCGTCGTCTTCGTCGACGCTGGAAAAAAAGCGACAATCGATCTCCAGAAAAAGAAATTGAATTCGCAGGCACCATCATTTGCCGGCACGTGCGATATTTCTTTCATTCGTCTCCTATGTTGCTGATCAGGGCGCGAACGCGTCTGGCTAAGCGTAAAAAGGAACTTTGCTGGGAATGAAACAAAAATTGTGCTTGGATGTCGATCCCTTCGCTTCGCCTCGTTATTCAGACAGAGAGGGAGAAAGAAGGTAATACGTCGCGAATATACGACTTCCCATCGTTGGGTCAATCTCTCTTTCCCTTTCGACGCCCTTTTTCGTCCGACCACCAACGAACTTAACCACGCTGAAAGACTCGTAGTATCGGAATCCGGTCTGTGGACTTGGATCTTCCTTCTCTCTATCTTTATATCGTCCGAAAACCGACCCATTGCAAGGAGTAAAGCTATACCTCTCCTCGATCGGGCTTTCTCTCTTATTCCTGAACGCTTTCGCAATGAAGTGGCGAATTCGCATAGGATCGTGCACAAACAAGGTTCGCGAGACAATTCGATTTGGACCTCGACTTCCCACCTGTCTTTTGTTTTTCGAGTATACGACCGACGCCGGTTCGATAGTCGAAAGAGCCGGGATCCAACGTTCGTTTACTCGTTTTCCCTCACGTTCCTTTCGCGCTCGCTTCCGATCAGTTTGCAAATGCTTTCGGGTCCGCGTAAAAGCAACCTTCCCCACGCGCTATTATTCCTCGACTTTTCCCCATTCCGCCTCTATCATTTTATTTTCTCTTCTACACACCGAGAAAAAACAATCGATCACACGAAATGTGTTCGCACGTCGAATTTTTCTATTCTTACATAACCTTGATCAGACGGAATTAGCTGTGAGCTCTAAATCGTTCCTTCTCTGTCTTATATCGTCCATGCCGCGGGAAAAGAATCGATTGACGTCGAACAAGGAGCAGCCGGAATTTATGTTCGACGCTCCCCCCCTTGGGGAATTCTCCTATTAGACCCCAAATACACTCAGCTTCAGGTGAAAGAGCATATTTCGACAAAGAATCAGCAATCGTGGACTTGAACCTTCTCTCCGTCTCCGCTCTCCGTTCGCCTTCGTTGTCGAAGTTTACGATCTGGATTCGCTGGTCGTCCGTTCCGTGGATGCTCGCTCGAAAATGTCGTAGATGGACTGAACTCCGCGTAAAAGTGAGCTTCGCGAAGGCACTGGCCTGGGGACTCTGCGTCTCCTCTCTGCTCTTTGTCGTCCGAAAATGCGATCCATGAGGAAGAGGAAGGGTAAATGTTCGGTTTGTCCGTTCGATCCCTCCCGGGGATTTTCCACGAAGACTTTCGATCAGGTTCGAAACGCGCTTAGCTAACGCAAGAACAAACTTTGCCGGGGCGGCGGGGGTGTGGAATCAGCGTTAGAACTCGGCTTCGACCGTTCTCCTGCGCGCCCTCGGAATGGCGAGAATAAGAATGGTTGGAGCGTGGAGCGAAAAGGAGCCAAATGTATCCCTGTTTTCTCATCCGGCACGGGAGTCCTCTTATCAAGCGGCGAATACGCTTAGCTCCGCGAAAAAGCATCGAGAGAATCGCTGAGGAAACGGACTTGGACTTCGACGTCTGCTTTCGTTGATTCGCGCGAGAAGAGATCGGAGTCGCGAACTTACAGATTGTTCCTATGTCCCGGCAGCTTCCGAATTACGCAGGCATCGACGCCTTTCGCAGTAGTTTGGAACTCGCACACTTTCCAATCATTCTGTGTTTAGATACAACTTACAAAGCATCGGAACTAAGTGCACGCAAATACAGCCTCTGTATTACTCCCCCTTTCTATATTTTTGCCTGATTGCTCTCTTAGTTTTAACAGATTTTCTTACGCGCTTCTCACAACTTTGGAATATTTTTCATTATTTCGCCCTCGTCACGTGTGTCGCCCTGTACTCCGAACTCAACGTGAAAGTGAGTGTGCAAGTTTCATGCGACCAGCCCGCAGCAAGGTTGGACGATGGAGATGACGGGTGCCGACGACCTCTGTTCCTTATCTTGCAATTGAGTAATGGCGTCTCGGCAGTCGTCGCGCGTGGGTCGGTAAACTGTTATAATTCGCCCACGTCACTGCATTTCGCCGCTATTCGGGGCCGCTAACGTCTCCGATTCTTCGTTGACTTACTCGATCCTTCCGTCTCTGGTTTCTTCTGCTGGCCTCGTTGATTAAATTGGCCTTTTCGTTCACGTTCATCGCCGCGCGATAACACTTCACTATAATCGTGCCCTTTATTTTCAAGCTCCGCTTTTAACGGTGCGGATGTATTACACAATGTCTCGTTTGGAAGTATGTGGCCTTAATGAATAATTGTCACGTCCTTCGCTACGAATGCCTAACTTCTCCCTCGTCGAAAATTTCCACTAAATGTATCCAAAACTGAGCGAGGACACAATGTCGGTACCTAAATAGCGCGTACTACTAATCGTGTGGAAACATAATTTGAACGGGGTGATTCAGTGTCGATGTAGCGATGATCCTTGGATTTGCGAAGAAATGTTCAATGTCGCCAATCTGTATGTTGTCATTTCGTACGCATTGCACGATTTGCATACCAGATTACAACATAATTCATATTATAGGGTCTATAATGAAGGCTGCTTATAAAACGTTCACGCGAATGATTGAGACCGTATTTCATAATTGACCGACACCGTTCGGGGATAAGCATAGTAGACGTGCATCATATATGAACGCACATATTCTTCGGTCAATTCTGGAACGTGGAAAATTGATCCTAGGGTCATACCCGTTTAACCCGAACAGATAGTTCGAGGTCGGGCAAAGGTCTATCTCCCGAGGTCTCACCTCGTGTCGAAATTAGCGCTCGTACGCGATGAGACATTAATTGGTGTACATGACGTTGCCTACCGGTATGCGCTGCATCGCGGGAAAGAAATCAATTAGCCTGGATTACTTGCATCGGGTCTAAATTCGTTCTCATTGTCGTTTGAGCATGACGCAGTGTGACAGAAGAGTAGAGTCAGAATCATAAATGGGATACAATGTGGGTTCTAAGAACTGTTACTGTAATGTAGTGCAATCCGTATAGAATCGTTTGGCACGTGATTTTCACTTGGCGGTACGTTCATTTTGTTAAGAGTCAGTGTATGTGACTTAACAACCAATCTGTCGCAAAGCATTATTGATTCGGTAGGTACGTGGATCATACGGTATGTGATGTATTGATATGGCATGTAAGGTGTAATGTTCGGTATTATTATACAGTGTAATATACTGTTTAGATAGATACTAACCGATATAATGAACTATTTAAACGGTATAATATGCGTTAATATCGTACAAAATTTGTGTAACAAGCTGTTCCAACACGTTTTCGATAGATTGCGTAACGTACAGATATTACATCGGGCCGACAGCACAGTCGACGGGACAGTCAGCAAGAACTAATTCGATCGAGACATTGTAAAAAGTCAAGACCGGTATCGACAATGATTCACAGTCATCACTTTTGCCTCAAGCGATATAAATTGCTTTGCCATTAAGGTATTACGGTGTTGACATCGCATCACATGTGTGCGTCGGACTATTGAGCGTAGAGCGACACGTACACTTAACGCATAAGCATATTCTGAATTACCTCCTTTGCCGTTTTCAAATGAAACGTTTCGCGGAGTGTCACATAATCGTGGAATTCCAAGAAAAATGATACATTTATGATATTAAATAATAGGTAAAAATGTCACGTTAATGGAGTTAAAAGGAAAGATGGGGAGATGAGGCAAGTAAAAGGACGGAAACGAAGAATTGACCTGGATCTTTTACACCGATGTACATATAACATTCGACGAAATCGGATTAAGCGACTGTAAGTCCGATGATTGTACGCTTCGACGTAAACGTTCGTGTGTCTGTAGACTAGGCTCCTCCTTCTACTTATGCTGAATACTTACACCAACCGCGATTCGCACCAGTTGACTTGGCCGATTATCGTGCTGACGTTTTCTAGGCGGATACCTGAAATCGGGACGTTGTATTCGCGCAGTCTTCGTTCTTGTACATTGACATCTTATTTATGATCATGAACATACGACTCGTATTCCGTGTACATATTAGTGAATTGTGTTTAGCGCGGCAATTTAAGTTTCTCATTGTATTACACGAATCACGTTTCGCAACCAATTCTCTAATTAAAATTGCGCAAAGCAGGAGAATTTATGTACCGATCGTGTGCTATAAAACCTTTAATATTACGCAGATACGCGTTCGATAGAAACGTGAACGTCTATAATTTAACGACTCTTCAGAGCCGCAAACTAATCGACTAACGGTGCGTAATATTCTATCTTCCCGACGAATACCGTCTGCTTACCCGGTTCTTGCATTCTGTCGTAGAAAAACGGGCTCATTAGTCGACGATCGTTGAATGGTGAACAGTTTGAGCAACTAAGAAAATTAGCGAAAGATGCGATTCCCTTTTCTCGAGACAGAAGTTCCGCGATTATCTCAGTCGAAACGGAACGTCGCGTCCGCGGAAGGACGATTAATACTCGCATCTATCGCAGTGGAGAAGGTAGATTAAGTGCCAGACAACATTCCGTACTCTCGAGCCCTTTCCAGCTTCCTCGTCCTGTCGCACAATTTCCGCCGAGTCAGAAACGGTATACCCAAAGAAACATCATAATATTGTATAAGTAAACGCCATAATTATGATAATGCGAATAAAATACAATTCTTGTCCATTCGTACACTGTCCAACTTCGTTACGCGCTCTTCGTGACATATTCCTTCGAATTTGCCTTACATTATACATAGTGTCTGTATGTACTATAATAATACTGTATGTGCAGTACGTTAGGAAGCATTATGTAGCATGTGCGTTTACTGCGCTGAATGTATGTCGTGAACTCTATATTTATACTGTCTATATGTACTGTAAAGCAAATCAGGAAAGAAAGCCGCAGATGAATGGTCCCTGGGGTGATGGTTTCATTAAGTTTGGACAGTGTACGGAGAAGAATAGATTACACATTTTCATCGGGAATCGACGAACGTGTATATTAATATGAACGCGAGAACATTGCGTATTTTATGAAAAGCGAGAGATTTGGTGCGTCGCAGGGTAATGTACGGTGCACTGCAAATTGTGTTAAGTATGTACTCCGAGCGAACTTCGGAATTTCCTCCGTCACACGACGCGCAAATGCTCGCGACGATTTCGCATGCACATTGCATCGGTCTGCCGGAGGAAGAATCGGGAGAATGAGAAAGAGAGAAATAGCGAGTAGCGGGCAAGATAGAATTCAGTAGCGACTGATAGATTTTAGATAACACGGAGAGTGAAAGGGGACGCAGATGAATGCCCCGCGATGAATTGTTAGCGGCGATCGCGCGAGACGCGACGAAGGATCGATTAAAAGAGCCGGGGGGGTGACTGACTTGTCGGGATCGTAGATTTTGCAACGGTACAGGGACGACTGTGATAGGGAGTGCGATCGGCGGCGAACGACGAAGAACGCGGTTCGAGCGGAGAACACGTTCAAGGAGTCGTTGAGCGACGTGCCGTGAACGAATGCACTTTGCCGGCGGAATGTCGACTGAGTTTATAAAGAACTCTTTACTCTTCCCAGTGATTTTTTCGTTTTGCCCGCCGATTCGTAAAGAGGAAAGGTAAACAGAGACGACGAAGCGCGGTTTTGCTTCGAATGAGGCAGAGACTAGCGCGGCGCAAATGCACTTGAGCGCGTCACTTTGACCACTAACTACGTAGAACCGCGTATGTCCTCTCGCCTTTCTTTCCCCGCCTCGCTGTTTCTCTCTGTATTTGGAAGATGCTCGCGGGAGCGTGCGCTCCGCGACCTTGGCGATAATCAATTTTCGCCTTGTTCGTCACACGAGCGAATGAGGCGGTGATAATCTTGTCGATAAGCGGGCTGCTGGATGGCGAGTCCTCGGCGTTTGCGTTTATGCCGGCAAATTAGCCGAGATGGGACGCTCTTAACGGGCGACCCTTTGTTTGCCGGTCGGTTTTTCGCGGGAAATTCTCCGGAACGACGAAAGGGTCGTTTCTTCGTCGTTGCGAGAGAGCGACGGCGTAATGAATGGCCGCGGCGCTGCGCGGCAGGCTGCTGAGACGAAAATTGAAGGATGATGGAGCAGTGCTTGGCCGACGGAAGTGATGGGCCGTGAGCGAATTCTTCGCGGTGGACTTCGATCGCGGCCCAAAGCGTCGTCTGTCCGAATTTCTATTGTTGCGACGGTCGGCGAAGAATTATCCATTACCGTTTTACATTCGTGTTTTCTACTTGTTTCCCGTCTAGACCCTTGTCTCAGTCAGTATAAGATGTGGAGTACACGCTGAAATAAAACGTACAGTTTGTAAGAGAACCAACTTCTTCTTTTTACTACTGCTTCTGTGTTCCCCACTCCCTCGTGATCCCGCAGCTAATATAGGCAGATGTGAGCCAGAAAAAAATGTGGCTTGTCAATCGTAATTTATAATAGTAATTTACGTTTCTGTATAATTGCATGTAGAAGCGCGCCGCATTAAAAGGTAATTACCGCGATGGCGAACAAAGTGTAATATCCTCTTACCTTGGGAACGTTATTCCCTTACGTATTTTTAGTAGTAATTCACGATAATAATGCGCATTTAGTTATGCCGAGGTAGAAGCTAACGCTATCATCGGCCTTTGTCTTCTAATCTCTTCATTACTTCGTCTCTCTCAGTCTTGTCTCCTTGAAAATTTCTTCATTCGCCATCAACTTCCCCCTTCTCTCTCTCTCTCTCTCTCTCTGTCTCTCTCTCTCTCTTATTACCCACACTCGTTTCACGCTTTCTTCGTGTTTCATCGTCTCCGCGCCTCCCTCCGACTTTCCCCCGTTCGCCAGCAGCAGTCCTCTATGTCGATTCATGCGCGTGGCATATCTCTGGCACAAAGAACGTTTCCAGCAAATTTGCATGTAAATACGAGCGGGACATAACGGCTTGAACTTTGCATAGATGGCCTTGCTCGCTAGTCGCGTGTTTCACGGGCGTAGAGCGCCAGGCTGGGAGCGCACCGCCATTGACTACGGTCGCTCTTAATTGCGGCTACTTATGTAAAATTAATGTGCGCGTTTAGCTTTCGTTCCGAAGTCAAAAGTCGGTCCGCGGCCACGACGGTCCGCAAGCCACGCCGCGTGGCTCGCTCTATAAATGCCTGTCGGAGCGAAATACTCGCAAAAAGGACTTTCTATAATGAGCGTCAATTACTATAAGAGTGATAAGTGGTCGGAACTCTGGTGCTTGCGGACTTGCACCGGCAAGGAATGACTCAACCACTATAAAACGATCGCGAACCTTGTTGCCACTGCTAGGCTTCGGTTCGAGTGCAGCGGATTTTAATGATTTTGAAGGAATGGATTGGATTTCTGCATTTTCTTCATTCCACTTCTCGAGCTATTGCGCGTTTCCGTTTTGTTAGAGAATTTGCCCTTTCGTGCGTCACGTTCTTTACTTTCGAGATTCGACGCCTCCAAATTATACGATTCTGTATGTCGAAATGGACGGTGCTTATTTTCACATCAGTTTCAATTATCAGATTGACCGCGACGCATCACGATGTGCGTGCAATCGTTATCGAGCGAACATACTTATAGCGAGGCTCTTTGAATCTGCCGAGATAAAATTGAACGCCGCGCGGAGCGCTTCGCAAGGGCCGCAAAGGTTCAGAAGTTCAGGTTTAATGGCTCCGACGGGCTTTCCAGCGGGCAAAGCTAAAGCGTAGCTTCCGCGTTATCTCTGCGGAAGGGAAGGAAGAAGGGGTTGGCCTGTGAAAATAAAGGGGCCAGGCAGGAAAGACTCTTAAACGTGCTCTCCCACTGTTAAAAGCCGCTTCGAGCCGTTTCGCTTCCAGAGCGTAACCCTTTGCCGGAAGAGCCACCATCTTCGTCGAGCGCCGAGCGATCCGGCCGACACAGAGAGCAGCAACTCGATTACGATCGCCTGGATCCTACACAAAACCACCGAAATTCCCGGATGCTGCAGCGGGAGAACATCGACCCTACGATCGCGCGCGTCTCTCTGTCAAGTCCAGGAACGACACGCGCGAACCCAACTCACCCTTTCGCCGAACGTCGATTGGAGCCGCTTCCGTTGCACCTGTTCCGTCAGATCTCTAGCCAACGATCAGGACGCCCGGCGCTCGGTTCACATGCCAGCGTGCGCGCGCAAACTCGCCGACAATATTATTACACAGGACGCCGAGTATAATCGGTCCGGCGCAACTTTATCAAGTGGGTGGCCGGTTACGCTGACATTCCGTCCTTCGCTTATTCCGCGCTCCCGGTGTGTTATCGTGTTACGTTAGCGTTATGGCCACCTGGTCGTGCGTCGCGTCGGTGGCATGTCACACGTAAATCGTTATGTTCGAGCACGGGCGCGAGGTGGACACTTCAAACGCGAGCGTAATCGTATCCAATCCCCCTTCTACGCCGGACCCGGTTTACCTCGTCCGCCGGCGGCTGACATTGTTAAATTTCAGAAAACGAGGTCGAGCCTACTTCACGCTACTGCTTTCATTTGCACCAGCGTCCTCGCCAGCCTCGAGCGTCCTCCTCCTCGATGGATATTTATCGACGCTGGACACCGGGCGCGCGCGGACATCGCGCTTTCTCGTCGGCAGCTTGTTTCGGTTTATCTGCCGAACGAATTAGCAACGCGATGCAGCGCGCGTACACGGGACCGTGTGTGCTGACGGCCTTGTAAAGTGACCGTGTAAATGGCACGCTAGCTTCTCTTTTTTCCCGACTCCGAACTCTGAGCGTCAACAGTTATTGAATAATGCTCGTAATAGTAGTATTTATCGACCTGCCTCGTACGTCCCTGAATAATTTCGCATCATACGCTACGCGCGAATACGCACGCATAGACACGCCCGTGTGTACGTAATATTGTTCAGGTTTTATGTTTTCATGTTTCTATGTCGCTGAATGAGCCTGTATGTTACGCATTGTTTGAATGTGATGCAGACATAGTTATGTATAGGGCTTAGGTTCAATTTGTCTGTCTCGTACAGAAAGTCTGTATGACTGCAGATTCATGTAACGTCTTATCGGGCCGAGGATCCAGGCGCAGGTAGCGTACGTACTTTATCTTGCTGCATTTTGAACGATCCGTTAACCCACTTTTATTATTCCTAGCCCCACGAGAGGCGCCACTTTTCTTCGACACATGACGATAGACGATGAAAGGTGCACGACGAGTTGCCATTTTCCGAATGAGACTTGTCCTTCCCGCTATTCCTGCGCGTGACGGCCTTTCGAGGTATCCGCCTTGGAATGTAACGGACAGACGTCAAGAAACCAATGATGCTCTCTAATCGGTGCAGCCTAGTCGCAAGACGGTCACGTGAGCCCCTATATCCATTCGCCGCGGCTTTAATTCATGAAGGCGCACTACATTTTTTTCCAAGAACTTCACTACAAATCATGGTATTGCGTTTCTTTCGCGCGATCCTGCGTTACTGGAAGAATTCAAACTAGGTCATCCCGTCGTAAAATAAAACGTGCTTTATATGTTTCTCGGAACAAGCATGCGTCTAGGCAGTACTCCTTGTATGTTTTATGAATGAGACCTCCACAGGATTCATATGCGTTTCACTGGTTATATCAATACAGAAATTTCAGCTGTGATATCGATAATTAGTTCATCACAAGCGAATGAAGATTCTAATTCGAACAAGTGCGTCCACCTTCCGGTAATTAGCCAGGTTCAAATTACATATGCACTTTAAGACTCGTTTGACGTCAAGTCATATGTCATATGATGTTACTCTGCTTCCTTCCCCAAGACCGCAATTACACTTTTCCGTATTTCGCGAATAGCTCCCAAAGCGTTCGACCGCAAGTTTTCAGCGAGCGCATTTTTCGCGATGCCTTGTCCAGCGCGAGTTTTCCCTGAGTTTTCCGCGATTCCTCGCACGCGTTATTAGACGCGGACCTTTCTCCGACGTCTTTCTCACGCCCTCCCGCCCTCAAAGCGAACGCACGAAACGAGCGAAGAAGGCCGATACCGCCTCGGGCTCGAGGTTAATCTTTGCGACTGCCTCCATTCAACCACCTTTTAATTCTGCCCGCGCCTGCTTTGCATGAAACGCGCGGGAGGGCACAATACTAGCGCGGGCCGCTTTAAAACTGCCGGTCCGCATTCATCTCGCTCCCCCAGCGATCTACAGATTTCCATTGCACTTAATGGCGCATTCGTTTATGCGATGAATGAGCGCGATAACGTTGCGCGTCGGGGCTTCTTTCGAGAATTCGTTCGTTCGCTCGCGAGTGCCGGGACTTTTAAGGGTCCCGGCCAATTTTTTCACCCTCCACTACTCTCTCTCACTTTTTTTCCATCTCTGTTCAACTGGATAAGGCAGAGCGATAACAGGTTTCGGAGAAAATGAATGCGCGTACCTACGAGGGAGGAGCGCGAGTGTCCGTGAACCGTTCGTTAAAACCTGTATAACGACAAATTGGTGCATGCTCACCAATCTTTTACCCGACGCGCTGCTTCATTTCTTTCTCATTCAGCGGGTGGTGCGAGTCGAAGCTCCGCATATTTCATCCACTGGCCCGGAATACTTATCAGCGAGTGCACTCTGCGTGCGCGAGACACGTCACGTCGTCCGTTCAGCTTTCACAGAGCTTAAGATCGCGACTTCGCGTTCCCCCGGACGCCTATTTCTGTTTCAATTGATAATAATTACATTACTATGTCGGACGCGTGTCGCGGCACAAACACCGTCGCGCGACATTTACATATCGGCGTAACGAAGATATTCCAGCGCGGCCGCTTCACATATGCCGTTGCGCAGTCCGATAGCCCGGCACGCAGTTATCTTCCACTTAGCCTTTCAATTCCGCAGATCCGAGTGCGCATTCCGGAGTACGTAACCACGGTGGCACATTGCCGCGGTTAGACGTCCGAGCGCGTGGCGTGGCGTGGCGTGGCGAGGGCTTCGAATTCGTCTGCCAGACTCCGGTTTCACGGAGCGGCGAGAGCTACGGCGAAAGAGGTCCCGGCGAGATTGGCAAGTCCCCCCCACGAGCGTGGAGACGTCGAGCAGAGCGTCGCATCTACGAGCATTTCCGCGCGCTCGTAAATTCGCCGGCTAAACTGTCGTTCGGGGAAACACTCCGAGCGTGAGAGTCTGGCTGAATCAAAGAAGCTCGGGGGGAAAGAAGGCGGTAGAAATACAGGAGGAGTCTGAGAACGCGGAGGAAGAGAGATGGGGACGGAGCGGGGGTATCGGCGAGCTAATTAAATGGTGAGATCGCGCGCCAGCAGCTTAGCTGGCGCGTGGGCGCATTGCAGTGGATTCTTGGCTGCTCCCTTGGCAAGTGCTCCCCGTTTACCGGACCGTGCTGGGCGCGCGGAGGACGGGAGAGAAGAGTGCGTCGGGTGGCTGGCCGAATTAACGAAGAATACCGCGGACAAACGTAATAGCGGAGCATATAACATCGGAATAAATAGAGAGGCCCATTTAAATATTAACGAACGACGGTACGGGGAGTTGGAGAAATTAATGGAGGAAGATCGGATGGGAGGGGGGGAGGGAAACGATTTGATTTTAATACGTGGATCGGCGTGGAACGCTTTCGATTAAAGACAGCGTGTAACTCATATATAAATAGGGGTTAAATGAAAATAATAGAACGTCCATGATGGGCGTAATGCAGATTGGATGTAATTAAGTAATTGCAAGGGGAAGCGGAACAGGTCGAGAGCAAAACGTGCGCCACGTTCTAACATAGTACAGAAGTAGCGATGAAAATAGGCATGAAAATGTGGACGAGAATAAGGATGAAAAGTATAAAGCACCTGCCTATCGGTGAAGAGGAAACGTATAAGAAAGCGACATGGGCGGGTGAATATACACGTGAAATAATCGACAAACAGGATTCGGTATCCGGCGATTAACCTCGCACGTGCGAATCGGTTACCGTTTCGTCGTTTATCGGTCCAGGAATTTCGAAGCGTGCCACTCTTACATGGAAATTAATTGGCGCATTCCTTTTTTTTTCTCTCTGTCTCTCTTCTCTTACATCGTCCAACTTCAGCCGTGAGTCACGCAAATGTACGCGCTCCTGTGCGACTAATTAAACGGTACGGCATTAATTTTTACCGAAACGAAGTTCTTCACCTTCTTCGACAGCGTTATCGGAGCATATAATTAATAATGTACAACATCCGGGTGGGATGGTGCTCAGAGACTGATTGCCCGCAACTGTCTTCATCAAGCGTTCAACGGTCTTCTTTCTTGCAGCGTTCTCCATCAAACTTGCCTCTATAACAGTGTTTGTCAATCTTGGTCGAAGACAAAAACTGTACGCTAGGAGAAAAATGTCTACATATAGTGTACGGTAGCTAGACCTGATAATAGATTGGAAAGACGTGTTTTCTATTTTAACGTTTTGCGCTGGAATACCGTTGATTGAGACGCTCGTTACAGGTCAATTTTTCATAATCTTCCATACTTTTTCGATATCCCCAACCGATGTGATCGAAATATTACGTTCGCCGTCTGAAAAATCCACTCCTGTACAACGCTTCTGTTATTTTCAGCAATGGTCGTTAACTCAACATTTTGTACAAGTAGGTCTTAAAAAGGACTTGGTGCAAAGGTCGCATTACATAAATTCGGAGTTGAAAACTCGTAAAACCGGCAAATGAGGGTAGAGATGCCCGTAAACGGTGGAATTAATAACGTTCAAGTAGATTTTTCTCCTGGATACAAGGTATTTCGGATGCACCGCTGTAGGATGTCGACGGAGTTGAATACGGATTTAGCCACGAGTAGGGGTGGGCGGCTCCCTTTATGCTCGGACGAAGTACACCGCGGTGCTTTACGTCGCCTTTATTCGCAGTTCGTAGACGTTTTCGGGGCCGTACTCTGTTTTCTCTCTCTCTCTCTCTCTCTCTCGTCCATTTCTGTCTCTGGCAGAACGTCCCGGAATGAAGCAGTTTGTCTGCAAACGCGCTCAGCTCATTAGGAGGACGTCATGAAATGATATCATTAAAATGGGCCAAGGTATGTGTGGATACGCCGTTTAAACGCATACTCTGGGATCTCCTTAGCCCAGTTATCATTAATTCAACCGTAATACCTGTAACACTACGTTTTCTCGGGTGCTTTTTTGTCCTTAGTACAACTGATGAATTTAATCTTCACACAATGTTCCATTAAAAACCACACCGTCGTAGCAAATCGTTTCATAGCTCCGAAATGAACAATGATTCAACGTAAAAGAGTGCCTGCCGATTTACTATTTACTACGGCACCATTCCATTATTTTTGGCATTCCTTACTGTCCGCTCAATTCGGTGACAGATTAAAATACTTGTTGATGTGGAACGTGCGCGTAAGATGGATTAAACACGCGCAATACCGGGGGAAGAGACTGGGATAAACAGAGACAGTTCGTTTAAAGTCTCGTCGCTCGCGACGGGCATAAAGATAACGGAAAAATACCGCCGCGAAGTGAACGCGTACACATGACATGTTCGACGCGAGTCACGGCAGTCGATACTCACGTACGTATGTATCTTTAAAGTCCGCCACCGAAGAGGGACGTGTCGCGAATACTTACACGCCGCAATGTTTCGGTCCGAGCCGTTTTATGATGGCTTTTGAACGGGCCGGGAGAGCGTAGGGAGAAGCCTGCAGTCTGCCATTCACCATAAATCTCCGTCGGCGAGAATTTCGTTGTAAACTCACGGAGCGGGTCTGATGGAATTGTTAATTTCGCGAAGGCACGTGGAATGAATCGAGCGTAGATGCAGGCGCCTCCCGTTCTATGCCTCCGTTCCCCTGCTGTCCGCCGACAAGTATGGGTAATTGTACTTCCAACAGCCACGATAGCGAGAATGTCGGAGCAAAGTGACCGAAAGGAAGAGGAGGCAGAAGGGGCGCTGACACTTATGGCATAGAACGCTTCATATGCATAGCGGCGAAGAATTAGATAATGGATGCGATTCAATGTGGTGAATTGAATTGATACGAGTAGTGATCGAGTTAGTGTGCGTACAGGGTGATGCATTTGTATGAAATTACGAACGGTTCAACGAAATTTCTCGGTTGCACGCGACGAATATATCAGTTCTTTTAAAATGTCTGAGATCCTTCTTACTTCCCTTCGACAATCGCTTGCAATATAACGCTGATTAACAACCGCAGCTTATCTGCAAACAACTTTCAACGCGGCGCACTATATTCCTTCTCGCGTCCACTTTCTAACACATCACTCGTTTGTTCAATCAAGATGAAACTCCGTGTAAGAGAGCAAAATGCACGGAGGATGAAGCAAGATGTAATGGAACGTAACGTTATTACCGAATGGAAGGGGGAAAAGCGTGATAATGGTGTATAGGTTGGCCGAACGGAAAGAGACGGAACCAGTCCTTTCCAGTTTTGCTCCTCGCGCCACTGGCATCGTGACATCGAGTTTTCAATGAAAATAAGAAGGCACAGGAAGCGGTGCGCTGTGCATATAAGCGCCGATAGTATCCCGCCGGTTGATAAATTCACGCCACCGCGATTATACAGGTGTGTGCAGGTGTCTGTCAGAGTGAGTCTCGTGACTGGGGACGTGTCACACGATCACGGTCCAGCGCGTGCAATCTCGTTACACATGCTTATGCATCTTCGTTACGTCCTTTTTGTCCCTCTCAACGTTCTCCGTCGAGCTCCGCCGGATACATTTGCGGGCATCCACAACAACGTCTTGATCATAGATCGTCGGTCGATCGGTCCGTACACGTGATTCTTCAACCAAAAAACAAAAGAAAAAACCGGAGGATAAAAAGCGAAAACGCAACAATAATCCGTAATTATTACTCGGGCGTTACTCGTGCACAGTGTACATCCTGTACATACAGTCGCCGCCGTTTTATTCGAAACGAACGATGGAACTTTCCGAGCATTGCCTCGTTGTGAGATCGCAGAAACACACTCTTTCGCTTCACACGTTCTTCTTTCCGCGTTTCAACACTCCGGCAGTTTAAGGGACAACCTGTGACCGATGTTGATCTTTACGGCCATTCAATTGATAGAAGCAAATATTTGCCTGAAGTACGTGTCGGGGCTAGGTGAAAATATTATTTTTGCCCGACGCGCCGTTCGTGTTGGAGAATACGTCGGCCAGTATCGGTATTGACAGAATAAAGTACAATTCCCAACAATACTCGCCTTCTGCGAGAAAAACTATTGGAACGATGAAGCGTGAACAGTGCCGTATCAAGGAGCGTGCCCCCGCACACGCCTCTCACAACCTACGTGTTGTACGCACGGTACAGCACGTCGCGCCGCTTGCTATAAATAAGAGCGTGTATGTTCACTTCCTCTTCCCGATGATTCACCGCGGTGATATTAATAGAATCGCGGAATAGGTGGAATAGGCTCGCTGCGGGGAGGGGCAGGTTCATTAATCGGACGCGGATCGTTATATGCGCCTGCGGAAACTTGTAACGGCTCTGAACAACGACAATGTTGCGGTAGAATGTCGGCTAAAAGTAGGCGTGAGCGTTACTTGATCAGTTATAGGGTTTTTAACGTTTTTTCCCGCCGCTCGGTACGGAATATTTGATCGCCAGGAGCCCTACCTTTATGAGATGTTGCCTTGATACCCGCGATAGTAGGCTGCAGCGAATGGTTCTTGGACGGCGCTCTTAAATTTAACGAGTTGTTTTCAGCCTTGTGCATGTAACTTTTTCCGTATACCCCGCTGATGCTTCAGTTCTGTTAGTCGTTACGTACACGCACACACGTATGTGCTCGCGTGTTCTTCGATAACTAGGATTCGGATTTGAATTCGAAACGTTACATCTTCGGAGTAACCGGTAAGCTGCAAGCGATCGATTTATTGAAAGACGAGAGTTCGCCGTATTATCTACCACTTTGCATACACGTATGACGCACATTATCCAACTTCTTAAGGCAATGATTCGGGATTACGTTTTTCCTCGCGCTCGGCGGTAGCGCTGAACGTCGAAATCGATAAATCAGCCGGGCGAACCGATAGAATCTAGAACGAATTTGAATTCTGCACTCCGCGTACGTGGTAGAGGCGCTTCGGGGGAAAGTCCAGTCCGAGGGGTTAATTTAACCAGAGTGTTTAGTGGCGCCGCGAGGAATTACAAGGAAGAACGCCCGGGTACCGAAAAGTTTTACGTTCATACATAAAGCTGGGTTCTTTACTGTGCGTGCTCGTGGCGCTGGAAGTAATCGAGAAAATTATTCTAGGCGGTCCTCGAAGATAAATCGTGGCGCTGCACGGTCAACAGAAATCTTTCTCTACTCTGTTCCCTCCGCTCTCCTCTGTCACCCCTTCGTCCTTCTCTCGCAAATCTCTTCTCTCCGCCCGTTCGCCTCTTGCCCCGTCGCTCGCTAGCAGAGGGTTTACTTACATCCACAATATCGAGACGCAAGTGTACAAAGGAATAATTAGTTGCGCCGAACGAAGCCTACGAGTCGATGAAAAAAATGTATTATTAATGATTTATTACACGAGACTGCTCGAAACATTCGTATTCTGCCGGCTCTGTTGTCCGCCACACTGATCATGGAATATTTTTGGCCAATCATTAATGTCAGATACGTATGCTCAGACACTGGCGGTGTGGATAGATTTTTTCAAGCAAAACAAATCTTTCCGAAGATTCTTATGCTAGCAGAAAATGGAAATAGGATCGTTTCAACAGTGTGTTCCGGCAGTCCACGCGTTAGTCTCTTCAACTGATGGCAGCTGTGAGTCCTGGTCCAGGTCCCGGTGAAACGCCGACGTGGTATTAGAGAAATCGCGTCTTACGATGACTGGATATGACGTTCCGCGGCTTTCTACCGCGGGTATATAGAGACATGTCGTGCCGCGCGAGTCGAAAGCTCGTCGATGGGGCACGAACGAGACGATAAACAAAGCAGGACGCCCGTACGTGCATACACGATCCTCTGCGCCCTTCCTCCCCTCGGTATCGAGAGAACGACAAGGCGAGAGAGAATGAGAGGCACTTTGTTAAATCGATGTATCGCGCGAGCGCGCGTGCGACGTGACAAAATCGATGCATAGAGAAATCGGCAACCGAGAAAGAGAGAGAGAAGAGAAAAATGAGAGAGGCGAGTTGGGGAAGAGGGCTGGTTGAGATTACCATAAACCTTCTTCGACGTATTCCGCGCGGTGCCGCGGGAGGAGGTGATCGCGATTTGCATTGTGGAAATGTTTTATTGTCGGCACGACGACGGGATTTCGTCGAAACCCGATCCGAAAACAGCCGATGTCCAAAGCAGATAAGACGATTTGCGTGAGTCACGTTGATTTTGACTCTATAAAAAGATCCCCCGTGAATCTAGGTGTGGGAGAGGGAGGAGGAGAAGGAGGAGAAGAAGAAGAAGGTAGGTGGGTCGTGAGGAAGGGGGGCACGTGCGCCGTGGAGAGAGACAAAGGATCGAGCATGATGTCGCCGTGTCGAACGGACACGCGTCGAATACAATGGCGTGCCGTGTCGGGCGGAATAATTTTAGCATTTCCTTCGCAGAGCACGGCGTCGACCCGTTCCGAGACCGTACGGCGTCCACTGAAGATCGTCAAAGATCACGTCTCAGCTTCTTATTATCACATAGCGTGAGCGTTGACAATGTTTAACCCTTTACGGTTCCACGTCGGGTTCGACTCGGCGTTAGGTTTCAACTGGTTCTAGAGATTCTGGCCAATTGTTCAAATATGATAAACAATACTGGTATACTTTAATACTTGAATCGACGGACATGTAATACTGTAAACGTGCTGCAGAGGCCAGCTGCGAGGTCATTAAAAGAAAAAAATGAACGAATGAACGGAAAATATTTGAGACCGCAAAGAATTTGGACTCGTTCGGTACGCTTGACGTCATAGGTCACGTGTTCGATATGCACGACCTCGTACGCATACATTATTTATTTACTCATATTCATGCATTGATTCCCTTAAATCCCGCGTATGCTAAAATATCTGCGCCCGACCATATTCATCCAGATTCTCGCGCATCCACACATACAACACGATTGGTGCATTTTCCACACCATCCGCGTTCCTTTTTCTTCCTCGCGAAGCAGGCGAATGTAGCGAGCTGGCACCGCGTAACGACACGTAATGACGCATCGGGTGCCGCGCGCGCTCTCGTGCACGATATTATGCATGTACGGTTATAGAGTCGCGCATTATCAGGTGGCACGGCCCGTCGTTGCCGTGTGTCGACGTGCACCGCCCATTCCAGCTTGCCGGTTGAAAAAGGTACGAAACGCTCGCTCGTTCCGTCGTGCTTGTACCGCCGCGCGGAATCACCGGCGTTTCATTACCATTCCATTCAGTTGCAATTTCATGTTTCATCGGCTTGCCCCCCCCCCCCCCCTCTCTCCCGCCCGCGTGTCTCTCGTGCCCCTCGTGCGCCTCGTTCCGCCTCCGTACCCCGCTACCTATGGTAAGCTACGAACCCAATCCGCCTACGCTTAATAGGACTTGTCGCACACGTGTAGATGCCCAGAACGATTGGAGTGTGCCACCGGTGATCTCTGCGTTTACACTGCGCGTGTACTTACGTCTAAGTGTGTGCGTGTGCGTGTGCGTGCGTATGAATGTGTAAAACAGGTACGCACATGTTCGGCTTTTACTGTGTCTTTCGCGCGCTCGATACCTGTCCACCCTTCTCCTCTTGCACGACTCTCCGGAACCCGACGAAGAATGGCACGGAATAGGTCGTTTCAGGTGGAAACGGAAAAGAGACGAATATTTGATTCTTGGTATGCAAGGAGTACCCACTGTCATTCTCACTCCGCTTAAGCAGGATGCCGCGCGGATTTCAGTATTGCACTGGATGGGATGCCAAGGGTTCTTTTAAGGAGACAATTTGTCTGAAACGGACAAGTGCTGTTTCATTAGCCTGTCGCGTACGACGTTTGAATGTCATAAGGTGGACACGTAAGAGTAGTCCAGTCAAAGTTAGTGAAAATATATTTCACGCAGAGATAATTAGCCGAATCCGTTCAGACGGTGCATATTTCAACAATGCATTCTATATAGTTGCCAACTTATTTGTATACTCTATTTCTACGCGACACTTTACAATGCAACGAACCCTTCGAACCGAGCGAAACGGGGGCGAAATACAATTAACGCGAGCCGTCTATCGCGATATTGACTTCTCCGTCAGTCTATATTTTCGGCGTTGAGCCACGACGTCGTTCGACCTACACGCTTCTCGGAACGACGTCGAGTCACACCGTATTCGCCCTCGGTTCGCGCCCGTAGCGAGCAGGCGGGAGAAAACGTTTGGCCTTAAATCGGTTCGAGTTCGCGCGGACATTTTTCACGTTTATCGTCGGTATTCCAAGTGATTCAATTTTGGTAAAAGGAATCTTAGAAAGGCGCGCTCGCCGCCGCCGCCAGTGTCCACAGATCCCATCGGCATGTTCGCTTGTGGGTGCTCGCCCACTTGGCTCTCTGGCAATAGCAATATTCGTCTGAGAAATCGAGTCGTTCGAGAACAGTTTCCAGCCGGCAACTGGCTCCGAGGAGGTCAGGAAAAAAGTTTCGACTCTCGTTCGCGAAGTACCAGCAGCCACGCACACTTGCCGCGCTCTGATGAGAAATGAAAGCGTTCGCTCTCTATCGATTTCCCCTCTATCGATTCGTCGTATTCTTGCTGTGTGTGCGAAATGAGGAGGGGAAGGTGAGACGCCGATTTTCTGCGAGTAAATGCCTCTTCCCTCTTTTGCGTGCACTACAGTCAGCTGTACCTGCAGATGCTCCGTATAGAGTTCGTCTGCTGCATTGCTTCTTAACTGTTCCTTCCGGCCCACTTACAATTTGGTTCGTCGCGTCTGCCTTATGATAAGGCACTTTGCTTTCTTTTATATATTACACATTCGTAATAGAAAATTTCTTACGTATCGCCTGTGCGGGTTTTCCACAGTTTCGAGATGCGTCAGAGAGTGGATGGTTGAAAACTAACAGGTAACACGAGAGCAACTCGACGTTCTTCGAGCAACTCGTTCGACGACGACAAAACAACATTTTATTAACACGATTAAATAGTGCTACTGTTCTCGTTCCTTATCGCTTTCGGAGTCTTAGGCCCGAACAGGAATATCATTTGCACGCCTACGCAGTCTGCAATAAATGTACTCCATATTCACCTCACGTAAGTATTTACCGCAATAATTGCATTACTCTCGTTACCTTCGAAAACTCGTCCGAACGTTAAGCCTTGGTTCGCTAAAAAATTTCGCGCAAACCCATCAAACTCCCCTTCCCCTCAAGCCATTACACACTCTCTCCGTACGCTTTTGTACTCGATCCGGATAACCGATCGCGTCGTCGGCGTAAAAAAGTGGGAACACACTAGGGTTCCGATTGAGAATAATGTCCGCGCTATTCGTCCGCCGACAGTCGTTCGGTATAGCACCGGAGAACGAAAGACACGTACTACCTGTGCCACAAGGTAGAACGCAGAGTGCGCGAACGAGACGCCGGCCGTAGTTTATTGAGCGCACGGAGCCAATTCCGATGCATGTTCAGGTGCATCGACCTGGCCGGACGATTGATTTCGCACTTGCTTTGACAAGACACGCTTTCGTGATTCGCTACAGACTAATGTAATGAATGATGACGCCCGGCGCATCATTAATCAGCGCGCACTTTTGCACGAGAACGACCGAACGAACGAACGCGGACGGTCCTCGCCCGGTGCTTCGTGATCGTGTGCGTTCGTTTGCCACTCGCTGCTGGTCGGTTGTGCGTTTTCTATATCCCGTGCGGAATAAAAAGTGGATTAACAAACGGGCACGCGGAGAATGGCTTAACCTCTGCGTTGCCGAAGGCGGATGCAGCAACCTGACGACGTGTGTCCGCTAGCTTCGAGTAATGATCGTGTCCCACCTATTAAGAGTGACGGTTTTACGATGCCGACGTACACGTTTCAGCATTCCTGGTGCTTTGCTGTCTTTATTTGGTTTACCTGTTTATTTATTTATGCAATGACATGCAGGCGATTTAGAGCTTTTCAAATGGAGGAGACGCGGCATGTGTGCTGTGCGACATTATATATGACTTTGATGTAATATTTTACTTGGATATTTTGTTCAGTTTTTTATTCACCACTCTTTAACACTCGGCGAGCGTCATATTATGTTTAAAATTTGATTCATTTTCGTATGCGAATAAACATGAGATATCAAGTAACATACGTTTTCTGTGTTTCTGAATAATAATCGAACGTTGAATTATACATATATTACATTACGCGTTATATTTATAATATTTTTCTGTTACATTCGACTCGTGTAAATGTTAACATCTGTGTACAATAAACATTTTTATATAAGTACGTATACTCTTATGCATTCCCCCGTTCCTATAGTCTCAGATGTTCGGCCAACTTTGCTTTAACGCTACCGGAAGTACGGCTAAGCTGGAGAACAGATCCGGCCTGGAGGCAAACCCACTGAATTCGACTTCATCCGGCCGAATTTATGCGGTCGCGAAAACTTCACGGTCGAATTACTACAAGGCGTGTATCAACTGTTTCGCCGGCGCTTACAATAATTTCAGCGAAAAAGCAGCGTTTCTGTCAACCCGCAAAATGATTTTTCGCGTTTTGTCATGGAAATCGATATCGGGCTGAATATTGCACCGGCACGTACGTATTCATATACAGATATGCGCATCATCCTGTCAGAACCTTCACGATTGTGCGCGTGTGCACCCGAGCGAAAATGTAGCCGTATTATTTTCCATCAGTCATTGTTCGGCTGTAAATTTGCAGTGTGAACGGGATTCGTTTAATATTTCATACGGTTACGCGCACTCCCTTGACTGGAACAAAAATGGAAAAATAAGGGGGAGAAGGGAGGAGAAAAAAAATCGCTCCGTTCTTGATGAAAACCGGCTGCGCGCGGTTGGTATTATGGGTTTCGAACGTTACGGAATTCCGTGCGCCGGCGGTGTGCACACGTTTTTCAAGCACACGCCGCGGGACTGTACCCGCATTCGTAATGAATGAACGAAAGTGGATGTGTCGCGTTGGTGACGAGCGATATGTAGAGAGCGTGCGATATGCGCCACGGCACCGAGAGATTTCGAGTTGCGATGAATTTGCGTTCGCGAACGGTAACTGCGGTAATTAACGACGATGACAGGTATGATTGCGGCGAATCGCTGATTTGACGGTGCCAGCCCCTATCCCCTCTCGTCGCGAGAATTCTCCACATTCGGTCTCGACGATCTTCCATCCCGGACTTGACATAAATACGCACGGACAGTGAATCGCAGATTTCGTTTCATACGTAACACGTTGAATGTACACATACCTTTTCACACTGCTCTTTCTCTCTCTCTCTCTCTCTCTCTCTCTCTCTCTCTCTCTCTCTCTCTCTCTCTCTCTCTCTCTCAGGTACTTACGAGTACGTGATAGGCACATTGTTGCGCGTAACGTTTTGCGATTCTCTCATGTGAAATGAATTATTACGCTTCATCGATTAACGGAATAGTATGTAGCATTCATTTATTCGATCGGTTTGTTGGCTTCTATCGAGAAGTTGTATCATAAGTAGACTGTTACGCGAACGTGCGCGTGATAAAGTCATGTCTTTGCAAGGGGCACTTGATTTAACGTGCGTACCACTACTTAAGCGGCCGCGATAAAGAGGTGGCGGTCGGTTATTAATTTAATTAAATATCGCACGCGCGGCCGGTGCGCGTTACAAACGAAACGGAGTAGGAGAGTATCGAGAAGATAGCGCGACGGCGAATGAATGCAATCGCGTAAGACTGCCGGCGCGCAAACTGCTACAGTTATTAGGTCGTTGCTTTTAAACAAGCTGAGACGAAAAAACGATCGGCGGTAATGATCGTGCTCGGGCCCGTAATGAACGGGGCGGCAGCGGAAACGCGATACCGCACGGCTAAACGTCGGATGTTTCCTGGTAGTATAATCCGCCGCACATTGCGCCGCCATTGTTGCATTATCGCAAGGAAAATGATTGCGATTGGCTCGGCCGGGCGTGAAATTTAAGGGAGCGCGGTTGAATTCGGTCTCGTTTCCTCGAATTCGTCGGTCGGTGTGTATCGTTGTCCGATATTACGGAGCCGGCCGGGGGTGCGGGTGGTGGATGATAAAGAGGGCCGGCAAAGAGAAGGAAGAAGCGAAGACGGGGCGGGGGAGTGGAGCTCCGTCTTCCCTTCCTCTCACATCGATTGAGACGAGAATTCGAGCGCTCGGCGGTCCGTAATAAAATTAATGGAGCGTGGCGAGCGTCGCGAGGACATTCTCCTCCTTTCGTTTGCCTCCGTGACTTCTGCTTAAGCAATTCCACGCTTCAATTTCCACGCGTTTCGTCGAGCCCGGGTGTACACATGCACGCAGCGTCCGCGCAGTGCGGTGCGGCGGACAGCCGCTTTCAAGAGGCCATTCCGAATCAGTTAACAAACGGCCGTTTTCCGTTACATTGCGTCTGTGACAGACAAAGAGAAGGGGGGGGGGGGGAGAGAGAGAGAGAGAGAGATAATCCGACAAATCGAATTGGTTTTAAAAAAACCCACCAGACGCACCGTCGTTCATCCGATTCCAATCGTGACTTCGCTTCGTTTCCGCGACAAAGTGCCGGTTTCCAGTACGCATGGAAATTTCACGTGCTTTCACGACACTATCGGCAAGCGCCGTACGTGTTCGCTGGAGGGTTGCGCGGATGTAGCCGCGAGATCCTCCGGCGATTAAGCACCCTGGGAGACACCCCGTGGGACTCCCCGACAGGCGGTAGGTAGAGGGTAGAGCGCGTCGCGCATATGCGTGCTCTCGACGCCGACAATGTCGGGTTGCGGCATTGTCGGAGATCCTTGAATTACACCGCTTGCCATTTCGTGCGTGCCAAAGGTGGGAGCGACTCACGGCTCACGGCTCACGGCTCACAGCGCACGGCTCACGGGGGATATCGCGTTGCTGATTAGTACTCGTAATTGAATGTTCCGCGTCCTATCGATCGACGAGAATGCCGTCGACGATGCGATCGTAGGAGGAGCGGACCTTCTCAGCTGTCTCGACGGCCACTCCGTAGCCTTTGTAGTGTGGATCGCCTTCAGCGTGGGCAACCCGAAGCATGATCGGGCCTCTTGTTGCCGACGCTACAAGGGGACTCGCCAATAATTTCGCGCCGGCCTCTGTCACGCAGGATTTCGCCAGCGGCGCGTTGCGTCGGAACTGCACTTCCGCTTCGCGCGTTCCCGTTGACGATGCACAAATGTCTCCCCTTCGTGCCCTATGCTCCTCCAGCCACGGCCGCGGCTACCGTCGATGTCGATTCTGCGATGAGCCTATTTCTATTGGGCACACAATGGAAATCGAGTTTTAGGAAGATTACCAATCGGCGTACTCGAATGTAGAATAGGTGAAGGTTTATGGGACAGCGAAATGATGCGTGATTGCGCTTTGATCGTTTTGGAAATTTTCATTGTTTTATGAAAGACTCGTTGGAGCGCAGATGAACGTGTATGTAGAGTTAATTGCGAATTAGCGCCGTCGTGCGAATAGTGAATGAAACACGGTCACCATCAATATAACCCGGACCAACTTGGCTCAGGGTAACGTACGTTTCTCTTATAAGGAAAGTTCACGGGAAATCGTCAAACGAACAGAAATCCTTAAAGGCGTATAACAACTGTGACCCAAAATCGCGCGGCGGCAACCAATAATGGTCGCGTGCTTAAAGATTCAGCAATTACGCGGTCGGTATATAATTCCTGCGGTGGCGTTTTATGACACCGAGAGTGCACTCTACGCCCGGTAACAGCGTATCAACATAACGGACGGAACGGACTGCTTTGCATAAATGAAGACAAGGCCGTCGTACGAAGTCCGTGTTCGCGCCGAACCTCAATCCGAGGAGTGAACTCTCCATGGTACTTCGTGCATTGACCCGATCATAACGTGCATTGTTGCTATCGCTGTTGCCGCATTACTGTTGTGTAAAGAGTATTCAGTATAATCATGCGCCGCTGCATGTGTGCAATTGCGGAGAAGTCGTACATAGGTACACCGGTATTCGACTGATCGCCAAATGATCGCCTCCCGTCGTGTGTCGGCAGATTATTTGGACCGGAATCGTAAGAATGTCTTCGGCAAAAACGACCCGCGGCTATTCTCCGACAAACGCTCTCTGGCAGCTGCGCGTCGAAATTGACGTGCGCGATGAGCTCGAGAAATCGTCGTATCCGCGAACGATAACTATCATGACCTATCGATTTCTCATAAAACACGCGCGGCTTTCACTCTGTATCTCTCTCACTCCTCTGTTTTTCCGTCACTCTTTTCTTCTCTCCGTCCCTCTATGGCCTTACGTCGTTAATTTTGCTAAGTACCGGCATCGTATACCATGTAGCGCACATAGACGCGCACATTCAGTGCCTACTTCATTTTACGCGAGTAATTGCGAGTCAATGGGGCGTCGCCACGGAAATTATAGTCGTGGCCGTTCATCAGCATCGTCATCCTCATCGTCGTCGTCGTCGTCAATGTTGTCGCGATGCCATCATCAATGACATACAGTCCTGCGAGCGTGCGCGGGACACATCGTCCGCGGCATTTTCTGCGCGGCCTAAGTAGGATCCCTCGCACTTATGTACATACGTGTAAGTACGTACACGCGATAGCTTATGTAGAACGTACGTAGCTGTACATGCTGATATTATAAGCGAGATCTGTGCCCATATACGATAACTGTGCCACTCTCCAGTTATGCCTCCTCTCCCTGTTACCCTCCTTACCTCACCCTTCTCTCCTGCACCTTTCCTCACGCGCACGGGCTCATCTCGTACGTGCATGTACGTCGATGTTACGTATATACATGTACCTGCCGACGCACGTTCGCCGGTTATCCTACGTGTACTCTTCTCTCTACCACCTTCGACGAATCTATACATCACAGCCACGTTGAGCGCATACATATTTATGCCACTATGTTCTGTTCGCTTGTCTGTGCCTGGTATCCATCTGAAAGGACTTCGGACGCGCCCGACTTTACCGCGAATTGCAATCATTTCATTTATTTACCACTCTTCCAAAGCGTGGGGGCCACCGTTTACTGAGAAAGCTTGCGCAGATTCTAGAAAGACAAATACGCTAATGCTCGTTAAGAAGGAAGTTTGGCTATCGATCGTTGAAATGGATTGCAATTTTTGTTTATCGAGACTCGTATATGCACATGCTCGAAACGTCGTCGGTCTGATTATATCATTTTTGTCCTGCTGCCCGTAATAATCGGTACGGTGAAGCAGTTTTCCGTCTGCTCTCTAATAATAACTTGTTTCGCGCTGTCTCTCGTGTAATCAGGAAATGCGTTGCTATGCAATGGTAAGAATACTCTATAGTACGCCGGAGTAAGAAGAATTAAGTAGGCAAAGCGAAGATTAGAGATTACAGTAGTGGGTAGAGGTAGAGAAAAAAATCAAATTTACACACTGTATCTTTCACGTAAGTAATATCAGTTAAAATCTGCGTTTAAATGACCAGATTTTTTTCGGTAAGTACTAGTAGCTGAGTATATAGATTTTTCACAAAGTGCCAGGTAATGTGAGCTTTGAAGGATGTCCCTTTGTTCTCTCACGCTACCTTATTAAACCCAGATTTGTCCTGAATTCATTTTGATAATGAAAAAACATAGTAATGCACTGCATCAGATACAATAAGAACCAACGACATCAAGAAATAGTGTGCAACGGACGAAATGCGTTGAACTGAATTAACGTCCTGTTTGCGTTACCATGAGCGAATTAATTTCCTCTCGTTAATCGTTGAAAAACAGTTCGGACGATGCTTTTAAATGCCTCGCCTTTTCCTCTGGAAGCGATTCTGAAATGCCTCTATCATGCCTCTCTGCGCGAACTAATGTTATATTAGGAGTGTTGTGAGCGTGTGAGTTTGCGAAACGAGGTGTGATTTCACGGTCTCTCTTTGGATTCATCTATCTTTCCCTTTATCGGGCAGAGTTGTAGATTTGACAATATATTACATTTGATTTCGAAAATTCACTGCGGTAATGCGCGGGTCGATCGAACGTAAATTTCAATACCGCGACAGTGCCGCTGGCGGAAATTCTGATCAATGATTATTGTGCCCGTACATTTCTATACGTCCGATTCTGTCAACGTATCTGTTACGACGTATTATATAAATTTCGTTATATAAAACGGTGCACTTTATTACTACATTAATATGCTGAATGCACGGCGTACCGGTTTCACGTGGACAACAAACTTGACGTACCTACATATCAGAGATTTTCGGCGAAACGGCACGATAATACGAGCCATCGCAAAAGTATGAAGAAATCATAATTTACGAATGCAAAATTATCCGCGTAATATTAGAATTACAATGTACGCACGACGATTCCTTTATCAATATATATTGAGACTTTTTAACGTCACACATATTTCCGCATCGACTAATGTCCACAACTCCCCATTCTCTTCAGCTTCCCTTCAAACGTAATACCTCCCGCTCTCGCAATTGAAAGGACCCTGTCAAAACGTTATTGGTATCAATGCTTTCTAAACGAGACAACAGCAAAAAAAAAACCCACCATTAACATGCCAATGCACGCCGCAACACGCTCCGTAACGTAAACATGCCGTCGGCGGTCCGCAAGGTGTTATTACAACGTATTGTAATGTCAATAGCTGCTGCACAAGTCGTGGGCGCTATTACGCGGTTACTGTAACGAAGATCTCGGCTCGAACGAGAGACCCCGTCCCTGGCCGTGTATCTTGGCAATTGGCTCGTGAGACTCGGCGAGTCGTTTTTCCCCCCGCCAGCTTCTAATTGCGCCGCGTTATTAGGTCGGTCCAATTACGTAGGGACAAAAGGCGGGCCCGTTCGAATTATAACTTGTTAGGCTATCTCTCCCTCGTCCCTCCCTGTCTCTCACTCTCTCTCTCTCTCTCTCTCTCGCTCATTTTCTTTTCTTCGTGCACAGTTTGTCGCGGTATAGATATACTTGCATGTATACATTGTACATACACATACCCACCCACCGATCGTCTGCTTCTCGTACGTCGTCTGGGGGTCATGTCTGGGCATCGCTCGATCGTTTAATTGCCGATTTCATTAGCTCGCGTAATCGGCCACGCTCTTGGTCGCTTTGCATAAGGTGCTTAACCTCTGGACGCCGGAGATTGGGCATTTGCGCGAAATCTTGGAACATTACGCGGCGACGGCCGTGTAACCAGGACACGGATATGGCGCGTGGGAGCTGTGCGAGAGCTTCGCCTGATTGTTTGCGACACTTGCAACCGTGCTGTGGTGCGGGGCATTAGAAGAAACGTTTAGTATCACCTCGACGGTAACCCGGCGATCGTTATCTCACGGCGCGCGCATGATGCAATGAAATACGAGCGTGTGGAAGCAAATTAATGGAACGAATCATTCGTCTTCCGGCCAATTTTCTAATCTGTTCTAGTTGCCGGGACGATTGAATGATTTATCGCGCGGACCGACGTAAACGTGTAAACAGGCAAATATCTGCGGCGCATTTATATTACATGCGGATTTGCGTGATTTTTACTATCGCCTTATCTATAATTACGTATTTCTAACAGGTATCATGATCGATGCTGATAACGCGAGTACCGAGACTTTATAAAGATCGATGCTATTTTCACTCGTACCGTTACGTTTATATAAATTAACGTGAACAAATCTGTGAGCGTAACGCATACTGTTATAGCTCGACGTCTGGATGCGGAACCGTGTATAACAACGGTCAAGCGAAATCTGTGGAAATACAACTTCGTGTTTTGATGTTTCTCTCTTTCTCTTTCTCTCTCTCTCTCTCTCCTTAGCACCCGGTGATCCCTCGGACCCTAGGAGAAATCTCGGACGTCACGCGCGTAGGCAGGCGGGCAATAAGTGCAGGTGCACCCGCGTGCACCTGTCACTCGAGCGGCAGCCGCCTTTCAACTTACCACCGCACCGTTAACCGTCCCGCCGGTAAATAAGCAGGGACACCGCCGGGAGTTCGTTAATAGGCGAAACGAATCGGGAGGCAAAAAGGATCCGAGAGCCTCGGATGATGTCAGTCGTACCGCTGCTGCAAACGACCCTGCCCAGGTCCTGGCCATCGACGTGTTATAAATTGTGCCATTTGCGTAACGCCGAGTTTACGTAACAGGATCTATACAGGCGAGAGGATCCGCGAACTATAACGTCCGCGTTGCGCAAAAATGCAACGCGCGCGCGAGATGATCTACGCGGGCACAGAGTGGCCTCTGTAGCGTCGTAAGTGTAAGAGGTCCCTCTGTGTTAAGTACGGTACATTCTACATAATGCATATTTCGCGCTTGCAGTCTTCCTATACCTATGCAAAGTGCGCGGCGCACGAATGAGAATATGTACTGCTGGAAAAGAGAGAATCGTTTAATAATTGCAGCTGTTTTGTAACGCCGCTTTTTGCAGTTTGCTCCGCGCAAATTAGACTAAGCATATAGGGGGTGTTCTACGATTCGTCGGAATCGAGGTTTCCTGACGTCTGAGTGAAATACTGAGTGAGCCGTTTGCCAGTGCGAGTTCGTGGTTGCGGAAAACGTGAACCCCCGTTGTTTCGTGGCCGTGCGACGATGTTTGGTAACGCGAGAGAAAGATAGGAACAGAAAGAGAACAGAATTGGCGGTTTCGTATAATTTCCGATCGTCCACTTTTCGTCGCGATGCGTGAACGCGGGGGCCCATGAAAAGCGTATTGAGCAATGAAAATTTGAGACGCGAAATGAACGCGAAACTGCATTACGTTTGAACGTCCGTTTTTCATTTTCAGCGAGAAAATCTGAAACAGGCAACCGGAGCGCGCGCCCCGTGTGTCGCGCGACAGTTTCTGTAACAAGGTTTCGTCTCTTGTCACGGCGGTTGGCATGCGACCTGCTATTCATTCCCGATAACGTGCACAGTGGAAATTAGTTGCCGGACGTATGCATTGATTCGAATGCTTTGACAATAGAGCAGAAGCAAGGGTAATTCGTTAAACAGACTGCCGGTGTAGCCTCTCCCGAAATCTATATGTTACGAAATCAGAGTTGAAATAACAGGTGGGCCCGAACAAAGGATAAACGGAGAATATCGTTGTAATAGCAGCGATGCATTATACATATTATCGTCGATTGCGCAGAGAGAGAGAGAGAGAGAGAGAGAGAGAGAGAAAGAGAGCGCGCATACGTTTACATTTGATGGCGCGGTAAAACGAGAAGGCCCAGGGACAAGGAAACTATTGACCGCGCCATGAGAACAATCATTCACAGTGGAACTGACGCCATGCAAACGGGACGCTGCCGTACATATCGCTCGCTCCCGCCCGTGCACATTTTACACAGTGAAGAAGGACGAACGATGTCCAGTCATGCGAGTGACACCGGAGGTTGGACGGGGATTGTTGGATAAAGGGGGTCCAGGTCTAAAAGCCCGTTTGGCCGATGTCAGGACGAGCTCTCGGCCGGTCCGTGTTTAATCCCGTGATAACATTGATTAAGGTAAAGGGTAGCTCCTGTGCTCGTCACCCCGATTCACCCTAACCCGTCGCAGCATTGTGTTACACAGGCTGCTTTTCCCGCATGTATGCGCAGGACTGACAACAATATGGATAGAGCGAGATAGAAGCGGTGAAGCAGAGGAAACTTGGGTGGGAGCTGAGGGGAGCGGGAGTAAGGAGAGAGAAGAGAGAGAAAGGGACAGAGCGATGGTAGAGAGGGTTGAAGGAAAATACGTTTATTCGGTCCAGAGTGCCGTCAGAGTTGTGCGTCATGAGTTTACGCAAATGCGGATTAAGAGGTACACTGCAAACGCTGGCGTAGAATGTGAAATTTTGAACAATGAGTGTAAATCCGAAAGTGATTAACGTGATAATATAATGTTATGAGCACCGCAAGCGAGCCGTATACGGTTGAGTGAGTGGGATTGCGCGTGTGTGGTGTATACGAGCTTTATCACGCCGCGTTGTTACATCGGCCTGGTGAAATATTATATTACAAAAGCTGGCTACAATATCGTCATAAAAGTTTCCCTCGTCACGATCAGCATGCTGCGCCAGTGTGCGGGAAGTACGGGCCGATGTAGCATTGGTATGTCGATTTGACCACATCTCATCGAGCTGGAACAGCGAATATTTCACGCTACCCATTAGTTGTCGCTTTCTTCCGCGGTAATCATAGCGCGGTTCGCGTTAAATGAAGGCTGTTTGGCTGGCAAAACGCTCGTAACAGTGACGGTGTCTCTACGGGATCGTTTATGACGCGTATAATTCACTATCCTACGATTATCGTGACCTCGGCAATCTATCATCATTTCGTGTCCCTTTACTACTTTATAATCGATGGAATCGACGCGTTCGGTCACGGTTCTTCTTATGCTCGGGCCTGTCCGTACACGGCATAGAAGTATTCGCGTCGTCGACCGAGAGCACGGAAAAACCAATAAACGAAATTCCCGTGCAATAATTTAGCGGGGAGGAACTTTAGCGGCGGTCGGCCCGTAATCGCTACTTACCTAATGGGAATTCGTGACGGGAGTCCCATATATTGCGCGCAACGGCAATAGGCAATTTTGACGGTCGACTCGAATGACGAGTGTGCCATACCGTGGAGCGGTCGTATGCTATTTCTAGCGATTCAATACTTTCCCGATCATCCGCTCTATCTCATAACCCATCAAACCGCACCGTATGCTCGTGAATACACGAGGCATTGATAACAGGGAATTTTGACGTTTACAATTGACGAGTGACTTACTGGGTTGACATGGGACGGGGAAAAGACAATAATGGAGAGGTCTGTGATGGAGGAGGAGAGGCCCGATCGAAGGCGGTGCACATACATACACACACACATACGATCGGGCCGTTCCGCACGAAGGCAATGCGATATCCCGTTGGTCGGTTTCCATGTCGTGACATATCACGAAAGGTTTCGCCATAATGCCACAATGCGCCTCGACACGGCTGCGCTCCGCTTATTATAGCCGGGCCGCGCTCGAGTTAAAGGGCAATCCTCCTCGCGGAAATCGGAGCAGTTTTGCGAAAGCGATGTAGTACGACGTCGGGCTGACCTCTATAAATCCACGCCCGTGCCTCGGCCCTTTCTCTCCTCCCTACCTCCCCCTCTTTTCCTTTCCTTGTTCTCCACCCCCTTGCTGTCGCTTTATTTCCTTCTTTATCCACACAGCCTTTTCCTTCGCCGCTTTCTACTTTTCGCACACACCTATGCGAACCCTTCTTCCGACGTACGACCGTGGACTTGCGTAACTTCTGGGCAAAATCAAAGGTGGACGTTTTTTGAGCTGAGAGCTATGAGTATTTTTTCGCGGGATCACGTGCTTCTGATTTAATGTGGCCAATCTTTAAATATATATTTTTATCGTATCTAAACTTTTGTATTGCCACATCTGTAGCATATGCGATTCTGTCCGATTGTGATCAAAGTCTTCTGTGATTCTTATCGATACGAGTATTTCGTACGTGCTCGATTGCCTCGCAGCCCGATATAGTTCGTAGTACGCTGATGGACGTTTAAGGCGAATATTACACGATACCGTCGTCCGTCGGCGAATAATGCGCGACATGAAATTTTGAGCGGCGATCAGGAGGAGTCCGCGCAACGTCAGCGCGAGCGGCCGTGCGCAATTAAAATAGGGAACTCGAGCGAGTCTCATTGCACAATCCGCCGCCGCGCCGCCGGCAGCGGGGAGTTTTGTTTTATCGACGACATTAAAGGAATTCGTACGAACGGATCCTGCTCCCCGCGCCATTTATAGGCTCGTGTATTTTTTACGACCGCGTACTGCGGCGGGCGCAGTAATAGGTACATAAAATATTCATTATACTAAATGGGCCGCTGCCCGAGTCCTTTTATCCGACAATCTGCTTCGAATCGGTCGGACTCAGCGTAGGATAGTGCAAAACTTGGTCGATAAATTTTGCCTGAACGTCCCCTCGACAGTCGAGTGACACGTGCTAACGTTAACGGATTGGCATAGCGAGGCGTATGCGTGCAAATTGCGACCGTGTCATTGGTAAATACGTCTAAACGGCGAACGAGCTACCGATCGCAAGGGAAAAGTGTTTTTATGACTTTCGCCACACGAAAATGTTCTCCCGTTTGTGGAGCCCGCTCTTTTTCGTTCGGTCGGTGCACGCGTCGTCAAAACCGGCCATGTATTAATGACGAGCGATCGATCCCACGCAACGCGCGTGACTTTCCCCGCGCATGTAACTCTTTGTCGAGCGGTCTCGCAAATTGACGTTTCAGAAAGTATGGAATTTATTCGTGTGCGATGCATGTGATTATTTCCGTTTTGCGATTATGCTCGCCGGCAAACATATTTTACGCATGTTCCGTTGCGCTCGATACGTCCTGTCCATCGTTAGCGCTCGCATTATTTACCACAATTATATTTATCACACACGATTGTCTCCGTTAATCTTCGGCCGTAATAATTCTCCGTTTCTGATGCGCTGCGAATACGGAAGTGCGGGTCCCGCGGAGAGGTTTAAAAGGTATTACACGATGGCCGATACAATTGACCATTGTGCCATTAAAAGTATGCGCGGAAAGCACGCCCGGCATGTACAGCGCACGGTTTATATTCATTTACGAGGACGATGAAGAGGAGATTACAAATTTACTTTTTCCATGCAAAAGAGAAAGGACGATATCGATCGGCGCTGCTGGTTCTGTGCAATAAAAGCACGCGAAGGGCACCTGATCCCGTGGCAAAATGGGCTGCGTGAAAAATATCAAGGAAGCGCGCCCACGTCGTCCTGCGTCAAAAATCAACGAAAAATCTCTATCGATTCATACTGCAGATCGTCTATGCGCATACCTGACTGCCGATACATCGTGAACGAAAATGATTCTCGATTTTCCCTTCATTCCGGACGCATTAACACTTTCTACGCCGGTCAATTCTCTTTACGAGGCCGTTTTCAATTGACAAATTAACTCTTCTTCCTCCTCCAAAGGTTTTATACCGATCGCTGGCAGTCGTTGAAGCTCACTCGGTGGAAGACTCGCCGGATATCTTTATTGCACATGGATCCTTTCGCCCCGATAACGCGCTTCATAAGGTTTCGGATGACTCTCTTTGACTCCCCGAACAGACTCCGGCTTTGACGCTCCTCACTTTCTTTCCATTCCAACTTCAATTCCGGGTGTCCTTATTTCCCGGCAAATCACCGCCGGGACTCGGACTCCTCTTCTAGATAGCCAGACGACGACTACGGCGACGAGGAAGATGTCGGTCCTCGCTCTAGTTGGCTATTACCGAACGAGTGCGGCTGTAATTTAATACTAGCTGTTAGCACACACAGACTCCATCGGGTTCAGGCGACATTTTCATAAAAGGTCGTTTACCACCTCGAATCGGATGCTATGGGGAGGCGCGAGCGCGCGTATATCTGACGCGCACTATTATTAGATGCAAGCGTAAAATGAAAGACTCGTCCGGACGAATGCGGCCGGCGTATCATTGCGCGAGCTCGTTTAATTGCGGGTCGTTGGACGGTAAAGATACATAGTATGGAGTGGAAGCCGACGATTCGAGTTGCTCTTAATTCACGTGCCCACTTGAAAATGTCGCCGCGCAAAATCACAGAGATTTGCTACGAATTTCAATTACGCCGAGACGGCCGAGAAGTTTCAGCATGCGTCCGATCGCTCGCCGATGTGCCCGAGTCGCCCTGTATGCGCGCCGCTGTGTGACGTTGCGAATATTCAATGGGTTGCATCGCGCAGCTTACGCGCGCACCACGAAGTTTGACCGTTAGATAGTCGCGGTAGCAGGTCTTTTAATGTTCGGTGCCAATTGAATCTTCGGCATCGTGTAGAAAAGAAAGTTGTTTTTTCTTTTGATATGGGAGTAATAATGACTTGTTCCTACTAGCTTTCAATATTCGCTACAAGCAGGAACGCTGCTGTTAATGATCCCTTCGTACGTACATACCGCAGAGTATTACAAAAATTCTTACGTAACAACCGATACACTGACAGATAAACGTTCCTCGTGGAGGATCGCGACGTTACTATGGAGCGAGATGGATATTTTACTGGTAATACAATAAAACGACGTATACATCGAGCCGGTTAAACGAAGGTAAGGTGCACAGTGACAGACTATTTTTTGCGGTCGGGGCATATTTTTTTTTTATCCACTTCTTTTTTTGCCAGCAGCACGCACATTAGTAGCGTCCAATGATGATTAATTGCCGTTTCGATGAGTGATGAATTGCGCCGACGCCAGACAGATCCCTCCTTTGCTTGTCCCACGAACGCTGCCCGCGGGCCTTCGTTATGTCTGCCGCGCTCGGCAAGAATGGAATTCGCGAATAGGCGTCACATTTCCTTTTCCTCTTACGAAATCGCATCGTTAACCATTGAACAGCATTGTGCGCAGCTTCGATCATAACAGTCATTTCGCACATACCATACGCTCAGTCAAATAACAACGTTGATCATGCACCTTTTTTCCACTCTCCGCTCGCAAATTGGTTGTTCTATAATAAGATAACAAGTTTCTTGCACTTCCCTTGTTTTGAACGTACCTCTTACTTTTCGGCCGTGTGTGTTTTGCGCGCGGTAACATGTGTTGAAATAAGAGGAATGCAAAGTTTTATAGTCGGGTTTAAATGTAAAAAGCAGATTGGCACGGTTTGTCCGAGGACTCATTATTCAGGACGAACCGGCAAAATAGCGCAAAGGGAGCGAAGCGAGGAACCGGTTTCCGTGGACCACCGTCAAACGAATTACAACGAATCAAGTGCCGTTCTCGTGCGACCTTCCATCGAGCGTACTTCCGGCCCGTTGTCTCGTGCTTTTATTCACTCCTAGCTGTTTATCGATGCAAATTACGCTCATGCTGAGTGACGTGATGCGAGTAATAAATGTCTGGACTTCTCAACCCTTTACAGTCCTGTGTCGCATCGCGACGTGACATCATATTTCAGCTTCCGTGACATTTTTATAACCTCTTAGTAAGCGTACGCACGTTTCATTGCCATGTTACAGCCGCACGTATATGTTTGTGCAGGAGCAGTTCCATTAGCCGTTATTATACAATAGATGTCTCACGGAAGGCGGACGGCAGTTTGCCTCTTGGCGTTGCAAAAATATTAGCGTACGCTATGCGTTCAGAGATTACTTGCATGAGTTCTTAAGTATGCGATACTTGAATTTGCCACTTTGCCGGTTGCAAATTGATGTGACCATGGGGGCGATTAAATTCAGGTCCACTATATTTTGCTTTTAACGATATTCCTTTCACGTCGGCATTTCCCAACAATTGCATTTTTATCATCCTTTGCCATACTCCATTGTTTTATATACTTCATAAATGCAGCTATTTGGACACAGGAAAAAAAATGGTGTCGCGGTAAAACCCATATTGAACATCAGAACAGCGAACGACGGGAACTTCTGTCGTTACATCCTGTGAGACGTGCTCTTTTTTCGATCTAAAGTTAAAAGTCGTGCCTCCAATCGTGATACGGCTCCGAGGTCGAAGTTCTAAAAGCTAAGATCAAAGTCAGTGAGCCACGTTGCAACGTCGATACATCGCAACGGTGTGTCGTTAAATGCGCGGCTGTTAAAATGTAACGACAACGAACTTGAGCGTCAGGTGTTTATTAATGGCCACATATTCCGCCCACCTTCGCTGGGTGCGAGCCGTAAAAGTTTACGGAAGCCCTCCATGCTGTGTTGTGTGTCTGTGAGCATTGGGAAGCGCACGACATTTCGTGCATTTTTGTATAATTCGTGTCGATACGTTCAGATTTTAATTGGAAAAGAAAGAAAATAATTCAGGGTTAGTCGAATATAAAATAACGTTAAGTATTTTGCTGTTTCGAAAACAACTTATATTACAAATATGCAACTCCAAAAAGATTAAATGTATTTAATTGATGTTTCAGTTTATATAACGTATCGAAACATACGTGCATCGAAAAATGTTGTCGTCGTCGTAATGGCTCTCTGCAAAGTGTACTTTTAATTTGTTTTTTTTTCCGAAAGAAGTGTACTCCGCAGTGTTTAGAAATGGGGACTAGTCAATTATTCTTAGGGAACGTAATTCACCGTACCCGCTCGATGCAGTAACCTGTATTTTGTGTGCCACAGGTGTAATTCTTGCTAGACTGTGGGGTACTTTCACCTGAAACATTCTCCATCCAAAGTCACTAAGCCAACTACCGACGTTTTGCTTCCACCGATATCTGCAAAGTGAACGTCGGGTCTTCATCGATTAGTTTATCTAATACCAATACTCCGTCGTCTTCAATTGACACAAACTGTTTATCAATCGACCCCGTATTTATAGCGAATCGATGTATCTTATCACGTCGTGCCATTACGCGTTTCCGCTTCTTAATTCACCGAGCGACACACTGCGTCATAACTGTTGGATCTTAATCAACGCATGTGTTGCCGATCATCGTCTGCTTTATAAATCTCGATCATTTCGATAACCCACATTCGGCAACACAGCGGTCTGAACTGATACCGAACTAGACTACGTCTGCGTTATCTATCCTGGCCACTTCCTGCTCCGGCGGAATCGTCTTCGTTGGTTCTCTGGCAGGAGTCCCTAACGGTACAGACATAAGTATCGTCTCCGACACTTTCCGAGATGTCGGCCAATTAACGAAGTCGCCACGTCCAGTTTTGTCTGTACACGATGACACACGCGGTTCGAGGAATTCTGCGAGACGCCTGGATAGTTCGTGCTGCGCAGTGCTTGGATTCTTGTAATTTCGTTTTACTGCCTCGATACTGCCTTCGTCGTATATTCCGGGTAAATAGAAACTATCGAGTGAAAGGCGAAATAAAGTTCTCTGATAGAAATTGATCGTTGCATAGAACGTTCTACGAGCAACAGTCACGAAAGAGAAAGTCGATCGTAAAAGATTCGCAGAAGTCGAGTACCATTCTGTAACAATCGTTAGTGCAAAGAATGTTGGAAGAACGAAATATTATCCGTCTTTCACTTGGCTCGCTTTAACTGCGAAACCTTCGCAGACGTTTAAACTGGTTTTAATCTTTTCGCTGCGGCACTGTTTTGAACAACATATTCGCCCGCTCGCCTGTCTATTCGAAATACTTTTTGTGCAGTAGTCAATTCGTCAGTTCTACATTATTATTACGCGAAACCAGTGGATAAATGAACAAAATTATACGTACGCGCGTAATTGTCCGTCTAACCGTTGAAGAAAATTTAAATGCCGTATCATTTTCGCAGTGGCCTAAATTACTTGCTTCCTTGAAAACTTGTATTTTACGTAGACGACAAAAAGTACTGCCCTGCCACGTCATAGGATAGCGGTTCAGGCAAATACTAGGTGGTTAAATACGAAATCGGCGATTCCGCGAATGCGCATATAGACGATCTCATAGCAAAATACATATTCAACCCAGGCAGGTCCCTTTCATAACCGCCAAAGTCATGCTGCGCTCATCGGCCCCGATCGCGCTCCGATTTACTTCTAACAAACGAACGATAATGATCCAATTAAAGTTAGTCATGACATACGACCATCGGTTCGTGGAAAAAGGAAGAATTTTTCCTGCACACCGCCTCTGTCTTTCTTACTCTGTTTCTCCTGCCGTGCGCTTTTTCTCTTTTAGCTTCGCAGAGGCGGTAAACTCGTCTCGCCCGAACACCCTCATAAATCCAGTCGGGTATCGAATCCTCTCGCCTCTGTTCCACATTCGTACTCGCGTCGTCGACAAGGAAAGCCGAGCTCTCGTTTATTTTCCCTGGCCATATTTGGACGCTGCGATAAGTGTTAATGCTCTTACTAAAATCAAGCCGCGACGTGTACGGGCTCTGAATTCCTGCTGGCAAACAAGACGAACGAATTGCACGGGTGCAAGAGCAAACCTCACGCTGGGAAGAATGGGAATATTGATTGCATTCTCTGCATATTTCACCGAGAATCTACGGTAAACCGACATGAATCGACACATCAACACGGCACGACGGTGTGGGATTTGCCTTACACAATCATGCGCGCCGAAGCATTCAGCTCGCACGCCGAGTAAATTGTTCCTAATCCATGAACAACGTTAATGAAACTGGCGAAGAGGTTAATTTTGGATCCATGCTTCTCCGTCGGAAACATTTCTATCCGCGGTATCGTTAAACACTAGCCAGCATCGCGCGAGTAGAGGAGCGCACACATATCGTATGTAAACTGATTTATTTATTCGTCTCAGCGAACCCTTATAAATCCGAGGGTATCAAGTCCTCTTGCCGATGGGGGTCCACACCCATACCCGCATCTAGATGCGCTCGCAGCGCTGATCCGCGCAATCTATCTTGCCCTCTATCTACCTGCCTACCTACCAGCTACCTGGTCCGTTGCACGAGGAGGAAGACGCGGATGGAATTCGAATTGTGCTTCTCCTTCAGCTTTCCTCCGAGAACTTTCTAACGGTTGAGCGCGCGGGTAAGAGATGGAGAGATCGAGAGAGAGTGCGGGGGCGGACTCGCGCTCTTGGTGCCGTTGGAAAATCCCCTCGTAAAGCTAATAGAGTAACTATTACGAAGTCCTCCGGCCGGGCCCTTCCAGGCCCTCTCCTCACGTCCTCCTGACATCGTGAAATTTAATCAGAGTATAATAACCGTGACGTTATCGGATGCCGGGCACGGAACGGCTGTATCGAACGGAACGAATTGCAGCGACGGGGTTGGCGGCTGGCTGGCTCGCCGGTTTCAGTTCCTCGTGCTCTCTACATAAGCGTGTACTCGCGTATATCCACGTATATGTCTATGTGTGTGTGTGTGTGTGCGTTTGGCGGCGTGTTGCATCGCTCTCGCTGTTCTTGGTCAATGGAACGCCTTGTTTCGCGTCCCCTCCGTTCTCCCGCCGCTTCTCGTTCTGTGTGTGACTTTCTCGCGCTTCGAATTCACAATAGAATTGGCCGGGGTAATTGAAACACAGACGTCGTGCGACGATACCTGGAGAAGCTACCAGGAGAGACGAGCAGGGAAGACGTGAATGAGAGAGAGAGAGAGAGAGAGAGAGAAAGAGAGGGGGGCGAGTGCGAACGGGCGCGAACGAGCGCACTCGGAAATGCGAGACTAGCCAAATGTGTGCCGGCTGGAATGTATATAGGCTATTCTCTTTCGACGAGCGATGTCGATCTTGAATCTCAGCTCGGACTCCTTTATACAGGGTTATTGCGAAATTAGAAACAATGAGAGCCCGGAGGCGGATCGGACGGACTGGAGCGCCGGATTAATTGTGCCGGGATGAGAAATAATTTGTACGTTTCATGGGAATCTGTCCCGTTACTACGATCCCGGAATTCGAGAGCTTTCAAAGTTCGCGCATCCAAAGATTGGGCACGGCACTTTTCATCGCATTCCACGCGTGACACGGTTTCAAGCGAAACATTTGTCGAGATCATTTCAACTGCCAAGCTTTCACAGCCATTCGTTTTCTAGAAACATCGATTAAAATTCAATCGCACAAGCGCATACTTCGCCGCCATTAGTAACACTCCCTGCTCATTCCGTGACTTTCTACGCTGGTGCGTTAAAAAACAATTTCCAACATTTTCACGAAGTACATACCACTAACCACGAAGACTGGCGCGCAGCATCGTAAACACGGTCTCGTAGTCACTCGACTCAGAAGCGCGAAGAAATCGTTATGGGAGTCATTAAGTCGCTCCCTTTTTCTCCCCCGTTAACGTATCAAGCCGACGATTGGCAGGCGCGCTCGGCTTTTTGCCGACGAATCGGCTCGTTTTTGCATGATCAATATGCCGTGCTCGCGTTCGGTTATGAAAGCGGGCAGCTTGTCACATAACTTTTTTTTTTTCCTCCACGCTATCGGTCGAACCCCTGTCAGACGCCTCCTGCGGACACCGCAGGGTCTTGTATCCTCCGGAACATGTTTCAATCTCCTCCTCACCCTCCCGAAGCCGGCGCGATCGTCGTCCTGCAGGACCCTTCCGCCTGCCGCGATTATATTAAATGGCCGAAGCTGACCCGACAGGAAGGGCCGTCGTGTCGCGGAAGCCCCGCCGAATTTACGACCGGTCTTCGCCCTCCATTTCGATAATTGTCCACCAAGCACACGATACCGGCCTGCTTCCGCGTTCAACCTGCTCGAACTGTCATAGGAGAGACCTGCACGGCCGCACGAGCGTGAGACCGCTCGCGCCACTAATTTCATTCGTTCCTACGAACGTATCAAAACATTTGTAGGCGAAGTGCGCGAACGTTCGCGCGGTCGCGTCCGTGTCGCCGCGGAAATGTTCCGAGAACGTCGAAATGAACAGTAGCGTACGCGCCAAACGTCCAAATACTCACTACTACGCTGCGTAACGAATATCATGTTTTGCGGTTTGACGAATTTCGGCCGTGAAAAATGTTTTCGAGCATTGTGCCGAGTTGAGCGGCGAACGAAATGACGCGTCGCACTGTTAACTGTGGACGTAAGCGTTTTCATTATCGCGAGACTGCCGTCCAATGTCAGTCGGGGGCGGCGGTCTAGCAGGAGGTTCCCGTAAAGCGGGGAATGATGATGTCACATCGTATGTCATTTTCCAACATTTTGGTATATGGGTCAAGCGTCTCCTGACATCTCCATGAAACCGGAAACGGGGTCAGAGGGCGCGGAGAGTGATCTCATGCGGGGCCGAGCTTCGAATTAAAAGTTGTTGCGGTCGTCACGGATTCATGAACTCGTTCTGCGGAAATGAAGCATTAATGCTTCCGATGCTGATAGGGCGAACGTCGCGACGCGTGCGTGTGCGCCGAGGCGATAAGTAATAATCCAAGTTTTCTGAACGATATTTGTGGCCGAGGAATATATCGTCGAGCATTATGCGAAGCCGGAGTCGCTAACGAAGAGGAATACCCAGACTTCCTGCTGTGTGTCCGGATCTAATGACGAGAGTTCGTCTTCCCTGCGGGATTCTCACCGAAACTTACCTCGCTACGTTTATGGATATTGTAGACATAAATTCGACAGTATGCGGGGCCACGGTACTGAGATTTTATGTTGCACGTTAATAATGTTCGTCGGTGGAAATTGGATTATTACGACGTAAGAGAACCGTTACGAAAACGTAACAACTTTTAAAAGACAACGACGCATTTACATAGATAAGCAACGTATTAGTTTTATTATTATATTCCGAGGGAACGGTAATCATCAGTTTGTTTCCACTGAAAATTTCGCGACACCGTTGAAGAAATAACGAAGCAGCACGGACATTATGACCCGCGCAACGAGCATACAATTTCGTTAGCAAATTCGATTACGGGCGCTGCCGAGGCGCGTTCTATTTTTCTTGAATTTAAACTTTTGAAAGAGCGGCCAACTTCTGTGTAGCCGCTCATAGAAGGGATATATTCGAATTAAGTGGCAGTCCGACAAAATCCCTCCCCAGGCGCACCGTGTTATTCCGCGAAACTTGGTCATCGTAGAGAACATTGCGAATTCCACCAAACCGTTATAGCGGCGCCACACACATGTCTAACGGTCATCAAATTACACGCGATGGTCATGTGGAGCTATTATTGAAAATTTGACCTGTGTCTTAAGATCTAAGGAACGGCCGAGTGATGACGACGGCGTAAAAGTGTCCGTTCGATCGCATGGCATACGGGATACGCGGACACGCGATATGTTTATCAAGAAGGGGCGAAGTTTCACTTGTCTCGTTAGCCATGCGCACCACTCTACCTAATTGCAATGGTACGCCCTATGATTTCGACGACATCAATCCTTCACGTGCACCCATTTTCGGTCATTCCGTCTCACCGGGAGGAAATTGCAATTCGACTATGAATTCCCTGAATATCCTGTGGCCGTCCTGGCCGCGATTGTCTTCGACGTATCAAGTATGAAATTTATCGACAAGCGCGAGGCATGTCGCGCGCGTTAAACAGAGAAAATTTTCGTGGTTTCTGCCGCCCCATAAATTTTGATTATACTGTGCCTACAGTGTAGCGTTTATGTTTACGGAGTATTAGTAGAGGAGCCGCGCCACCATTCAGACAGGGCAGCGTACGTGTACGCTGTGTAGCAGCGTAACATGGCTTGGGGTGGAATTATCGGCCGGTGGAACGCATATCTGTCGTTCGCCGAGGCGAAACACTCGGCGGTGGTGCGGCCGATGTGTGTGGTCCCCCGTTGGGCCTCCTTCCAATCGATATTAACACCATGTATTACGGTACGGCACGACGTTGGTGTTCGTTCAGTAACATCTTATTCGCGCGCATAATCCAAGCCCGGATTCACGATTATTTCTATACAACTGTAACACGCGATAAGGGCTATTTTCGTTTTAGGCCAGAGTGCCACGGTAGGGACCGTTAAAAACCATTACCATAATGTTAACGTTCGCGCGAACGGTATTTACGTTTTTCCGATCAAATGCCAATCTTGAGGCGACTGTGAACCCAACTGTTGGGTCCAATATTAGATTGTGCCATATGGGAATGGGTAGGCTGTACTTGACATGACGGGAAAAACTTAATTAAAACTACAACTCGCACGATTTAATTCTCAGACGATCGAGACGGAGTGGTTCGAAGTTTTCTTTTGCGTAGGCGGCACTAGTAAATTTGCCAAATTGTATCCTCTTTATAGCTGGAGGAGAACCCCTAATCAGTGGTCCGAGAAAGTGGTCAAGTACATAGATAGTATAGTGATTCAAAATTAAATGACCTGGATGCGAGTCGGGGTGAAGAGACTCGTGACAGCTCTGACAGCTTTGACTTACAAGCTGAAATATTTTCAAAAGCAATCGTACAGTGAGCGATATTAAGGCGGAACAGCTATATTATTAATTGCGCTGGATCGAAACCTCGGTAAATGGGATGCCAGAAATAGAGCTGTCTGGACGCGAACGTCTTCTCCGAGAACCCCGTCGTTGGACGTGGCTATCCGCGTTAAATTTAAAAAGCACGTGAGTGACTCGGCTCAGTTGCGACGGATTTCTTAACGACGTCAGATATGAAGCGAGCGAAAGAGCGGCATGGCAAGGGGGTGAAGGGGAGCTTGGGTACTAACAGGACTATGGTCGGTGCGCGTTAAGGCATCATGCGCGGCGCACGACCCTCGGGCTACGTTCATAAATGCCGCAATATCGTCCGTCAGCACTTTTCTAGCGAGGATTCTCGACTCTCGAGCGTAGCTTCGAGCAAGTGCGCGTGGACAAAGCGATAAAACGGGCAACCGGTGGAAAGGCGCGGGCCGAGGTGGGAGGGGAGGCAGAAAACGCTTGGAACCCCTTCCACGAACCGCTACCATGGACCACCCCTTCATCCCTTCTCCACTCCTCGCTAACCCCCTTTCCAGGCCGGCTCTTCCTGTCCTTCATCCCTGTGCATCGGGTGCCCGTCCGTTAGTATCCAACACTTTTGACGCGAAGCTTCGCGAGAGAAATTCGACGTTGAAAGTGGAAGGGCGCGGAGAATCATCGCTGCCTTCGGCGAGCGGGATATTTTCTGTGTACGTGCGTCGCCCGATGCCTCTGTGTGTAATCGGTATATCGGAGACTATAATTGACATCGGATTCCTCGTTGACGTCCTGCGCGACTGCCACGAATAAATGGACCAGTTATTGTCGGCCGATCCCTTTCTCCAGCTGCGCCGTTCTTTTTTTTCTCCCTCTGTCTCTCGGTCTCTCTTTCTCCTTCGTAGGTCTAAATACGCGGGAGCGCGATATAGATTAAGCCATTACCCGATGACGATTATTTATTTTCCTCCGATTCGGTATGACGTGGACGATTCGTGTATTTTGTACGGGTTTTTTTTTTACGAACGACCCACGTACCAGCTTTGCACGGTTGATGCCTGGAATTACCATTCAAATTACATTTGTTCGGTGACTGTCGTTCGTACAGGAATGAGCGCGGTTAATAAAAGGGAGCCACAGTTATGGATTTCATAATTTCGCCCTTTAATCCGAATGTCACTACTTAGCCAGACCGTTCGTTAATTTTTTTATTTTTATCGTCAACGATCTAACGATACCTGGTTCGTATGTGAATTTTTAGCGCACAACTGGTTCCCGTTTTTGCATTGGCGCGCCGGTAACTATCAGCGAAGTAACACTCGTTTTAGAGTTGACATTTGAATGCGACTAATGAGGAAGTTAAAAATTGTCAAAGTGACGACGGGCGCGGATGCTATCGTTTAAATGCAAATTGCTAAAACGACAGAAGGGGAACCAGGTGGACGTGGAAAAGAAGCATACCCTTCTCAAAATTATTCAGTTTCTGAGCTGTCAATTTTGCAATTCTTGTTGAACTTTTCGGAAAAGCCAATTCACCTACGTTTCTATTTGTCACGTCACAAACAAAAGGGTCGATTTTCTATACATATATGACTAAAAAATGTAAACCACATTTTTGTTCCATGACGCTTTACTTACAAAGAAAGAGCATTCAAACTTCATCGGTATTGCATGTACGGCTCCTTTTTGTGGCGATCCAAATGATTTGTCATTTCGATTTGAAAATAAAGTGTTGACCTTTGAATGCAATTAATGGGTATAATAATAAAAAAAAAAAAGAGGAGAATACGCAGACGCTCTCGAAAGCCTTGTCCTTTAAAAGTGATCCCGAAGGTCTCGGGATCACGTGGGCCGCACGAAATCGTTCCATTGTGTGCAGACAGGCGGGAGACATGTAGCTTCAGTGAGCCATGTACACAGAGAAAGAGAGGAAGAAAAAGAGGAACAAGGGCCGAGAGAGAGAGAGAGAAAGAGAGCGTCTCGACATCCACGTATCATAATGCGAAAAGCTCATGGAATTCGCGAACAATAAGTCTGGCTTGTACGTCGGGTACGCGATGCCGTGGAGAGAACGTTACAATAGAATTACTAGGCTACGCGATATTGTTAATAACCTCGTCGACTCGTTCGTCTACCTGTAATAATTTCTGTGTGTCGCGCACGCGCGCTGCTCGTTGTCCGTGCGCCGTTTTCCTTGCCACTTGTCGATGTGTTAGATGTCGAACCGGCTATAATCTGTCATTTCGTCGTTGCGTTGGTTTACAAGGGGTCGGCGCGTGTAACGCGCGTTACAGTCGTAGAATTAACCGTTCATTTTCAGAAATAACCACCGCTGATTGCAGACGCCGGTGCTGTGCTTTATGTCTTCTCTCTTTATATTTATGACCGATGAAAATGTTATTGCTGCAACGTCGAACATCGAGTGAGACTGGAAGTAATTTGCGTCTGACAGCGGCATCAATACACATTAATTAACACTGTTAACAGCACAATCATTTTTCCGTTTGTTTCCCCGGTAGCCTGTATGAGAGCCATACTTTCGTAATCGACTATTCGTAATCCGGAACGCCGAACGGGAGAAATTTGCATCGGGCGAGAGGTGTGCTACGCTGAACATATTAAACGAGTTCATTTTTCGAGTGCTCGGAGCCGAACGCATTACTCTGTCGAGCGACTATCGCGCCTCAGAATCTTAAGCGCACCCTATTCATCACCCCCTCGGCAACTGCACCCCGCGCCGAGCGTGATTTTCGATCTAATAATTTTTCGAAGAATCCCCTTCGGCGAGCAGGAGTCGCTCTCTCGCGCACCACGCGATCCCGTGGCCCGGAATTCTGAACAATTTGCATCTATCGGCGCTCGCGTTTGGGGAGGCCGGGCACACCTCGCCGGCCTATCGCTCGGAGCTTAGGACGTCTCGCGAGACAGTTATGCGCACGGGACAATTCTAATTTCCTCTCTCAGAAGGAGGCTCCGCCGGCAACCTAACCTTTTCAACTACCACGCTGATGACACTCAGGGCCTCCGGTGCACGGGCCGCCCGCTCCACCTACACGTTTTCTTTGTACTCACCCCGGGTACCCTCTTGTTCTCGGTGCGCTTAAGAAAACACAGAAGATCACTTAAGTGAATTGGACCCGGTAGACCTTTAATTTCGTCGAGAATAACACAGAGGCGCACTCTCTCTCCTCCTCTCCTTCCCTTTCATCGTCCGCATCGCCGTCCGCCTCGCCTCGCTCTCTCGTTTTCTTGCGCGAGCCTCCGCGCACCTCGCCCGACGAGAGATCTCTCGCAGGTTATTGGATCTGCAAGGCCGCGGCGTTCGATCGTGTCGGGGAACACCGTGGTAGTCGAGAGAGAGCGCGCGCGCCCGCTTTCGTATTCGGCCGGCCCGCCAAGTAGAAATAACAATCTGTGAAATTATATACCGCCACGGTCTCGTTAGATCCGTTCAAATACGCTTCGCGTGTGTATTATATAGGCCTCCGCAGGCGGGCGGGGTGGTGCGGATTGGGGGCGGCATGGGACCGGGGAGAGAGGACAGTGAGTCCGAAAAATCTTGACTGCGGGTACGCCATTATATTTGCTCGCAAAAAGCGATACATTATTAACCGAATGGCGCTCCACTCCTCGTATTTCCTTCAAACGCATCGGCGCGCAAGCGTTTCGTTCGACCCGCCGTTATTACGCCTCCATTTTTTCCCTCCTCCTTCTTTTTGCCCGTACCGGTTTCGCGCATTGAAAACTGTATCGATCCGTGGCCGCTTCTCTCTCCCCCCGTCGCGCCACGCCGCGCCGCGCCGCGCCGTCGTCATTTTGTTGCGAACGGCGGCATATCACGAAGGAGATCGAAAGCCACACACGCCGGACGATCGTTGTCGATTCTTTCTGCTATTTTTACCGTCTGCTCTTTTTCCCCTCCCCCCACCGCCATTGTTTTTGACCGCGGCGCATGATAATTGCCAGGCTCTCATGTTGGTCACGTATTGCGCAACGATCTTCATAACTCATGATGCTGGAGCAATTTCAACGCAATATTTCGATTTGACTGGAACGGGGCGCATTGGAAACACTCGAGCATCGTTTGTCACGCCCGGCGCGACGCTTTTTTCTGCCGTTTTGTTGCTTCTTCTTTTTTTTTTTGCGCCGTGCTTTTTTTTCTTTACATATACATAACCGTGATTTCCATAAATCGTTGTTATTGGCGGAGGTCAACGTCCAATCCCGCATCAAAATTGGTACGCCTTAATGAGACCACGGCGTACGCGTATTTCGTATTTCGTTGACGCGATATTCGTCACCGAAAAGTATTGTGAACGGGTGCGGTGTGACTCCGGCTACTTTGTCACGCTGAAACATGCCAGCGCTTTGGAACCAATCGTTGAGCTCGAAAATTGCTTCGGTTAAAATGCACCACTACTGACGAACGTTCCACGATCATTCGCGTAATGAGCGATCCAGTTTTCGGTTCACTCCGTGTATCGGCTGTATCGGCTGTAATCCCGGTAATCAAGAGATAATTGAACTTACGTCGATTCGGCGGTTTCAGCGTTTATAATGTGTACCGATCTCGAGCAAGGATTGTACGGGAAAGAGTTGAGCAGTCCTTTTTTTTTGGTGGGGCGGGATGTTATAATTGGATCCCCCTCGCATTAATCCCATTTCGCGACTCGATCTTCGTAATTAAAAAGTATCGAGGCGCGCGTTACCGTTTCGTCGCCGTGAGCGACTGACGATTCTCCCAAAAAGAGATTAAAAACGCTTCGAGGATCAAGGCTGCTTCTTTTTTTCTCGCGTCTCCCTTTTAAAACGTACATGGTCATTTGTCCGCGTTGATCTCGCACAGTGCGAAGCGATCGCCGTAATTAAAAAGTATCGAGAAGCGCGTCATTTTCGAAAGTGGTGTAAGCTGGACAGACTGCTCGCCTTTCAAATTTTTTTCCGCCGCACGTACACACGATGATCGTCGAACCCTCCGCGACGATCACGCCGGCCGATGTCCCCTTCTGATTTTTCCACGCATCATAACGATCCGCGCGGCTGGAGCGTACAGATTAATTCTAGCACTCGCGCCGGCACTCACCCGTTTGATGCTTCGCGCTCGCTTGTGACACGTCGAGCGAGCGAGCGCGCGCGCTTGCACGTTTCGTTTGCCCAGCGCCATCGGCAGCTGCACGCAACTTGCTAAAGCCGTATTAATTAATTTTCCGACGATCACCGTCCACCGGTGCCGAGGAAATTAATCGATTCGCCGAGCGCGCGCGGCGTTATCGAAAATGAAGTAACTGCCGTTTAATTGGGTCGGGACCGTGGGAAGTGTTCTTAAATGTTTACGTACGGCAGAAGTGTTTCCGACCGCGGTACACATCGAAAGAGAGACAACACGCCGGCAACGCACACCGTTATGCACATTGTTGCCCGAGAGAGAAAGGTGGGAGATCGACGCGACGCGACGCGACGCGACGCCGACGAGGCGCTCCGCGCAGAAACTACGTCGTCGGCGCTTTTCTGTCCGCGTAGTTACGAACGGTATTCCCCCGGCCCGCGTCCGCCCGTTTTGTTTCGCGAGAAGTTCGACGAGTCGTCGATCTCGGCTTGACCCAGAGCGATACTTTGTTGGCTGCGGAGTTCGCGTGCGACTAATCTCGTTCTCGCCATTCTCTCTTCGGGAAGAGAAATCAGTTCGCGGCGGCGATTAATTACAGCTGGGACCGCTGTCGAGAAGTGCGGCGGTGCGGGTGGAAGGGGGAGGAACGGAGAGAAGAGGAAGAAAGGGAAGGAAACGGTGGCGAGTGTAGAATGCGCAAGCGAGAAAGAGGGAAAGAGAGGAGTGAAGAGGAGGAGGGGTACAAAAAAAAACGTAATGGTATCATTACGATTCCGTCCTGACCCAGTCTGCAGTCGGTATAATTGTTATTGTCCGGACGACAGGCAAGATGGATTACCGGCTGGCGTGTGCCTCGCGAAAATCCACTTGGCGACGGAGGGGTATGAGGAATAGGCGGGCTCCGCGGAAGTGTGCAATCCTCGGTTTGCGGAAATTTAACTGCTTTCAGGCTCAGACCACTGTCTGCGCGATACTCGTATACTTATACACTGCCCGCTCGGCCGGTGTCAGTCTCATTACTGCCGTCCTTAATACGCGCTCGCTCATTCTTACCTTTCGGATTATTGTGTCCAATACACCCACGCAATACAGGTTGACGTCGTACGCGTTTTACTGTAAACAGCACTGCGGAATATATGAATTATTTATCGACGGCGTGATTGAAACTAATAAACACAATTTTATTTATACGGAAGTATGCTTTACTACGAGTATCTCGTTCTAACAAATGGAAAATATGATACGACGAAAATAACAAGGAGAGATACGTGTTTCAGAACTATTAGAGGATCGGTACTACTATTTCGCTCGTATGTATAAATCGTGCGCGCGTATAAATTCTTACGAACAAGCGAGATACCGTATACACGTACTATAACACGAGTTTCCAACAAAAAAAAGAGTAACAGGAAAGTAAAAATGGTTGTTGAAAGCATCCTTCATAACGCGTCGAACGGCATTCATGTCTGACACCGTATACGGTGTCGCGATCATATTCAGCTTCCCCGTCGAAGGCGCCGTTTACGCGTGTTTTCATTCAGGCATGAAATCGATGAAGTGCGAGCGTGAATCATCTTATACGCGATTGCTCCGGTATGGGCGATAGTATTATACGTTCCAGCTTATTCAGCGAACGACGTTGACGACTTTTATCTCTGTCCCCGTTTCCACTACCGCACCCTTGGCCGGACAGTTCGGTGAGTCAATTATCGACCAGTCGATGAAGGATTTACGAGTTTAGATTTCAGTGGGATCTTGACGTTATTTAGGGCGCGGACGTAAGCGTACTGTAGATAAGAATTTTCTTATCGGAGGATATCCTACGGCGTGATGGACTCCGAGTATTCGAGCGTCACTTATTCGACGTGGTTACGGTTACACACGTCAAAAATGTCTGCGATGAACATTGACGTCTCTACGTCGCGGATGAATATTTTCTTATTATTAAAACATTTTTATTCTACGACCGTTATCACGTAACATCATTACGGAAGCACACCAGCAAACATCTCGTCAAGATCCAGTTCGATAGCATGAAACCATCATTCCCCTGTCCTCGCGATCTTCCCAAATTCTCCGCGTATCTCGATTCCCTCCGAATTCCTAAGTTCGCCCGTAAAAAGTCGGAAGACGTCTCACAAGCTGACGAGCTCCTGTACTCCCAGCGTCCTTTGCCCCAATCGTCAACGGTGGGCGTGCCCGATTACTGGCGGTTCGCGGCAATTTCCGGGCCCATTTCCATAATCTTTCGCACTTCCGAATCGTTAACACGCGAGCGAGCAGACACTTGGCACACAATCGCAGACGCGGGAGGGGGTGCGAGTTCCTCCCGCCCGCAATCCGCGGCACGTAACGCTCAGCTCCGCCCATGCCACGGGCAAAAGCTGCGCTCCGCGTCCCAGTTAGGAGAGCCACTGGAAATCCTCGGTGGCCCGCTAAGTGGGACAGGGCGCCGGAACGGGAAATTTGCAATGTCCCGCGCTCTGCGGCCCTCCTAAGATGCGCGACGTGCTAATATACTACAGGGTGTTTGAGAAACGAATGGCCAAACTGCAACAGCATACTCAGTGCTGGCAGGAAGAAGCGACGACGCATGGACAAGAGTGTCGAAACGTTTTATATCTGAGGTTATACTTTTTGCTTACTCTTGCTGATTCGGGCGAGAACGTTGAAGGAATTCGCGGCTTGTTCATCAATTCGTTTGTCGGACGATTCTCACTTCTAACGGGTGGAAAATGATAGTGGTGTTTTTAATTATAAATTTGAGAAGTATTCTTGCTGAGTTATATTGTAGTGGAAAGAAACGTTCGCCGACCCTTGTTCATGTATCTTGTTTTCGTCTGTACGGTGGGTGCATGCTCTTCATATGTGGCTACATATTTCTGAAACACCCTGTACTTTCTTCATTCTCGATACGATGATGAGCACGCGAGGAACGACGCGTTTCCACGGCATACATATTTGCACGTCGTATCCGCGTGACGTCCATACTTGCACGATCGACAGATCGATCCTCAAGCTCAACTCTCGAGCACATTCAGATGCAGATCTTGCGAGTGACGGAATCCGATTGGCCCCTCGCACGCTACCGGTGCTCTCTAATTGACAGCTTATGTTTTAAGGATCCGTCGGTAATGATTGATAACATTTCTCTCTCTCCCCCTCTCTCTCTCTCTCTCTCTCTCTCTCTCTCTCTCTCTCTCTCTCTCTCTCTCTCTCTCTCTCTCTCTCTCTCTCTCTCTCTCTCTCTCTCTCTCTCTCTCTCTCTCTTTCTTCGTCAACGAAGGCTCCGTGAATGGGGGAGCAGGCAATTGCTCATTAAGAATTGAATGCTCCGTTTGCATATTTCAGTTTATTCGACGAACTGAGAGATGTTCAATGGAATGTCCCGTAAGTGCGCTGCTGAGAAAAAGCTGTTTTCCTCTCTGAATATGACGTGCAATTCAATTCATTTGTCCCAAGATTGATAGCGCTTCATCGAGTGTGTCGCCGGTTTTCTTTCTTCTCCGTTTCGTTTGTCGCGCGTTTAACGGTGCTTATCGTCGAAATGTCAGAAGTCTGAAATAACACAGTTCTCAGAAGGAGTATACGCGGAATAGACCGAGAGCGTTCGGGTCGCCAGTTTATGTAGTACGTAATTTGCGGCTTTTCGTTTATGTCGCGACGATGAAAAGCGGGTCGGGACGGCGAAGCACGATCGTGTTCTATTTATGAGCGAAATCTGCGAGTCCCAAGCGACGCGCCAGCTCGAATTATGCGCTCGCGCGACGGTACGGGTCATTCGAAATGTCGCGCACGACGCGTCGCAGCGCGCTAATATGTCGTCGATGATGACGTGGCGAAGGACATCGAGGGACGAAGTGGCACGGAAGGACGTAGGGACTGTCGACACTCAACGGGAGACGTGTACCCGAATGAGTACGTGATCGGAATTAACCGGGCCGACGAAAAGACCTTCCGTCCTTGGACGTGTAAAGCCCTTCAACGAGCCGAGGCGATGCCCGATTTAAGAATTCGCCTGAAGTTTCTAAGGCGTGCTGCTAAAAAAATTAATGAGTCGGAACACTATCGATCGCAGCTTAATGTATATCGCGTGTCTCGGCGTGAGCGCCAAAGGGAGCGTCGCTGAAGCTCGAATTAGGCGAGAAATTGCATTGAGCTGAACAATTCTTGAACGGTTCGTCGGTCAGATGTCATTGATCGTTTAGATAGCCTATTAAGCTGCTCCGAGAGACATGAAGTTCGCCGTCGTCGAGGTCCACCGCACTGAAACGTAACTATCCAAGTCATAAAAGCCGGCATTCTTCGACGTTCGTTAATGTTAACGGCTGACCATATAGAGGAGCTGGATTTGTTCGGTAGTATCCACTCATTTATCGATTGCCTCGATTAAAGATTACCGGTTGTAACTGTTAACCGTTCGAGTGCGCGGGTCGGCCGGATATTGCCCTACGGGAACGAAGAAAGCGCGCGAGGAGACAGCAGGGTGTGTAATCGCGGATTCGCGTTTTAAGATTGATCGGCCTGGAGATAAAATGGTCTTCGCCCACGGTGTGTTAGCACCGTACCGGCGATAGATCTCCGCGGCATGCGAGTTATCCGTCGCACATCGCGGCCGGAAGAATGCAGTTTCGTGCAGAGGCGCGCAAGCTTTGACCTTCCGAGTAACATTATACGACTCCGCGTGGCTAACAAAAACAGTTCTTTTTTGCGCGAAATTATTATGTTGCCCGCTGACGGTGCTATCTACGCGTTGTACGCAATCTACGTTACGGACCCATTTCCATTTTTAACCGACTTCTCTCTCTCTCTCTCTCTCTCTCTCTGCATTATGCTCGATTTGGAAAATGCCGTAGTGCGTTCTCTCAGCACAGCGCACAGCACCCCGTACGTTTGCACCCACAAGCTGCATTGCCGCGGAACCGATACCATGCGACTCCGCTATTGTACGCGACTCTGCTTCAGATTGGCTCGGACCGTCGGGGAAACAGCCGCTGATTTAAATTGAAATTTCCCTCTTCTTTCCGGTCTCTGTCGGCGCCACCCTTCAATAAAACACTTTTCTATTCGATGCGGCGTAGAAAAAAAAAAGGCAGTCTCTGCAGCTCTGCTCTAAAAGCATTTCCCGCGGTTTGCCATGAGCGAGAGACAGAGAGAGAGAGAGAGAGGAGAGATGCGAAGGACGGAAATGGTAAGGAAGGAAGAGAGACAGACGGAGCCTCGTACTGGGGCGGACACCCTTGGCCAAGCTGTCTCTCCCCTTCCAGCGCATCCGCGAGCGGCTGTAAAAACGTATCCTCCTTTCTTCGATTCCTCCGGGCGCATCGATCTCTAAACTCCGTCGAACTGGGTCGACGTCTATTCGCGGGCGCCGAGCCGGTATCCGAGCCGGCATCCGAGCCGGTATCCGAGGCGGATCGCGAAGAGAGCCCCAGAGCCCAGAGCCGCTGGATGAGGATTTGTCGTTCTTGCCTCGGTAAGGAGCAGCAACTCCGTTGGCGACAAATCTTATCCGGCCTCGCTTACCTGGCTGTGAAGTATCAGGTTTTAGCGCCGAAGGGATCACCGCGCACACACGCCCGCGAGTACGCGCGCTCATATCTATCCGGGTACCGTCCGTGTCTACATGCACGCCCTGCCTTTTGCCGCGTACACTTGAGAGGGGCATAGACACGGCCGTCGCGCAGCGTGCCTTTTACCGTGCGTACATACGTGTGTTGTGTACTTACTCGAGTAAGCGACCGGCGTGTGGACGCGCGCTCCGTGCGTGATACGTACCTCCAGGAGGAGGAGCGACGCCGCTGGTAACGCTTGTCACCTTTTAAGGTCATCGACTGACAGGAGCTTACCGCCGGAGATGTTCTATTTCAGATTCGAGAGCGATCGGATCGAACTCCGCCGCACACCTTGTCGTTCGCTTGTGGGACAACCTGACGGATAGACAGGCATCGATTACTGTCGATAAATCGTTCGTTGTTAACGATCCTTCTCTCTTTCTTTCTTTCTATCTTTCCTTGCTCTCTTCGTTGCTCTCTAACGCTCTTCCTCTGCCTCCCTCATTCACTGTTTCTAAGTACGTGAGCGTGTCGCTCCTTCTCTATCTCGCCTACTCAGCGACTTGCGCAGCCTGGATTTATGACGGACTCGCATTCCGCGTCGTTAACGGTCCGATCGTAACGTTTACCGCGCAGCCCAGACTTTTTCATTAGACCGCTCATATACGAGAGACAGCGACAAAGAATCTCCGCTCCCCATACGGATTTTCTTCTATCACCGTTTCCAGGCCTCCGTTTTAATTAAGAAATATATATTCGGGAAAAAGGCAGGACCATAAATTCCACGCGACAGATTGCAAGCGCCTTACGCCCGCGCGCATTCATAAATATTACTTCTGCTTTCTGTTATGCCTCGGTTACCGTTTCGATTAGACTGCTGGGGGTGTGTGTGAGTGCTCGGAATTGTTTCCTGCGATCGACCCTCACTCCCACCCCATTCGTCCGTCGATGTTCGTTATAAGCGCCGAAACGATCGTAGGGTCACCTTAATTCCTTCCTCCTTGATGATTTACGACCTCGTAGGGTACCTCGACGTTTTCCTTTGTCGCAGCATTACCGTGAACGATCCTGCGGTCAAGAAGGACCTCTCGGAGTCGGCGACCTACCCGAAAATCGCATGGTATCGTTCGAGTGGCAATAAAAGGACAGGCCCCGTTCCGGCCCTTCTTCCTTCGCGTCTGCTGATGGCGATGGCGGAGTACGGACGAGATGGGTCAATTTCCGCAATGGCCAGCGGCTTCTGACATTACCTACGGCTCCGCCGGAAGTCGGTTCCGAGAGTGTCCTGGATTAAGGACGGAAATCGCTCCGACGACGGTCGACTGTCGTCGCCCGCGATGATGTCCTCCTAATTTGTTCCCACGAAGGGATCCGCCCTTCTCTCGCGCCCGGCTCCCGGCTCCCGGCTCCCGGCGTAATTTCGGATTAGAACGCGAAATAGAATCAGGGGACGGGCCGCGCTGGCGGAATTCTCGCCCGCCTTTTTTTCCCCGCTCGTCGTCTTGCCTTGTCTTTTTTCCTCGTCTCCGTCTCGCAAATTACATCCTCCGGGTAAGTCTGAATGTTATCTGGCCGCCAAGTACCGAGCCGGCATACTTCGCGGACGAGTAGAGTCTCCGGTAATCCCGTGGTCTGGTTAGCCGTTATCGCGCAGGCTCCACGGAGTTTACGCTAAGAGTCGTCATTTTTTCGCTCAAAAAATGCGCTTATCGGCGGCGCGAAATTTCATAAGGACATTCTTTGCGCGGCGCGTGCAACGTTTCGCGAGACTACCGCTGTAAGTGGTAAAAGGATTTTAGTTATCGTACGTGTCCCAGACATTCTGTATAACGTCTCGATTTTATATACGAGTATACATATATGTGTATACCGTTGATACGTGCAAGCACTGCGTGAGCTAAGCATTGCAACGATCGATGATTGATATATCGCTCTTATCGCATTGCTTTGACACAAAGTTTGCAGTACCTTCTGTCACATAATTTGCGCTATGCGCTTGTTTTATTGCTCGGCATCTGCATGGAACGGAATCTGCACCGTAAATTATCCGACTCCGCGCGCATATTATAACCGCAAGGAGGACGATTGTGTGCACGTATCGGTGATGGTTGTCTGTAGAAGGACCGTGTCACTGACGAAGCCGCGCATCTGGCCAATCTGACCGAGTAACGTCGCGCGAGAGACCAGCTCTCCTTGATCTTATCGCGTTAACATCCTTATATCGGCTAGACAATAATTGATGGCCGCTATAGATTCCGAGCGACGTGTCCGTTCGCTCGCGACTCGCATAATTACGCTGGGCGATTAGGATCTACCATCGGCATTGTTACGTCTCGAAATTTATCGCGTCCTCTCATTGTCCATATCGAGAGCCTAAGGCTTGATAAAGTGCTCGAATTGAATCGCATTAACGTCACGCGATAAATTTCGCGATGCGCATACTGCGCATACAGAGATGCCACGACCACGGCGAACCATTGAAATTCTTCGGGTAATGACCACGTTGCAGGACGGATGCGTCTATGAGAGCGAATGTGGGTCGTGCATCTCTGCGCTTTTATCGCCGCGCCGCGCCGGACTGTAACGAAGGTTGTAGCGTTTTGCTTTTAAGAACGAGCCTGTCGCTTGCATCAGATCGATCACGGGAATACTGAACGATCTTCCGTGACTTCGCGTCGAGTCATTCGCCAAGTTCCAGCTTGCTTCGCTCACTACCGCTCGATCTGACTTTAGCTGAAACAAGATATTTATTATTATACTGTACGATCTACGTTTACGATCAGGTTCGCAAAACAACGATCGGTGTGCCACAGGCAAGTCCGATTTTGCATCTCTACGCGGCCACTCATGGTTACACCAAAATATCTTACGCGCATATTCGCTGAAACACAATCTCGTGCACAGCGTACCACCCGATATGATACTATCCGGGAAAAACAACTGGTGCTGGTATTGCAGAGATAGATACGTGAACGTTCCCTCTTTTATGTTTTTTTTTTTCCTGTCAAAAGAGTAATTCCTGTCAAGCGATACTTTTAAAGCGAAGATGTGTGATCCGTTCAGTAACGATTCTGTAAGGAGAATTGTTTACCCCGCTACTACAGCATATTGAAGACTTCACGCCCGTCCTGTAAATGGCACGATCTTCGGATCACATTTTACGACGTTTTTATAACCTGCTCGGCAACGCGGCGTTAGCGATAAGCGGCTTTTTTATGGGATTATTAAGAGGGAGTTTAGATCGCTTGTCACTTTAAGTTGCCCGTCCCGATGGCAGGCAGCCCTCTTTCGACGTCAAATAACCGTTCCATCCTGCGAGCGCGTTCCGAAAATGTCGCGTCGCGCTCAACAAGTTGATATCTTCCCTAGCCGTCGACGAAGGCCTCGTGCCCGTAATCCCGAAAGAGATCGAGGTAACGATGGATGATGCGTGCTACTAAGAGATCGAACGCGAGTGTGGTTACTAGATTGGAGAGTGAGTAAGCGCGCAATCGACGATACTCTGATTTCGGCCGACTCCCTCCGTTCCTCCTCCTCCTCCTGCGAATCCTCGCGGGACGCATCCTTTTGTACAGCATCGTCCGCAAACTTACTTTCGAACTTCGCTCCGAGATTATCTGTTCGCCACAACCCCCATGTCTCGGTTCCGTGAAAATCTCTACTGCTCACTGAAATTATTGATTTTGACCGCCTACTACCGACTACCACTTCGAGGAACTCCTGGACGTCGGGCTTGATTGTTCTCGGTCAAATTGTTGCGCTGTCTATTGCTGTGAAAATAGGGTTGGAGGAGGTAACAGAGACCGAGGACTGCAGATGTAACTGCTGTTTCGTGGCGAGCTGCTTGTTCTGGGGACGCTAATTTGAAAGGCGTACGCTAACTGAATTAGCGCGAGTTTGTCAATTTCATTAGGAATCTCAAATTTCATTCGATTACCCGTAATAATTCTTACAACCCTGATAATTGTGCTTTACCGTAGCAGCATATCGAATTAAGCTACCACGTTCTAATAATGGTAATCATTAGAACATACATTGACACAATCCCGCATATTTCATTCTACGTACAGGTACAGTAGAGAACAGCGCATAATTTCTGTTCGGTTATTGTTCAAACGAAGTTTTAGTATTAAATACTCCACAGTTCTTATACCAGATTCGTTTATGTCTTAGGACATTATCGCTACTGCGCGATATCGCCGATGCGGCTTTATAATTGCGTTGCCGTACTAGAAAATGGACTACGTTTATGGGAAAACTTGCATTACCTCTGAATCGCTGTGAAGTTTCAAGACCTACTCTTACGTCTTAACACGTTAATCCTATTATACGCGAGATCGAGCGCCGATATGTATTCTCCGGATAAAAAAGGACGGGAGAAAAAGTGGTGGATCAGACACATGGACTCGTACGAATTCAACGTCTGCCTGAGGGGATACCGGGGCTAAGAGAGGAGAGAGAAGAGAGAGAGAGAGAGAGAGAGAGAGACTCTCGCGGTAGAGCAGAGACTTAACGCTCGAGGCCGCCTTGCCGGTTTGCGCGGGTCTGATCCTCGAGCCGCAGGCCACTCTATAATTGAGTGGTTTGCATCTCGGTCGGGAGCAGGAGTGAGTAGCGGACTCCGGCTTGCCCGTGAGCAATGAGCACGCAAACACACGGGCTGGAGGGAGCGCGAGGGTACAGTGGATATGTGGACAGAGAGAGAGAGAGAGAGAGAGAGAGAGAAATCGAGTGCGAGCGAAAGACGGAGAGGGGAGGGTGGAGCGAGCAAAGAGGGACGGAGCGGAGGATGAGGAGTCCGTGGCAGAGTACCTAGGGCAGACATTGATTGAACCGGGAGCACTTGCCCCCGCATACCAGGATAATGCCACTAAATTACAGGTGCCGGGGATACCATACCATAAAATCCTAGACGTATCGCAATTAAAGGTAAATCCGAATAAGTTACCTTTAGAACTGCGCGCGAGCTCTCTTGACTCTCTCCCTCTCCCTCTCCTTCCCTTCTACCTCTTCCTCCTTCCCCTTTCGCACGTCCCTATGTTTCCGCTACTTTGCCGGCGCGAGAAGATTCCGATGAAAATGTCGCTCAGACACGCGGCGACGTTTCGACGCGGACTTGAATTTCACGCGAAACGGAAGTGTTAATGAAGAAGCTGGCGCGTACGAGCGGCACTTCGAGGCGCTTTCAGTCACTGTTCCCATCTCCTCGTATCCCCCGTATTATTCCGTACGCCGCGCCGGTCTCGTTTGGCGGCAACAGAGTTCTCTGTGAAGTGGGGCGCGAGCGTTCGTATTGCCGTAATTATGCTCAGCCCGCGGATTCTAGCTCTGCACGGAGGAAGGTGTCATTGGATGGCAGCACCCTTTATTTCGAAGTATCGTCGGGCTGCGTTAAACGATCGCGCTTGTAATCGTACTCGCTCACCGCCTGCGTGCGCGCCGCTCGTCGCGCTCCCTTTTCTGCGTGACGGAGTACCATAAAGCGGTTGTCGATTTTTCGAGACGCGCCCGGCATGGAAATTAACGTCGGCCAGACCGTTGAACGCGCTTGTCGAATCGCTTCGCCGCTGCCAGTTACATTTTCGACGCACGATACCCGCGCTCAACTCATTCTCTCTGTCTCTCTCTCCCTGTCACGCGCGATACGAGTCTCGATCCGTAATCGAATTGCCACCGACGGGAGAATTCGACAAGCGAGCGGAATCGCTGGATTGAGTTCGCATTGGTCGGCTGCGAGTGAAATAAATGCGACCGCGGCTGAGGCGACGGATTAACCTTTACTACCCGAACATCGTGTGTATACTCGGACAATGTGTCCAGCTTCGTGTGCAGATGAGTGTCGATACGCTCTCGATTATCGTCTTTTCGTTGATTTCTGAAGGTCAACGTTGCCCGCTGCCAATCCGAATACAATGTCGGACTAAATAAATAATATCGTTTGAGAGTTGAATAATATATCGGGCATGTCCGAGGTACACGTGCGAAAAAAGTTTCACATTATAATATTCACACGTTCATTCGTGAACGGGTGATGTTCTTTTAATCTTTTCAGGTCCCGCGAACGTTTTAGCCGGATTGCATTGGCAATCGTTTTTAATAAATCAAACGAGGCAACGAAGACAAGTGAAGAGCTGACGGGTGTCGTCTGTGCTGCGCGATAACATAATCTGTACGACGTCTGTCTATATTACAAATGAATGAGGTCGTTAACCGGGCGATGCAGACAATCAACCGCAGAGAAGATACTATGAAATCTGTGCAATATCCGCCTGAGAGGTTACTCCGCCAGGCTCTTCTGGCACGAGCGCACTGCTCTATTCTTTCAGACTCGCTTTACCTTGCCTCGCAGCCAGTCTGGCTTTTGAAGCTTATAAAAGTGCAAGTCCCGAGCGATTCATTTCGGCCGAATTTAATGCGAATTTCCAGCGTGCATCCGCGGGGAAGAGCTAGTCTTTAATTATGTACGCCGGGACATTGGCGTGGGGCAATGGAATTTTTGATGGAGCGCTAAAAGTTTCAAGTGGCGTATGAACGATTGTCCGCCGACATCGCGTGGGTATTTGGCGCAAAGCAAAAATAATGTTCTCTTTACGTCAGACGACTGGGCCAGATGGCAACGAGACGTATCAACGAGTGGGCGGATTGCGCCCTGTAGACAAGAGGCTCGCGCGTGTACAGATAAAAATATAATGCGCTGCCACTGTAATACAATGTGGCGATGCGATAATTGCAACGCCATACTTACGCCGGCATGGAAATATTTGAAAACGATCATGAATATGTTCACGGTTGAAAATGAAACGAAAATGGAACGATAATTCATTATTATAAGAAAGCAAGAATGTCGAAGTAAATCGAAAAATGTCGAAAAAAGTTATTTACACGTCCGATGCGTAGACGATGCCAACTGCGGCCAGCCAGGAGTTCGCAACTTCGCACGTTCAGGGCACGTACACTTTTCCGAGGCAATGCACAAGGGAAACGCGACTCGATAAGACGAGCAGAAACATGAGAGCTGTTCCCACTTCTCGGTCAGGAGTGTGCACTTACCGGGATCGCATTCGAGGCGCGCGAAGTCGCCTCCGCGGAACCTCATCAGTTCTTATTGTTTTCCGAACGGTGCTTCTGAGGCTTTACGAGCGACGATTAAATTCAAGGACGGGTTGGAATCGGTGATGGAAGAAACGCGAAATCGATCGGTGTCGCAGGTCGCAGCCGACTTCACTTGGAAAGTGAGCTTTTTCCGCGTCTTTCGGCAATCGCGGATCGAGACTGCCGCGATTACACGATCGCTTTCGACATGTCATCGTCGATGGAGGAGGCAGATAGGAAGGCATGGCGCACGCGACGTAGCGCACAACGGAAACGGAGAATCGTGTCGTTGGGTCCAAAGTTCAGTGCAATTTGCGCGCGGCGTGGCGCAAGGGAAACGTAAATGCCCGGCAATTATGCCCCGTTTGCTCGGTTGTCCCGTAATGAAATGAGGAATGCGCGTCCATCCTGTAATTCGACGTAATCAAAACGTCGTAATCGAACGTGTGCGAGCGATTGCGCGCATACCTAGTTAAGAGATCGCCCGCTTACTCGCCCGCTTACTCGCTCACACGCTCGCTCCTCGCCGATGCGGATGGCGAAAGTAATCTGAAATCAATACGACCTGTGCAGCGGGCACGCGACGTGTTTAATAGCACGTGCTTCCTTAATAAGCGGCTTAACGTACGAGCCGCGGGAAAAGGCGGTATTCGAGCGAATTCGGTTTGATCCCAGAACAGAGCGATTGCCAATCATGAGCTTTACTATCCAATCCTGGCAGTGCTATCCCGAATCTTGTATTGGAAGCAGATTTTCCACGTGGAATTCCGAACTCGATCCAAATCGCTTGGAACGAATATTTATTTCTGAATTCGTGCATGACATCGGTATGCTTGAAATGTCGCTGGAGTGAGTTGCGTGGAAATTGTTGTACAATTAGACGGGTTTTTGCTTCTCAGTTTTAGACGTCAAACGACGCGGCCGTCACGAAGGGCAACGTATGCTCGATTTTCAAGCAAGAACTTCAGGAACAGCAGTCGCCTGTTTTGTCGATGGCTCAACTAAAGCTACTCTAAGCATCATGTATTTCCGTGAGAGCACCATCCGAACATTCGCACCACTCCCTTCGTCACACACCGTGATTTCACAGCAATGACGCAGAGTTTCCGAAGGCTCGCTTCGCGCGATTTATATGCCTTCGGCATAAATTGGAAAACGGAGGAAGACGCGAAACGCGGACAGATGTTTGAAAACATCAAAATATTTGACGTGGTCCATCGACTTTCCTGATGCGCGCGCGCGACTGTTCCCCACACGCGGCCAGTATTGGATTTCTCGAGGAAATTTCCTTCAGCCGTGGGCACGCGTCGTTCCATCGCTATCACTTACGCCGACGATGTAAGGTCGGGGGGACACCTACCGGTTGGCCGAAAATATTGGCTCGGCGCGTTATCGATCGCCGGGCCCTCCCGAGCGCCTGGCAAAGTCAAGACGAATTTTGCCAGCGATTGCTTCCCACGAAAACGTATCGGCGGCCGTATTCCGGAATGGAGCCGGCTGATACGTACGTCCGTTCGTACGTAGCAAACGTACCACAGCGGTACGTACGCGATCCTACAATCTGGTTAGCCGGCAGAGAGATTGCACGGAAATAGCCCGGAGATCGCTGCTCAATCTCAAAGTAGTCCACGAAACTCACTCGAGATATCGCCGTCCCGTCTCGACGACGAGGTGAGTGAGCAATACGTGAGTTGGGCCGCATTCGAACCGCGCGCGTGTGTGTTCGCGGTGAAAACGGACCAGGTACGTTCTCGGAGTCACCAAGTGATGCACCTACCCCGGGATAAATTATCTCGAGCGAGGCTACCGAGAGAGCTCGTTCACCGCGTGCGCCCGTGTTCTCTGCATACGTCCACCTCGTACACACACGCGCATGCTTCGGTACGCCAGGAGCGTGCCAGCGCACATATTTGAGCGCGACGTCGAGCGGGCAATCATTACATATTAGTGCACGCAACTAACTTTGTGGTGCCGTCTACGGAATGTTACTGCCGATTAACGACCTACGACCCTCCGGGATGCTTCGCTCCTAATTCACCTCTCGAACGCTGCTGCGAGCGTACGAGAGCCTTTCGGTGTCGCGCTCGTTTCGGGCGAACGTGTTCAAAGCTGTTTGTAGCCCCGTTCTTGCCTTCGTCCCGGTGCCCCGGAACGTGACGTCGCGTCGTCCGAAAGTAACGCAACGCCACGATGAAATTGCGATCGCGTTGAAACGACGGACGATTGTCGCAACGATAGCACCCGGACGATGCTCGAGGTATTTAATAGCGGCACGATAACGTCAGTTTCCATCGTATCGTTTTGCTCGATACGGGAGTACCGAGCTCTTCTACCGACGCCGACGCTTTGCATTTCTGCGCGGTGACAGCGATGATGGATGCTCCGATTTTGCCGGCGCCCCGGCATGATTATGGTTAATAGTTCGGCCACGTACGGACGAAATTCAATCAATCTTTCCCTCGATCCCACCTCGTTGCATCGATCGGCACGACCATTCGTTGTCCCGGGATTCCTCGATAGTGGATCGCGTTAATGAACTGCCGTTTCTTTCTGCTGTCGTTATTGTTGTTGCCGCTGTTGCGGTTCATTTTTTAGGTTGCATTGACAATGGCTGCCTGATACTCAGCTTCGCTACGCACTACTGTTTTTATCCTCTGCTCCATTATTAATCAATCTCGGCTTAGAGATTTGTATTACAATTTATCCGTGTGGAACGTAGTCGGACCTAGCAGGCTACGCTTTGCATTCGCATATATAACCCCCATTTCTATTTCTATGCAAATGCATGAATTCATTAGAATCTGAAGATTTAACGTTTAAATGACGATCATGTGGGAAATCCTGCTAGCGTCTCAAAAGGGTTAGAAACGTCCCAACAAATCATATCTCAGTGGAACGTCCGAGTTGTTGCCATCAACAGGTTTCTCAGTAGGTCCCTCGGCACAGTTACGTCTTCACGCTTTAGACCGCGAGCATAATGGCGGAGGTGAAATCAGAGCGTAAAACGAGCAAGGCAAATTACTCCAACGGAGAGTCTCTCGTAAAACAAATATTTCGGTTTATTGTACATTTTTCGCTGCAGACTTGCCTACATTCGGACTTAGCGGCCTCGGTCGGTTCGTTTTAAAGTCCGATAAGAAGAAAAGTCCGGAAAGCAAGGCGAGAAAAAGAGAAAGAGAGAGAGAGAGAGATCGTCGAAATCATCGATGCGGTTCTCTGCGCGCTACGTGACGTTGTCCGACGTAATGAGCGGCAATCGGAGACTTCTTCCGAGACGTGCGTTCCCACAACTGCCGGGGTTCGCCTCGCGGAAACAAGTAGCGAACGATTACGAAATGTTGCACGTTACACTTCTTCCTCTTCTCGCGAGACTAACGGGTATTGAGAGGATTCCCGAGCTACTGACTGCCTCTTAATTGCGGTCACTGTCGCCAGTTCGATTTTATCTCGACACCGACTATCCGCCTGACATACTAACCACTCCTCTCGCAACATTGATAATCACCGTAAATTACCATTTCTACGCGGATTCTTAATTAGAATATATTACACAGCCGGCGCAAAGTCGCATTTTCTTATGATAGCCGCGCGACTAGGGAAGAACCGGTTCTCGAGTTCGTATGTCTGTAACTTGGAGGCGCCGATCCAGGAGTGGGTGGGATCTTACTCTAAAACAGTTGGGCGATTGTCCCGTATAAATGGCTCGGCGTAGCATCCATTAGCCGGTATTTAAAGACCGCGTAAACTCTTGCGAGAGCAGACGGTCAATATTGAATGAAACACGTAGCGCGGCAGTCGTTCGTCGCTTTGGTTCGCTGAGCCCGCCGGGGAAAGTCTCGAGGTTTGACGGACGGTGCGTGCGTAGACGTGTCTCACGATCGGAATCCTTCCCTCGCATCCTTCACCAGCTCGCCATCGACGCGTTCGGTTCCGCCACACTGGACAGGATTCATTTTCCAGGAATTAGGAGCCGCTCGTCTAGCTCGTCCTCGTTTCTCGGCTCGCGTGTCGCTTCGGCCTATATCTCGCGGTGGAAAAAGAGTCGGTCGTTTTCCCGCGTCGGCCGATCTCGCTGGTCGACCTGAATTCCTTCACCTGCGGGTGTTCCGTTGCGTAATAGATGATCGGCGGTAGCGAGGCGTGTCGCGAGCGAGCGAGCGAGCTAGTTGTTGATTTTTCAGCTCCTCGCCTATCCGATATGCGTCCGACTTGCTCCGAATGGCACAGGGATTAGAAAGTTTTATCGCACTATCGGATCGAAGCGTGTAATTAGACGGAGAAAGAGACATACGAGATTTCTGTACAGAATCAAGAAATTACCTGGGTCGTTAATTATAAACGTCCTCGGATGACCGTGACAGCCGTTGACAGCGACAACGATGCGATCTATCGCAACTTAAAAGTCAGAATGTATAAAACTTGACAGGTCAACTTGAAGACGACTTCGAGGATCGATTCCGAGCTCAGTGTCCAGCGTCGTCGATCGTTCGAATATTTTCGACGTGCCTCGAGTGCCCTCCGACAAGAGGAACGAAAGACAAAAGTTTGGAACGAGCCGCGACCCCATATCGATATCCCCGGGACGCTCATCGAGAACGACAGTTCTTAAATCGGAAGCAGGTTACCGTCCCGCTATCTCTCGTTTCGGAGGGGTGGGTGTCAGGTCGCGACGGATGTAACAATCCCTTTCCCGCAGAAGTTTCATTCATCTCTCGCGCCCCGGTGGACGCGCCGCGGCAATATTAAGTTTTCGTCGGAAGCAGTCTGGCTCCGAGCTCCAACGTCGTCTCCACATTGCCGCTCCACCTTTGCTTTCCGCCTTCCATCTCGCCCTTCGGAATACTACCGTCTTTCTTGCCCCTATTCCTGCCGGCGGAAGTTTCGCGAGCAGGCCGGTTTATAAATACTCCCTCGCAATGTCACGAGGTGCAGAAGTTGAGAGGGGGAAACTTTTGAGCACGTTCGGGCTGACGTGTCGCGGTAAGAAAAAGAGAGCGGCTGAGGGGGAGAGGGTTGGGGGTGCCAGGGAAAGAAGGAGGCGAGCGAACGGAGGAAGAGGAGGAAAGTTTCGAGAGGAGAGCATATTCTCGAGATTGAATTCAGAGAGACGATCCCAGGCGAAGTTTGGCGGTGAGGGATGCTCGTATACCATCCACCGCCTAGTATAACGTCGGAGGCATGTAATTTCTCGAGACAGCCGGCCTGACTTCACCCTCATCCGCTTACTCGTTGATGCGTGACTGCGACGGAGCGATCGCGAATCTGCGCTCTCTGTCGCCGTCTGCTTTCATGAACTACCGGGGTAACTATCTTTTAACGGACCGATCGCGTTACGTTTAACCAACCGCGTTGATCGAATCTGTCAAAGCGCATCGTAGCCGTGTCTTTTATAAATAGGTACGGATAAATAGAACGTGTAGACGTAAATGCGGAAAGGGCAGGATGCAGGAACGGTAGGTTTGGTAAATGTGCTATTTTACGACACGCTATGTTTTAACGATAATACTCAGCCCTGTTTGGACGGAAGCTACGATGTTTTAATTTCGGACCATTCCGGACGTACAGCGAACCGCATTTTCATATGCATTTTCTCGGTATTTACAATGCCATTTTACTTACTTGTTAATGTTACAATTCGTACGTACCAAACAGTATAGATTTTCAGGGTTCTCGCTGTATACTCATATTGTATAAAAATATGGCCCGAAAAGCGTACGTTCTAAATATAAATATTTAATTTTGTTGCGTCCTTTACAGAAATGTTTTAGACATGGTGAATATTAGTTTTGGACGTCGGTATAAATACATCTTTTGCTAACATTACTCGCGTATACTTTCTATTTTCTTCTTACCGTATTTGAAATCCTTTCCACATCTCCATATCCGTACATTCAAAAACGCATCTGTCAAACAGACAATTGCGAACATATTATAATTGGAAGACCTGTCACTTTAAAAGGAATGCCATTTATATGTGACAGAGGTGCACCAGAGGAAGAATCTGAGGCAAACGACACCGACCGTCGAGAATTTCAGACTTCGTCTCACGGCACAACGAATTTCAACAGAATATGCGAAAACGACCGACGCGGTTTGATTTCATCGACACTGGCTACTTTGACGTTGTTTCGCTTATAAAGCTGATCACATTTGCAACACGCATACGCATTAAAGTCAACTCTGTCTTGATACTGGACGCGTCTTCCATTATTTTACATCGCCGCGGGCAAGGTGAGCGATGCGCGACAAGCGACTTTGTAATTCCGTAATATAGCGTCTACCGCTGTAAAGGACGGGGAAATAATTACTGAATTAAAGTCAGTCTCGGACTGACTCCGTGGATCTCGACGCGCAACGCGCGTATTATTTCGCGTCGCTGCGGGCAGAAGTCAGGGCGATACGCAACGTGATACCGTATTAAGGTTAACGAGGAAGGATCGATCCTTGCAACTAAATGGGAATAGGTGAGCGTTGACGTGCTAATGAAAATGATTGCCTGTCAACACACGTAACGACGAGCCATTTCATTTTGTTCAACGTTCTCACTCGTTCCGCCCAAAAGAGCGAAATAATAATGTCGCGTTGATGACACTGTCGAATGTCACAAAGGGCGCATCGCCGGTCTTTGCTGCGAGGAAAATGTGCTATTGTTGCTGTTCATACGTCTGTTATTTTGGTCAAAGGATGAACAATATGGGAGATGGGAGCAGCATCGTACATTGTCATCGACGAAAATGTCCGAGTCCGTCTGTCTTTCTGCTCCGATTCATCGTGAAACGTTATGTCGTTCGATAATGCCGCCGTTACATCGGGGGCAAACGCTTCGGAAAGTTGTTTCTTTCCGTTACCCGTTATTAAATTGCACGTTTGTAATTCCGCCGACGCGTTGCAGTCGGCGAAAGTTTCCCCGGGTGTAAATCGAGTTGCATCGAACTAAGAAGGCGTACGAGATGCTTAACCAGGCTGGAGTTTGCCACGGTTACCGCGATGTATTGTTGTTGCAGGGTAATGTGTGTGTTCGTGCGCAAGCGTACGTCTCACGTTGTTACGTCGGCGTCGTTTTGAGTACACCGAGCAGCCGGGCATATAGAGAGGCAAAGAAGAGGTGAGGGAGAAATGTGGGGAAAGAGAGTTTCACTGCGTAATACTGCGAACGGAGTTTGGAACTCTGTAAAGAATGAGATGAGATTAGAAAGAGAGAGAGAGAGAGAGAGAGGGAGGTATGCATGTTACAGGATATTATATTCAACGACGATGGATTGATCCTTGAAGCTAAGATAAGAGTACATATGCCTCTGCACGGCCGAAGGTAAGTCGATGAAGGGTGGCTCACTGGCCCAATTTCTCCTTGTACCCTTTCGTTACTTTCCGCGAAAGTTACGTCAGACGATTTACAGTGCTACCAACGAAATGCGACGCTCGCAGAAGTTTTCCATTAAAATGAAGCTGCATCGAGGCGAGAACTCTCCCGAGGCGGGGGTGTGTGGGGCAGTCGCGGGGAAGGCTGGGAAATCCGCCGTGAGTAGACCACGGGGTGGCTTTAAAGGATTCAGCCCGAGTGGGAGTCGCGGATTCAAGTAAACTTCGAACTTCAATTTAAGCGCGGCGCGTCTCTCTTTTAAGTTTCCACGACTGCCCTGAGACGGCGTGATGTCTGACTAGTGCCGTATGGGATTTCGTGTAATGTTCGGTTTTCCCTCTGAGTAAAGACCTTGAGATAAAGGAAGCCGAGCAGTGACCATTCTGGTAGGAACTTTCGAAACTACCGTAATTGAGCGATACAGAGTTTTCTTCTGGATATCTTTACCAACTTTACATAGAAACGAGTTCTGCGATACAATATTAAAAGAAAGTCGCGGTTGGAAAGACTGTTCATATAAATGGCCACATGAATTGATCCACCTGTCAGAGTGATGCGACAGTCGAAAATGAAGGAACGCAGCACACCAATACGTTCCGCGTGCATGAAATTGCCGCGCTGCGAATCTATTTAAGCAGACTTTTCTGCTTATTTTCCGCGCGTCGCAGAACGATCGGGCGTAGACGGTTGGTGCGACAGTAAGATCGAAAGGGGCGATCGTTCGGCGCACCTAAAGGCGCTCACTCACGTATTCTGGCCGAGCTTTCGTAAGCTGGAACTCCACTCACAGGTTATAAATAGGAAATGGGCGCTCTCGCGGTGGGATCTCCCCTTCACTTGCAGTTTTCTCACCGTTTGTTAAGCGGCCGCGCTGAGCTCTCGCGCTCGCTCGGCTAGGTGCATTCTACCTAATCCATTTTTCGCGACCTCCTTCGCGGCTAACGAGAGAGCATCTGCGAAACGAGGTTAACCGTGCAACAGGAAACCGCATTTTGACGTAACGTAAAATGCACTTTGCCACGGAGCGGTCGCGCATACACCACCTCCTTCCCCCGTCTCCTTCGTCGTCGCGAGTACATCTGCGGAGATGCGTATGAACGCGTGCACATGCATGAATTAACTTACCGTTACGCGAAAACACGTGTGCGTTCGCCGATTGGTCGGGATCCTTTTATGAAACAGCTCGCGAACAATGTACGTGCGCGGGTCACGGTGTTACGGATCTTCGCTTAAGACGATTATTGTACTGCGTGAAAGCGGACTTTCTATCTGTGCTTGGCAACCGTACTTTTTTGTTCCCTCTTTCGTCAGCTCTTTAGAACCCATGTTTCGGGGCGTACGGTGTTTGCTTACGGCTTACGGGCTGTCATCTTTAACGATGATTCAACTACTGTCGTACCTACACGCGTACTCTATACGACGATGCCTAAATGTAAATATGACGTCTGTAGTAAGTTCACGTGTTAAGTAAGATGAAAAGATATGTAATACGGGCTAACAGTGACTTCTAGGTGCTACCAAATCATAAGCGAGTTAAAAATATATGATGCACGATAATAGCGGGCTGCTGAGTATGGTTAGCAATAAAATGTCTGCTCCGCAAATATGTGTTAACTGTCAGTCAGTTGATCTTTCGCGACACGTAGGTATATATATATATATATCTATGCAGGTATGTACGTCAGATGTGCACGCTCTGCGTTCTGTAAAGTATTGTCTGTACGAATGAAAGTACATTCCTGCATGTGTAGGTGTACTTGCGTGCGCATAGCCGTAGAAATGTCTGCGCCGGTTCACACATCGCGCTGGATGGTTTGCCCATTCGAATTACCCGCATTTCATGAATTCCAATTGTCGGTCTAATTCGCGGGTGAAATTCGTTGGGCGTGTATACAGCAAGGTAAACGATCTTTGTAATGCCCTCCGGCACAGAGTAGACGCGCGGGTGCGCTTTAAAGAGCGAGAGAGAAAGGGGCAGAGAGTCGCGAGGGAGAACGCATGTGCGTTCGTGTGTGCATGATGGTTGCCGATCTAAATAATCCTGAATTACCGGTGCGTCCGATTTCGCACGTGCGGAATCAGCGATTGGCATATCCCCGGGAGCGTATGAACGGATAGGCAACTTTGCATCTCCGCTTTGCAATTAACCTGAACTCAGTGTCTCATCTTATAGACAAATTACAGGTAATGAATGTCACAACACTGGACATTTTGAACGTATGCAGGTCTACATGTTGACATATTTACATGATGTGGATATACGCATGAATCAGTTTAATTTGTATGACAATCGTTCCATTGATTATGGACTGAATTACAGTATGATGCCATATGTTCAACTTGATTGACCGAAAATCGAGTACCACTGGGCCAGAGACTAGAGATATGTAAATGACTTTATGGTATTCCATGGAATGATATTCGGCGAGCAGCCGACGCTCAACTTTCGGGCAATTCCTCTCCAGTCGATATACCTAACAGCGCCGACGAGTACTTATCGCGTAACTTTCTGTCTCCATTCGGCACACGTATCCGGCAAAATCGAAGCGTTCTCCAGGCGATTGAAGCCGAAGTGGTCGCACAAATTGTATATTCGACATTGCATCGTCGTTCATAATGCTCGCCGCGCTGGTTATTGATGTAATTCACCGAATGCATCGCGCGACGTAATGCATGTTCGGAGAACGTCCGCGTAGTCTGAACATTTAACGAGCGCTGAAAGGTCCGCGTTATGAATTGAGGGAGAAATACAAATGTCCATACACAAATTTTAAAGCGTCAGAGCTAACACGCCGCGGCGCCTGTCGCACGTCGTCGTTGTGAGCGCTTTAATACCCGGTCGTATGCCCGAATAAACAGCGGCTTATAAATGAAAAGAAAAAAAAACAATCTGCGAGCCGATAGAAATAATGTGTCCGTACTAAAACGATAGCCCGCGAGAGTCTCCCAAGCGTGTCGAAGGAATATAAAAAATGCAACATTCAACCATCGAGAGATCGAAAATGTGCTCTCGACCGTGCAAACTTCAAATGACCCATTACAGCAATAATTAGCACTGACCCATATATCGGGATTGCGTCGAGGAAAAATACCGCGCCGTTGAAAAAGGAAAGATCAACACGAAGACCGTACCGTGAGTGGAACTCGTCCTTCCAGTCTCGCTGAACGTTTGCAGTTAATGAGCGCGGAAGAACTCGTACGACGGCGTTCAATGTCAGGTTTTAAAGTCGTCCCCGAGAAAAATTTCCGTCCATCGACAGCGAACCTGATCCCATCGTGGACGCTTTCGAAACGTTTTCGTTAAATCGTGGAAACGACTCTCTCGCCGGTCGCTGGGTCCGCCGCTGAAGTCACGGTCGTCGGGGAAAAAGTAAGATAGGGGATAAAAGCTATAACTCTTTTCGTCTGGGCCAGGCGGAATTTTAATATCGACACGGCCGAGATACGAGCGCCGCGGATTGCGGGCACAGATAGAAAGAGAGCATCTTGCCGAGGATTACCGTTAAAATGTGCGCACACGTACGGATGCACCATGCAACACGGGTGGTGGCAATTCCATTACGAGTAATTATCTTCACTCCGCGCTTAATTATCCGTTTCTCTGTACACTTCCTTCGATTAATACGTATAGATGCAAGCGCATCGACTCGTGTAACGCGCGCATGATGAACGACCGGCAGGTTGCAGAGACGATTATAAATATGTTTATCCGATAAAGTTTCGTTTAGTTCGCCAATTTATATCGATAGTTAGATTTATCGTACGGGAGATTTTTTGGCTTTTTTTTATTTGTTAAAAAGGACGGGTACTGACCCGGTAAAAGTGTACGCGGGCATGGCTGGGTGGAAAAATAAAAATGAGCGGGAAGCGGCCGTCGTCGGAAGGAGGTGCAAAGACGATGAAATATTTCGCCGGTAGTGCGCGGTCGCGGAAGGGGTGCGTTCGGGGCACCTGACGTTTATGCGATGCTTCGTTTCGCACGGAAAGTTAGAGCGGTGCTAGCGATTCCCTTTGGTTGACTGCAGCGATAACAGCACTTTGTGTTTTAAGCGGGTTAGAACGTATCACGAACGACAGTCGTGGGGGTGATTTCGACCGCCCTTCCCCCTCGCCGCGCCTTGAAATCTCATTTCCGTCAATTTGCTACGTCGACTTCGTCTGCATTTTTTCCCCTGTCACCTCCTAATAGACCGTTCGCTCTTTATGCGGCGATCATTCTCTACGTCGAAACATTCGTCACATCGCTGAAGCGGTCGCCGTGAAATCGTCTTTCCCCGTTCTATCAGCACCGTCGGCGTCGGCGTCGGCCGATTTCTTCGATCCCGCCCAATCCACCCCCTCTCCTTTCCCCACTCACCGAGTCCGTTTATTTCCGCTTTGCCCGACGTGATCGGGGTGGGACGACGAGTGCCGAAAGGTATTTCGTCCGGGCACAAAGCGAAATTCATTCGACGTTAATTCACCGTCATCCATCCATGCCTCTCTTTCTGTTCGTCGCTATTTTCTTCTTTCCAATGCGCCCGCCACTCTCTTCCGCGTTTCATCTTTTCTGGCCACTCCTCGACGCTGTCCCGCTCTTCACTTCTCGCTGTGCAACGTAATTCTCGAGGCGGAGGATTCGGTGACGTGTCAGCGTTAATCGAGAGGGAAAAGGAGGAGTCAAAGCGAACGACGAACGGAATGGGATAAGGGGACAGCCGGCGCGAAGGGTGTTCAACACCGGCTACGGATTCGCGTGCCGAGGACAGGCGGCAACGCCGATGATCGGTCGGTTTGACTCTGAACGAAACGTCCCGAGTGTCCGTCGGCGCAGAGCGCATCGATATAGCGCTTCATTGGCTCTGGAAAACGAGTTCCCGAAGCGGCATTAATGTTTCCAATCATGGGAAATGATGCGGATTCTTTTGCTCGTCGCTCGCCGTTGCCGTGACTCGATCATGCCGGCCGACTCGATAAGATCACGTACGCGATGCGCAATTTCGCGGTTACGCGAATTTTTCGACGAGCCCTGATATCTTCATCCGCTTCGGCTGGAATTTATGTGCCGCGGCCGTGACGTTTCCGGCGCGCGCGCTGTCGGAGAAAATGTGACAGATTTAACGGCGCCCAGCACACTTCCTTTGCTTGTTTTTCAACGGCGCTGGCGCATGTCACGCTTTGCGATCGCACGATATCCATCGATATTATTTCATTCATATCAGGGTCGCATGACATGTAACTGCGTATTGCGCAATACGAAGAAATCAGATAATAAATATTCTTGTACCCACGGTACTCTAGAACAATTCCGTGCACACGTAGACATATACATCGTGGGCATATCTCACATAGCTGAAAAAAGTGCGGTTTCGAGAGTAAGCAAATATTACACCCGCGTTTTCGGAAGTTTCAAGGCACGGAGGACGCGAACCCTCCTCGCCGAAGGATATGACATATTGCGCTCCATTTTAGTTTTCTGAAGTCAGGCCATGTGCTCGGTTCTCAGGCCGTGTGCATGTCAAGAAGTACGAAAGATTAAATGTAAAAATATTTCCGCGAAGATAAGGTGGTTCCCGCGTCGGCCGAGGGGAAATATGGGGGGGGGGGGGTGGGGGGTTGAGAGAAAGGACGCAGGTGGCCGGCGCGCCTCGCGACTTCCTTCTCGGACGTGTGCCGCGCTGAATTTCAGTTTCGCGGAGTTAACGGCACGCGGGCGGGTGCTCGCTACTCGTGTATTTTGCACACGTTTTGCCTGCACCGCTGATCGATAAGGCGAGCCGTGGTAGCGGGGCTGCTTGACATGACGTTTCCATTTAAAAGCGTATGCGTCGCTCTCGTTGCCTTTCAACGCCCGCACGGCTTATGAACGGATTCAACAGCGCGTGGGAACCGTACGCGTCAACCTTGGCACGCTGCTTTGCATATGACCAGAGTCTGCACAGACAGCGCGCGGACGTCTCTTCTCGTTATGCCTGGCTCCGCGCGTTCCTTGCCAGCCTTCGATGTCAGCGGTTAATATAAATATTTCCCCGCGGCCGCAAAGAATTCCCCGAAGACCACGGCTCGCCGTTCCTCTTTCTTGTCCGGGCGAGGACGTAAGGATCGGCTCGGGGCGGGAAGGATCGAGTGTCTTTTCGCGGGGCGGCCTGACGTGCGACCTGTTACTGCCCGTTCGCTGGCTAATTAAGCCAATCTTCGCCGACGGGTACTTTACACAGTGCGGCTGGCCGTCGTCGGCCGGTTGCTTCCCGCGCGGTCGTATGTTTTCGGTGGTGGACGGTGCTTGTATTATATGTCTATCAGATTGATCAGATCGGTACGTTTGCCCGTGCGTATTTAAGCATTAACGTCTGTATCCAGGTACGTCTATTAGCGTTTTGACATGTCTATTAACATATCAGAATGCCACAGGATATAAACGCTTGACATCCGATATCTGGCCGGCGGGCACGTACGAAGCGAAACGCGAAAGTGCTGTTATCGCTGCTGTCTAAAAAAAAAAAAAAAGAAAACCTGCACAATTCGAAAAGTCAGTCTGAAGGGCGAAATTCGACGAAATGAAACGAGGGCGACACCGTCACTCTTTCCTAACGGAATATTTCGCCAAACGAATCTTCGAACGTCACCGACGCGATCGGGCGAGGGTGGAGGGGGACGACCGCGCATTTCGTCGTTTGTTATGACAAGGCCGGCCAATTCGAGCGCGTCAGCGCGCGTGACCGACGGGATCATTACTGGAAGCGCTTCTAGCGCATTCGCGAAAGGAATTAAAAACGATAAATCGCGCAAATGAGCCGGGTCGCACGACGCTGCCGAACATGTCGCGCACCGACTCACGCCCTGACGCACGCTATCGCTGTTATCAGCGTCTCGCGTTCGTTGATCAGCGCTTGTCAATAGTACGACCGACAACCGACATGTTGCGTAACGATTGTGCAGCCCACGCTGTGACGCAATAATTCCTGCGACATTGTTACGGCACACACCTACATAATGACGTTTACGTAAAGGAAACATCGATGATGACAAACAGCGACGTTGACGCGCACATAATTAGTCTCGGCGAGACCGGCGGTGTTTTGGATGCGCGTACCGTACGTGCCCCCCACCTCCCAGATTTCCTTTAATAATCCTCAGGCGAATAACGTCTTATTTGCACGGAATCAGGATACGTACTCGCAATCTAATCCCTGAGCAGAATAAACGTGCACGCTCGTGGTTACTACGTTCTTGACGGTGTGCAGGTGTTTAGAAACGCGCGGATCCTTCGTTCGTATACATATCCGGATATGCAATGGTACAGGCTTATAAATATACACCTAGGTCCCTAGGCAAATCCGCGAAGGACGCGAAGGTTGGAGTACGCGGATGTTACGGAGGGTTTCTGTGCCGTATATTTACGGCCACCAGTAAAATTCGCTCTCGCTCCGCCAGTCCGCCCCACTTTTTATTGTTCCCAGTCTGTAAGTCTGGCGCGAAGAACGCTTCGCACCTCGGCTTTATGATTCTTTAAAAAAACTTGCGGACGACCAAGGTAAGTTCTTGATGCATAACGGTAGTTCGGAGGAACGGTCAGTCGTAACACTACGTTTAATCGCGCGAGAAAGAAGTTAACGGCACGGAAAACATAATTAGTTCTCGATCATTATGTATCTAATTAACGTGGATAATCGGGGTCACGATAAATTCGACTCGCATAAAAACGTGAGGTAATTCGTTGATCATGAACGAGGCCGTTCCTTCGGCCGGCTCTTGTTGGCCAATTACATGGATTAAGTGATGATAAAGCAAACGTTGGCCGAGGCACGGGAAAGATTGGTAACTATTTCTGTGCCGCGTGCCTCCGCATGAAAAGAGAAATTTATGAACCGCCGCGCGCGAGAATAGCACCGCCGGCTGCAGACGTTAAGATTTCCTACGTGTCACCGAGTCGCTACACTTTCTAACAATGAGTTCCTTTCACCGCCACGATTACGCGTCAAAACTTCGTGTCGCGGGTACATCGGCAAAATAATACATCATCGCGCGCGTTTCTTGCTTATATCGCGAATGTTTCAACAGCTTGCAGTAGTGGTTAAACGTCATGAGGAAGGTATTAAGTAGGCGAGTATATTATACCAGTTAGCCGGATTGCTTTCCAATAATTAGAGACAGTGTATTATACTCTGAGCAGGCACATATTTTTTTTTTTTAGTCGAGATTCTGTTCGTGTCAAACAAATTATTTGCTCATAGTGACTCGAGGTGAAAGGATTCTGTTATCCTTAACTGGCGCTTGCTAAAAAAAGAACAATTAAAAGTGATCGTGTTTGGCATATACGCTGCACATTGTAGGCATGACATTTCACATATGCGGGCAGGTAGTGTAATTTCGACGATTCCACAATCGTAAAGTAACGTATCCCAGCGCCATCGAATTCAATTTGACGACTCTGACATTCATTACTACAAATCCGCCGCCAACTACGAGAGTACGCACGTACCCGTAACATCGCATATCTCAGTCTGCAATGCATCTAATTCCAGCGTGCCCTTCCTTCCGCATAACTTCCGACTAGTTCCGTATCAAATGAAATTAAGCGAATCTTCGTTTGACATCGGTTACTAGAGAAAGCCACATTCTATTCGATTCAATTTTGAGAGCAGAAAGTCTGATAACTACTTGAAGCTCGTTACGGGGTATGCCGAAATTGGAGCGTCTTTCGGCGCGTCATCTCCCATTCACGGCAGACGCCTTCCCCTCTGACTCTTACCGATATCAAACGAGCCATCGCTCGAGTCGACCAGCACCATGCAATCCGGCAGCAACTTTACCGTTTCGCCGCACTCCTTGACACGCGAGACCAGACGAGACCATGACGCGCGACGAGGTCTTAATCAGAACGGCGCCATCTATCTTCGGTGTTGCACTGCTTGAACCCGTGGGGTGACACAAACGGAACGGCAAGGGCGACGAGCGGGGGACGGGGGTCGCAGCCACGTAACGATCCCAATATGAGCCCAGAAACTCCTGCGGGAGGACGGCCCGACTAGACGAGCCAGCTGCGGCCCTCTTCCGTCTCCGCGGGCAATCCATCTTCGTTGGGCCGCCGGGGCGATACTTGTTTCGCTGGTTTGTCCTGCTGAAGGCAGACAACAGAGATGACCATCGCCCGGTCGGTCTTCCCGACGCACGATAGTCAGCTTCGGGCTCTCTGCCGTGTGGCCTTGTTCCTCGAGCTCGACTTCTAATGCACGCCGATATCGTGGGGACGTCTGCACAGAGAGTGTACGTCGCAGACGCGGAGTCTGGTGCAGGAATATGCGAGTCCGTAGCGCGAGCACTCTCGACGCTCGCGATGCATCATAAGGCAGCGACGGAGTAGTGCGGAGGCAAACTTGGGAGCGCGTTCATCAAGTCGCAACTGGCGCGAAAATACGGGAGGCAAAAGTGACTTTCTCTCCTGCGAACCACGGGGACACGTTCGTCTTGGCCTTTTTGCGCGCCTGACTTTTCTGCGGGGCCGCGCGTTGGCATCCTCTGACGCTCGGAATGCACAACCTTGCCCCATATACGCCGCATCATCCTCTTTCCGCGGGAGACGCGCGAAGCGTTCCACTCTTAATGACTAATGACGACTGGCTTAGATCATTCGCGAGGCTCGTCCGTTGGATGCGTGCAACGGCGACATTGAGAACGATCTATTGTACTCCGAAGGTGACAGTGCGCGCGTGCGTCGCTTTGCAAAGTTGCGCCGCCGCTCGTCTTTGCGCTCGAGACACGCCATATCCTTTCCCGTCATTATCCGCGAAATGACCTGCCAATCATGGTAATACCGCAATGTCGCTCCGCGTTTAACTCCCATACCCGCTCGCGCGACCATTGTTTCGCGTTGCCGATACTGCGGAATACGAATGAGAAATCAAATGCGAGAAGGAAAACGTGTTTTCTGCCTTCGCTAGTTGGCTCAAATAATATTATGCAGCTACTTCTAAGGGCAAATTACCCGGACGTGTCGTGTACGGCATTCAAATAAAAACGCTCGAACCGTACCGAGCGTATGTAAGTATGAGCTGTCATACTCATGTTTTCTGTAATATAGGTATAATGTCTATGCGCAGAACACACCCTGATTGTTATACGCAGTTGGCTCGTTTAGTCGTGTCTTGCATACCTCGTTGCTACACACGAAAATACGTAACGTACGCAATGCATTTCATCGTATATTGAATGCGGGCACATGCTATACAGCAGCCTATAACGCATTAAGTAATTTGCCGGAATAGTGAGGTAATTGTGCCACTTACCTCATACCACCCTGCACTGCAATCCGAGCAGAAGGACGAAGAAACGATGGAACACGGCACACGGCACACGGCTCGGTACCGGAGTGTTTACAAAACTGTACGGGCGATACGTGAGTTCCTCGACGAACGTAAATAAGCCGAGCAAGTGGGTAGCGGGCCATTGTGCGATCGTGACTTATCCCTTCGATTGGCGTGTTCGACACAGAAACAGAGCGCGAGGTGGGCCATGCTATGCCGGGGTGAAAAAAAAGTCTTGACCCAACTTTCGGACCCCGCTCGTTGTGTTCAGTGTTCAGTCTTGTTTCGGCTTCACTTTCACTTTCAAATTCCGTCCGTGCGTAAAAAAAAAGTAATCACACATTCACAATGCAGCACGACGCTTGTTGACACTCATTTTGGACACTGTGTCACTGTTCGCGAACATTTAATCAAGAAAGGAAACGTAGGTCGCGTGCCTGGTTAAAAGTAACATTACGTTTATCCGCTAGGTGGCTGTATACGCTGGCCCTTTTTCGTGAGCGGATGAACGCATGAGGCGCTGATCTATTCGAATTTATGGTTCACGTTTCTTCCCAGCATGCTAAGTAGGTGGCGTCTATGGCGCCACAGTACAAACTTTGCAACGCGGATATTTATTACTCGCACGTTTACCGTGAATTAATGTACCGAATAAGTACCGACCGAATACTAAGAATACTCACGCATATGTCTACATATTCGTCGTTAGTCGTCTTTATCTGTACGAACCCCGCGAATTGAATTTCATCCAGCCGACTCAGTGTTGCCTGACATATACCGAACCCTACTGCGCGCGAAAAGTTTCCTTTCAGTCAGTGTTGCTACTTTCGATCGTGCTAAACAAAAATGCGCACAGTCTACCAACCTCCATCGCACGCTACATCATCGTTAGATTCCGGCAAAAGTGAGAGATCGTTCACAGCGCTTCAGTCTGCAACGCTCCCGCCACGTGGAGATCATTTCATCGTTCAATGGCGTCTGGTGTAGCGCGAAAGCGTTCTCATTCGCACCCGTGTAAATTTCATCCTGTTATACGCACACAAGGCGCGCGCGCGCGCGCGCGCGCGGCAGACGGTATTGTCTCGGCGTTAGAAAAATTGGTTCGTCCCTTCGGCGTGGAGAAGGTATCACTCCTGTCGCGCGTCCTATTATCCGTAAAATAACCTGCCATTCGCGGTAATCTCGCGGGCATTGTGCACGAACGCGTGTGTACGCGCGCACGTGCACACACACACACACACACGCGCGCGCGCTCGATCGCCGGGGGAATGGTGCTCGTAGTCGGTAAGCAAAGCGCCTCCCCCCATTGTGTGATAGATGTTAAGAGCGAGTGTCTCGCCGCGTGCTTCTCTCGTCGATATTTCCTCCGAGTGCGATATCTCGCCCGTCAATTCATCTACATTTTTGTCGGTAACCGCCCGGCGTCGCGACTACCAATAAGATCGGTACACTCGAGTTTTTGTTCCGTCGAAATATATCGCGACGGGGCGTGAGCAAAATGAAGGAACAACATTTTTAACTCTTTAAGGACTATCCACACTTTCGCACGTGATGTAGAGCCGTTCTGGGCCCCGGGGAAATATGATAAGATGTGAATAAAGTAACGAGGTCGCATTTTTTATATGGGAGGTTATAGTCGGCTTTAAAGGTAATATCGAGCCGATGCTTTAGCTACTTATGAGTTTAGACGTGATGATTAATAAAAATAACTGCTAGTAAACGGGTTGAAATTAGCATTAGGAGTAGTTAGTGATAAGTGTATCTGGTATGGGATTAGATTGCCGTATACAGAATAATTTATTTCACCGTCGGATACTTAGCAATCGAACCGTTATGGTTAAGTGGCGGCGGGAAAAGAGTTAACATGAACAGATTCTGTTACACAAGTTTAATCCATAAAGCGAAATTTAACGGCTGGTATAAACCGCTCTATTTGGAAAATTGATTTTTCATTCAGACATGGAATAGGAATGTTGCGTTCTAAGTCTAAGTAGTCTTGCACGACGTAGCATAAGCAAAAGCTTTCTGTATCAAACGGCCAGCTGCGTGTGTACGTTCACGCATACAAGGCCGATCCGCACTCCAACAAAGCGGCGGCGGTCATCTAAGGGATCAAACAGTCCCGCAAAGGCCGACTCGCGTCCGCGACTTTCGAAATATTTGTACGCGCGATCTGTTGATGGGCGGTCTCTGATGAGATGCGCCAATGACATGATCGCGCCTCTTCTCCGGTCGAGACACGACGGAGAGACGCGGTCGCGAAGTCGAGCAGTTGCATAGCAAACGAGCAAGCGAGCGTTTGGCAAAGCGATACCATCAAGGTAAAAATACCGATTCACCATAACGAATCATCCGAGGCGTTGTCGCGATCCAGCGTAAGCATACGTTAAGGCGTAATCGCGATCCGGATTGAGTACAAGTACATAAAGACGTGAGCGTACGTGCGTAGTAGAAATTCCTGATCTACAATCAGGTCCACGAGGCAACAATAGCGTAAAATCCTGATCTACAATCACGTCCACGAAGCGACAACACAAAACATTATACTTATATCACAAAACAATAAAACTCGAAATCACGGGGTGAATGTGAAAGTGTTGATCCCGATCTACCACACAACAAGGAATGATATACTACTGATACATGCAGATGTTGCGGAGCAAGTGTGAAACCAGTATGTAGTGTGTGTATGCAACGACTAAAATTCATACTTTGACTGTGGTATGTATTCCCTTGGCGTACGTGTTCATTTAATTTTTGACCGATTTTTGAAGTCTTCCATATCTGGCACCAAAATGTTTATATCGGGAGGAAATGGTGTTGGCAACGCGAATTTAATACGTCCAATCTGTACGCGTCCCGTAACACGCGAGTAATGAATAAGGCGAGGGTACAGCAGTACTAATTGCGCTGAAAATGTAGGCTGCGGTATTAATCGTGTTTTATGGCTTGCCACAATTATGGAAGCACCGCGCGCGGTTTAGCCGGATAATGGCTTTCTTAAGTAATTACAAAGGCCACCTTGTGATTGTAAATTTTTCGCCCACGCCGCCGTAAACGTGAAATATTATCGACTAATTAGCAGGAAAGCCGCGGCCAGACCGCCGGTTGTGTCTGCCCTTTTCCTTGTTTTTAACGAATTAACGCGCCTTATAATAGAAAATCTAACGGAACTGTTTTTTCTCTCTTTTGCAGGTCAGTAACCAGCGGTCATTCAGAGAACTGGTGGTCTACGTGAAGTGTGAGTTTTTTTTCGTCTAACTTATTTTCTATGAAGCATTGAGCAGTTGAACGTGCCTGTACTCATCTATTCTTTCTGACAAGTACGTCCAACGGTATTTCTCTGCTATATCATTTTGCTATTGACCTTGGATGCCAAGGCATTAGAGTGCTTTAACGCCAATACAGCATGCAGTCTTAGGTCGGCCCGAAAGTTCTGTCACTTTTTTGCTACCACGTCGGTACGCTTACTTAGGAGCGTTAGAAGTTATAATTGGCAAATCCTCTATGACTATATTTTTATTACTCATATGCATACTAATAGACGCAGGTAAAACTCCAGGGCCGGTTTAAGTTTTCGGTAATAATTCAGGAGTAAACGTACCAGTAGATGAAGTGTATTTGTGGCGCTGCATACTTTACGTTTACGAGTTTCAAAAAGGAAATAAAGCAACAGTTGCAACTGAAAATTTATGTGCTATTCTTGGACAAGACGGTGTGAATTGTCGTACAGTATACAGATGGTTTCTAATGTAAAGTTTAAAAGGGAAAATCTCAGAATTGAAGATGAGCTTCTTCGTGAAAAACCCTCAGAATACGGCAACGATATTTTGCATAGTCTACTTGGGGAAGGTCCATTTTTGGCGTCAATAGAAATTGTAAATACAAAGTTGTACAAAGAATTCGATTGCATTTCTAGTAGATGACGAATAATATGTTTCTAGCAATTAATGAGTTCGCGTACGCCATACAATGAAACAAATGTTTCACTAAACGTGTCGTGGAGTGGCGAATGAAAGCGACGAAATAAAACAAAAGAGTTCGTTTCAATGTTATTTACACAAGCGTTTCAAAGTCCTTTACAATTACTGCGAAATACTTGCTTTAGTCCTTGACAGCCCGTTTCTTTCAAAGCAAGTGTTTGCTAACTCAGACTTTTCTTCGTGAGCACTTTGGCCGCTAAAAAAACTGTTCCTCCTGGCACTGCACAGTTGTTTTTCTCGTATAATTCCGCGAGATTCCGCGACCGAATTTTTGAACGAATTCGCATGGTGTTGCCTTGACGGCACAAACTGTTCTTGGACGTTTTAAGTTTTTCTATGCCCTCGAGCGCAAAAGGCGTCTTCTCTCAGGATTATATATGGTTTCCTTTCTTCTTTATTTGTATCTTATCCCTTTCAATTTTGTCCGGAGACTTGTTTGTGTGACGTAATTTCGTGGACAAGTATGAACGAGTTATTGTAATTTGTCGATTTTATCCAGATTGACTTTGTTCTCTGTTCTAACCGTGGTACCACAAAATTCGATGTTTTCCCTCGTCATAATAATGGGATTATTAATGAAGAATTCATATTTTACATTGTAATAACGCTAGTACGTGTCTGAAATGTATATTTTATCGCGACCTTTGTGCTCGATGTATCCGCTCGCGTACGAAAATATTGTAAAACAATATTATACTTCCATAGATTCCACATTATTAAAATAATAATAATAATACACAATTAATGCTGGAGTACACGGCATCGTATTTATAATCGCTAATGATACTAAAAAGGTATACAACGTGCACAAACGGGGTCTATATAGAAAATTGAATTAATTTCAAACAAACCTTAATAGAACATTTGAAACATTTTCATCGTTCGACTGGTGATTTTGCATGAAATTAAGGGTTGCCAGATATGACCAAGCTAATATTGACTGTATTGCTTTGCCTGAGAGTGAAACACCACACCAGTGTTTTGCGCAAGCATGAAAATGACTTTACAATTAGTTCGGTTTCGAAAAAAGCGTAAATGTACCTGATATGTGAATTTCCGTGACAACGTTTAGCGTGTACACGGTAACGAGGAAGTGAGAATAGTTGGGTCGATTACGCGCAAAGGTTTTATTTGTCCATTCCCTTGTAATCGGATGCGAGTCAGCCGTCCAGCACTGTTTCATGAGTATTAACCGGTGTCATGAAGACCGAGTGTTTATTTCCGTCTTTTTATGCGTCACCTTTTTCCCAAGTAACCTTTCTTCTGCGCCATAAAAAGGCGTCGCCGAGTGCGCTCCGTGTCATTGCTTGTTCTCATCAGCGTTAGTGCAGGTCGAGTTGCGTTTACTTTTCCTCAGATATCTATTGTCTCACCCTCATTGTTCAAGCTCACTTAAAGTTGAGCGCAGTCCGTTCTGCGATTGTCTCGCTTCGCGAGTACGCTTTCATGACATTCTTTTCACGGACTCGTCTTCGTAATTGTCGGGAAACAAACGCAGGAGGCATCCTGAGATCGAGTCTCTTTCCCTTGCCCGCCGTAAAGTCGCATAAGTCGTCCGTCGTAAGACATTCGGACAGGAAAGTATGAGTTTAAGCTAAAATTAACGTATGTACTTATATGTTTTCCTACACTGACGGTGTATATAAAACTTATACTTTGATATACCGTATTTTTCTAAAACGCGTCTATTACTGATGTATTTCAGTTCCCGTCGCTTTTACGAAACGTCCGCTTTCTCGTTATGATTCCATTGCCATGCTTAATCGCCGACCCTTTACCGCGAACGTTAAGTTCATTAGTGCGACCGGAGCCATAATCGTGGCGTCTTCAGTCTCACCGCACGTTCGGCCGATACTCGCCGGTCACGAAATCCGAATGCATGCCAATTAAGAATTCGAGTTAACCGTCGTAAATACAGAGAAGCGCGGGCGTCATTAGTCGATTGTTCCTTTTAAGGGGGATGCAATAAGACGTAGGTGCGGAGCGCGTTTATGTAACGCGGACAGCGGTCACGTTGATCATAGGTGGTCTTAAAGCGAGATTACACGAAACGCTCTTAATGCTCGTGGGAAGCGCAGCTTCCAGCGAAAACGCAGCGGAGGATATCGCCCCGGAAAACACTCCCTTTGAAAACGTCGCTTTTCCTTCCGTCCGTCCGCACGGCCACGTATTGTTAGAAGTAATGGCTCTATTAAGCCGGAACCTCCTACTTCTTCTGGCTCGCCGCAATAAAAAGAACTAGTCGAAGGAGATTTTGCCGGGACTCGTGGCTGGAATAATTCATATTCCGACGTTACTAATCTTCGTCGCGAGCGAAGCGCAGGAAGGAACGGAACGGAACGGACCGGAACAGAATGGAACGCGGTGGAATGCGGGGAGGCAGGAAGAAAGGGCCCCGTTAAAACGGACGAAAATGGCGCGGAAGTTGAGTACTCGAAAAAATTTATTCGCCACATTAAAAGTTCCGAACCGGCGGAAAAATTAGTTCGGTCTCTTCGGCGATATTCGGAGCCTGCGAAAGTGTTAGGCTACGCTCTGGAGAACGGACGTTGGTCTGGGAATGAAGGAATAATGTTCCGCGCGAAGTTCGCCAACAGTGGAAGCGGGCACGTGATCAAGGAGAAATTAATGTCCGCGGGGAAAAATTGGCTGGCAATTTCGTCGGACAGTCCCGATGAATATATAAATATTTGCTCGCCCGTATCGTCTCTCGGAATATAGTTAAATTCGTTCCATTAAACTTGCTCGTACACCGTAAATTGGTCAAATAACGGCGTTGGCAAGGAAAGGGGAGGGGGGTACTTTTTACGTACGCGCGAAACAAACTTATTAGATTAAATTGCCCCGCAGTTTGTTTAACGTTCTTTCGTGCACTCTCGAATATGTTAGGGCAACACGATTGCGAGGCGGTTTACAGGGCGGGACGAAAATTTCGTTTCGCGCGATATACGCACGTCATCGTAATGGAGAACACACCCCCCGGTTACCGTGGCGAATCGATTGCATTACCCGCGGGTACACGAGCGGCGTGTCGTAATGATTATTGCCCATATTGAACATCGCCACTCTATCATTATAGTCTCGACGATTTTACTGCCACGAGTGATTTTAATTATCGCGCGCATAATGAGCGCGTACACCGCCGGCCCCGAAGCGTGTGCGCGCGCGCGTACAGTACAATGTACTGCTTGGATAGTGTCAGTCTTCTGCCGCTTTCGCCCTTCGGACTTGTCTTATAATTATACACCGACGTTATAAATGCGGGTTCTACAAAATATGCCAACCGTAAATTACGATGTTCCTATGTTATTCAATTCATCAACGATTGAATGCGAGTAATCGGAAGTCTGGATTATGTGCTGTGTTATTATACTCGTGTACCTACTTACAATGTTGATTCTTTGAGTCCCGAGGAAAGTTCGCGTATCTCTGCCTCGAGTGCTCATTTGAATATTGCCTTTCCGATAGAGAGCGCATCTTCTTGGGTTTTCAGGTATTTTATAAAGATGTTGTATTTGCACTATTACGGTAATGCATCTCCGATTAACTTGATGTGCAACATTTCTAATCGGCGTTGTGAGAGACGCTGTGTCCCAATTTAGTAGGAAATATATGCTAGTAGAGAAACTGAGACGAGTAAAAGTTTTCAAGGAATGAGACTGATGCCATCTAATCTGGGGATTGTATGTGCCTTTCAAGCTTATCTGTCTTTCTATATGCTCCATGCAACGCATATTTATTATCTGATGGCAACATTTTTGTCTCTATCGTACTTTTCTTTTAACAATTGGCTTTTTTAACTATTCATATCTGCTGCGTTGTCTTTAGATGGTTTTGCAATCAGGCGGATAAGAAATTAATCCATTAGTTATTCATCATGACTTATCGTTTTCTTGGGTCTGTTTTCAAGTCTCGTAATATTATCATAGAATTTATCGTCTTATTCGGTCAGATAACAAAATTTCGCTCTTTCTTCAGTGAAAAACGTTATACGCTGAATTTATACGATTTTCAGTAAAATCTTGTAATTCAAAATATGACATAAAAACTACTCTTTCTAGCATTAAGTGCCTTGTATCTTTCACTTCTCTATTTTTCATAAAATTACTGCGTGCCTCCACAGCCAGATTTCAACCTTTTAGGTTGTACATACTTTGAAACGCTGATTGCTTTCGGGTTTTACATAGTTGCGCAGCTTTCGAAACTGTTCTCGTCATGCGTTTTGCCGGGCGCGCCGCATATTAATAAAAAAATCCCAGCCATTCACGAGTAGCTTTCCCGCAGTGCCGCGAAAATTATCGTACGAACGTCGAGTTTCACAAATTTTGACTGCACTCAGCAGAAAGCTGAAAAATATCAAGACCGCACGAATCCATTGGAAAATCATTTGCCCGACTGCCTAATTTATCGGAGGGATCGCGAGTGCTAACGTCACCGGTGCACGCAACGTCGCTCTCACCGCAACAATAGCCTGCCGGCCGATAATTGTTTCTGCAATTATGTTCCTCTGACGAACCTTTGCGTGCGCCCTTTGTTGGCTGCGTACGCACTGCGCGGGGTCGCACATTTCGCCCACGGTACTCTTTATCCCTTTCCGTGTGCACGAGCGCACACGCCCAATCCAGCGGCGCGCTTTCCTTCCTTTCCAGTCGATCCTGTTAACTCGCTGGAAAACGTACGCCGTAACTCGGCGCGTGCTGCGAACAAAAAATGACCGAAAGGATAGCGGCGGTGGTCGCGCGAACTCACTGATAAATACCAGACCGGCACGAGATCCAAGCGTTGTTGTCTTTGTCCGCCAGCGTAGTTTCGAGCATCGACGTGCGTAACTGAAAGCGTTCGAGGCTCCGACGTTAATTCCGGGCGAGGGTGAAAACGCGAGCGCGGCGGCAGATTCCGGCTGTCTCGCTGCAGTCGAGGAAAGTGAACGAGAACGGAGGCACTAACCGAGAGGAGGAGCATGACGATCCGACGACGGGCAAAATAAACGCTCGAGACAACCCGCGCCTTTGATATTAACTGCGCTCGTTCGAGATACACTTCGCGCTTAGTTAATCGCTTGCGCGTGCGCGCACGCCGGCGAAGTACACTTCGGTTCTCGGCACCACTTAAGGCAGCATTTCGTCGGGGCCAGTAAAAACTTGGAGTGTTACTCGAGGCCCCATGGCAGATTTACTACCTCGGTCTACTTCCATCCGCGTTAATTACGAGATTTTACTTCCCTCCGTGCCGGCGCGGTTCTGTGGGGCAGAGGGCGGGGGGAGCGGGAGCGGGAGCGGGAGATGGAGCGCATAAGGGGCAGGAGGGAGAGGTAACTTCACCGCCGCGAAACTTTACCTGACTGACGATTTCATAGGTTCGCTTCGTTTCGACGTCATAAACTACGGGCGCGCCGCTTTTATTCAAGGGAGACCGACCACGTCACAGCTTTCAAATCTCTTCTTCTCCCTTTCACTCCGTACTCTCGTTTCTCTATTCTTTTCCTCTTTCCCCGCGTCCATTTTCTCCTGTTCCTCCCCTCTTTCCCCCGCCCTCCTCTTTATCGCTTTGATTTTCTTCTCGTCCGTTCGCATTTTCCCTTCTCGCGCGCCCCGGGTTCTTCCTCGTTGCTTTTTCTCTCCTCCGCCGATCCGCTTGTCTCTGCTTCTCTTGTGCCATTCTTCGTCTCTCAACCTCGTCCTTCCTTCCCCCCTCGCCGGCGCCCGGTGCGGCAACTTTTTCGGCAATTAATCACAGCTCGTAAGTACGAGAGGGTCGTTTGTCTATCGGGCTCTTCTCGCCAGTGCAAATGGCTTTGTCACGCGCACGGCTCTTTTCCTCGCTTGTTTCTCGAGTTGATGTCGCCACTCTTGCTTACATTGCGTCGTTCGTAGTACTTGAGAGAACAGCGTTGTTTGCTCGCGAGCATGGAATACATCGAAGGTCTCTCACAATTACAATGGATTAGCATGAGGATGGCACAAAGACGCGGTGTTGTGTATGTAACAAAAAGCGATGTTCAATCGTCTCGGTTCGAAACTTTCTTAATAATACTTTTGCACTACTCTTCCTGCACTCCGTTCCTATACGTAACAATTTTATCGCCATTTGGAAAATTGCTTACAGAAGTAATAGTTGTATTTTACTCCTCCCCTCTCCCCTTCCCCGTTTTTTTGGTTGTTCGGCTAAAGGCACTTTACGACGATTTTCGCTGGGCTTTGAGCGTGTGATTGCAACCATCAAGCAAGCCATGCTCTTTTCCTCTCTCTCGCTGCCTTCGCTTTTACGTTTTTTTTTAACGCAAAATCCAGGTGCCGAATCTTATTGGAATCGGCGAACGATCACCGAGTGCACTCTGATATCGCTGCGAACGTTTCGCAATTTATAAATCGAGTGGAAAATGGCATCGTTCTGAATAAAAGTTTCTCGGCGAATATTGGGCGCGTGAAGGCGTACCGGGGTGAGACTGGAATTTCGAAGGATCGCGATTGGCCCCAGGCTTGGCATTTAATTCGCTTCCTGCGCCCTCCTCAGACTACATCGACCGGACGATTCTGATTAAGCATATTTATTGCATAGTTATTTGCCCCGTAGGAATTTCCGCGGCAGCGCACGTTACGTTTAAGGGCGGCACGTGCATAATATAATATGAGATATTTCACTGTCCGCGATAGTCTTTAAATTTTGCGCAACAAAAATGACCCGCTAATGCTGCGCGCGTTCGCTGTTTTTCGTGAATATATTGCATTAAGCGTGAAGTATTCGTGGACGTTGATTGAGCGGATGGGTGTTTGTTCCACGCCCCTGGTTATGACAAAGGTCCTTTCTCACAGAGACGTATATATCATGAGCCATGCAAAACAGAGCGCAATGGAAACTTCTCTTCATTGCGAATAGAATGACGAAGTTTCTTGGGCGTGAGTGATTCACGCTTTCCTTCTGGCCCCGAAATCGACGTTCTCTCATCCTTTCCTCAAATTCTCAGCGGGACGCATATACGGGCGCCGCGGAGCGGCAGCACAGCAGCCGAGCCGTGCAATATGCAGACTGCCTGACGCATAGGTTTTGCAACGTACAAACTTTATATGATACGAAGTGTTCAGCCTGTAGACTGGGCCGGGTGATAGGAACGGCGGACGTATACGGCAGCCGTCTGGCCCTCAATCGATTCTATCACTAGTTGACTCGATTGCGGGGCGGCTAGGACGAGTTTTAGCCTCGTCGAAATTTCAATTTCGGCCGCAGTCGCACGGCTCTACCTTTGACTTGCGACAGCTAACACGCGGCCAGCCGACCACGCGCACATTCGCGCATGTACCCGCACATCGAACGACCAAGGGGGCAAGAGAGGCACAGGCCCACGCTCACGCCCACGCACCCGTATACGCACTTGCCAAGCGTGCACGTGTGCGCTTACGTTATACGCGCTCTGCGTATCGCGCGAGCCCGCATGAATGCACGGCCAATGCACCGCAGACATTGCATTGGGCGCACACGTGCAGGCGACCACAAATGCGCGTCTGACGGCGAAATATCTCGATAATTAATCGCCACCCCGACTCTGTCTGGCCCGTGTATGAGTGTGCGTGTTCCTGCCTTCCCGCACACGCGTGCGCTTTCGTTGGCCGGTGTGCATTCGGTACGGAACATTACGTTGCCGACCCGTGAAATGGCGTATACGAAGTTCATTCGGTAGTCGGCGAACACGCCACTGGTACCTTGACGCCAATTATAATCGATGCCGATATCGAGCCGGTAATGGAGAAACGACACTCTGGCAGACCAATTCCTCTTCCTTTGTCGCGCTTCTTGTTCGTTGCCCGTTCTATCAATCTCCATGATTTTTTTGAATTTTTTACGCCTCGGTTCTGCTGCGATGGTATATATATGTATATATAATTCAGCGTAATTTTCCCGGGATTAATTATCGCGGGTCAGCGAGCTCCGATAATACTCGGTGACGCGTTCGGCGCATCGAATCAAAATTCCGACTTCGAATCGTTCGCTTTTACTTCGATAAACACTTCCACTCGTTTCCCGGTCTCCGTCGGCAATGTTTAATGTCTGCCACGGCCTCGTCGGGCGTTATTGAAAATTGACTGCTTACCTTAATGGACATCGTACAGATTACTTTTAAATGCGCCTCGGAATTTAACCCTTTAATTTAGTGCCTTCGGAGCTTACCGACGCGGCAGATGACAGGCTGTTTTCATCCCAAGCTCATTCGATTTTCGCTCCTCTTCTCTTGACGTTTCCCCGGGACTCGTTACGGGAAGGTTAAAATATCGTTTTAATGAGAGTTCGCCCCCTTTTCTCGTCCTTCTCGGCGCGAGAGATTCTCTCTTGGTTAATTATTGGCCGAAGTTTACGGGGGACCCTAACTCGTTTCGAGTCCGAACCAAAGGAAGATTTGTGCATTGCCGCTGCAATATGCATGACTCTCGCGTAACGAGGGGCAATTCGGTAAGGCGAGGGGCGCGCCAGGGTTATCGAGAAGCAACTTAGCGATCCCCGATCTAATTTAATTTCCAAAATGCCCGGAAGCAGGCCGACGAAACCCGCCAACCGCCGCCGCGTCGTGACCGAACTTCGGAACTGTCATGAAAACTTAACGGAAAACACTCTTGCCCGAACTCCGCCTTACTTAATTACTGGAATTTCGTCGATCGAATGCTAACGGCGCTACAGAAAACAATTGTCTTATTGGAGTCTGCTCTGCCAGCACGAAGGCGGCCTCTTTCCCATTGTCAGCCATCTTTCCTCTCACGCGGTCCTTATCAGAGTTCCTAATTTGCATTCAGTGACGCTAACGGATATTAATGGAGTGTTCGTTCGCCGTCGCGCGCGCTACCGTTGCCGGATACAATTTTCATGGCGCTCAATTGTTATTAACTTATCCGACGAAGCACTCCCAGCGTTCCGGCGCGCAAAACGCCGCATCGAAGAATAACGCTTGCGCGAGGAGTGGTACGACGAGAGTAAGAAGTGGCACGGATCGAGACTCGACGGTTACGTCGTTGAAAGTTTCGAACATAGGCGGTGCTACGCAATTAACTCTTGTTTCGTTAAACAATGCCCTAAGCGAACTGCACCACACGCTGCCTATTATCTAATCGAGTCAAGCAAGGGGTGATTGTTGCATCGACGTCGGAATATGCATGACGCGCAGTGTACGAGCGGCAGCAGCGAATTGAGAGACGTGCGACGGCGCGCAGGAGCCGCGTACCACGAAGGCAGCAGACTTAGCGTTCTCCCCATCTAATTTAATTCCCAAAACACCCGGAAGCAAGCGGCCGGGCCTCGGGAATGCTCGTTTCCATGGCCGAACTTCGGGGCTGCCATTAAAACTTAACGGAAAACACTCCTATGCCCGCCGCCCCGCCGAGGGCACACCTTCGATATGGATCTTGATATTCGACGTACGGGCCCGGCCTGTCCCCCGTGCTATTCCGCGGACTAACTTCGTCGCCGCTGCGCGTTATTAATTAATAGACGTGCGCGAACCGTTCGCCCCGTTTCGTTTAATATTCCTTTCGCCGAAAATGGCTTCTAGGTTACGGAACGATCTCGTTTCGACTCGGCCAAATTGACAGTGGCACGGCGACTGGTAACGTTACACGTCGTCCCTTTTCGGCGCTTTATTAAAATCCTATGTACTCGGTTGTCGCGAAACGAGGGACTGCAGTATGCCGACTTGGCTACTTACGTTTTCATTATTTGGCGCGTTGTCACTTAGTTAACACGTCGGCCGAAATTTCTCGTTGAACTCACCACCATCGGTACTAATGGCAATTTTGACGACGAAAGCGTCGCGGGCTAACGGTTTCGTAGATTCGGTATTATTGGCCGCACTTTCGCTAAATGCATTTTGCAAGTCAACACGATCGTTTCGATTAGATGAACGTTAAGCCGCGCGATGATATCTATTTGTTTTGCTCATTATGATGGATTGCAGCAAGCGACTTATTATCTTATCGCCGCGCGTCTTTTACATATCCGTGCAATGTCATCGGATTCTGTTTCCTGTATACCCGTTCGCAGCAGTCAATGTATACAATGTTGTTCCGCAGTTTTATAACACGTCGCATTGACGAGGTACCAGTTTCACGTCGAGTTTTCGATTTATCTTTATGCAATTTTCCGAATCGTATTTATTTCATTACTTGCCGTTCTCCCTATCGGCTCTCGCAATTGTTCTACGAAACGCGATTGGGTTATATGTTTTTTCCTCTGGCATTTTGCAGTACGGCGCATTCGACAGCGCGTTCCCGTCTCTGCCGTTCGATTCGAAAATACCGCATGTCATGTTGTTTTTTAAATACGCCGTCGATCTCCTGAATCATGCGCTTCCCATATGCGACTATTAACCGCTCGTTTGTCGATCGACTCGTCCCATCGGGGAATCAGAGCGGAACAGTTTACGTAAACAATTGACGGACGGCATGGGTCGTCGAACTACTCTGATACTTTTATTAGCCTCCTACTTACTCCATGTCGATTTTTCCTTGATAATATTGGTATTTTTGAATCCGGTAAGATTTAATTTCCGCGAGACGTCATGACACGTAGAAATGGTTAATGGGCTTGGTTGCACCTGAAACATGACGGAGATCCGCTGAAGATTTAATCCAGGCCACTTCTTTCGTATCATCAAAACTTGAGCGGTAGTCTATATTCAGTCAAAATTGCTCCCTTGCGGAATGGTACAATTGCATTAAAGCTGTACTATTTTTTTGTTGTATTTTCGGTTTTATTTCCTAACCTACTACTATTTTTTCACCAGCTCTTGAGCAATGCTGAACTGTTATTTTTGACGTAAAGTTGAACTGTGCTTATCTTTAGTAGAGAATATATTGTCAAGGGAACAGCGTGGTAGTGAATGCGATAAGGACACATCTGTCACGCATTAGGACGATGCGAACTAGAAGATATTAGAATGCTCGGGCCGCGACAAAGTGCATGCGCTCTTGTAGAATGCTCTTGAAGAATGTCAAGTGGCCATTTTATTGCTATCTTTTAACACCCACATTACGTCAGCTTAGTACGTTACCGCGTCATTACGTAATTAGGTCGACCGTGAACATTTTTTTCCACTCCTTTCCCTCATTTTTTCCCTCCCAAGGCGATCCGAGCGGCGAAGATCCGTGCCGCGAGGGAAACGTACGTTTTCAAACGTAATTTCTCCTGGGAAGCAGTCGGGCTCGTTACTTTATCCGATGCATCCATAACACTTACTTTATATAGTCGAACATCAATTTAATAACCGGTCGAGGGCCTCTGTTGGCGGTGTATGAAATGTTGCTTGTTCGTTCAAGTTAACTGCCAGTTATGTCGATTCGAGGTCACTAACCTTTCACAACAACCACGCGCTCGACGTATATGAATTAGTACAATTTACCACTCCAGCCGAGTCTCTAAGTTTTATTGTTCCCGGTAAGATTTTGTCGAATCCCCGAGTGTACGTGGCCCAGATTTAACGATAAGTATTCCTCAGTGAGTGACGACTGCCTCTAATCGTCTTTATAACAGTAGTTTTACGTTAGGCATACTACTTGTCATAAATCCTGCATCACCGAGACCGCACGTGATCTTTTATGTATTACGTGTCCAATCGGCCCGTTTGCATGTATTTATCTATCAATTAGAAAGTAATAGTTTGAATTGGTGCCGCTACGGCGGCTCCAGCTATAATTGAAATAAAATCCGTCAAGTACCTGTCTTCCGTACTAATCAGACTATTCATCTCGACGTCATTAATGATTCGTACCAGTCGAGCGAAATGTAAAGACGCGCATATGAAGAGCATTAGCCGTACGGTAAAAGACGAAGAACCGAGATCCGGTGGAGAGGCGCTTGTTATGCTCTATTTCAGTTTACGTAAGCGGTTAACGCGCGTTCCGGACTATAAGGCGAACGCGATGTACGTACGTGCGCCTCGCGGAATGCCGACGTCGTACGAGAAGTTTCGTACGCGAACGAACGTGGATAGCACCACTATGGCGCACGGCTGCCTCGTCTTTTTCATTAATCTCTATATCTCTCCGGGGCAGAAGACATCGCGCATGGTCGGACGTTTATGCTCTATGAAGGCCGATAATGAGTATCGTTCGCGTAAATTTCTGGCGTCGTTGCGCTCTCGTATTAGCGGCCAGTTCATTACGGGAATATATTAACCCGGTAGTGAGCGCTCTAGTAACGCCGTTTAATGCTGAAATTACCAGTGCCGCCGACTGCTTAATGTCGTAATTATTTCGCGAATACTTGACGCGCGGCTAACGCTATCGGTCGGCCTCGCGTGCCGATGATGCAACTTCAAGTCTCGCAACTTCACGGCAATTGTCGACGAACCCGACGTCGACGGTGTGTGGGAGATATGACGTGGACAACGCACGCATCGCGGTGAGTTACGATCACGGCCGAAACGACGGCCAATTCGGTTTTCATGACGTTTGGTTGCCATGCTGGTGTAATATGAATATCGCTCGATTACCGCGCATCGGATTACCATGATAACGCGCTGCGTCGTACGAATAATGGAAAATTAATACCTGCCGGTAAACAAAACTCTCGAAATGCCGCTTTAATTGCGCTATCGTCGGTCCGTTTCGCCCACACGTTCTCGTTTCGGCGGCTCGCAATTCAGGCAGCTCGAGAGCATGTTGACTGTTACGAGCGCGAAAGGCAGCTACAGACGCTTCCCCGTTTGCCGTCGGGAGTAGACTAAACATAACTACATCCAGTCAATTAGAATCAAAACTTTGACGTAATTTCAAGATACGTATTTACGCACCTTTACGGGTCTGCGCGTTTGGGTCAATACATTTGTCGATCCAAAATTATATGTTTCTTGATTTCTCGTTTTATGCGTTCTTGCGTCTACTTGATCAGATACGTGAAGAGGTCCGTTTACATAGGTATGTACACATTTATATCCGAGGGTTTACGAATCGTTTGCGTAACTAGATTCGTTGCGAAACAGTTTACTGCTTTATTTGCTATTCTTTGTATCTATTGTCTATGTGAATAGCATGAACTTATGTGTACGGCAGTTTGAATAGCTGCACCAATTAATGGAAGTAAATTAAGGAAGTCGAAAATGCCGTACGCTCGCATTGCAGCGTGGTAAATGATTTAGTTATGCGCTCGGATGGTCCAAAATTACGGGTCAAAATTTGACATCGGCAAACTTTAGACGGCGACGCGATCGAAGCCGAGCGACCTAAGGGCGGAAAAGTTTCGAAATCAGGTGAAGTATATCTGAGCGAAGTTAGTCACCATTAAATTGGAAAAGCACCGAATGCCTGTGCGCGAAGATAGAGGCGAGCTGTAATAAAATGACGAACTTCCGTTGGCGCGCATTCCATTGAATATGGGAATTAAAATATATGAAAGCAATTTTATGGCTTTTGAGGGTCCGCGGCTTTCCCCCTCCCCGTATCATCTTTTCATGCATTCTACTATCGGACCTATTTCCAGTGTAACCCGAACGTCCCGGGAAATTAATCTCCGTCCCTATGAAATATAGATCGATGCCGAATTCATTTACGCGCTTGACTCTTTTTCTGTTTTACTCTCTCTCTCTCTCTCCACCTCTTTGGCTCTTTTCAACACTGACTCGCCAAAGGTGAATTGGTGATAATTTCTACCTGACTGGGGAAAAGCGTGGATGATATTGAGCGGGCAGCGATATTACGTAATTAACCGTCTCCGCTTGTCAATGAATGTTTCTTAATTAAAAATCACAGGTCGCATACTAGTTGCTCATTATGCGATTCGCTGCCTGGCGTTGCTTCTGAAGCTGCTGCACATGTAATCGTCTACTGAGGAAACTAATTTTGAAGTAGTCTCATTTTTGTTTGCTCAGGCGTGCTTAACGATTCGATTGACATTAATGTCGGTGTACAATTGTCGCGAGAAGCACGCATTTTTCCGTAATGAGCCCGTACGATGCAGATGCTTAAATCAGACAAATGCAGACGTAAGCGTTCGCGTATCTTCGTCGGGTGCCCTTAAAGTTGGATTAGTTGAAGAAGAATCGGGCGACGCATTTTTCGCAAAGGGACTAACACAAATGGCCGCCGACTGTAACGCGGACAGGAGTTCAGTTTTTCCCGCGTTTTCATGTTTTTTTTTTTCGTCCGCCGAGCCCGTGGTCCCTCTTTTTTTTCGCGGAACAATTCAATGGCAAAAACGACGACGGATACTGCCGCGCGTATCGTTTCCCGCGAATATCCGCAAATAGCTGCTCTATTTATCCATATGTATGTGCTGGCGAGGCTCGCTGAAACTTTTGAAAGGAAACCTATTCGAGCGCAGCCCATCGAATCGGGGGCTTTACGTAACGCACCGGAATATAAATGGGTCCGTCCAGCGGGAAAAAAATAAGTTACGAATCGCCAGGTAACCGGAGAGCATACGTAGACTATTCGCACTTTTTAAAAAATGACCCCGCTAGGGAAAACATTCGCGGAAAGCCGCGTACAATATGAGATGATCACGCGCGGTTGTCCAGCCCGTTTCCCGTCCTCCACAGTTCTCCGCCCTCTCTATCCATCCGTGCCGCAAGTATCCGCGGGACTGTGATATTTTACCCAAAGTACAAATCAACCTTTGTTACGCCGCCGGTCAGGGATTTGTTTCGCTGCTCTCTTTTGTGCGAGCCTGGATGTATAAAAATCGCTAAAGTACAAAGAGAGAGAGAGAGAGAGAATCGAGAGATTTGACCGTGGTGTAACAGTGAACGGGCAGCGGGGCGAATCGCGGCTCGTCGCTAAATCGTATTTGAATTTGTTGTTTACAATCGAATAATCCCGCCGTCTCGTCGCTGTGCCGCCGCGACGAATAAATCTTCGCTCCACGGACGCTCATGTCGTTCTCGCGTGATCTCCCGCTTCCCACCCTCCCCACCCTTGAAAGATATCACGGAATTAGTAACAGCGCACCGTGACGATGTTTTACGGCCGCCGATGTCGCCGTCCGCCGCGATGTTAATGCAGCCGAGCGCGTTACATATAACCTGACGAAATGACTTGGCCACCTGATCGAGGACATAAAATTCGTGAGATACGACGGGCTCCTTGCGGCCAAGGTGAACGCGCGTGTCGCGCTAATAAAGGTACCTCGCGCCTACACGAGATTCGCGATCTCGCGGCGCGTTAATAAAGCACGCGCTTCGTGTCGTCGCATGAGAAGCCGCGCTTCACGCTCGGTTCGGTGCGCACGGAACGAGTGAGGAAGGACGGCAACGGCGGGACGAAAAAAGAAGGAATTGTCACTGGAAATGTCGGTACGATGCGTGGGGCTAGCGTTACAAAATAATGCGGTTGGCGGGACGTTAAATGTGGCATTTTAATTTTATCACCGCCCCGGCACGATGAGATTGTTCGCGCCGACTCTACCCATCGCCGGCCACACATCGGCCGGCACCGTCCGTTCAACCGCATCACACTCGACAGCGATTTTCTCGCCCGGGGAACTAATAAACGTCCATCGCTGTTAAGGTATTGCCGCGCCGGACAATTGCCAGTAAATCCTAACTAGCTTGTCACTTCTAAACCTTATTCACGGGTCATTTATGGTCGTGCGGGGAACGTGTGTGAATTAAAGGACAAAAGTGAAAAAGATGGAGGGGGAAGCAAGTTCGACGCGAAAGCGCACGTTTAAGGTGTGTTACGTGGCAAATGGGTAGTCGCGTCAAAGTAGAGTAGTAGACGGGACTGGGCGGCGGTTGAATACATTTTGATGGGAATAAATCGTCGTTGTCTATTACTCGGAACGCGGCGTGGCGGTGTACGGAACGCGAAGAGTCCCGCGAAAGCCGTCGATATTCTCGAACAATAGTGCGTGTGCGTGTACATGTACAGGCGACACTTCGGATTTGTTATCGACGTCGCCTTTGATACGCCATAGCCGGGCGGAATGTTTTGCTTTAATTAACGACTCGCTATATTACAGTTTTCAATTAATCGCGAGTGCCGTTGAAATGTATTGCAGCAGATGGAGGGATTTCTTTTGGTTCTGATCGGTGATATTTATTTGAACGACATGCCGCTAAATCAAGTGTCATTAGACGGCAATAAAGATATACGCGTTTTAATATTTCACAAGCCACAAGTGTTTCCGGCGGTAGTTGTTGTGGTTTACAGTGGTGTGCGAAATTGATTAGCAAACGAACTAGCTAGATCTATTCTCCGGGATGGAGAACGATATTCGTTTCGTTATTTATGCAATCAGATGAAAATAAATAAATCGACGTTCTTTGCGCTATTTTCATCTCTCCATTTTCAATCTCTGTCGCATCACAAATGCAAATCCCAATTCTTTTGAAATCCATCAAACGTATAACTTTTTCGTTATCGCTGGCACCACCACCGGGGCTTCTGCGGAATCCTTTGCGCAAACGTTCAAAACATAGCATGCTTTAATTATTTTATGCCTTGCATTTAGTTTATCGTTATAGCGGCTAATTGAGTAATTAATATGTCGAAAACCGTTTCATGCGGATTGAATTAAGAATGAGCGTGCCGCGTCCGCAAAAAATCTGCCATTATGATTTTCAATTTGATACAAAAGCGCAAAATATAATAGTGCCATCGTTATCGATCTAATGGCGTTACAAATATTCCGTCCAATTTTTGAATGCGTCTTTCATATACCTACCTGCTATAACGGATAACTGACGACCCGTGTCTTCCCTTCTCCATTCATTTTGTCGCATTCCTCGAACTCACCGCGATGACAGCCGCTGGACGTTTCGTTTATCGTCTTCTTGTACGAGCGACCGTCGCGGCAAAAGTCCATCTCGATCGGGATCTGGATCTCGATCATGATCTCTCACGACAACGACCGCGATCTTATCTCATAAAGTAACGGTGTACCGTCGACAGAATCTTCAATCGCCATAAAGTCTGCTCGCGCAAAGAATGCCCCTCGATGTTGGCACGAACGTGACTCAGGTAGGATTCACACGCGAACGGGCGTGTACACGCCTCTAGAACGATGCGCGCGGGTTTAATCGCACGAAATGGGGCATTTCTGTCCCGGCGTATTTCGTGATTGCTAGAGCCATTCCCGTCAAATTTACAGAATTTTCGTCGCTCGCCGAAATTGTCTTTTTCGTTAGCGGCCAATATTTTTTTCCTCCCCTTCCTCGCTCCAGAAAGGTGATAGCCGGCGTCATCTGTTAAACACGAATGCTATACCTGTGCAACAGACAATTTCCATAGGTAAATTAAATTTCGCATACTTCAATATTGAAGCATGATTTTTTTTGACAGCATTCACAATCCTGTCTAACCCATTCTTTTTCCCGAGGCCAATACCCCGAGAATCGTTCACGTCGCAAAAATACGTTACGCCACGTACTTACCATTGTAAATCTTGATGTAAATTTGATCGGTTACTTGAATGTGCACGGTAACGAGAGTCGATCGAAAGTAATTGCAGCTCCTATTCCAACTATACGTTCCGACTCTGTTTCCTCGTCATTTCGAACGACAAACCCTCGCGCTCGTCACTCCGTGCCGACTTCACTCGCTCAGAGGAGAGTGAAAGTGTTTGCCGGCACAATATAGCACGTGTCCGTTAGCAGTTTTTCTCCATCATCGTTTTCAGATTGGCGGTAAAGCTTGGCGCCGCTGCTCGGTGCCTCGAAACGGCCTGTCCGACTGTCAGGAAATGAAAATTACGAGCGACGACAGCATGAATAATAAGCTCGTACAATGTGGTTCAGGCGAGCGCCGCTAAGGCAAGGCAAACCGTCGCTTTTCTCGTAAAACGCTTAATGGGTTTCCTTAAAAACCGCTGAATTCCCTGGTCGCAAAAAATTCTATAACGTTAGGCATAAGGAGTGAGAGTGGACCGAGAGAGAGAGAGAGAGAGAGAGAGAGAGTGCAAAGCGCAATGCCGCCACAAGGAAGTGACGCGATGGTGTGCTTCACTCCATATTGTTTTTCCTTTTCTTTCTTTCTTCCTTTTTTTTTTTTGTTTAAAACGCCTTTTACTTTATGCAGTTCCACTTCCTGGCGGCGCGTACGCGACGGGGATAGTACGAGTCTGAACATGGGATGTAAGCGAAGGAAGTTTCCTGGCGTTATCAGAATTTTGTCGTAACGCTAAGAGCGAACTTCTCGTACATTATCCCGTAATTGCGCCGACTGTGAAAAGAACAGAATGCGGCTCGTTATAACATTCCCGTGACGACTACTAAATTCCTTGAATGCACGACTTTCGTCTCAGGATTAAATGCATTGAATATATAATAACATCCTGGTTGGTGGTAGTCAGTCCTTTGGACGTACAACTTTCATCTTTCCAGCTGTTGTAACGTGAACGGACTGTGTGCGGGTTATGTATGAAGGCAAGATTGTTAACATGAGCGTATTTCTTGTCAGTCAATAGAATAAGCTGTTTGTCCTATAATTGACCTACACGTTTTTCCCAAATTTGTCGTGTACACACGTGTACGCGTGAGTGTGTGAGACCTAATAAAGCCGTCAATGTTGAACTTGCATTTTCATTATGATCTCGTGGACTCGCATCCCGTCCGCGTACGTGAGCGCGTTTGCCTGCAATAAAACGCACGCGATGAAAGTTTCACGGAGCTTTTCTGCTCAGAGTATGAATATTTGACGTGGCAGATCATTGCTCGGTAGAGAATGGGAGAAGGAGGGCTGGCCTATCTGGAAGACGGAGGCAAGGGTTAGAGTTACCTATTCCGCGAGAATTCGTATCCTTTTCCAACGCATTTCAATTATTCAGTAGCGACGACCATTTCCTGACACTCCATCCAGTCGGCGAAGAAAAAATATGATACCGAGAGGAACGACGTGCACAAAGTGCACAGAGCATACGAACTAAAGTTCTTCTCAGTGTCGGCCTCGTCTCCTTAGTCCATTCTCTTCGCCGCACAATTCACTCGTTGATAAATCTTTGCATTTATTTGTTTGTCCGTCTACAGCTATGCTTATGTACTATGCTTCCATAATGGTGCAAACGTAGACCGATTAATTAATGAAATAAACACATTTATTACTTTCTTCATCTTGCAGCTTAATACTTCAGAGCACATATACGGAATAGGTGTTTGGTTAAACAGATGTTTAAACTTATATAAATAATTGTAATTGGTTATATCTTACCACTTCTACAGATAAACTACAAAAATAGCGCGACTACATATTCGTTTATTGACATGAAGATTCCGCGCACGTAGTCGTGACAACGATGCAACATTAACACGATCAAAATTCCGAATCCGAAGCGCTCGACGCAAACAAATTTTTTCCTTGTCCTGCACGCTCGCATCGGGGGGGTCCAGTAATGAACCCGCATAAACGATCGTGATTACTCGGTACGTAGTAATTTGAGGTGATCGTCGGCAGAAGTACCGATTATCCGCGTCGTGGTTGTCGATTGGCAACGGAGAGGGAGGATGAGCATAATTTATTCGCGCCCGCATTCTGCCTCGTTGCCCGTTAGCCGGCGGAAGAAAACGCTAAAATTTCCGCGACAAAAAGGAAAACAATATAGCGTCTAGCGGCAGGCCGGTAATTAGCCGACCAATTAACTCCCGCGCATGTCTTCGAGAATTGTGGCACACCGACGTAGCCGCACACTCCGTACCTACAATTAGCGGAACGGTTCGAAAGGTGGAATTTAATAGAAGCGGCTGGTAAAATGTGGAACCGGCTGGCGATAGGTTCGTTATGACATCTGCCGACTCGTTACGTTCCGTTCTTACTGTCAAACCCTTAATTTCTCATTAGGCCGATACAGCGGCGAGCGACATCGAGCGAGTCCGGCAGGCTAATTGCCCCGATCGCTAATTGGTTGCGCGAGCCGATTCGATTGCCTCGTTTTTTATTTTTACCTCATGTTCCGTCGCTAATTATGCTTTATGAACCAACTCGGCACGAGTCTGCGTGACGACTGCACGGTGCTCGCTCTTCGTGCAAGATCCGAAGAACGCTATCGGTTCGATTTTTATGTGACGCTAAGCTACTGCCACGTCGATCGTCGAGCGCGACTGACAACTCGCCTCGAAGTTCTTACTTTACATTAATCCCTCGTGCGCGAAACGGCGGCGCGTGCGCGGGAGTGATATACCGACGATAAATATTCGGGCACTAAAAATGTCAGGCAAATGTTTGGTAAATATATTGGCGCGGCGCGGAACGGCCGCGCGCATGTACAGTGCCGATCGCTCGACATCAATTGTACAGCGTAAAAGGTTTTCGTACCTTCGCTCGAACGGAGTGAAATAAAAAACGCAAGAGCAAACAAAAAATAAAATAACACGTAACATCCAGTCAGCTCGTCGAACAAATTAAAACAAATTTCCGGACAGCCGACGCGTGTGTCGCGCCGGCCGTCGATCAGCGTCTATTTGCGTCGTCTCGCTGTTTCTCCCGGCGGGTCGCATCGATTTTCGGACTCGATCATTGATCTTCGCCGTGAAAGCCGTAGGGGAGGGAAAATTGGCAGTCGAACGTCGCGCGTCGCCGGCTCAGGATCGAAGCAGATTTAATCCCGAGTTAAGCCCGAACGGCGACGCCGATCCTCGCCAGGGCTTGTTCCGCGCGATCTGACGCGATCCTCGATCAGCCGTTAACGAAGCGACGAATCGCCTCGGTCCTTTAATCCGAGCTCTATTATGGCCCTGCCCCACCTCGCTTCTGCTCGTGTCTCGAATTTAGAGGCGAACGAGGCAGACCTATTCGAGACTGCGGGAGACATTTGGCTGTCGAGTTTATCGGGGTCGACCGTCGTGGTGAATTGAACGGGAAGACGGAAAAAAACGAGAAGAGTAGAAACAAGAGTGGATAACACGTAAAGAACGGAAGTGTTGGCCATGCGACGCGTTATATTACTCCGTCGAGGCGGCGTAACGTTTCTGCGGAGTTGGCTAGGACCTCATTTCGATCGGTTTCCTCGTCCCGTTTTTCGATGAATCATGGACTCGCGCTGCGTGGTTTTGTTTACGGACGGCTCTGTTTACCAGACCACCGTAATCTCGTTAGGGTCCGACAACGATTCTCGGTTCTTGGTTTCCGCGAATAGTTTCGAAGTTTGAGCTGCTCAACCGCAGTCAGAGTGGCCGACGCTAATCGTGCGATCCGATACATCAGCTGCAATTCGTTCGGTCTCTCTTCTCTCGTGGCGATCATTGAACACACGTGCGCAGATACGATCATCGTGCGTTCCGCCGGCGGTACTAAAAACAAGTTTATTAACACCGCTGCATTCGGCGTTACTATCAGCGCAATACAAGCCGGCCGCGGCGCACTAATGCGGCGTCCACTATTAGGGCGTTTCATTACGATTTCATGCCGTGTTTACAGTGTATTATCACCGTCCGTTATTGTCGTCGCGTCCCTCGGCCGCGTTTTTTCGGCGACTCGTCGTTCGTTAACGGCAAAGAGAGGGACGTCCGACGACAGACCGGCCATTTGTCGCGGTTTATCGTTCCGTACTCGCGCCGATTGGTTCTCCATTCGTCAGTGTCGTCGTCTCGGGGACCGGGGAGGGTCCGACGAGGACAACGGCGAAGATCCGTCCGAGTCCGAGGGCGGCCGATGTATCGCGGCCGGATCGGGTAACGAGGTGACGCTGATGTAATTTATTTCCCAACACGTCCATGCCGCTGCCATCACGATATCGAGGCTGACGCGTAACGGGCCCTGGCTCGGCAACGATGAAAAATCGCGTCCCGGGGCCCCCAGGGCGATGCATCGCCGCCCCTCCCCTCCCCAACCCGTCCCGTGTTTCTCCCGATGCGCCACAATGCGCCCGCCACTTTCAGGGGAGCCGAACGCAATTAGCCCGGACGCCGTTCGCCGACAGATTTTTCATCTGCCGACGGTCTGTAGCGGTAAATACGTCTGCTAAATTAATCATGCGCCTTTGTACGAATCGTCTTCTTCGCGGGTGTGAGAATATGAATTGTTCTTACTGTGTTCATCGGTGCGCGCTGCGCTGTCGGAGTGGTCTGCATTTCGTGCTGCTTCGTGCGGTCGGGGAGTGATCACCTGAATCTAACGCGAGCGCGTCCACTTCACTGTTCTCATATTCGCGGAAAGCTCGTTCGGTGCGCGAACGTTGGCTGCGCTTCGCACGCACGGACGTGGCTCGCGTCGAGGAGAGGTCAAGAGACACACCACGTAGTAGCGGTGCCGCGTGAGGGTCGTCGAAATCCGGGACGATGAAATTAGTAATTTAGCCGGATAATCGTCGGGTCGTGCATTCGGTTCGCAACGCTTGTTAATCAGGCCCGTACATCCTCCGCACCTTCTTTCTTCGGGCCCGGCGAGCTGCTCGGCTGCGCGACGCGTCATGCGCACGGATCGGTCGGAGTGTGTCCTTAACGGGTGGTTCGCGGGACGATAATAAGGATGCTCGTGTCCTTGAGTTAATGAGTGCTGCCACTGACATTCTGCCTTTGCGGCTGTTGGCCCAGTACACGCGAACGCATTATCCTCGCCCGCTCGTACCTGCGAGCAATTTCTTTCACAACCGCGGCATTTTGATCGTGACGTACGGCCGTGCGCGACACAAAAACGAGACGAGAAATTACAATGTTCGAGGGACGGATTTCCTTTGCACGACGGCCATGTGAATGGCCTGGAATTCATTCTTTCGCGAGGATACTAACAGGAGACGTGTTAAAGTTAATACCCTTCCGAAGCGCTGACTTCGTACGAGGAGCATGAATTTTTATGAGCTCGGCTCAACCCTACGTTTATCCTGCTCATGATGAATTATTGCCGCTGTCACAACTCTTAATATGTATGTCGTTCCGGTAATACGCGGCTTGCGAGAATAATAATATAGAGAAGTGCAGGAGGCTTGAGGTAAAAATCTTTATCTCGCGGTGTTACGCGTTTCTTTTCGGTTGTAAATGTACTGTTCGAAAAGAATAAAAGCAGGTTAGGTTCAAAAAGTTCCCAGTAAACTAAATTCGTTTCAGGTAAACTGTTTTAACATGTTTTATAATTAATAAATTCCGATACTACGTCGGTGCCATAAAAATGCTTTCCAATCCCACATACCGATCCACTTTAAAATCCACATTCTCTTCTTAATATCCCTCCGTGATGTTTCAAACTTGCATTTTCCCATTTGCACCGCTTTTTGTTCCTCCAGCGCGCGATGTGTAATTGTAAAACATTTTTTCTCGCAGTATTCTGAAACTATTGCACGATGTGTATTTTTTTCTGCGCCAACCTCGTAATCATACGGCTTCGCCGGAGTGCAACGGTGCAAAAATCGCTCCGTACAATTTGATATTACGCAGAAGCGTGCGTCGTCGCCGGCGTCACACCGGGCATAATAGCAAAAATTTCGTCACTCGCAATTATCATTGCGCCAACGTGGCGAACTTTTCCTACGTAACGAGTCGGAATCAAATGCCGCGCATCGGGTGCGACAAAGAACGCTTTGCAAAAAGGAGTCGAGCAACAGTGCGACGAGTCCCTTCGAAGTTCGTCTGCGACACCCGGTGGCCGTCCTTAATGGCCATCTTGCGGGTCGATAATAAGGGCTCTCTCGTCCTTGAGTTAATGAGTCTCCGGCAACGTGTGCACCTGTGCTCTTGCCGCCATTTCCTTCCCGTCACACATTGCGACACGTACAATGTCCTGCTTGGATGGTATCAGTCTGTCAAACTGTCTCCACTACACCTTCAGCCACATCCTTCTGCGCAGGGGTTCGTAGTTCGTACGTAAGTGGAAAACTTACCTTGTGAAATTTTATGATACCATCGCGCATTTTTGTAAAATGCTCATTTATTTGAAGAATCGTTTCTTTTCATATTCCGACGAAGCAGAATTTTATTTAATAACGTTACAACTATTATAACAAACAATCGCTGCAATATTCACGAGCTTTCCATACAAGGACTTTAATCTCTCCTACAACCTGTACGATAAACAGATTTTGCACAAGCAGTTCGCACTGCAATGCATAACTCTTGACCCAATGTCAATTCTGCCTGAAACACTCGTAAATCATGTCAACATACACTGGAAATGTAGAAAGCCATGCACCTACCTAAAAGAACATTCCTAGCGCAGACCCGACACTATCCAGACTGGATGTTGTACAAGGCCGACAAGCGAGAGTGGGTCCGCATGTCCGCTGCGTTTATTGCGCCGTGAATAGATCCTGGGTTCGCGTCTCATTCACGAATGGGCATGAAGGGCGCGACGGATGGATCGTTGCGTCGATTGAAAGCGGCACAGTCGTCGCCACCGGTGGCAATGCGTACGCCTCACGTCGGCACGTCGTCGCTCGCCCTTTCTTCGCCACTCTCCATTAGCCTTTCCCTCTCGTCTTACGTCCGGCACGCTGCCTGCGGTTTTAATTACGCACTGGAATGCCGGAATTTATACTTCGTTATGATGTAGCGTGATACGCTATAAAATTTATCCTGCAGAATGTGCGCCGCGGTGTTATGAAGTCCGCGCGCTAGAGTCCGCATTCACGGTACACTATGAAGCCCGACTTAAAATGTACATCCTGAATGAGTAATGAAGTGGAGCATAATGCCTTCGAGTCAACAATTTCTGGAACGCGATATTGCGAGAAATTTATCAACCGAGACCCCCCTCGTAGCAGTATCTGTAGTAGGGATTAAAAATGTTCCTTCCAGTCCGCACGTCCTTTTCGTGTGCACTTAGCGCCTAACGCGATTCAGCGGATTGATATTGCCGCGGGAACTTGCATTTCGAGATACACGCTAAACTTAGTTCCGTCTTCCTTTTAGCGGGCGCGCACGCTAACTTTATCTTCCGCATCTTCCTTTCTTGTCCTCCAACGTTCACCTCCACCTTCACCTCTCCCGTCTTTTTCGCCTCTACCCTCCTATCCCGGTCGCCTTCTTCTCTTTTCAGTCTCTTCCTTCTCCTCATCCTTATTCCACGCTCTCTCTACCCGTATTCTCTTCCGTAACGGCCGAACGCTCTTACGGTGATCCGCGCCGGCCACTTTCGGACTAACGGTCCCTTCACTATGGGATTATGCAAATTAAACGAGCGTGACGTCCGCGAAACTATTCGCGCGCGAAATCCCGCTTGCGCTTATATTGGCCGCCGATACTCGAAACCCGATAGCGCACACGCTCCGGTACGTTCTCTTTGCACCGCCGACGTTTCAATTTTAACCTCTTCGCCTCCTTCGTTCGACGTTTTTCTCGCCGCGACTTTTCTGTGCGCCCCTTGACGCAAAACGACGTTTCTTTTTCTGCGACGCGAATTGAATGGATTGGCTCTGTGTTTCGGGGAACACAACGTCAGCGTGTTGCAGACGACTTTTAAATTGAATAATGGCGCCTCTTATCGCGTTTTTGTTTTATACACGACATGTGTTTTTTATGTTTGCCAAGGGAATGTAGTTGAGTTTTATTATTTCTTTTCGTATTGGTCACTTATCTGTGCTTGTCAGTGCTATTATAAAAGTACGTACAGTTGCATACGTAAAGAATTGTGACGAATGTCGTTGTGAGCTCTCCGGTTTAATAGTTTACTGGTTGTTATGACACAATGCCCCAGATACACGAACTAGTCATTTTCGCAAAATTCTCTCCATCACGGACCGTTTCTCTTCTATACCGTGCTCTCGGAGATATGCGCGGGTTAATTAGTATTCTCAGAATTCTCGCGCGTACCCATCGTGCCTCCGTATTAATAACAAACATTGCGTAGCAATTTCGGATTGCATCCGACTAATTGTAAGATACTGTAGCGCACGACTCCGAAATTCTTCCCGCGCACAATTTCATCGCTGCGATATGAAACGGAGGCGTTCTCTACGCGCGCATTAAAGTTCAACTTTGTTCGGCCTCGCGCAACGCTATTTCCGGATGTCTGCGAATGCAATTCGTATCAGTGAACTAACGTATGACGAGCTCAACTATTGACTCGACCTATTTTCCCCCTCAATCATTTATAGACATCGCTCTCGATAAGAGTTATTTGCGTCAAAAACCGTCAAAACACACAAACATCACACCGAGACAGAAAATCTATATCGTGTAGAGACCTGGTGAATATGCAAATTCAATCTATATGGAGGCGCGATCTTATTTTCGGAACCACGTGCCTTAGTCTGTGCCTTGTAAGAGGGTGCTGCGACCGTACGCTCAACGTGCGCGCTGATTGAGCCGTTTCTCTCCATCACCGCGCTACTTCTACTCGACATCGTGAGTTTACACGTATTCAGCCGCAGCGCCGCGGCATGCGTTATGATTGATTCGGGGGAAAAAAGATTGCGCGCACGACGGAAAGAAATTGACAGGATCGAACGTTCGACGGGGAGAATTTTCGTAATGGCGCGCGGTTGCCGGGGTCCGTATCGATTGGTCGGGACGAGCGGCAATTTTCGCGCAAGGAGATCCTCCGGGGCAAAATCTTCGGCGATAACGATCGAGCGAAACACGTACAATGTTCGTGTCGGAGTCGTTGTCCGCGTGCAATAATCGGGGTCATTATGTATCAGCGCGTACGGAACAGCAGTAAATGATGGCACTGGGAGTGATCGATGAAAGATATAGCGCGAGGCTGGGGTGAGAGCGCACCTGCGGATTAAGTGTCGCATTATGCAAATTAATCAGGCCGCTGCGCGCTGCTTTAAAGCGAGTTTAATCATTCGCACGTCACGTTCGATCGCCCTCGACCGCGAATTCGACGAGTGCGACTGATTTGCTCCGTTTTTTTGTTTGTTTGTTCTTTTGTTTTGCGACCACGGAATCATTTTTTTCCGCTCGATATTGCGGCCTCGGTTATGTTCCCGAACGTGTGATTTTTATGCCACTGTATAGCGTCAGATGCCGGAGGCGATTTGCATTACCCATTCGTGCACCCAACGTGAATAACTGTTCGAGGTGCGCTTGGAACTTTACATTGTTTTCCGATCATTTTCTATGGACGCACTTATTCAACATTTTGTGATTTCAGTACCCGATGAACTTTAAAGCATGATGAACGACTATACTTTACTTTTATTACATCACTCTTGTCTACGGCAAAAGCACGAAACTGTGAGCATCATGGAAGGAGAACTGAAATGCGTAAATATATTCGAGAGTCTATATCTATATGATTCTCCTACTACATTAGTAGTTCACATAAAAAGAATACATACTCACATATAGACGAAACGAAAAATATTGAGATCCTTCAAATCACGTGCTAGTTCCATTTACATTATATTTGCCCGAAGCTACTGAATAATATATTGCTTCTTCCTATTGCGGAAAACAAGATTAGGGAACCGATAGAAATTGGATTCGTGGAATGCGAAACAGAGTGGAAGTGGCCTTGATTGCTCACGATCGATCCTACGTGATCTAATAGCAATGCTCGGTTATTAGAGCGGAAACTGTCTTTGCCGTTCACACAGGTGTCAAATTGGTATGTTCGTGAGGTACGCTCCAACCTACGCATGCTTTTCTCGAAGCTGTAATCGTCGCGCGAAAATTGTAAACCCCGCGTTTCTCGCAAGGAAAATGAACACTGTCGATTCCCTGTAATTACATCCACAGCGAAGTGATTCGCTGAGGTCCATTCGGATGAGCTTTCGCCAGCAAATAGTGTCACTGTGCAATAGTGGTAAGAGCATTTCATTCGCGTTAAACAAATGTTTCTGTCCACGAAGACGCTGCTTTGGTATTGAACGTGCACTTAACGTGACAAACGGAACGGGGTAAAAAGAGGTCAGAAAACGGAAGCGAGACAAAATTGCGCTAAATAGATGCATATAGTAAGCTACTAATGCCGATGGTACAGTATAGTAACACGCGGGCGACCGATCCAGCGGTGCAGTAGTTTCGCGAACGACTAACAATAAATTGGCGGCGCGCATCGCCGCGCCGTTCGCCGCTCGCCATTTAATTCCGGCGCTATCTTTTGCCGCGATGATGACATATAGGTCATCCGCTTTTGAGCGCAACTATAAATCTTCGTATCGCGGCAGATTAAGTGCGCGAAACGATAGGGGCAAATTTACGATAATATGCGCCGGGCGGTGTCCGCGATTATTCCCGCGCGCGCGCGTAAGTTCGTTACGGATTACGAAAGTAAAGTCATTCCATAAATAAAGATAACCCCCGCGGAAAGTGGCCGTTGACCTAAAATTCAGCCCAACATTGCCGCCCGTTCGACGCTCGGAACATGCGCGCGTGCATTACGCGCTGCGCGCCGGTAATTGGTATCAGGTAAGCGATAACAGCAGGTAGAATTAATCATCGCGCTTTATGCATAACCTTTCGTCGCGATACGTTTAGCGGTGCGCAGACCGCATTCCAGCCCCGATGAAACCAGTTCGATCCGATCGGTAAGAATGAACGTCGCGGCGAAATGTGCGCCGCCGCCGACCGCGACGTCGGAGTGATTAAAAATCCATGCCAGGATTTATCGTTCGAACTTCGCCGCGGCGTCAGCCGGCGAATTTTTTCTCATCGCCGAGAGTGTCACGAGCAAGCCACGTCTGGGCCGGGGTTAAACCGCTCGAGTCCCGCGCCTAATCCTACCATCTTCTTCGAGGTGAAGAATCAAAAGGGGCCACTGAAGACGTCGTAAACGCCGCTGGATGGGAAGAGAACCGTTCCTTCCGTTTGTTCGAGACAGGCAATATCGTGTAGCCCACCACAATGTGGCTTCTTTCGCACAACGTAACAGAGGGCGTGTGCCGCGATATAATTCCAGGCCCGTCGTAGGCGTCACGTGAAATATAATTTACCGCTTCCGAGTGCATCCATCGGAGTAGGTGTAATCTCCGGGTGAACGAGGTATATTCCTAGACCCCCTGCCCTCTGTGTAGTTTCGTTCTCTTTCTTTCTCTCTCTCTCTCTCTCTCTCTCTCTCTCTCTCTCTCTCTCTCTCGACCTGCCGTCAGCTATGCGGATGTGGAACACCTTCGTGTCATAAAGATAGTGCACCGTACTGATGCAACGTTGACTTGACCTCGCCTTTCCCTGTCTCCACTTCTCTTCCTTACACGCTTTCTTACCGTCGCGTCCTCCGTCTTTTTCGCGCACCAATATTGTTGCCTGTTATAGCGGCCAGGTTTGACGGCGCGAAATTCCCCGTGAACGATCGTTCCTTATCCATCCCCTTATCCCTTCGAAATGTTTACAACGCACGTGGATGCTCGTCGCGCGGATTCTCTCCCGCAAACTGCATCGGAAGTTGACTGTGGCTGATTTTGCGATATGTAAATTTCTCTTTATATTGACTCTAAACTTTGATATGAACTCTCTTGCATGATGCAAAGCATTGGTCCAGTACAAACTGTATCAGAGGTTGACTCACACTCTTACGATTCAGTTCTCTTATTGCAACGCACGTTGTTGTCTGGCATTTTTCAGTCATTTATTTGGAACTCTTACCAAATTTAGTATCCCAACGACCCGTGCTGCGAAAATGGTCTTTTAGAGGCACAAATCCGAAAACGTGACACCGTCCCGTAGAAACGTAGAAGCAACTGTGCAAGTAACGGCGGAAATCATAACGGTAACGTATTTCTTAAAAACAAAAACGTGTGTCTTACACGTGCGGCGTTCATGAGTCTGCAAAAGACGGCTGAGACCCGTGACAAGTACGATAGCCTTTCTCTGCAGGGTGGACGCCATCTGAGATGGTCGTTTTACGTAATACGTGCGGTCTCCTGCAGCGACGGCTTTCCGTTTTATTGCCCCTCGTTGGATGTTTTGGCAGTGGGTCGTAATCGTGGTAAAACGACCGCTGATACGACCGAGGTAAGGACGGAGCCATGGGCTCTAATCGCGCGAACCGAAAGGATAACACTGCGAGTCCTTTGTGCAAGCCGAGCGCTTGAGGTATTGATGGCGGCGTCACAATTTCACGCAGACATTCGGCAGCGCCGTTGGTCGTCGTTAATATCGCCTTGGGCACTCCCGTTTAACGATGCGGTTTGCGAATATCTACGCAAGGTTCGTCTGCTTTGACATAGACCAAGTTACTAAATTAATTACATCAATATGTTTCAGTAAAGTGTGACTGTCTAAAGAACGCTATTTTTGGAATCTATTTCGTGAACAAAGTGTTATCTGGTAGTATAAAAGACATTTACATTTAATTTTAATAGAAGACGTTATTCCGTCTGTCAACTTCACCATTCATACGACATCACGGGTGCGAGCGCAGCCACTGATGGCTGGCCGACTGACCGTGCGACACGGCAGCCGACGTGCGACTGAGTTATTGGCAACTCCCTCCACCTGGCCCGCAACCAATCAGGCGACACCGGGCCACCGCTTAGCGCAGCATCTTAGTATATAAGAGCGAATTTTTTCGCAGCATGCTCACTCACGCATTCATTGCAGAACTTTTAACAGTCATATATATTCTTAGGTTATAGTTCAAAAAACATGTATCTTTTAAGTAGAGTAGTAGAGTTAAGAATAAAGTTAGTATTTGAGGAAGAGAAGTAGTGCAGCCCTACAAATAAACAACTAGTCTCCGTTGTTGAGAAACACTGGATTCGAAAAGGCATAACGTAGAGAATAACGGAACGCATCCGCGTTTCTACGACGGAGAGGGCACAACACCTCGAGAATAGCACAAACGTATAGAAATTATATTAGGAGCTTTATAGTAAAGTGAAACATCGAAAGTTTAACATTGGTAACGGTAAATTGAGAGTGGAATGTGAGAAATGGTGGTCAAATAATATAAGAGTCACTTTTCTGTGAAATATTTAAGAAACACATTGATAATATTCTTTATTTTTTATTGCATCATAGTATCAGTTGATGTTCAGTTTGATCATCTTTAGTGTGTAGGAGCAGTGCAAATCTGAAACAAGGAAAACCTAGATCAAAGTTGACAAAGGAATTGAGTCGAGTCGCCTGTCAGCACAATTTCCCGTAGTCGTGCGCTGAGAATCGCGCCGTTATCCTGAAAGCTTGATATATTGCCGCGCACAATTACGGGTAATTAAGTGCAACGCGCAATTGGTAATAATAGCCGCGTCCGTTTGTAGACTCGCCCGTGCACGAAAGGTATGTCGTCCAGCAAAAGTGTTCCGCACTTTTTAGACTGCTCGGCGTCTAACGCTTTCCATTTCTTCGGCAAATTTTCTGCAATCAAAAAATTCTGCTAATTTTGTTTCTTATCAGCCAATAACCATTGCATTACGTTGCTTACGAATTATATCGCAAATAACAGACATTCTATATTTCTGTTATCTAGAGAGTGTTTACAGCGACTGTATAGAGTGTCCATACGAGCAACTCATTCGACCCGCAAAATGCTCACATTTTCGTTTTCGGACGCGAGTGAAAGTGCACCGGCAGTCCCTTCACGGTCTCTGAGTCGTTCAAGACGCTCGATAATCTCGTCGATTGCTCTCAGACGAAGCGTCCGGCTGGCTGCTGTGGCAAGGCGCTCAGGAAGTTTTAGCACAGAAGTTACGTTCCCGTTTCGGTTCTTGCCGATCGTTTTGCTGGTCACGGTGCTCGCAAAGATTTTCCCGTAGAAACTTTCGGATCGTTATGTACATACCTTCTTGCGAGAGGCCGCGCGAGGGTGAGCCGAGCGTAACGATCTCACCCCTTTGCGAGATATTAAGCAGGGCACTCTACGCGCCAGAGAACGTTTGTACAATTTACTCCTCCGCCTCCTTCGTTCGTTTGCTTTCGCTTTATCTGCTCGCGCGTGTTTTCATTACTTTCACCTTTAGTTTTCCCCGTTCTATCGAAACATTCCTCGGATCAGTACTGCACACAAATGTCCGTTGTATAATTGGAACGCCGACGTTTCTGTACCTTGCTTACTCGAAATTTCGTGAACGTCAATCGCAAATTCGCAACATTACGTTATACTCTTTGCTGCAGATGTACGAAGTCCGTGCATCGGAGAATACTACATATGTTGTACCGCGCTTATAATGTGCGTAATAACCGTACCACTTACCGCCTCGCGCGTACGTGTTCAGGTAGCACCTGTGTGTAGAGCCGATTATATAGACTGTACCGGTAATGCCGACGTGTCTCGTGATCGGACGCACGATGAAGCCACTGTTTTACAATGAAGCTGACACCGTCTGGACATTGTACCGAGTGGCGCGATTACCGGCGATATCGTTCGCACTTCCTTTCGATCGATCGCAGTTAGGACACGGTACGCTCCGCACATCAGCTCGTTCTCGGACTCCTCTTTCAGCGATTCTCGGCGCCCTGACAATAAATAGGAAGCGTCCTCGGTGCGTCTTCTTCGAGCGATTCGCTCGACGATTTGCGGGAATGCTCGTCTCGCGTTCGATCTTTCACTCTCCGTCTCCGTTGCCGTCTCGTCTTCCTCTTAGGCCTGCACGCGTTTATCCCTTTCTCTCTCTGTCCCTCGACTGGTTTGGCTCGTTCGCTTGGGACTCACGTGCTCTTTCGCTGCACATGACGTTGCCACATGCACGCGATTGCCCAATGCTTAATGCGACTCGGGGAACGGGCAATTTGCGGTAAATCACTTCCCTCGAATCTCTCCCTTTCTCTCTCTCTCTCTCTCTCTCTCTCTCTCTCTCTCTTTCTCTCCCCCTCTCCCTCTCTCATTCTCTCTCGTCGCGTCCATTCGTCTGCCTCGCTTACTCTTCGCTCTATCTGTTCCCTCTCACTCTCACAGTTCCGCGTACAGCCCGTCCATCTAGGTTCGTCTCTCTTTCTCTTTCTCTCTCGCTCTTTCTTTCGCGTATTCGCGTTCCTGTCCCTTTCTCCCTGTGCTCTCTCACTGTTCCTCTTGCGCCTTCTTCACCTTGCCCCGTTCCTTCTACGATTCTCGCGCGTTTCCAGTCTGACACATCTCTTACATAACAGTCTGGCTTGTATACCGGCGGTATTACCGTGTTTCCACCTGAAGCTGACCAAGGGAGGCATCGGCCGACCACAAACGATATTCCTTCACGCGTGTGCACGCACGCACGCACGCACTGCACTCATACGCACACTCTCGCGTGCAACCCCGCGCCTCCTCGTTCAACGACCGCGTGGGCCTGACTTTCGGTTCGCGCGTCAGTTCGACCGTACGGCTCCCACCTGGGTCACTCATACACGACTCCGACGCTCTCGATTCCGTGTTTCCTCGTTAGGCAGAGATACTCACACTCGTCGAATGTCTCGCTACATGCATTATTTTTTAAATGTTCACCGCTCTCGCATGTTTATTGTTTCACAGCTGTTCCAAATCGTATTCGTGGTTAAGGAAGCAATTTGATGAATGCACGCATTTTTACTGTGCGAATTTTTAACAAGCTACATTTCTTGCCCCGCATATAAAACCCCAAAGACATTCGCTACTGTCGGCCATAATTTATTGAGGAAATTGCATAAGTAATTTCTCACCACACGAGCCCTTCAGTGTCATAACGTCGAATGTTAAGAAGTAACTGTGGTAGACATGGTAAGGTTCTCCAGAGTCACTCACAGTTGTGGAAAATGACAACTGTGAAAAATGGTGGAATAGTTCACAACTTCTTTTTGTCCCGAGCCTGTACCACTCGGTAGAGGGCCAGAAGAAAATAGACCACTGGCTGCACACTGAACTCTCAGTAGTTTCGTGACGATTTTTCGAAGGCGAAAAAAAATTTGTTTGTTTAATATATCGTCAGTCTTGGTCTTGTATGAAACTTGTATCGTGTTGAGAAATGCAAATAATGAATACCTCTATGTGTGAATGCATTTCAAACAATAAAATGAACGCGAAACATGCTTGCTAATGGCAGAAAATTGTCAGTTGTAGCTGGCAGACGTTATCTCTTTCACCACGCGCGAACTTTACTCATAACTGTCGTGTTACGTATCAGTCACTCTTATCTATACGCGCAAACGAGTTAATTCCCGCTACGCGTGATCTACGAAATTGTCGGATTCGCAAGAAATATCATTAGAACGGGGAGTGCTAACTTCCACGACCATTGCAATTGCAACCGCACGTAATGCGCGCGCGTGCACGCGATCCCGGTAAATAGTGCATTTTCGTCTTTTCATTCGTCGTATCTCTCGACCTTGTTCCTCTAACATCATTTTAATTGATGTGCTGCAATAAATCAAGTAGTTGTACAATTCGTTAGAGGGAATCTTTTCGTTTGCTAAACTGTGGGCGGTGTTGTGCTATCATAAAGACAGTCATTTTAATTATATGCGAGCCCTTCGATGTTTTTTTTGCACTAGTTTTTGTCTTGAAGAAAGGAAGTCCAGAGTTTGGCCCAAACTGAGAAGTAGTGCGGTAATTTTGTCGGAAATTGTCCCATTGGACCCCTTCTTTACGCAAAACGTTTACACGCAATTTGATTTTACGCAGTTTAATAGTCTTTCGATGTGTTTGGGATTGGGTACTGTCTTTGAGCAGTATTAGTACTTTGCGCATAGCGCTGCTCGGGGACCCATCTCGCACCTCGTTCGCTAATTGGTCAGCGTGACGTCACACCGACAGCCGTGTGGTTTTCCGCGCTTAGTGGCGAATCTAGGTAGGCGAAATTTCGGTTCTTCTTCGCTTAGCGAGCCGCGTTACGCCAGTCGTCGTTCTCCTACCGTGCGTGCGCTCACCGTGCCTTCTTTTCCGCTCCTTTGCTCGTTACTATTTGGGCGATCTCGCCTTCCGAAGTCGCGTATACAAGTAGATTATACCGTAGCTCGCGTACTTCGACGGAATTCCAGTCTTTGCAGTGTGCTCGTACGTGGAGCACAGGTATCGTATCTTTTCCGTCTCTCCGTCCTTCGCGGCCTTCCTTCCGCGGTTATGGCGACGAATCCCATCGTGCGCCGTAAGTAGCCGCCGATACTCCTTATTCTTTTCCGGCTAATCTAGCCTTCCACGAGCAATCCTTCGAAGGGCATCGCGGCTCCAGCTCGCGTGTTCCTTCTTTCCTGCTCTTTCCGGGTCCTCGAGACGTCGGTTGGACGATCTCATTAGGAGGCCCTTCCCTCCTGTGGTGAGACCCTTCCCGCCATTTTCATTACGATACCGGAGAATCGGACAAGAGAGCACGCACGCGTAGTTCCTAAGTTACCTAGCACGTCTCGATATTAGTATTATTTAGTATTTACGCGTCGGGACGACTCCCGTTTTAAAACTGACAAAATAGTGTATCATTCTGTGCAACCTAAAATAAAAACCTCGTTAACGGCATCCGCGTACTTTAACACTCGCTACTCCCCAGTATCCCCAGCGCCTCGCTGTTGCCTTAGACGCAAACACGATGTACCCTGCACTTTTCATACATGGTTTTACTTTTACGCTGCCTCAGTTAACTTACATAGCAAAATCCATCTTACATTTTTTATTTTCTTATCATTTTCTTTACATGCGTTACTTTACGTCCAACGTAGAAGCAATTCAATCTTTCGATCCAATTACTTCAAAAGACCGATGCAGCAGAATTGCGTCTGTAATTGTAAGTTGGTACTAGTTTGAAGATCCCAGGGAGGCTGGGTCCATTGTTCTTACTCGCGCACGGTAGCGCTTTGATTTTTAGAGTTTACACATATTCCACTGTACACTACATTTCATCATTATAACTCTAATATGTGTAAACTAAATCGGACATATGTATAAGTACCCTGCAACCGCGGGCCAGAAGTTACCTCGGCCAAACGTTTTATGAACGCGTCACAGATACGGGCCAGGGCATAAAAAGCACAGTACTTATACCGTGCATGAGGCAGAGAATCAGCGAGAAACAAAGAGAGAGTGTCTCCACCTGTACGCAGCGTGGCACGCGCTCCACGACCGGCGTGCAACGGTAAAACCGCCGGCAGTGGGTGCGTGCCGACGAGTTGCGTCAATTTAATTGTGAAACTTTCCGCGGGCGCAATCACGTCCGAATGCGCCTTCGGCAGAGAGGAGAACATACTCCGGCCGCGTGTTCTCGGCTTTCGCGCACACGCTTACTCGCCTTAAACGCGCTAAATTCTTGCACATGTAAATTATAGCGGGATATTTCATTTTTTTCGTCAAACATAATACACACTGCGGTCAGTGCATTCGCTGCAGAGGGTACTGTTAGAGCTTTTAATCCTGCACGAGGTACGGTGAGGCATTGTTAAGTGTACGGGCAAGAATAATTACAGATATTATACGTTTTTCCAGAAAAACGACTCTGTAATTAACGTTGAAGAAATGCCGAAAAATTGAGAACACATGAACGAGTACGATGTACGAGTGTACATATACCGCCCGCGCGAATACTTCGCGTGTCGCATGCGCAAAAAACTTTGATACTACAACCGGCATGGCTAAATCGCACTACACGGAAGCCTTATCTCCTCGCACAAACGGGATACTCGTGGAAGAACATATGAGTCCAGAATAATTTCAACTTCTTCAAAGTCAACCCCCAGGACCACATACGTTTGAGTGGGGTCAGCCGAAAAGGCGATAAACTTACCGTGTCCGTTAGCCGCGAGAGCATCGATCATTTGCGAGTCTTGATAAAAAAGAAAGGGACACGGTGGCGCTGTACAATGAGAAGGAGAGAGAGCCACGGGCGCTGATTTACGTTCTGAGATCGAGGAGGCACGTGCCACGCCGGCGGACCAGGGATTCTCCTTGTCGTGCCTCCTTTCCGGTTCCATTTACCTCTCCGTCCTCTCGCTCCCGCTCCCGCTCCCGCTCTCTTTTCTCATCCGCACGCTCATCTCGTTCTCCTCCCTCGCTCCGTGTCCTCTCTCTGCCGTGCCGCGCGTATAAGAAAAGCATTAGCCCCGAGCATAAGGTCCGCGTAATCTCCAGCTTACGCGGCACGCCTCCTCGATATCCGGATATTCTCTGCCGCACGGGCTGCACCGGCTTTTTCTTCGGAGCTTCTTACGAAATGGTAACCCCCCCATCCTTCGCCGACTCTTGTTTCCCCGTCGATTTCCTCCTTCACCCCACCCTATCCTGCTCCCACACTTTTCAGAACACGCTCCTTGCCCTGCGCGCCGGCAGTTTCGCGAACTTTGACATTCATGACACGGCGCATACACGAGAGTACCGCGGGGTATCGATGCTAGATTACGTGCAGGGGCAACTTCGGTTGACTCGATCTTTTGTTCTTTTCCTACTTCCCCCCGCCTCCTCCTCCTCCTCCTCGTCCTTCAGCGCTCGCCGCTCTCGTGGACTGTGCGTGACGATCGACTTAATTACATAGTCGTTTGCCGACTAACCCGACTTGATCGGACCAGTTACCAACTGCGGTAGGGCGCTAATTGTCGCGTTAACCAGATGCTTTAATTGTCTTCCGACTACGCGCTTCGGTGCAGTTACTTTCTTTTTATCGCTCCGCGTAAAATTTCTTTCAGGCACGTTCGGAGTTATGAATACGAGGCTTGCATTGTCGGTGCTGAGGTTAATTTACGATCGTCTGATGTGTAATGGCATTTTAAATGGCCCCCGCTAACGGTACTTGGAAACGAATCATTTTTGTTTTATCCGCACAACGGATCCCGTGCGGAGTGAAGTCAGTGGAGAAAATTGGAACCATATGCTCTTGGTAATTTAGCGTTGTGTGTTATAGTTACTATTTATTCGATGTGCCCGATGACTCATCGTTACCCGTACTTGAGCCCAACAGCCGCGGCGTGAAATTCACTTGCACCTTTACGGACGTTTCATACTTGATTAGAAATTTTCGGACAAGTGTTATGATACAATCATAATTCATGTATATAAAATGCAGAAATATGAACAGTGTGTAGGATGAGCTTTACATATACAATAACGCGACACAACGGTAATGATTAAATGCAGCAGGTACATGGTACAAGTATCTATCTGCTTTCGGTCTTTAATGGGTGAAATTTTCCGATGTTCAAATCGAAGTTTTTTTCCGATCCGGTACGAAATTTGGTGGAGAAAGCGTTATCGTCGATCGGCGATATCGCGGAATGCATGGACACGTACAGGGCCACGATCGTAATAACACAATGAGCCTTATTATTGCGGAGAACGGGCGCGCGCGCGCGCTCGTTCGTGATGGCAATAGCAATTAGGCATTCGCCACGGTTGGTTTTAATTAACGCGCGGAGGACGGAATGGGAAACGAGGCTCTCACCTAGTTGCACTACCGATGATCCTCGTCCCGATTAAGCGAGCGCGAGCGCCCATCGTTACGCGGCCCACAAAGCTGAACTAGTTAGATCGAAAGCTAGATACATGCGCGAAGAAAAATAGAGAACAATCGCGCTTTTTCTGCGGGCTCATGCACTCACTGACCGAGCCTACTATCGGCTGACTTTTTGACGTGGCGCTTTTGCGAAAGCAACATTCGCGTTACGTTATCGACGTGCACTGTCCGCATCGAGAATTTCTGGCGTTTTTCGAAGGATGATGAATTAACCGATGTCATCATAGTCGTCGACTGCGCTATGTAACGCCTTTTTCACGAACTTACGTAAATGCGGGCAGATATTGTTGATTTGATATGTACTGCATATTAGAGAAAGATGTGCGTCGTGCACATTGCGCGAGGTCCAGAAATTACGTACACTGACACATGATATTTAATAATGATTACGCGCTGGCTAGGGATTTGACGTATAATATCGAGTAACTGTTCGACAATACGTCGGCAACATGAATATCATTATCGCACAGCTCATTTCTGCCGCTAGATATATCATATAACGCCGAGTAACTTTTTCGATAGTAGGTACTCCAGCAATATTAACATCATTTTCGCCGCACAGCTCATTTCCGTTGCCCGGCAGCGGCGTCGAATATTACGCGGCGTGCAAAGTTCCGAACGAATCGTTGCAGAAATAGACGAAGAAATTTGTACGGGCAAGAGCAATTTACATCCCAATCGAGGCGTTGCCCCTAAACCTCACGGTCGTAAGAAAGGTGACGACGTAAGAGATTAACGCGAGCTCAACACCGAACTCTGCGTATTTCCACTAGCGGCGAGCGTTGCCAGCGTATAAAACGCACCTGGCCCCGGGGTCGCGACATTTATTCGAACTTGCGTTACGACTGTTCTTGTCGCGTCGCCTATCACGATTAACGCCGACACTTTTCGGCCGCAATATCGATAACAGCGCCGGGCCGTTCGGCGGAACTTTTTCAGCAGCGCCTCGTTCGACAAGCAGAAGGAAGGCTGTCGCGGTTGAAAAGCAAGCCACGATCCCGGAGTGCTATGTATGTACCTATTCTCTAGGGATCGATGTTAGGACGACTGGCAAGACTACGCGCTTGTACAAGTTACCGTCGCATCGGTGGTATCTTATCGGCGCCGAATGTAGGTCGACACAGGTAATTAAACGGTTACGGCCACGTGCGTAATCTGCTTACGAGGGAAATGCGCGGCAAAGTAACTCGGATGCATTGTACGTACGCCTGCCGTGGCGATCTGTTCAGGAGCAAGCCGCATCGACCAGCGAGTGGCCAGCGTCTACCCTCTGGCGACACTCTCCGATCTTCGTCTTTGCCTCCTGCTCTCTTCCACGGATTTTACTTCTAGCTCCCCGTTACGACATCGTCCATTTTTCTTCCCCGTCCTCGTCGCGCGCCGCCTTTCGATTCCTTCCATTCTTCTTCCCTTTACGACCTTCCTCTCCGTCCTCCTTTCTCTTTTTTCTCCCTATCCGCATCTTCTCTTCCTGTTTGCCTATACTTTTTCCTCGTATCCCACCTCTTTTCAGACGTCTCGCATTCTCCTATCCACGACGAGAAGCCCTCGCTTTTCCCGTTGCACGTTCTTCCATCCTTCGTGCCGCGACTGTGACTCCGTGCTTCGAATCCGTGCCCGCCATCGTTCCTTTTTTGATCGACGACTTCCACGTGAAACGTCGAAGTCCGGGGATACTCGCGAGCGCGCAGAAAAATCGCTGTTCCGCGAAAATAATGGTTTTCACCAAATACGTACCGCGATATCGGCTTTCCCGCGCAACGCTGCCGGACGGTTTAATAATGCGCATAACGATCGCACAGTTGCGTGATACGTACCGACACATAGGTACTACTTCCGCGCTGCTAGAAATTGGTATACATCTATGTGGAAGGTACACCCGTTTCAAGATCGCGAGATGCACATCGCTTCCTGTAGAAGTCTCGATATTCTAACTGAATGATCCGTGTATGATCCCTTTAACATCGTACAGAAGAAGATTATCCTGTCTAGTTACGAATGCACTTTCTTGCCCGTCCGCAGAGTGCCTCTACCCGAGTCTTCTCCCTTTCGCTTCCTTCTCTCATTTCTGTCCGTTTCTTTCCTAAGTCATCGACCGATCGAGAATCACGAGACTGAGCAATTTGGCGGCGAGGATGCGAGCGGAAATTGTGCCCCGATTGACCCGCGGGACCTTTACTATGTATCGCGAACGAAGGAGACTAAGAAGGGGGGAATAGAGTGAGAGAGAGAGAGAGAGAGAGAAGAGCGCGTCCCTTTTTCGCAGGAAGTGAGAGCATCCACGTACCTGCTCGCACATGCAACACGCCTCCGTCCTCTTCTTCTTCCTCCGCGTCTGCCACGCACACGTATCATCGACCTCGTCGTCTTCTTGCACGGTTCAGATGCTATCGGCGCGGGTAATGGTACTCCGAACATCACGTAGAAAAGAACTTTGTGTCCCTCTCTTTTGCCTCTCCCTCTGGCCCGCTCCTCGCGCCACGCTAACCGTCCTTCCCTTATCCCGTTCGGCAGACAAGCGCGGATAAAACGGAAAGTGGAGAACGGCGATATGTCTCGTTGCGCCTCCGGATATCGCTCTCAGGTAGTCTGTAGATTTCGTAGAACTCTCGAACTCGCGGCGGAAGAATAAAAGTACGCGCGCACGCGAGTGGATTTAATGGATAACGCGTCATTTTGTGCATGCGTCAATTTGTACGCACGCGTACGCTCGTGCGAGTGTACACAGTGCACGCGTGTGCGCTCGAAAGGAACGGAAGAGCTTAAGGCATACTTCCGTCGAATGAAGTTGTAGGGAACGGATTAGAAGGAGCGGCAAAACGTAAAATGCAGCGTGATAGTAGATTTAACAGTGCACTCTACCTTTTAATTAACTACTCAATATCCTTACGGCCATACCATCTTCGCTGAGAACCCTCCATCCTCTCCTTCGCCCCTCTTCCTGTTTGTATCCGTTTTTCTTTATCTCCCTTTGCTTTAATATGATCTCGTTCGCTGGAAAACATCACGGAGGCGTGATCCGGTTAGATATTCCTTCTACTTAACACGGCAAAGTGGCCACGCCACGGGGAGCTCGAATTTACGCGAGGCAAGCACACTCTTGACCTCGAGTACTTCCTCTCGCCGATTCTAAGCGCAAACATCGCTCGGCGCGAAAACTCCCCGATCGATTTTCGAGATCGCGCACGATGGATCGCCACGGAATCGACGGGTCTGGCAAGATAGATGGATATTCTCACGACCGAGAGCGTTTCCGGCGGGGAATGTTTGCTTATCGGAAGCGGTTACTTACGCGCCCTTATATCGGCTGTTTCGCTGGGAAATTTCTCCGGGCGCGGTGAGGAATCAGATCCGACGCCATTGCTGGGGCGCTCGTGGCTACCAAAATTGCTGCCGCGTGATGTACGACTTTTCCGATGGAGAAAGTGATTCACGACCGACATTATGACGCGGCCCGTTAAACTTTCAACGCGAAGCAAAATTCGTCGGCGCTTTGCAGTCGCGCGCTAGATCGAACGCATCACACTTTCCCCGAGCGCGTTCGGACGTTTCGACAATGGCTCGCGCTCGCGATGCACGGCGGACGGCGGACGGCGGAAAGTAAGAGTCGATTCGTCGAAGCGCTATCATAACGGAAGTGAAACTATACGTATGCATCTGACTCATCGCATGAGTCGCTTCTTGTGTACGGAGAAAAAGCACCACTCCCATTCCGCGAGATTGAATACGCGCCCGCAACGGAGGCGGACTCCACGCCGAGCATAAACGGACGAGTTTGTCGAAGCGTCATAAGGCGAGGTAAATCGTCACGTTCCGCACATTCACACGTGCTCACGGGCAAATACTGTTTGCTCCTACTTAAGATCGCTTCCGTCTCGAGTTCGAGGGGTATCTGATATAATGGAAGAGAGAAGTATCGAGAAGTGGAGTGCTTATGTGCGCGTACAGTAACGTCTTTGGATGGCGTCAAATATGTCCGAAACCGTTGTCCCTCCGCCAGGTTCGTAGCTTTTCGCGATCCTTTATCGTTCATTGAGACGGTACCAAATTTACAAACGTAATAAGCAAACATCGGGAATACGGAAACGTTCCTGCGCATTACGCGAAATCACATACGTACTCCTGTACTACCCTCACGCGCAATAACCGCTTTCACAATTACCATAGGCACGATGAGGCAGATTTATTGAAAAAGGAATCGGGCAAAGTCGGAAACAGCGGGCTATAATCATTCGTGGCCGTATCGACACACCATCCGAACCGGACGTCGTACATTCTGGTGTGTATGAGAAGAGCGAGAAAGGCACTTTGCGATACCGAAGAGCTGGCAGAAGCGCACCGCCGACAGCCCCTTTCGATCGGAGCTCCTCGATTACGTCTGTTCGCCGCGCTGACTGTTGCGCCACAAATCAGAGCGCGAAACGAACTCGAATCATTCCCGCGGAAGCTCGTGCTCTTTCCGCCTCGCTCTCGCTCTCACGATCTCTCGATTTCTTGATCTCTCGTTCGCGAGAACCATGGGAATCCGATGGCGTGCCGACTGCGCGAGAAGCGCATCCCCGGGTATCGATTATCGTCGAGTAATTGACCGGTTGCGGATATTTGACAAATAGACGCGTAAAGAGTGTCGGTTCTGACGATCGAATTATCGATACCAGACCGAATCTGGCCGCGACGTTTTTAGCTGCTGCGCATCGTTCGGTAATCATTCTCGAGACTGCCTTGCGGGGACAGCCGGGTGGGGGATGTATTTTTAGCCGTTTGTTTAACGGATTGGGTATGGATGTTTAATAGATTGACGTGTGACGGGTGTTGATTTTAGTTACGCCACTGTCGATGTACGATGATGTTCGAGGTATATTTGCAGTGATGAAAATTGCAGATTTCGTCATAAATCATGAATCATGTCTATCGTAAGCGCGTTATAGCGAACAATGATACGTTCACGGATAATAGTGCAATTGCTACGCAAGTGTCGGTTGCTGATAATAAGACAGCCGGTACCGAATCCCTATAATCATCGTTCAATATTACGGAATACACATAAGTTAACCGATTTATTTACAAGTTTAAGGCTCCTGCTTAAATTATTGAGACTTTCTCAATGACGATGATTGAAAGCAATTATTTTTTACGATCCCGCAGGGAATCAAGAGTCCGTGCAGGTTGGTTTTACGTTCCCGACATTCGTTATCGTTAATTTCGTCGACGGCCACGGCGACGTTTTGCGCTTTTCCGCGAGGAATCTTGTTACGAAGCGCCGAGGGAAAATGTGAATGAACGGACTTTTTTGCCGGAGCCGACTGAATTGACCGTTACTCTCCCTTTTTGTTGCAGGTAAGTTCTTCCGAGAACGAGACCGATCGCACATGAGATGCTTCCCTCTTCGTCGACCAGTACGTAAGTCGGAACATCTGTGCCACTTGATTGAAACTTTTTATTACTCCTCGTAATTCTTTTACGCGTATCGCGAACATACGCTATCCGCCGTTAATAAGGTACACCGAGTCCATGTGCCCGGACTATCTGTGTATGGGTTTTGCGCGGGCGACTCCACAGCAGCTGCGGGAAAGCAGTTCTGCGGTTTCCGGGCCAAAAAGCAGGGCGGCGAAATTTTCAGCGCATTTTTTCGCCGCAAACGAAAGCGTCCATACTTTCTCTCTCTCTCTCTCTCTCTCTCTCTCTCTCCCGACCAGGTATAAGCGTAAATTAACCGCGTGTCGCGCAATTTCGATGGGAGCGCGAATTTATCGGTGCAATTTCGCGGTAATACAATCTCTCGTTATTAATATCGAGAGCATGGCTTTTGGCGTGTGTGCACCGTTGGGGGAGAGTGGGAATCGTGCATGCGCGATCATCGTCGAATTATACATCGTCACACGGGGCGACAGCGTTCGGCGTTGCGGTGGGAAATAGCTGGCAAATACCGGCAAATACCGGCAAATTCTCTGCATTCTGTAATGTTTCAAACCCGCTCCGGCTCCGCGAAATAATTAAAAGTACCGCCCTCCGGCGTCGTGCGTTTTAAGCAGGTTACCCCTTGTCTCCCTCCTCTCTCTCTCTCTCTTTCTTTCTCTGTCACTCTACTTTCACTCCTCCACCGTCATTTCTATCTCCCCGCCACGCCAGACTCTCTCATTCAGAGGAATGTAAATGAAGCAGACGTTATTAAAGTTGCCATGCTGAAAATGCAGGCTCGGCCTACTATGCCACTTTCATTAATATCATTAAACTTTCCGCATTAAGAAAGCTCAGTCCCCGGCTCATCCCAGGACTCCTTCCATTCTTTCCTTCCTGCAGCGTTTGCATTGAAATTGCGGAGTTGTACTACTCGACCCGCGGCACATATACGCTCAAATGGTCATCTCTCCCTCTCTCTCTCTCTCTCTCTCTCGTGGGCAGACTAAATTGTACCATTAGAATCGTAGTTCGTAGTACGCCTAACTTCGACGTGAAGTCAGCAACTGCCAGTTCTTGGTTATATAGTCAAAGTTGTGTACAATATAATGTATCGATACGTTGTGAGGCTGGGTTTAGGCCGCACTGTGTGCGTCGTACGTGTAAGAATTAAGTGAGTGGAAGACGGAATAGGCTCGCGCACAGGACCACTGCAAAAAATGAATAATGCGCTCATTCTGCCCTTGTAGTCTAAAAAACTCGTCTAAAAATAGGCCGGCCCGCGCGTTCGCACGTGTGCTCCTCGATCGCGCCTTTTGTTTCGTTTCTGAGAAGACGCTAATCCGAAGTCGGAAGTCTCTCGCGGCAGTGGTGGGGCACGGACTTAATCCTCTCTCCCCTTACAGCGCTTGCGACGTTTCGCGTTCCCTCATTGTCTCCTCGAAGGGAGAGGCTGGTCCGAAGTCCGAATTCTCGCCCCGCCGCAGTGGTGGGGCACGGACTTTGTCTTCGCTCTCCCCTTACATACGTATACAACGTCTCTCCGAAGGGAGAGGTAGTGACGAGTCTTTCGTTTTTCGAGGTGGCTGCGATCACGCGGGCCAGTTGCTATTCCGGTGGGGATAACGGCGGAAGTCAGTTTTCGGGAAGCGTTCGAAGAGGAACGTCGTGATCAGGCCATCTTTCCCTAAGAAGAAACGTGTTAGTGCTCGCGTGTTTGATTGCCCTTCTCTTATCAGCAGTATTTCCTCCGGTGGGTTTCCTTTCGAGCCATCTCAAGTTCGGTCTGAGAAACGCGGCGAGGCGCGGGCCCAACAGTGGTCGTTATACAGATCGTGCGGATTTTTTAAGTGCCGGGCCTATATTTGTACCACTGAATGTGGAAGTGTTAACAATTCCTTTCTAAGGCTAATATTGTGTATCGATACCAATGGAAAAGAAAGGAAACATGGGAAATCTTATGGATTATCTTGCGCTAGTCTGGTCGTCATGAGGAATTTGTCGGAAAGCTGCACTATTCCATGGGAGAATTCTTCTATTCAACAAGTAAATAACCATATCTTAATTTTTATAAATCTTGTATCTCTCTCTCTCTCTCTCTCTCTCTCGCCCTCCCCGTTCCGACGATTGCGTGGAACCGAGCATAAATTATTCAATCTTCGTTACCCGCGAAACTTACGCAGAATTCTCGCTTTGGCCATGCATCAGTCTGACTGCAAAGTCTGCTTTTTCACGCGGTGTAGTCTCGGGACAATAACGAACTGTCGAACGTTCACACGTGTTAACGATACTCTTTTTTTTTTTGCATACTGGGTGTTACATTACGTGTCGCTTATTACGTTAGAACTTTCAACGTAGCGCGGATAGATTTAGGTTCAATCTAAAGTGGGCCTATTTGCGACGCGAGCGTCGAACGCACAATCCCCGTTCCTTCGTTTGATTTACAAGCAACAAAAAGAACGCACGTATCCTTATCGTCAATCTGGTCGAATGTCTGCCAGTTCGCGGGGCAGCAGGTTCGCGCGACGCTGATTAAAGCGTTCCGAGTTCGAAAAAAGAAGGAAGCGGTAACGCGAGTTTCACTTCGATCGACTCCCCCTCCTTCCCGCGTGCATGACTCACGCCCGTGTATTTCCCCTTCGTTTTATTCGTCAATTCCGGGCGTTCGGGTTACCGGGCGAGTGCTCGATAAAGCTCGGTAAGTTCGCATACCGCGGCCTACGTGTACTACCTTCGTTTATACACACTACTTCCCGTCTGACATTGACGGAAACAGCTTCGCCCGTTACACGCTCAACATTTTTGAACGAATTCGCGAATGTGCTCGAGGAATGCGCCGCATACTTTGAATACCGATATGGTTATAATAATCGAGCCCGGATACTTCCGGCCCGTGCTCGCTGGGGATTTCATAATGAGCCAGCGTGTACGTCCTCGTTCTCCCTCTCTCTCTCTCTCTCTACCCAACCCACCCTCTCTTTCTTATCGGCGTACATTCATGGACGTGTACCATGCCTCTTTCTCCCTTTTCACTGTCATCCCTCCCTTTTTTGCCCCGCAATTTATGCTCCGATGAACTGCATCGCTCGTAAACAAGACTTCCTAGTGTCGGAGTCTATTAATTCGCCACCGATCGCGACTGAGTACCGTAGTTCGTTTTCCGTTAGCGCCTGGATGCATCTCGTATACCTCGGTGGGCGTCGCAACTTTTTCCAAAGGAAACGCCGGTATCGTTGTCGTCTTTATCTCCTCGGCTTTGTGGAAGACGAACGGGGGCTTTTGTATTATGTTTCGTCGAACGTATCACGATGTCTTGAGCGTCAAGAAGTGAGATAGCTCTTGACAAACATAGTCGCGAGCAGTCCTCCCGAGTCCGTACGAATTTGAACACGAAGAACGTAATTCGAAAACAGTTTCGATCTTTCGCGCCTGACGAAAGATTTGGACACATTCTAGAGGAAGTGCTTTTCGCAGGCAACACTTGAAGCAAGTTATTAGAAACAGTCCATATCTGCAGCATTAGCGCGCGCGATGTCGGACATTCCTGGCCGTAAGGGGAGTCGAGTCGATGTAATTCCAAACCCGGCGTACTATGAAATCAATAGCAGCAGCACACGGTAGTCGGGACGCGTCGTCGGTTAGTTCAGTCACCGTATCGCTTGTCAAAAATTAACGCCGCATACAATCGATGGGCTTGCGTGACTGAGTTGCGCTTGGCCTGGTATATGAGAAGCTTAACCATGTGGGTGCTGTGCAGGTATGTTCCTAAGTACGTGTAATCGAGAATGGGGGGGTAGGAGGGCGGTCTGTGCGCTCGATAGAGCCATCTTGAGTATAGATCCTCATGACCAGATTGCCTCGCATTACGTCCTTCTCCGTATTGCGCTGTACCACGCGCAACGTAACGCCTCGAAACCCCGGCGAAACATGCGTTACAACGGCGTCTACCATATTAACCATAAATTTATCCCGCGCCCCGACGTATCTCGCTTACACACCTCGATTCGATGCTCATTAGCTGCGCATCGATAGAATATTCAGGCGGTCTAAGTGGATAGTCGAAGGAGCGAGCGCCTCTGCCTGTGCGTTTGCGGGTGCGCGCGTGTATGTATCGTAGGTGCCGTTAACGATACCTTCGGGATAGATCGAATTTTTTTCCTCCTTCCGCTTCGATAATTGCCGCTCGCCGAACGGCTTTTACCTCAACGTTTTGCCCCACGTTGTAATCGAGCCTGTACCTGGGGGTCGCGAATTTGACACTCTAATGATCCGTACCGCGTGGCGCTGGCTGATCTTTCGTTTCTATTAAGAGGTTCTTTCGAGAGTTATTTCTGGAATGATGTGTTAAGTGGCCGTGCGGGCTGGACATGTTGCGCAGTGCTACCTTCTCACGGTTCAATCCCACCGGCAGGAGTACAGTGTTCGCGGGAAATTAAGCACCAGATATCGCAGGCGGCGGAGATACCCAGGCGCTCAGACGTTTACATCCATAAACGCTGGTAAATTTCGACGTATGCACTTTTGACCCACTTCACGGGGGGCAGGGCGGTTACGGCGTCTGCTCTGATAATATAATCTTCGTAAAACGCGCGTCGAACTGCAGCCGACAGGAACGCGGCAGAAGTTTGAGAAAGAATTGGCGAGATGTGTCGCGTCTATTTTGTCGCGTCTATTTTGCCTTGTCGAAAGAGAAACCATTGTCTCGGGATGAAGCGAGTTAACCTTGTGACCGTATTTTTCTTGACTGGGCGATATTTTGCCCTGACTTGCACCGGACTCGTTCCCGGCGGGTTTGCCGTGAAAAAGCCTTCCGTAACCCGTCTCGGTATAGACCGGATACGTGTCAAAAATGACACTGCACAGCGTTCTCCGGGGTAACGGACTTGTTCCGGGTAGGAGCGTGTCCCTGAGGGTCACCCCGCACTATGCAGTGCTGTAGGAGAGCAGCGGAACTATTTTCTACTCTCGGTGATCGACGTAGAATGCGTCGATTGGTTCGTGCACTGGGCGAATCGAGACAAACGAATATGGAATACACACAATAAATATTATATTCTCAGGAAAAATATGTACATAGAAAAGTGTGTCACGCGTCGGTGTTATATGGCTATGGCTAATACGTATTATACGCTACGTTTCGTTATTGCCACGACGGACACTATTAACGCCTGTTATCTATACGAACGCTATGTATGCATGTGCTTCTAGACCAGGAATCACCTTGGCGAAGACTAGGATCGTCAGGCGGGGGACACCGAAGTGCATGGGCCGAGCTTGTTATCCGTCTGCCAATGGCTATTCCGTGTCCTGTCTCTATAATGTGTTCGGACTCAGGCGTTTCTTATTCTAGTGACTCTACTGCAAGATATTCAATACGTCTACAGGAACTCGGCAGTTATGAAATCGACTTATGAGGGGAGCGCGTAGCTGGCCGTACAGTCCGTCTATCGCACCACCGATATCCTGTATTACTTTTTATTAATATGCAAACTGCCTGCAAGGAAGGCTAGGAGTATCCTTTGGGGGGCAGTTGCCAGGCCGCCGGATACGTCCGCCTGCTTACAGGGATACACAGAGAAGTTGGAAGAACGGCACACGACACTGTTCTGCGGGAGCGCGAAGCTGGCCGGGAGTCAGTCTAGCCACTTCAACTTCTCTGGAGCTAATTCTATCCCTTTTTTATTCTCCTGCGTCTTTATTCCTTTTTATTCTCCCTTTTTATTCTTTTTTATTCTTTCAGATTCTTATTGTGGAACTATCCTGGCTTATGAACGCGACGCTCTTACTACGGCGGGTACAATGTCGGATATGAGTACGCGAGTACGAATATACGCGGTTGAATGCACGGTATATATGCGATGCTTCTAACCGAATTGTTTAATCACGCGCTTATAGTGGCAAGCAGTTTGACAGGGCAGTGACTGGAGCAGACTTCCGCGACGTGTATAATTTTCTTGTAGAAGGAGAGCGCTTCTTCGTGGATTCGATGACGGCGTTTTACAATTGTCTCGTCTTACTACTACTGTTTCCGTTTATAATGTCCGGCGGTACGGCGTTGTGCGTGTTGGTAAAAGGGCAGCGCTTTCGCTTACACTTGTTACTGCTCAGGATAAGAACGATTTGACGGTGGCGATGGGCATTATATATTCCTCATTACGCCTAAATGCTCTTACGAGAAAAGGAGGCATCTACCGCCCGGAGTCGGTAACTAGGATTCCGCGTTGCCTGTGTGAGTCAGCGTCAGACATACTCCGTGCGCGCACGCACACACCGTTGGCTGCCGCGTGCCGCACGGAGCGCTTGCGAGAATTTTGTACGCATATGTGACGCTCCAAATTGGACGGTTACAACCTGTAACTAAAATTGATTCGTCTGGCCTATATTCCGAAGGTGGAGTTTGACGGTCGAAAGGTCAAGAATTAGATCGTTCCATTAACTAGTTTCTCTTACCTCTTCTCTCCACGCTTTGCGAATCCGCGCCGAAGACACGCTCGATTGAACAGACACAAGGGCGAATAGGTACTTTTACGAATTGTCTCCCCAGACTTCTTTAACCAACTCCCGCGCGCCCTGGGAGTGAAGTCGGTGGTGGTCGGGCCCTCCTTTCGATGGTCTCGTTGACGAGAAAAACTCAGACGTTCGTGGATTATCCGGACTGACCCATAAATCTCGGAAAGTACCGAGTCAGCGGTCACTCCCTACTATGGCAACTCCACTTTCGACTAGCAGGTGGATAATGTGGGTTCTCATTCCGCGGTCTCAGTTTGTTCGTCGCATCGATTGAATTTCACCGCGCGCGCACCGGCCTGCAGGAAATCGTGCAGAAAGTAGTATTCCACATTGGTGAACTATCGACACCCGTACTTTCTGAACGAACGAATTTGCTTTCTATACGTAGAAGTCATTTCAATGCAACCCAACATCATGTTACATATTTACATGTCACGTCAAAGTACATATACGAATTTGAAAAGGAAAAACTATCACAGTTTCAATGAGTACACGTGTCGATGAAGTCTGACAAACGGGCTTCATCCATTACGCATCGCCCGCGCCCGTACGATATGCAGTACGGTAAAATTGCTCTGCTAAAAGGCGGCGCGACGTGAGCGTACACAAAGGAATCGCGTTCCGAGTCGGCGGAGTTTAGCCGATAGGAGAATTGAGCGATCGATTTCGCGAGGTGGCGGTATCGGAATTGTAAATAGTACGCGATAAATCATTTATGTTAGTCGGTCTCGCCATGTCGACCGCCGATGCCGAATGCCGATTCCGCTTAACTGCCGTGCTCTTTCGTAGGAGAGGAACGTACCCTCATTGAAGAGGGGATGGGAAGGGGCAGGGGGAGGGGGCGATTGTCAACTTCCGGTTCGCCTGAAGTCACGACGGTGACACTTCGGTCACGGCGTGCATTCGTACGCGATGCCGTCGTTCGTATTTATATGCTGACGTATTCAAATATTGAATTACCGCCGCGCTTGAACGGCCTCGGATCGTGACCGATTCGATTGCAGGTTCGCGACTTCGAGGAGCCCGAAGCTCCGGGGAGATCACATTCCGACCCGGCGTCGTCGATAATCGCCATCTAAAAGTCCAGACGTCCATAAAATCGGAAACGCAAAAAGCACGGGTCGCAAGGCAGCGAGAACGTGAGGAAATTTTAATTATTTCCGAAACTATCCTGTGCGCCGCGACGACATTAATATTCAGTGCGGCTGACGATCTCGGCAGATGCGCAGAAGACGTCCGTAAAATACGCTTCTCTTCAAATCAGTGAATTTTTAATTAACTTGCAAGTTACTTAAGAGTGGAAAGATGTATACGCGTTCGCATCCTATGTACACGTAATAATGATAATCATAATATGTAAGGATGGTTCAGTCTTCACTACAGTTCAATACATTATTCACACTACCACTACTAACTATAATTACTGTTTTAAACGCCGTTACGCAATTATATCTAATTGATCAATTATTTGTCCGTTAATCACGGAGAAATTGGTCGAAACCCTATCCGTGGTGTGTTACGAGGAACGGGGGCGGCAAAAAGTAGAGGCCACCGAAGACCGGAGATAAGAAAGAAAAGATCGCAGGGGGATGGTCTCTCGCGTAATTTCTAATTAATCGTTTACCGACTGACGGGCGTTGTTTTGTTGACTCAAGTGGAAGAGAAACCGAGCGAAACGAGGGGCGAACGACTGTTGTACGGCTGCCTTCTAACAATCTTTTCTCTGCCGGTGATTCCGAGACCATGCTTTCCTTTTAAGCGCCATCGCCATTGTGTCTTCACTTCCCTTGTCCACTGTTCGCATTTCATGCTGCCAGAATCATTAGCCATCGGTTCAATTACATCTATTCTACTCCTACCTGCAACGCAGAGTAACATCGTGATCGGCGATACAATGAAACATGCGCCCTATTGAAACGCTTTACAACATTCGATTCTAATTACTTTCGCGTGCATCCTAATGAGATGATGGCGCGGCCGATTCCGCGAGGATATTGCAAAAATCCCATTTCCCTCTGGCCTCGATTCGCTCGCCGATCTTATTTCCAGTCGCATCATAAAGCGCGCGCGCGCTATTGAAACGTTTGACAATTTTCGATTCCGATCGCTTCCAGTTACATCACGAGCCGCATGATAGAAGCCATTACCCGCGAAGCGTCACGCGCTATCAAATCCGAACAACGCTCGCGTGTATTTTCCTTCCCGCGGCGACGGTCCTTCTCGAGCAGCATGCCCGATCTTTAGTTATCTTCTGGCGAGCTCCTCGCGTCGGAGAGATTTATGTGGAAGCCGCATAAGAAGAGACCTATAGCGTTTACTCCCGAGCTCCTCGAGGAGCCTTATCGAGATTCGAGACTTTCAAAGGCATTCGCCATCCTCCCCTTCCTCCCCCCTCCCCTCCTTCACCTCCTCCTCCTCCTCCACCTACTTCCCGCGGCAATAAACGTGTCCGATCGTAATGGAAAGACGTGCTAATTGGACGACGGCGAACGAGTGGTGGGCATTTTGTCTATCGACAGAGTCGAGACGTTTCCCGATATCCGTTCGTGGAAACGGGCAATAGGGAGACAGCGGAAAGTGGCGCGGGGAGCGAGGAGAGATAAAATTAACCGGTCGTACGATTAAATTGGGTCGAGTGGACGTCGCTCGCGAAACGGGCAAGGGGTACGAATAATCGAACCGCTTACGGGCTCCGCGGTTATTAATTCCCCTCTCCGCAGTATTTGCCTTTAATATTTTCATATTTACCAGGGAATAAGTTTCCTCCGAAGCTCTGCCGCGTTCGATCGGGTCACTTCCGTATCGGAGATCCTTCCCTCTCCAAACTTTGTCTCCCCCCTGAGCGAGCGGCGAAAGAAATTGGCTGCGGCGGAAGGAAATAGGACGTAATGTATCTGACGGAATATCGGTTCGTTATATTTCTGGCGAAACTTTCGGAATTCGAGGGAGACAATGAATGCACCTCGCGCGGGCGGGATGCACGGGCACGAGAATGGCGTCCCGAGTGCCGGGAACAGATAGAGGGCTCGGCGGGTACGAGCACGGCACACTTTTTTTTCCCCGGCGTCGCCGTCGCGCATCGTTCACGAAAGCTCAACAGGTAAACTGGCCAAATATTGGAATAGCATCCGCGCTGCCTGCGACGTACACACGGTTGTGCATATTTTAACGGTCCCCCCCTCCCGTATCAGTCACTCCTCGACTGACACGCTGTTCGGCTCAGTGTAGATCGATCGTCTCGAAAAATGCGCCCTCTTTCCGTTCGACTCGAAATTCAGTTTTCCTACGTGAAGATTGTGTTTGTCCAGGCTCTTACGTATACTGGGTTTTAATCACGACCGTGCGTCGACTGCCATTTTTAATCGACTTCACGGAAGGTGGGAGGTTCTGTGCTCGATACGTACGATTATTTTTTTGCATGGTGTGTTCGCGCATAACTCGCGAATGAATGGACCGATATTGATGGTTCTTGGTTCGTTCGAAAGAGGTCACTCTTGGTCCCATTTCAATTTCGATAAATTCCAACAGCGAAAACTCCATTTTTTAACCAACTTTTTCACCAATTTTGACAGCAGTTTCCACGTGTTCGCGCATAACATTCCACCGGGTTAATGAATTTTGATGACTCTTTGTTCGAAAGAGGACACTCCCGCAGAGATCCCACGCCAATTTCAAAAAATTCTAATAAAGGACACCCATTTGAACTGACTTTATTTACCAGCAAATTGACCTGGCGTTGGCCGGGCAAGCATAGACATTAAATGTGACTAAAAATTATAAAATATAAAACCCTAAAAAAGGCAAAAGAGCTACTTCAAAGGTCTAATAAACTGATACCATTTGTTTTTCATTCGGTATTCCATAATTTCTGCCCGTGCCAACAAACGTGTAGTACTTGTATGGCCACAGGTTGCTTTGTTTCTATTTTGGCACCGACCTGAACAAAATTATTTTATGCTTTTTAATGCACCTTTGAAGTGTTTTTTGTTTTTACTTCAGTTTTTCATACGAACAGTGCTTCTACCCGATATTAATCCTAATAGTATTATTCTTCTCGAGTTGCCGTGTCGCATTCGATTAACTGCTGTTTAATAAGAATACTTTAGTTCACCCTGACGCTTGCTTACCGTACCGTACATTATTGACTAAAAGCCAGTTACGTATTTCACAGTCCAAGCCGGACCGGATACTGTATCATGCAGGACTCGGCATTACATCAAGCGCCGTTAAGATTCCTTTTAGCGCTAAGCAATGAAAAATCCCCCGAACCGATTAGGCGCATTTTTTTTCGTTAGCGAAGAAGTTATGGCAGCTTGTAAATACGGAACCTCGCTCGTTGAGTAGTGTGGCCCGGAATGGCTTCAGGAAGTTACGGCTTGCGTGCCGACCTCACCTCGTGGCCTATCGTACGCCGGATCGGTACGGTCGGATTTTCGTTCTACACGCGGCAATATACCAACCTCCCGTATTCTTACCCAGACACTCGTGCAAGTATCGTCGAAATTCGCGCAACTCGCCGTGTAAAGGGTGCAGCGAGAGGAAGAAGAATAAAAAACGGTCCTGTAACGACGTTGAAATTAGGTTCGCAATATCGTTGGATCAACAACTCGCTAGAAGACCATACTCGTCGTTGTAGATAGATTTTCTAAGGGTTATTGAAAGCGTTCGCGTATCTCGAGTGGCGGATATTTTGCCAACGCTCGTTTCAGCTTTTCGCTGAGCCAAGTACTCTAGCCCGGGTAGTGCATCCACTTCTGTTCTATATGCGGAATATCGTGCTGATCCTTCGCGCAACATATCCGGACCTGACGTAAGACGAGTGGCTTCCGTATAGATTTACCCTCCCTCACTGTTTATTCTCCGCGTTCCTGTTCACATCCTGACGCTCAGGCCGCTCGGTGAAAGGGATAGGTTTATCAAAATGACAGCTCAATCGTCCCAATTTTTTCGCAAATACGCGTGGAATTTAGAGACTTTAGTTGTTCAATATTTGGTATCGAGTCATCGACACGGTTACGATAGTTAGAAAATTCGTGTATGCCATTACAGAAGGCACGTGTCGCGTCAACTATCACATTGCATTGTTGTTGATATTTCAATAATTCATATTATACGGCGTATATACTTTGCATGTCATCGATCAAATTAATTATGACTCACGAGTATTATTTTCCGCGCATTTATCTCACTACATATTCTCATTGTTACAAATGTGTCAGATTTGCCTGTCTCTTCGTTCGCGTACACGCGAGTAATATGTCATTATACTTGTCCTTGACTGAGAGCCTCACTGATTCAAAATACGTTGATTCATCGATGATTAAGACATTATACGTGCCTAGACGGTTACGCGCTTAATTTGATCGCCGCTCACATTTCCATAATGCGTGTCTCCTGTTTTTGTCAGACCCGTCTGCTCGATTTGACCTTTGCCAAATCTGAAATTTGTCTCACTTAAGTAGCATGTATCTATTCGGGGACAAAAGAAATCACTCGAAAAATCCAAGCGATTACGCGATTTTTGCCGTCGTTAACGACCTGCGTGTTTCCTATTTATCGTTTTTTAACAAAAATCCCACTTCCCCTGGCCTTGATTCACTCGCCGATCCTACGGCTTAAAATCAGCTTTCCCGCGAGGCGAGTAAGAAATCGCACGTGTACGGTCGATTGTACGTTCTTATTGCCGTTAATATCCCCCTTGGTACACGTGCCCTCTTACGTGACATCCCGCATTCGGAATAGCCCCGTGTTCGGACTCTGTGTGTGTCTCTCTCTCTCACTCTTTTTAAAGGACGGCGCCCGTTTTTTGTCCAGTCGAGAACATCGTGGCGTATTCAGTTCCGCTATGTATGTGGAATATCGTGCTGATCTTTCATGAGACATATCCGCTCTCGGGTGTAACGCGACTTTACCTTCGTGCGGATAAACCCCCAAGACTAAAGTTTTGAGAGAGGGGAAAGAAAAAGAAAGAGCGCGAGAGAGAGAAATCCCCGAGCCAAGGTACACGTCCTATCCACGAGTGCGCTTTACATCTCTCGTCCCTGCGAACGAAGGAGAAGAAGTCCGAGGAACGGAACGGGGATACGGCCGGGCTATATTCCTCTTCGATTCCTTTGCATAAGCTGTAACTCCTCAAACATGCAGCGGCCGAAGGGGGAGGAATAAATATTGTTCCGCTTTCCGCTCCGATCGGCGCATTTTTCTCTCGAGTCTCCCGGTACCGATGCGTATTAGTCTCTCGTCGGCACTTCCATTACCATATCGACGGCTCCGAGCCACGAGCGATTTGCGGAATATTCCCCCGGCCGGCCAAAAACACCCAGCCGCCTTTACGTACGAGCAAGCAACGCACATATTCCGAACTCCGCAGCCAACGTCGGCCGCGCGCGCCACATATTGAGGAATTTCATTTGACGCGCACTGCTTTTTCTCCGCCCGGCGACCCTGCGCGCGCGTTACCATGTCAGCGCGCCGATTGCAAGAACTCTGCTCGATTGACGGATATTTGTCGATCGCGGAACGAGGGTAATTGATCGCACCCCTCCAATTCCTTCGGGATCTGTTGCCGTCGCGCGCACGCAGTCGATCGATTTATACACGTCGCGGCGGACATTTATATTACCCTGCGGATCATTTCGGGGCCGCCGCAATTATTCGCGCGTCGCGGGAATATATCTATTTAAGTCACTGCCGACGTGCCCCGTAATTGCACCACTGTCCGGCCATAAATTTCACCGCGTACCGTTGCGTATTACAAGGACTGATTAAAGAAATTCCACCTAACACGTGGCTCCTAAACGGTCCGCAGCAGATACAAAGATACGGCGACCGATAATCGGGATAGGATTTTATATTACCAGCGCGCCGAGCTAAATCGGCTGATGAAATAACATTTTTCGGTTTCGTGTCCGCACGGCCCAGTACGAATCCACCTTGCATTGGTTATCTGATCAGCGTCGCTGATTATTCCCATTAGCCGAGCCAATCGTTCGCCTCGTATGCCGGCGCGGAATCGATCGTGACGCAATTCCGTCGACGGGGTAACGTCCGAGGGAACCTGCACGCCTCCTTACGGCACTGTACTGGGTTACGGTAGTCACATTCCGACGCGTATCTAATAATGTTCAGTGAAAGTTCCTCTTATGCATGGTCGCCCATGTTTACAGGAGCGCGCATGCAGGCCTTGCCTCGCAGTGGCGACTCACGGCTCCCGCACTTGTCGAGAATCGTGCGACGATCGTGATGGCGCTCTCTCTTTCTCTCTTTCTGTCTCCCCGTCTTTCACTCTCTACGACTTAACGCTATTCACGCCCGTGCGCACGAGATAATTTGTCATCGTGACGACGTGACGAGAAATTCATTCTAATCGTGGCGCGTATGATGTTCAATCGCTCGTTCGTAGTTCTTCATTCAACGGGTCAAATTATGTATAGAGTGATTGTAGAGAGTGATCGTTCGTGCGAGTGTGTGCGGTACAAGGAAATTGAAATGATTGTGTTGTAATGTAACATTTTCATAGTACGATAATTGCAGAACGTGGTCATGTTGCTGGGTGCAAGGGGCACCGAGAGTTAACTTACAGATCTAATACTGCTAGGTTGCGCTTTGACACCGTACACTTTCGGGAAAAGGATTGACGAAAACATCCAATGAAAAGTTTGTTATTTTATTTCTTTAATGATTCCATTGATATGCAGTATTGCAATTGTCGTCTTATAACGTTTGCTTCTTACGCGTTCTCATCTCACTCTGTTAATCAAAGCGTTTTCTTGTGTCAACCTTTGAGCATTGTTCTTGAACGATTGACTGATTGACAGTCATGACATAATTCGACTCTAAAGCGACAGAACCATGAGAACGGGAAGGCGTATAAACGGACGCCATTATCGTGAATGCTACCATCGGCGCAATAGCATCATCGTTCATTAGAATAGTCGGCAACGTCATTGAGTACAGAGACCGACGCCGACGTACGTGTCCTGAGTAATCCGACTATAACGAACGACACCTCCCCTACGACTTGTGTTACTGCCACTAGTGCAGTTACTAGGACGGTTGGCAGTGCCACCCACTGTCGACCAATGACCCTCCCACACACCTATTATGATCGCTTCGACTGTTCGCAATGGTACAGTGACCGTTATCGCCACGATCGCCGGTACTTCCACTGTCGATTAACAGCCCGTGTCATTGCCGTTATAGTCACAGTACAACTATTCGACACTTGACGGAAGTCGCGTAATTGTCCGGTGTAACTTTCATCACTATAATCTACCAAAATTATTGTCTATCAACAGTTAAATCATTCTCGTCGTCGCATCGTAAATTCGAAATACTTGAACCGCGTTAACGATTAACACAATGCTCGGCAGCTCTATCGCCGCCGACTGCCGCACCCATTTAGCATTACCAGCGGAAGCATCGATAACGTCGCCGTCATTAGATCATTCGCGGACTTACGCCGGCAGCGCGATTAATACCGCCACCCTTAATACCAATTTCGTTATCGATCCGCGAGATCGCCATTAGCGAGTCCGTGAGACAATCCGAACGGCAGGCGGCGGTGGCCGCGCGTATCAATAGCCAGGAAGTTGGCGAGTACGTTTCCCTGACGCGTAGCGACAGGCGCGACGGACGAGACTTCGAGGCGGATCGATAACTACGAGTACGCGCGGCGGGCATCGATGGATCGACGTCGACGCAGACGTATGCCCAATCGCTTCTCACGATCGGCTCCCAGGCCGATCCTCCTGATTAATTACGACCGCTACAAAAGGCGTTGCCGACGCGATTTCCATGGTAGCTGGCAGTTTTCACGAGCACTCACGATTATAAGAACGGATCGAGATTGGAGCCCGTCGCCCGAAGATTACATCGTCGACCGCGGGAGACGTTGAATTAATCGGCGGTCAGTCGTAAAGCGCCGAAGCACGTAGTCGGCGAAGATGTTCATCGACGTCGTGAATCCGGGATGTTCGGCACTTTTATGCGCTCCGCGCACCTGGGATGCCCGCGTAAAGTTTGCCGGGATCGGGTGCGAATATACGAGCGTCGCGCTCGTTAGATCGAGGTTTCGCGTGTCGCATGCGTTAACGTTTAATCGCCGCGAGCCGGGGGGCCGTTATTAAGTTTGACGGCGCCTAACTTCGGGACCGATTGGCACGGTCAAAGCGGTATCCTCTGTTTCCCACTTTTATTCCGCCGCTTTTAATTGCTCCTCCGGCCTTTCCCGTTTCCAGCTTCGTATTCTCTCGGACAGCGAACTGAGCGCTGTGACTGCTTCATTTTTATTACTCGGAATATACGGCGAAGAAGAAGCGGTGCTATTACGGCGCCGCGGAAAAAAATCCAACTAACGAAAATAAACAAATACGTAAGTAAGATGAAAGTCGACGACAAGAAAATAACGGGATAAGTAAAAGATTGGATCCTTTATAGGTAGATTGGCAGCTTTCAAGTGGGATGTCGAGCGACGCCGTAAAGAATGCCAACGATTTGCCGCGGCGCGTATTTGTAACGGCAAAAGATATAATACGTGCGCTTTGAAACGACATTCACCGACGCGCGTAAAAAGGTGTATGAAGAAATACGCGCATAGTAGCATATACGGCCGGATGTACGTGCTGGCACACGTGTGGTTCTATCTGCGTTACAATGACGTACCAACAAAAACGGGCGCGATACGTTTCGTGGTCGCGATCTCCACCGTGCGCGCGCGCGCGCGCGCTCTCGCGTCTCTCAATCAGAGCTATCGATCGAGATCATCGATTACACGGTTAGCGCTGCACCCGTTAATTGCATCAGCCGACGACTCGAAATACTTGGAATCTCGATTATACGGGCTTCCAGCACGAGAGAAACGTGCAACAAGTGTGACTGCTTCATCAATCTCCTCGTGCGTGGGTAGGCGTGAGAAACTGCTCGCCGCGAAGAAGCGAGAGAGAAAGAGAGTGGGAGGGAGGGAATGAAAGACGAAGGGAGATCGAACGAATAGGAGAGTGAGAGAAACGAGCAGGTATACAGAAGGACAGAGAGTAAGAGAGCGAGTGAACGGCACAGAGGAGAGAGTGCAAACGTTCGAAAGGTCACATTTCTCAGATTTTCTCGAGTTCCCGGTGACCCCTCGCGCGGGGGGAAGTTCGCTCTGCGCAAACAAAGAAGGGAGTATGGAGAGTTACACACGCCCACACACGGTGCGCGGGCGCGGGCGCGATCTTGCCCGGTCTACGACCGTTTCCCGCGAATCGCTGACCCGGATCGAGCCCCTCACTTGGGCGCGAGCCTTTGAAAATCCATGGAATTTCCCGACGGCGATACGCCCATCTGCCGTTGGAACGCTGCACTCTCGATGCGCAGTTTCCGAGCAATTATTATTCGCCGCGCGTACTATTGGCACAGTGTATCGGCCGTTATTATTATTGTATCAGTGTCTTTTACATCGGTCCGACGTAATGCACACGGCTCGGATTTCCTCGCTTGGATTCCTCTTTCGAACTCGCTTCGCACATATGGGCGTTGCAGACACTGCCTGCAATATAGAATTCGTATGTAACATATAATGCACTACGTGTTATTTGTATGAAATTATATTTGATGCCGCGTCCTCCCGAACGTCGGTAAGCTACTAAAAAAAGTCTCTGCGTAGTTCGGATGCTTCTTGAAACGAAAGACTGCGCTGAAATCGTTGTAGAATAAACATGTCGTCCGGATTATGCAAAGCAACAAGAGATCTCGAATGCATTTCCCATTGTTTCGCAAGTGACTCTCCGCGCCCGTCATTTCTTCCTGCACCGGCTCTGCTAAACCAGTTTACAAAGGCATTGCACCGCGAAATAGGAGCTCCAACATTAACAGCGTCCACGTGAACGCTATCAGCTGGAATAGTCGGCTGACGTCGTGACTTGTGCGCCACGTCGGCGATCAGTCACGAACGAAATTATTCCTCCGGCGAATAGTGTCGCGCGGAGCGACCAATTCCGAATCGGTCTCTCGTTCGTCGTCGAGCGCCGCTAATCCAGTTCACACGCGGCGACTTAATCGATCCCTTCTGTCTCATCGAAGCGTCGTCGGCCCCGTTCCGCACAGGCTGTGACGCCAATACTCTTTTTCCGCGGAGGCCACACTCATCGATCGGCGCACGAAAGCGGTCGACGGCCGTCTGGTCAGCACGCGCCACAAGCAGAGCTAATGGCGTCCCCCGAAAAATTTATTGCTTCCGTCTCGTCGTCGGCGCACTCCCGAGGCAGGCAGTTTTTAATCGGCGCGACGTTAGACAGCGCGCTCGCGCTGGCCCGCAAAAAGCGTCGCAGCAGCACAGTGCGCGAACCGTTACGCAACGAAGAAACCGGCCGGAATTGGCCGGACGATTGATGCCGGTGTCCGCGGAAAATAACGCCATGCCGCGAAATGGGCAAGAACGATCGGCTGTCCCGTCTGAAATCGATCGATCGATCGATCGATCGCAGCTGGGCAGTCCGCGTCGGCGCCCGCTCGTGCTTCCCTTGGAAAGGCGATCCAGCGTTATCTCGTCCCCTCCCTGCGCCCGTGCGACCCGCGCGCACCATGATTATTTCCATAAATCCCTTCTCATACCATTCGTTTCCGTCCGCGAAGATTGCGGATTGACGCAAGTGCTCCTGCTCGATATCGCCTGGAACGCGGCCGTGCTGTTTTTTCCGCCCCCTCTCTCCCGCTCTCTCTCCACGATTCACGATCGATGTAAATCCCCGACAAAGCGGGCAACGCCCGACACGCGTACATTTATTCGCGCCGCGATACCTTCGGCAATTTACGAACGACACTTTTTCAACCGCGCGCACTCCCGCCTGAACGTCTGAATTTCGGGCGTGCGCGTCCATATTTCACCGCGTGACCGGCCGTGGAGCGAGAGCGAGAGGCATTGCCTCGCTAATTTTCCCCCCGACCGCGACCCGTCGCCTCAGGGAATGGCGCAATGCGCGAATTGGCGAGATATCGAGGAAGACGCGGCCGCTCGATTGACGACGTCTTCGAAACGTCCCGCGCGCGACGACAGAAGCGAGGTTAAAATGACTTTCTCCGCTCGATCGGGCCCGATCAGAGAGCCAGCTCGCCGGGCACGGACCTTTCTTACGGCGGATTCCTCGTTCGCTCCGTGGGTGATTAGAGTGGGTGGGAGATGTAGGACGGAGGAGGCGCAGCTCTATTGGATTCACGCTTGCGTGCAGCCAAGAGTGTGAAGATCGCGCGGCAGATCTTTCCCTTCACATCGGCGAGCTCTGGTTTCTTCGTCTGTTCGCCGAGATTGCCCCGAGATTAAATCGCGTTACGATCCTGGGCGTGGCGCGACGAAACAGTTATGTTTCCCGTGACGTTTATGAGGATCACGGTGCCGCGCCGAACGAATACGCTCTCTCGGCCCCGAGACAAGCCCTCGCTGTTACAGGTTGGCGTCTGTCTGGTCGAATGTCCGATTCGATCTACCTGCGTACTGCATCACTTTCGGCTGTCTCCACTGCTGCGGAAGTCGGTAACTTGTCTGCGCGTCACGTCAAAACGTCTGACTCGTTTTCGGTTAAAGTTGATGTTTCAACTGTTTTGCTTTCAAGGATTCAGGGATTTATATTTGAATTTACGAAATTCATTGGCATTGATGTGTAGTCTGTTTACGCATTAATGTCATTATGGGAGTGGTTTGCGTGTTACATTTACACTTCAGCCGCAGGAACGATTATTGGCATAATTATTACCGCTGTTACGAATTTGCTTTCGCTGGTTAGTGAAATAAAAACCAAGCGCCGAAGTCGGGTCTCTGACTCTCTCGTGAGCCGCAGTGGCAGGCGAGACGCTTAATTACCGAATCGGTGCCATTAGCCTGACGGATAATGAATTTGTTGAGTACCGTAGATAGACGACAGGGGCGATTTTTCACGCAGCTGCATTCGCGCGCGCGGCGAATGAAAAATTTGTCGGATTACGCGATTACGGAACTGTTAACACAGCGATTAAGACTAGAGACTCCGAGCGTACTCGCACCGTAGAAAAAGCGTAACCCAGGCCGTTCGTTGAATTATTATCGGAGTGACTCACATGGAACCAGTTTTCGCGCGTGCACCCAATATTAATATCCCTCGATAGCGAGAAACCAGTTCGATCGCGGACTCTGACGGCCCTTATTGGCGGCAGACGAAAAAAGCGGGTGATGAATCGCTTTCAGATTAGCGAAGCCCTCTCTTTCCTTCGCCGTCTCTTTCGCTTTTCCGTTCTCCCTCAGCCCTCTTCCGACCCTCACCGCGGACGGATCATTTTTCATACCACTCGCGGCCGCAACGTGTCGCGCCCGCCAACGGGACGCGTCGTGGTCCTTTTTATTCGACTCTCTCCTCTTGCCGTGCGACGCCGGACATCCGGCCACTCGCCCTGCACCTGCAAACGTCACAGTCAGAACATGCGTTCGCGATGTGCGAGCATGCTTAATCAGTCGGACGAGCGATAGGTTCAACGCGCAGCGAAGCAGCGAGAACGCTTCGAAGGCACTTCACAGTGACGTACCAATGTCAATATCACTCCCCGCTTCTCCTCGAAACGGGTCAATTTACTACTACTCGACTTAAGTATGTCATTGTAATGAAATATCGTTTTTAATCATTTAATACGAATATACGTTTGTGACGCCTACGGCAGCCGGCATTGTGTATTATGGAGACAGGTCACATAATTCTGTACAGTGAGAAAAATATAGCAAAAATTGTTGTGTCACAAGCTTTAGTCTTCTCCAAATTTCCGTCCTTACCTTCGTTTAAAAGCCTTTAAGTAGCGTGAAAAGAATCGAGTTTACATAAAGAGCCGTTACAAAAAAAGGGCGCCGGTTAACGAGGTGAAGAAAGAAGGCTGGCAGGAAGCGATACATTCTTCCTACAGGGGTGTTTTCGCCCTCTTCTTCTCCGCCACATCCTCTTGCCTCGTTTCCTTCACCCGAACAAGCAGCGACGCTTTTCTCTCCCAGTGACACTCGCACATAATCCGTCGTTGTCACATAACCGACGATCGATGGGCACTGCTTTGATTGACGTTCGAAACCTAATATCCGAAATGCGTCAGGGAGAGGAGGTCGGAAAATGTATGAGGGCCGTCCCCGTGGGAACCGCGAACCTTATACGACCGTAGCCCCATAAAGTCGTCCGCAAGCTTCGACGTAATCGACTTTCTTGTCATTTTCTTTCGTGAGAAGTGACGTTACGTGTATACGTATACAACGCAATACGTCGATACACGTATATACATACATATATATTCGAAATAGGTGGGCGTTCAAATAAGTGTACGTATATGCACGTGTATAGACGCCATACTCTACCGCCACTCGAGTAAACTCAATGTGGCACCGATTGAAGAAAGTGCCTCGAGATATTGACGACGATTCCCGATATCGTTTTATCCCCTTTTTCCTTCGAGCGAGCCAGCCGCCGGGTTAAAGCGGATTGTTATTTTCTTCATTCCGAGGGATACGTAACGGTGCGCGTAATAATTCCCTCGTCATTGCGATTCGATTTTCGCCAGGTTTAATGAACGAGAAAGCTGTCTCTCTCTCTCTCTCTCTCTCCTCTTCTTTTTTCCACCGTCCCTCCCTCTGGAGCGCAGATGCAGAGAATCGTTTCCATTAAAATAAATCACTCGAATGATTGACACATTTGCGACAGACGGACAGAGGGAATGGAACGGGATAGACTGACGGATAGACAGACAGTGAGGTAGTTGACGATGTCAAATCGAAACCCGCATCTTATACGATCGTTTCCCGCTTCTGAGACCGCACAATACCGGGCTCCTGATTATCCCGCTGCCTCGCCAACGCCGTCCAATCTAATCCCTCTTGCTGCTGCGCATTAATGAACCGGAGGTGAAAGGGCGCGACGAACAAAGCGAGGAATTTTTATCGCATAGCATCCTCACGAACAGAAACGGTCAGATATAGAGAAAAATAGAAAGAACGGAGGAGGGCGGGTGGGGGCTGGGGGAGTGGTCTTTTGAGAGAGACAGAGAGGCAGACACAAGGAAGAGGCTAGCAGACGATATGAGTGAAAGAGATAGAGAGGAAAGCGGCAAAGCTTCGTAGCGAGAGAAAGATGAATAGACGGATAGCTAGGCAGACGATGAAAAGGAGAAAAGAAATGGGGGTGGGCGACGGTTAAGGGGCGGGAGGGGAGACAGAGGTACGTTGAAGAAGTCGTTTCCAGGGATGGTTCTTTTATAGACCCGGGGCTCCGTAGACGAGCGGTGTTAAAAGGAATACTTCAGAAAGAAGCATCGCAACGTCGTCGTATCTCTTGTAATCGACGCCCTGCCCTCTCCTCATTCTGATCCTCACCGTTCCCCCTGGCCTTCCTTCTTCTTCTTCTTCTCCTCCGTTTCCTCCTACCTTCGAGTCTTTTCCATGAGCAGCTTTTCGCTCTGGGCTCTCTCCTTTCTATCCGCGGCCGAGGGAAACTAGTCTCTCCATACGCGTTCGCGGCGAGCGTTTTAAATTCATTCGGTCAACGGTCCGACGTGATCCTCGGCGGATCGGCGAGAATTATTTGATTCCCCTCTTCGTTCGCCGCGCACGTGGCGGCTTACGCAAGTGACGCGTTTTGTCCCGTTAAGGGAAATCCGCCGTCTGTGTCGCGACGATTTTTGCCTTTGTCGGACGACTCGCGAAACTCCTAGACGATTGTTCTTGCCGCCAGCCGCTCGACGCGGACGTACGGGAGTTCATTCTTTATGCCTTGTGCCTCACGAGAGGGATTGAATACGGCGTGACGATTAAACGCGCGCACTTCTTTCTGCGCCCGTGTGCGTCGGTACCGTTGCCAATGATAGTATTCTCATCATAGACTCCGCGGTTTCGATTTCCGCGGCCATTTCCTTCGGAGTGCCTCGCGATTCGTGTACGCTCGTCGTAAATACAGGTATCGAATTGTATACGCTCATGCTGCATGAATTTCTCATTGCGTACGGTCCGCGAGCGTACAGCTCGAGATTCGTGCAGAATTCGTGACGTAAATTCTACATTGACAGGGCGCATACACCTTAAATAACGGTACGAGCTCGCTCGGCTGAACTCATGAAATCGGTTTTAATCGATCGCGCGGCAGCATTTGCTACGTGAGACGTAAGAGCTCTTGGCTTTATAGAAATTACCTTTGCGAAAAAAGACACGACAAAAACGGGTACGCTTAAATTGGAATAGAGCGTTAGAAAGTTTCATTCTATCGTCCACGTGCTCTTATTCCTATTAAATCGAACTAGAACGGGCAGATAGTCGTTCGATAATTCGCACTTACCGGTCACGCATCGGGAAGATCATTGACATTGAACTTGCCCGAGACGTACGTCCGGATACCACGATGACGAGGCAAAATGAGGAAACCAGCTCTGTTCCCCGAGACTCGTATTAGAAATCAATGGATCGGGAAGCGTTCAAGGACCGTCTCTCGAGCGGCTAGAGGTGGTATCAATAGAGCCTAGTGATATCTCGCGTGGCACGGTGCTAATAGGAGGACTGTTATTTTTTGCCGGCGATAGGTATCCATTAAGCTGTGTAACCATTCGTACGCGAGACGCTTTGAGCGACGAGAAATTTTAATTTCACACTTCACACGGAGGTGGTCCGCTCGCCCGCGAGAACAGTGAGACGAGAAAAGGCGAAGGTGCGCGATCACGCTCGTCGAGCGATTAAAAACTCATTACCGCGCGCGCGATTTTATTTACTTTTCATTCGGCGCGTCGGTAACAATTACACTGACCGGGCGTGGGATAAGGAAAGTTCATTGCGAAACTCGCTGCTTAAGCAATTAGAAGCTGGTAGCAGGACGGACGCGGCGCAAATGAACGGGCTTAACCGTTACTGCCCGTTATTTTCTCCAATAGATCTAATGGGAGAGTTAAACGAGACCGTACAAACCGATTCTTTCCGATGCTTAAAAAAGCAGCTAACTACATGAGCACACAGGCCCGCGCGTACCGCCGCATACACGCCCGCGGATACGGCTTTCTGCGAGACTACTTTCACGCTAATCTCCAGAGACGTCGATACGTCTGATACGTTACGGTAGATCTGATCGCTCCTAACGCCAGCGCGCCGGACAAAACGCTCCGAAAGTAAAGTAATCGACCGGCAGAATTTGAATGTCACCGTTCCGATCGAAGGACACCTCTGAGCCACCGGCCCGAAGCAGTTTGTCGTGGCAAACCCAATTCCAGGAGTCGTTTCCTCGCGTGTCCGGCGGATTCACCTTGCCGGTGGCCAAAGGAGATGAAATGGAAATTGGGAAAGGAAGGGAGCGGAACGAGTGGAATAAATTCTTGCGCCTCGCGGAAGGTCGGGGGAAAGTCACGGGCCGATTACGATTTATTAGGCGACCCCGCTGTATTTAGCTGACTTTCCGCATGTCAAGGGGGAGATGTATTCGCAAGGGGGCGGTGCGACTTGAAAAATTGCCGCCGACGATCGGACTGTCGGCTGGCGTAAAAGCCTGGCGATAGCTCATTGCTCAAAACAAACCTGTTAATGCCGGTGGGTGTTCGTTCTCGGCCGCGTGTACGCCACGCCGACCGGGCATGGATGATGTATCTATTACCCACTCTATCACGATTCATCCCGAATGATGTAGAGCCGACGGCCCCAGCTTACGACAAGGTGAGATCGGGCCCTGACTTAAAGCGTGGAAGCAGAACGAATCGAACAAAACGACGCCCGGTGCCTTTGCCGCTGATCCCGGGGAGAAGGGGAAGGGGTCGAGCGTGCAACGCCCGATTAGGATTTATACGACGATTTACGCGGATCCGTTTAATCTAGCGCATTATCTCGCCGAACGTCCGCCTTCGTCAGGAACGCACTCAGCCGTGCACAGGAAGAAAATCTATAGAAAACGAGCATCGCGCGAAGCGGTCTTGACCGGCGTGAGAGGGGGCTTTAAAAGAGTTATACAGCGAGCCGAGCCGGCAATCGATCGCTCGTTGCGGATGTGTTAATGAAAACGAGACGGGATCATCGAAATTTTAGCGAGCGCGAGCAGAGCGCCCGCGGCTTAACGGTAAAGCGTCCAGGTTACTCGTCGACAATTAATCCTCCGAGCATCCATGTTTTTTTTTGCTCCTTCATCAGTTTTTTTTAACGTGTATATACTCACAGAAGATCCATGGGACCTGTCGTTGTAGGCCGTGCGTCGTCTAAATCGCGTTCGAAGATCCGCGGGTACGCAGGCTGTGAAGCGGCTGTGTGTGAAGCGCCGCTCATGTGCACGCATTATCCGGCACACGGTGGCGAGTTACACGAGAGGCAGGCGAGAGTTCATGTAATTCGTTATTCGAGTTATCTCGTCGGGAGCGTCGAGAGTTGTCGAGAGCGTTAATTGTCGTTACGCGTCGTGCGAGGAGAGTCGGCGAGCCCTGGGCTTTGCGCGTCTTATAATCGCGGCTCGTCAGACGAGTAACGCAGAGATCGAGACGGACGTTGACGGGTAGAATAGATCCTTCGACTCGTTGTCGGCCGGGGGGCATCAGTGACATCGTCGGCAACTTTGATCGATGGCGAACGGTAATTTTCGCCGTTTCGTTCGGACCTGATTAATGCTTTCGGAATCCCGACAATGTGGCCACTTGAACGCCGAGTCGTCGACTAGTTCTGAGGATATCGACTGTAACGCGATTGTTGTTTCACTCCATTCACTCTGCGCTCTCTTAATTTACATGTACAAAGATCTACTTCTGCGACCGTTATTGATGGGCTTCGTTTTTTTAGCTCGATCGCAGGGACAATTTACAATGTTCTAACAGAATTCGTAGTAGTGATAAAGATAGATGTGGCGCCGAATAAATGGGCAGTATGGAAACTTCTTGAAAATCACCCGCACGCTACATTAACTAAACTGGATTCCATTTAACTTTATCTATTACTAACTTCTATCCGAGCGCCTAAGTTTCATGACACTCGATCATTCTAACTGCTCCCGCCTCACGTATATTACACCTATCGCCCCGGCATTGACAAATGTAATTGAGACAGTAGACATCGGGACCGGTAACACTGAAACAGAGAATAAAATCGCGCGCTCATTTAGACCTGAAAAGTGGTTCCAAGGGCACGACAGACCGTTTAGGATTTATAAGGCGGCTCGTGCTCGCACACTTAGCTTCGCATGCTCCCAAGGCCTAACAAGAGGTACCGCGGGCTGTGTAATTCCCATAGAGGCGCACCGTGAAAAATGCGCCGATTACGCAACGCCCTTCACCGCAATAACGTATCAACATCTCGGCACAACATTCGTTTTATCGAAAGACCGAACCTCCGCCGCCGCCGCCTTCGATGATCCTCGTGGAAATTGATTTGCACGAAAGCTGCTGACCCCTGCTTAGAAATCATTCCGGCCGCTCGTGATCTCTTTTCGAGCGGCGGATCTGTGAGTCAGCGCGGTTAATTACGCCAGACTGGATACCTGCCGACAGGTGCGCCGGTGTAACGTGTTTCGAGTGCACGTTACTGGCACGGCAAGCTTAAGCCTTAGCACACACCCACACAGAGGCGGGCCAGCGAGAGAAGCCCGTGTGGAGAGTGGCCGCTTAGGTGCACCGTTCCTATGTATGTATATACGCACGTTTACGAGCGGGGTTAGGTTAGCCAACTAAGATCCGTAACTCGTTGGGAGTAACGTAACACGTTACCTAATCGCGCTCCTGGCCTCACCTCGCCTCGCCTCGCCTCGCCTCGCCTCGTTTCCTCGCGTTACGGGCGTTCTGTTCTGAGTTACGAGTCCGATGGCAAAATTAATTGACGTTGCGCAAACGATTGTGCCGCCGCGCGCTGTATGTGATTCCTTGGCTGCGCGGCACGAGTGCCGTGGAAAGAAGCGGCAGAAGGAGAAGGGGTCGACGCACTCTCCTCTCATTCGGTAGGGATTTCGTCGATCGATCGCCCGGCCGAAGTCGAGTAGTCACGTACCGGGCGTGTGTATTTGTATACGTCGAACGCGAGCGTGCCCTCGTGCCGTTCGCCGATTCGAGCGGGAGTCATTGATCGATGAGAGAAGAGAATCGTAAGCCGATTTCGACATTTCGCTCGACTCGCCATTGTCACGACTCGCCCGGTCGGAGACACGCTCCTTCTCACGAGACAATGTTTCTCAATCGAATACCGCCGGCTTAGCGTCGGCCGGGGACTTGTAAAGCAGGTGAACGACTACAGCGCGTATACCTTTCGCCTAAGTGATTCGCGAATTGAAATAAGCGAGCCGCTGTTAATAACGCCTGGAACGCAGTCTCTTTCCGTCGACAGCATAAATTCCCGGGGGCGTCGTCGTTCCACAAACGTGTATCGGCCGCCAATTAATACGTCAGTGGCGCGCATACATAATGCGACGCGCCGAAACGGTGCGCGATCTTCTTCCCGCAGAAACGAAATTTCCCCGACGGCTCACCGATACACCGGTTAACGTTAATAACTTCTTCGGCACACAAGCGGGGCGCCGCGGTAAAATTCATCATCGGCTTTCCATTACGTTTATCTCTCGAAGTTTGACCCACTTCCCGCTGACGTCGCCATCGAAGCTCCGCTAAGCACTCGTCGAGGCATCAATTAGCCGGCCGGATCGAGATGATTTACGACGATTCGCATGAATTCGCGGCTGCTCGCAGGCCTCGGCTAGAAGTAGGCTAACCACGCGCGCCCGTCTAATGACCGTTCGAGCTTTGACAGTGGCCAGAACCACCTGTTGTGCTGTGTCGCCGTTGTTGCATGACCGAACGCCGCGGTACGCGTGCGCGGTCACACATTCTGTTCGAAAGCAAAGACCCGACCTGTGCGTGCTGGGAATGCGTTACGCAAGTTCGACGCCAACCTGGCCAACGTTCTCTTCATTGTCCCCCTTCTCTGGGACTAGCGTCCCACGTGTCGATGCTCGGACGCCGAGGATAATCGTCGGCGCGTTCTCTAGTTCCGAGAATAGGACGGATAGACTAATATTATTGTTACTACTGTATTACTACGCCGCGGCCGCTGCGTTTCGATCCGCGACTGATTCCGAGCTGCGAACTGGGAGGCTCGCTGTATCAGACTACTCTGATCTTGGAGCTTTTCGTTTGGCTAACCTTGCGAGTGGATAGAGGTATGCAGCGGCACAGGAAACAGTAGACGATAGAGTTAATACTGATACGGATCGCTCGGAGGCAGGAAAAACTGTTCCACTGTTTTACATGAGAATATGAGCGTGCTCGTCAAAGCGGCTGTACTCATGAAACAGGATCTGTGTAGTGCGTGCACGTACTTATATTACTATCTAGTACGGATAGTTAGTCGTAGTAACTCCGGCACCATTCAACCTGGAGATTGTACTACTAGAGTGTGCCGCCAGTAGGGGAGTCTCTCTCCGTCTTTCACATTTGAAAGTCGATCTACCCGCGCGATAGGACGGGAAGCAAATTATTCGTTGATGCTATCGTCGGTGTATCAGAGGTATTACGGATTATTCAAAATACTCCGTACTTCGTCATCGTTCCTTATGCCGATGGCAGCGCGTATTCCTTTATCGTTGCGTGAAGTGAATCCCGTGAGCTGCTGGCCTCTCGCTTGTTTCGAATGACAATGGAAGCAATAAAAGTCGATGGTATTATTACCACTTACGTGAGAATTATATTCAATGCTGACTCTCGTAATTCGCCTAAACGAAATCGTCGTCATTGTTTCGAACGAGAAAGGGTCACTCGGACGGGTATAAATAATCTTGGTCGCCCTTCTATGAATGCATGTATTATACATGGAGGATGTTTAGATTGTCGCCAATGATAACGTCGGGTCAGCTATGATAAACAGAGCGACGAGTGGACGTAACGGCAGACATGATCACATTTCGAGTGAATTTAAACGAAGGGTAGACGCTGGACTATCGTTTGCATAATATCCTGTTCTGAGATATCATACTAAGATACAGGCATCGGGCATAACTACGTCACCGCTGTTATTTCGAGATGTCGACGTATTTCGTTGATAAATCTGATCTAAAGAGGAACAATGCTTGGTGTAAGCGCTCCTTGTGTGCTGCGTGCAAGAAGGATTTTATCATTTTACTTAGCTAATAAGCGAATAAATAATATACTCACGTGTCGTACTTGTCCTTGTCCCTTACACGCTCAAACGTCGACTGTAACTTAGAACGTGTCAAGACTGTTAAGACAAGTACACTGAGGTCGAGAGTTACTGCAGTTGATCGTTACTTACATGTAGCGTTTCACTGCGGAGAGTTACTCGCAGAGTGAACTACTTGTGTTGAGAAACTGCATTAATGTCGGAAAACTAAATTTAGACACCCCTTAATACAACGATTGTTCCGTTAGTTTGGGAAATTAAATCAGACAAGAGTGAACTTCGACATTCCACAAAACTGGAACCAACATTAAAATATCTGCCACAAATCCCCATTAACTGTGTCGAACGAAATACTTTTCTCTATTGTTAAAATTATAACGTATGCGTAAAATACAATAACTCAATTTCTTAAAATTATTATTTGAAGTATACATATATTGTATGTTGTAATATTTGTTGCTTCCAAACGGACACAAGAATCGAAACGCATCCCTGTTGTCCAGTTACCATACAGACGCATCTACGAAACAGCAATAAATTCAATAAGCATCCTACAGTTCTAATATTGCATTACCCACCCCGAATGCGATATACCGCATTGTAGAAATTGAAATCGACCGCGACCCCAAAGAGTCTTTCTTCGAAATCTGCAGGCTAGACGTCGACCCTCTGACTTGATTCAACTGACCCAACTCATCCGATAGTCCTTTTTTAAGCGTCGATCGGTCTCGCGCGGCCCTATTGATCGTATGCAAACGACGTCGGACGTGAATTTCGAGATATGTACGTCGTCGCCTGAAGGCGGCCGGCGTTGTCGCCCAGGATAAATTGGCGGACGTCTCCTTCGGAATGGCTCTCGTGGGTCCGACGTCGGCGTGTTACACTCGCGCACCGAAGGTGATACCAAGGCGCCTGCACTTCCGGTGCCCCGGCCAACGCTCGAGATAGGGATGGCAGCTACATCCGTTAGGGTGGTGAAATGCTATACCTCCGACGTCCTAGCCACTATCTGCTTTTTCTCTCTCTCTCTCTCTCTCTCTCTCTCTCTCTCTGTATATCCACGTACAGATAACGCTGTCTCCTTTTTTCTTTCTCTTACCCGCTGCCTAAGTCGTTACTTTCTTCGCTGAGTTTCCTTACATTCTCCTGTCTGCCTCTGACTCCTTTTCTCTTTGTTTTCCTTTTCAGCGCTGAATATTGGTCTGCCGGCTTTGTAGGGGACAGGTTTCCCCTTTGGTACACTTGGCTGAAATTCGTGCAGGTCTTTGACATCCTGATGGTCGCAACGAAATAGAATTTGTAGTACAGCTGGCTATTGGAATTTTACTTTGCTGTCCGTAATACGTTAAATGCACCCGAAACGGAGAACTGTAAATTTGATTGTTGAAATCGAAGCCATTCGAGTAGCGAATAAAAAGTACGCGACACTATGAGTGATTGCAGGCGCGTCAGCGAAATTCAGAGTCATGCATAATGAATTTCCATTTTCCGCGCGGGTTAACGCTTGTCCCCCTACCCCCCGGGTGCCCCGCCTTCTTTTAATACATCCCCCGCTTAATTTAGCGGCTCTTTTCATCCTCGTCGTCGTTCCTCCGCTTCGCTCCGTCGCGTGCATACACTCCTGCCGCTCCTTCGTCATCTGCCCTTCGCCATTTGGAGCCCTCCCGTCTACTCGTCGGCTCACCCCTAGAGAAATCAAGCTCGTCTACGGGCTACTTTCACGAAGGCGCGCGTGGACGATGTTGCGCTCTCGGGTTTCTTTGACACCGCACTGTGTCATCCGAGACTTTCGCGGCTACCGTGTATTACGTTTCCGGGGGACCGGTGTAACGGATGGCAGCGGTAAATATTCTAATCGGGGCATCGCGCCGACGACAACGTAGAGCCGTTGCGTACGGCACGACACTGCCCACCTCCTCGTGTTTCCTTTTCCTCCCTCTCTCTCTGTCTTTCCCTCTTACTTCCACCTCGCTTTTCTCTCCTCGCACGTCCCCTACCTCCGTTCGCGTGTGACAAATACAGTCCCCAGGAGCTCGTGCTTCGTGATGCCACGCACGAACCCGGCATCTACTACTTTATTCCATTTCGAGATATATATTTTTCCATTTCGAAATACGACTTCCCCCCGACTCATTCTCTTCCTTCTTCCGACAGTGCGCTTCTTGTTTTCCCTTTCGTGCCTCCCTCTTTTTCGGCTCCTCGTTGTGCACGCTTCTCCGTCCGGTTAGGCGCCATCTTACTTTCGGATTGAAGTCTTTGAAACACACTGCACTACCGCGGTACGTCTGATAACACGCTTTCGAATACACCGACGATCGAATTTGCAGTTTGCACTCGGCTTCGAAGTTTCAGGCTGCATGGTTTCGCGCTCGGTTGATGGACGCTAATGGATACATCTAAGTAAGCTAGACGTTGGTGCGCTCCTGGTGCCAGACTGATGTGTTTCAATTGGTCGTCTCCGTTGGGTTCAACTTTGGAATCCGAGAGATACTTGGTAATTAACCGATTAATCCCTAGTGCTTTCGAAAGACGAACGCTGTTATATTATTCAACGTCGCGTATCAACGACCCTGAATCGTTCGAATGTGGCTTCTCTGTTGCAAGGGTTCAGAATTTCGTCATGCGCAGGCCTTTTGTATGCACAGCTGGCGTGATGTAACGTTTCGGGATCCTGTAAGAATTTGTATATGCAACATTTTTGATTCGCAAACACTGGCCAGCGTAATCATAATTGAGTAACGTTAACTCGCGGAGAATTCGATGGTTTCCGCGACTTCTTAACGATCCTAATGAGTTACGAAATAGCTTCCACCTCTTCTATTCGCCGATAAAGCCCAATAACCGTGGCGGGCGCGCCATAATCGAATTTACGACTGGCAGAAGTTTTACCGTGTCAGAAGGATAAGGGAGGGAGCTAAATGATCAAAGAGTCCTGCACGTCGTTCTTAAACTTTATTATCATCATTATCGGATAGTAGAAGCCTTGGCAGCCTGTCGGGGCGAGGAAAAGAAATCCGATGGAAGCAGAAAAGATTCATGGAATTGCAGGTGTAAGGAAAAATTCAAGACATATATACGACCTGCAGGCAAATCTCCGGTAATAACGATGCATCTACGGTGCATGATAGAAAAGCAAGCAGCAACAGATTTTATCCCCCTGTAATTTTCATGACCGACTTCCTCAACACACGAGCCGGTCGCATAACGTTACGAGCGTGCGCGTACACGAGCATTGCCTGGCGCGGCGGAAAAAAGTACGGAGTGTGGTGTGGTGGCAGGTTTAGGCTCGCTTGATTTACAATGCGTTCGTGATAAGTTTGTGTCTCACGATGTAACACTCGCGGGCCTTGTATCGTGGCAGGTGTACACCCGTTACCGTACACTTCTCGCTTCGCCTTGAATGATGATCGTCCTGACGTCGATAATGATCCTGACGTGCGCACGATTTAATGCGACCGGAGGAGTAGCGCGGATCCGAGCCGCAATTCAATGATACCGATTCGAAGTCCGCGTGCGGAGCATCGAGCTCATTACTGCATGTACGAGCACGCCCGCGCGTGTGTACGTTTGTGCATTGCGAAATACACACGGGATATACGCCAGAATACGATCGCACGATTGGCCGGGGCCACAGGTAATATCCGATGGTTCATGCAAATCTCCGTGTATCGCCTGCTTTCTCCTGTATCTCTACCTACCTTCATCGCTATCCTTCCCTCATCTCGTTCTCACTCGTTCTCTCTATGTTCATCTCAGCTTCTCTCTTCTCTTTCTCACTTTCGATCCTTCTTCATCTTCTTCCCCTTCCTTAAGTTCGCAGATTGTCTTCATCAAACGGCTTCGATTTTAATATGTTTATCCACTGGTCTACTGGCACGGTAATACTTTTCAGTGCAAGCGTCTTACGATTAGACAAGCGCGAATAACGTGCGTATTTTTTTCGTCTGTAATAACCTGAAGACACTTTGTCGTGTAATGGGAATATCCTTAATAAGAGATAAGAAGTGTCGTGGAAACGGTGGCGGATTTTAATATAACGCTTTCTGCCCGCGGAGGGTCGGCTGGATATGAAATACGCAGAAAGTATTATCAGGGGTCGTAAAATGTTTAGAGGGTGAAACCGCGCTCGCGACTCTTTTAATGCTCACCGTTCTTTAACAGCCGTATATCAGCCGCGGCATTGTGCGTCGGCCGTTTAGAAAAAGCGTGGGGAGATAAAACCGTATCGATTTGATGCTCTCGCACGCCACTCTTCGTTAAATTCATAATTTATTCAAATCGGCCGTAAAACAGGCGCTCGTTCGCTGGAATTCGCTATGTTCAATGCATCGTCGACGTAATTAATTAGCATTTGTCGCGTGACATTGTAAATTGAATATCATCCGATTGATGCAATCGTCGCGAAGCACTTTTCTCCCCCCCACTCCTCCTTTACCTTGCCACTACCATTTAATCTGATGCGCGACTCGTCGCGCCGACAACGACAGCAAACAAACGGACAACGATCGATACCGGATGGATAAGCGCAACAAAAATTCATGACCATGCGCCCGGTGGCGGCGTGTTGGGTGCGCGCGGGGTCATCGCGGATGCGATGGTAGAAAGAGAAAGGGAGGGAGAGTCGGATAGGTGAATGGTGAACTCCCTTTTTTTTCCTCTGTTTGTCGCCGACACCAGGGTCGAATATATCCGATCATATTTATCCGTCTGGCAAAACGTATTGCAGCGGGGCTTGAGTTATGAATTTGCCGCGCTTAAATGCGAGCGCCGAATAAACCGGTCGAGCGGAAATGTTTTTCCGCGATTTACGATGGGCCCGGGGCCGTAGGGCCGGCCCACGGTAGTATATTGATCCGTCGCAACTTCTTGTCCGCGTAAATTGGCCGGGATAGATTGAGATTGTCGAATCCACATAAGTGCTTATTGTGAAAAATTGATCGAGAACGGCAAAACGGAGAGGCCAAGTAACCGTGACACCCGATAAGTAATTCAAAGTAGACGAGGTCAAATAAGTTAAGTTGATTCGAAAAAGCTGTTAATAGTGCCCATAGGTAGAGTTTGTAGTAATGAATAACGGAAAATACTCAGATGAGACTAAGTAAGTTGAGTTGAGCTGAAATACAATTACAGTATCGATAGGTAGAATGTTTGAGTGCGATGAAAATGCAGACTCGGTTAAGAGACTGAAGGAATGAATAGGGAATTTGGGTGAGTGGAGTGTTAGAGGTGTGCGGCTAGTCCGACCTTTGGATCAATCGGATTCTCATCGGTTTCGGTCGAGTTGGATAGCCGAAACTTTCCAATACCGTGAAGGTATGCTCGGTTGCCTGACATTTTGAGTGTCCGATAGTCGGTATAGAATACGTTTTATCTCCTTGGCTCGCAATCCCCAATTTTTCGTGAACATTGTTCGAAAAATTGAGAAACTCCGTCCGATCAGATAAGGTTACACTCCACTTAACGGTCAAGCACACGTAATGCTGGATACAGAAACCTATTGCGCAACAGCCTATTGCACCAGACATTTTCGAGTACCTGAACTGAATTCGATGGACATTCGACCTAGTTCTTCCGAAAAAATCTCCAATTCAATCTCAACAAATCCTACAATATTTTCCAGCATAAATGATTGAAAACGAATGCACAACGTCATTTCACTTTTATATCAAAAGAAACAAGCACAGGGCAAGAGGATTATTACATACAACGTAGCTTAGAAATTTTATATTGTCTAAAAGAGAAAAGCAGAGATTCATTGAGAAACATCGTTTACCTCATACCTATCTGAGACGATATACTAAAAGTACACACGCGTACTCTTGCCGACAATAGACGTCTCTCGTACGAGATCTAAAATATCTACGAGCTCGTTCGGCTCGAAACAGTGCCGAAGCAGATGAAATACAAACAGAAAACAAAATGACACCGAATACTCTAACGAACCGTGAACGAGAAAGAGTGAGACGGAAACAGAGTCCGATCGAGACATCTCCCGGACTGTTTACCCCGTCTATATCTCGATTCGGAATTTAACTCGAACCACCCCCGCTCGTCATTAGTCCGAGCGTAATTTATTGGCGCTTATTGTCCTTGCCCATTCCCTTCCCGGCGAGTCCGCACCGTCTTCTGTTCAGCAATGCCACTGCCTCGTTCCTGGCAGGCCAGCGAGCGCAAAGAGTTTTGCCGGCCGGGACCCGTGAAATCCGACATTTAAACCTTTAACGTTCCATTCTTGTACGCTCGCTCTCCCGCTCACGGTCGAGAGATTACGAAGTTGCGAGCTATTACAGGGCGGCGGTAAACTCCGAAGTTGCGCATTTCGTGTTTTCCACGCCCGCAAGAACAGTTCCCGAACTACTTCAATCAGTCGTGGCCAACCGCGTTTAGGGGCTCGAATTGAGAAGTGTTTCCGCGCCCGGAAACTGAAATCAATTTGACGCATGGTCTGTCCTCTGATCGAGCCACCGCTTCCCAAGTCCTCCCGGGCAGGGAATTGTCGTCGGTCTGATCTTCGTAACGAGATAACGTTCTCCGTAAAGTCGAGCGTACACTTTGGACCGTTTCCACCGCGGTCTCCTCGGTCTTCCCCTCGGTCGGACGTGCATATCTGCATAATGTTCGGCTTGAATGGTGTCAGCCAGCGCTATGAACGACCGTCTCCGTTTCTGCGGCTTTCTTCTCCAAACTTACTCGACAATACGAGTATGAGCGTTGCGAGAGGAAAGTGTACGTCACGGAGCTCGTCGTCGTACATGATCTACATTTTACGAACATTGTGTAGTGCGCAGTACCTATCTACGCATTATATTATAATGGACTTTTGACTTACGACCGTTCCTTTACAAATGTTAAGGTGAAACTTTTGCGGATTTCGGAACTGGCCTTTCCTATGCATTATAGAGCCCGTATATTACAGTCTGTATGTTACATGGCGATGTATTATTCAGCGTATACATATATTATACAGTTTTGATGTAGAGGCACCAGAGCAATACCGAATTTACATTTTAGCAGGCTCGTTTGTCATACATAATGGAGTTGGTAATTAACAATGAAAGATGCTGGCAATAAAATTTAATCATATTAATGGTTCGCTAGAATTGATCTGGCCGATGTTAAAGTTAACGTAGCCTTAAGCATCCTAACTTCGGCAGCCTCAATACATATTCACGTAAATCTGCTGAAGAATATTTGCAACGTATATCGTAAAATGTTTGTCTAAAAAATGTAAGAAAACAATTAATCAATATAATCCAAATTTTGTGCCGCATTGAAACAAGCTCGAGTAACACGATTCCCTAAAGAAAACATCGAAATGAGGACGCAGTCATAACACGCACGAAACAAAATTTGTCAACGAACCTGAATGTCTGTACACCGTCTCGAGTGACAAACCCTCGCCGCGTCACTTGTGTATGTGGTACGCCCTCGCCAATATTTAATCGCACCCCTTCGACCCTCTCCCCGTTATTCTCGGCTCCTTTTATAAATATTATATTTCCCGAAGAAGTCCTCTCTCATACACACCGGCCCGGGCACAGACGAAAGTACACTTTTCTGTATGGCTTACGTCAACATCGTCGTAAACCGTGCCGCTACGTGATGCGCATTTTTCCGCGACCAGCACGAAAAAGAGGTCGCCGAGGGACAGGAACCAGATTCTTTCGGTCGCGCTCACCGCGTTTTCTTTTGTACATCGGCGCCGTGCGCTACTCTTCCTCTATCTGTCCCTTCCTCCCGGCCTCCCCTTCCCAGCCCGCACTAATTCTCGTTTCCACGGGTTAGGTTCTTACTCTCTCTACGGAACGGAGGTTTTCCCTGCTTGTTGTCGGAAAAACGATCACGGTCAAACGTGTCATTCTCGGAAGCCGTTTGATGTCATTGGATATATCAACAGTCGTCAATCATGGAACGGACAAGAGTCAGTCCTGGCTCGTACTGTTATGCCGCGAGCGTAGAAACTCCGTTTATTCTCTGAAGACGTCTTAAATCTTGACCCGCTGTCTTCGGGCCACGTTAAGTGTAGTTGACGTTAGATAGAGGAAGAAAATGAAATCCAAGTATTCTGGGACACACCGTTCTTTAATGTATTCTGGGGCTATTATGTGGTATAATAAAATATTATAAAAGAACTTGTATACAGTCAGTGGCAGAAAGATTCGGACACTAAAATATTTTGAATTCATCTTTTCATATCTCGGCCATTTGTCAATGGATCGTGATTTTTCTTGTTTCGTCTGATTCGTCTTTCATTCAAGTTAACGAAAATGTGTATTTTTTTTTCAAATTAATACTTGGTCTATTTTATATTAAATAATAAGTTCCATCATGTCACTTTTTCGGGCGGCAAAAAGATTCGGACACTTGTGTTTCTATCATTGTTTAATTCGACGTGCACTATTTTTAAACTTTTGCCGCACGTCCTTGTTGACTTAATACTTCCCTTAACAGATGTAGCGTGTGAAACAATTTTTTTTGTTAATATTTAATCGTATATCACGTTCATTTCTCCTTTGATTTTCATTTCAAACTTATTATTGTTTTTTTCCATTTTTCCGACGACTTTTTCCAAAAATTTTTTCGCAGAATTGAAGCGCAAGGGTTGTGAAGATCGATGAAGGACTTTGAGCTAGTGGTGCAACGCAAATTGTTGCTCCCTGTGTGCTTTTTGTTTGGATTTGGTGCCTCGATAGAATGTGCGACTTTCGTAGAACGCCATTTTCTCAGCAACCCCTACTAATTTTTTTATTCTTGGACTGAACTAATGAACCTTATGCATGAGAGAACTAATAAATTCCAATTTTGCAACTCTATTGTTTAAATTATAGATTTTACAAGCTAGTAGTATGCTACGGCAGAGTGTCCGAATCTTTTTGGAACTTTTCACTAAGGTGTATATGAGCGTCCGAATCATTTTGCACCTTTTCACTATAGGTGTATAAAAGCGTCCGAATCTTTTTGAAACTTTTCACTAAGGTGTATATGAGCGTCCGAATCATTTTGCAACTTTTCACTATAGGTGTATAAAAGCGTCCGAATCTTTTTGAAACTTTTCACTAAGGTGTATATGAGCGTCCGAATCATTTTGCAACTTTTCACTAAGGTGTATATGAGCGTCCGAATCATTTTGCAACTTTTCACAACAGGTGTATAAAAGCGTCCGAATCTTTTTATCACATTTGGAATAGGCAATTTTTGACAAGTATTGTCCGAACATTTATGCCACATTAGGAACATACATTTCGTGAAGTAATGTCCGAATATTTTGTATGTCCGATTAATTGTGCGACTTTTGTAAAATTTATGTTACGTTACAACATAATTTCGTAGTTAATAAATTAATAAATTACTGATTCACATATTAACTGGATAAGTGGAGAGTTGCGCTGAAGATGTAATGATTAAAGATTTATGTCTTTACCAATGCAAACACTTTATTTTAAATATAATAATAACAATGATAATGATAATAATAACTATACATTGGATTGAAATTTGTTGACAAAACAAAACAAGATTACAATAAATAAATAAGTAAGTTAAGTATGTACATAAGCAAGTAAATAAAGAATCAAATAAACAAACAAACAAATAAACAGAAAAATAAACAAACAATTAAATATGGAAACAGAGAAATAAACAAATAAATAAACAAATAACTAAACAAAGAAATAAACAAATAAATTAACAAAATACAAAAGGACGCCTTCATCAGCAATACCCGTTCGCTTTTCTATCTGAAAATAAACAATATAATACATTAAAAATACTCAGCCGCTAAGCTAACATAACCCGTTTGCACATTGAGTGCTTTAGGCAATAAAAAATGCAAAATTAAATTTGCTATTAGATAAATAATACTTACAGTATTAATATTTTGTGGGGTAACCCCTTTGTTGGCAAACCTCCGTCAGCCGCCTCGGCATATTTGAAATAATTTTTTGGACGTGCTGTAAACTTATTTCAAATATGCCGAGGCGGCTGACGGAGGTTTGCCAACAAAGGGGTTACCCCATAAAATGTTAATACTGTAAACTTATTTTTGCCCATTCTTCCGTCAATTTTTGTTTTAACAGTTAAACAGTAAGTCCAAAGTTTATTTTTCTGTTTATTTGTTTGTTTGTTTATTTGTTTCTTTATTTACTTGCTTATGTACATACTTAACTTACTTATTTATTTATTGTAATCTTGTTTTGTTTTGTCAACAAATTTCAATCCAATGTATAGTTATTATTATCATTATCATTGTTATTATTATATTTAAAATAAAGTGTTTGCATTGGTAAAGACATAAATCTTTAATCATTACATCTTCAGCGCAACTCTCCACTTATCCAGTTAATATGTGAATCAGTAATTTATTAATTTATTAACTACGAAATTATGTTGTAACGTAACATAAATTTTACAAAAGTCGCACAATTAATCGGACATACAAAATATTCGGACATTACTACACGAAATGTATGTTCCTAATGTGGCATAAATGTTCGGACAATACTTGTCAAAAATTGCCTATTCCAAATGTGATAAAAAGATTCGGACGCTTTTATACACCTGTTGTGAAAAGTTGCAAAATGATTCGGACGCTCATATACACCTTAGTGAAAAGTTGCAAAATGATTCGGACGCTCATATACACCTTAGTGAAAAGTTTCAAAAAGATTCGGACGCTTTTATACACCTATAGTGAAAAGTTGCAAAATGATTCGGACGCTCATATACACCTTAGTGAAAAGTTTCAAAAAGATTCGGACGCTTTTATACACCTATAGTGAAAAGGTGCAAAATGATTCGGACGCTCATATACACCTTAGTGAAAAGTTCCAAAAAGATTCGGACACTCTGCCGTAGCATACTACTAGCTTGTAAAATCTATAATTTAAACAATAGAGTTGCAAAATTGGAATTTATTAGTTCTCTCATGCATAAGGTTCATTAGTTCAGTCCAAGAATAAAAAAATTAGTAGGGGTTGCTGAGAAAATGGCGTTCTACGAAAGTCGTACATTCTATCGAGGCACCAAATCCAAACAAAAAGCACACAGGGAGCAACAATTTGCGTTGCACCACTAGCTCAAAGTCCTTCATCGATCTTCACAACCCTTGCGCTTCAATTCTGCGAAAAAATTTTTGGAAAAAGTCGTCGGAAAAATGGAAAAAAACAATAATAAGTTTGAAATGAAAATCAAAGGAGAAATGAACGTGATATACGATTAAATATTAACAAAAAAAATTGTTTCACACGCTACATCTGTTAAGGGAAGTATTAAGTCAACAAGGACGTGCGGCAAAAGTTTAAAAATAGTGCACGTCGAATTAAACAATGATAGAAACACAAGTGTCCGAATCTTTTTGCCGCCCGAAAAAGTGACATGATGGAACTTATTATTTAATATAAAATAGACCATGTATTAATTTAAAAAAAAAATACACATTTTCGTTAACTTGAATGAAAGACGAATCAGACGAAACAAGAAAAATCACGATCCATTGACAAATGGCCGAGATATGAAAAGATGAATTCAAAATATTTTAGTGTCCGAATCTTTCTGCCACTGACTGTATGTATATTCGACAGCTATACACATAACATATCAGTTGAATTGGTGTAAAACACAAAGTACATGCTCGAAGAGAGTGGTTCAGTAATGAAGTAAATATTGAGAAAGAAAATAGAGTTGAGTAAACGTAAGTACAGTTATAAGGTCACTGAATGACCCTATAAGAAGAGCAGGACATGAAGGTAGAAATTATTTTTACGCACTCAGTTGAAGACTCGTACTTTCACGTCCTAGATACGAGAAGACAAAACGACCGTGCTTGAAGTATGGACCTTGGAGCGAAGGTTTCGTAGGGAAAATGTGTTACCCAAGCGTGTAACCCTTTTGGTGCTAAGTAACGTGACGCGGGTACGTTGTCTGCATACGTGAGATACTACTTACAGGAACGACAGTTCTTGTGAACTGTGCGCATTCTGAGTTTCGGGAGCTGATGAAATATATAGTGATGAACAACGGGGGCAGAAGGTAACGAAGAAAATAAAGCGCAGAAAATTATAATAATTATGACATTTTGTCATACAACAGCTCGCGCTTGTTTCTCAGTCGAGTTTGTTGTTCCCGTTCGTATCCGATAAAAGTTTAATCACAGAATCTGCTTGTTGCCGATTGTAGAAAGCACATTAGATGAATGTAACTAACAAAAATATGTTTTTTAAGAAGATATGGCTCGATCTTATTGGAATACCGGATTATGTTACTAAAGATAGATATCAATTCCGTGCGATGTAGAATGAATACTAAAGCTAGGTGTTACAAAAAAAGAAGCGATAAGCCCATTGACACTTCTGCGTTGCTAAAAGCCATGGCACCATTGCATCACTACATGCGTTGAATTGAAACGCGAACGTTAGAACTACAGAAGATGCCGAACCCGCGTTACAGGTCAAGCTCCCGCAATGAGCGTCCGTTGATTTGCGCGCTTGAAAGCGACGCCCCTATCTACTGGCCTTTGGACGTAGAAAGGAGAACGTGGCTAGGAAGATGTTAACTGGGCGTCAAGAATGACGACCGTGAATTTAACGGTTTTCCTTAAGTGGAAACATAATGGGTCGTTTCATAACAGCTCGCAAAATCTTGTTAGGCTCGTCCATTGATTAGTCCTCAATATTCAATGCCATCGTGAGCTGCATAAGGCGCACCATGATCACAGCGACGCACGTCAGTCCTCGTGTTCGGGAGAATTCCACCATAACTCAATTCTAGGTCGCTCGATCGACGTCACCGAAACGCGCCGCGTGATTCTTCCCCTGAAAAAAGAATGGCACATTTCGCGACAGTAATTGTATTCTCGTAGCTTAGCACCTCCTTGGTAAAAAGTTACTGACGTCGGGATAGCGCGAGAAGCGGAGAGACGGAAGAGCGAGGAGAGATCGCGTCGTGGCAATGGGAGAGGAAGCGTGAAAAAACGAGAAGTACGCCGAGGTGTGACCACAATCCGATGAGATCCACCTTGTCGCTTTCCAGATTTCTCACGGCAACGCGGGAGGAATGTTTCCCGATTGCTTTCGTGCGTTTCGAGAAATTCGAGGGAAATGCGGAGAGTCGGGGGTACATGGAGAAAAAAGTATGCGAAAGCCGCGGTATGTCAAAGGTAGTTTCCGAAAAGAATCGAGATGACTATGAGAGTCTCGTAGTCCGGCAAATATAGTGGTGGCACTTCAAGATGTAATGGTGGATACCGTTCTATATACGATTCTTACAATTAGTCATACCTAGAAGAGGATTATATAATGCATAGGCGTAGTTTGTGTCCAGGTTAGAGAATACAGTGTTCCGGAGAGCAATTAAACTGGGATTATGAATTCCATAAATTTGTAGCGGCGTCGCATTAACATTATATTGAGCGCGATGTAGAATTCGAGGGCAAGGGTGTAGAAGTATTTTATAGTCCGACCGCGGCCCTGTCGGAATTTCTTTTCTGCAAGGGCCGTACTGCAACTTCGAATAATGTGCAGCTTAGGGCGAGGGTCGATCAATTTTTCGGAATAACGTTCAGCTCGTTTGTTCTTTCTCCTATTTTCCTCTCTTCGTGGCTCTCTTCATTCTTCTCGTTTGTGGCTCCTTTTCTGGCAAATCCAGCGTCGCGGGACGAGAAAGACCGTTGTCTGCTGGATGTTAGTCGACATTGCCTTCGGGGCCTTCTTCCCACGGATAACGGAAGGAGGGATGCTTCCCAAATGCTTTTCGGTGCCGACAAAGGGGCGGATGGCTCGCAAAGTTTTGCCATTGTCGGTAGGCGAGCACACTGCTATTGGCCATCGCTTTGACAGGCGCCAAAGAACGGATAGTTCCATTTTTATGCAACCATCTACATATTACATACATGTATCGTCGAAATATGTCGTACTTCGATACACAGCCTGCTCCGTACTGCGTTCTACGACGGTAAAAACAACTTTCCGTAAACAAAACAAATCAGCTACGTCAAATCAAAGTCTTACGCGTGAAACCTTATTTTTCAAATAGACGCAGAATCTGAAACAAAACCATTCCCTTCGCGGTTGTGTCACGAATTACGGAACATATGTACATATGTGTACACGCGTGTTTACCCTATGCGACCTAAGAAAGTGTAACGTGTGTGTGTATATAGCCGTATTCACATGCCGAGCGTCGCGAGGCTCTGTGTCGAGAGAACGTGCGAGAGACAGAAGAGGAAAATGGCAGAAGGAGTGGAAAAGGATGGTATAAAAGCAAGCGATTGTTCGCATTGCCTCGGGCGATCCTTTTCTTTCCTTCGTCCGCAATTATCGTTTCTCTCCCCCTCGTCTCTCTCGGTTCGGTGGCCCGCGACGGTAGAGTCTAGGCTCTCTCGGTTGTCTCTCCGCTCGATGGATTTTCGCACGACCGACGAGTTTTCGTCACGATTCTGCGGTCGCAATCTCCTCCGAACTTCTCTTACAATATGTATAACCGTTTTAAGCGCGGTACCTACGTTATCATTTATCCGATTTCGCTGCAGCGTCCCCCACATTTATCCATCTCCAGACGCTACACTTTTACGTGAATTTGTAGCACATCAAGTTTAATCGTAGACCATATATATACCAACGCTTTGGACAACTGCGTTGAGCCAAATATAAAATCATCTATGTGACGTCACTACGTATATGCAAACACCTACGTTGTCTATTATTATACATAGTTTAAATGTCTAAGTGCTTAATCAACTGTATGCCTTACGAGTTCGTGTTTTTATTCCGCGAACTTTCGCACGGCCGATGAATCTTCGTTAAGATTTTGCGGTCACAGTCTATGACCGGTCTACTCCTCTCAAGACTCCCTGCAGCGTTCTTCCGCGACCATTGCAACCGCCGTTGCCCCCGTCCACATCTTCTTCATTCTCGCCTTTGTACGCGCGCAGGGCTCGGCGAACCTCGAGGGGAGCATAAAGAGACGTCAGTAGAAGACGAGCTGGGAAACGAGCGCAGAGTGGTTGCGAACGATGTTGAAGCTGAAGAAGGCAGGCGGAAAGCACGGATGGCAGGGGAAGGAGACTTGGATTTCTGGCGGGTTGGGCGGTAGAGCGTTACGCAAAAACGAACCAGTGATACCGTTCAGCGGTGTCGCAACGCCGCGGCGCATCGGTTCACGTGCCAGCAGGATCGTTTAAGTCTCAGAATGCGTCGGGACAGTAACGAGGATCTAGCCCTCAGGTGGGTGGCATGCTCGGCAAAGCAAAGACTAATGACGGATGCAGTTTTATTAGAATTATGGTTTACGGGAAGAGTGGCGTGCCTGTTTTGCGAGTAAGAACGAAGGTAGGGGAAGGAGTGACTGACGAACCGTGCTGCTTGGTTAGCCTTCTGCTCGCTGGTAATTACAAGGGATGTAAAAGCGCGTTGACAGGCAGGTACGGAACACCCGGCGGAGAGTGAACGATCAAGATTCTCGCAGAGCGGCTTTTTCGATGTCACGATATCTTTGCGCGAATTATCAAAATCCCTACATCATGTAAGAACGCGTAGAATCCTACGACGTTGATCTTACGCATACTTCATTGTCGTTGCTAGGTAAGCACACCCTCTATTGGCCGCGATCACTCGTGCCTCCGTCGCGATTATTAAGGTCTTGATTCTTTGAAGGCGGCGAACCGGTTACCCCGAGCCCTTTGGTATTTTCTCGTTATTAAATTTCCCCTTGCTACAGAATTTATTCGTTTCCCCCCTGGCACGTTCAGTCCCCGGCCCCCACCAGCTGAGACAGAAAGGGAAAGACGGGAGGTTGGTGCAGAGGAGGGAGGGAGCCTAGAGCGAACGGTGTGCGAAAAATGACTCGTCGTCCTCGTTTGTTCGCCGGCCTGCGCGAAGGATGGCGAGGAAATAAGCTTAACCTTCCGTTTTGCTCTCGCGACCAGAAGTCCTAAGGCGGAAACGAATCGCGGCGCGTCGCGTCGCGTCGCGCGCATTTCTTCCGCTCCCTGTGGAATCTAAATTGGCGGGAGGAGGATTTAAACTGACGGAGAAACGGGCCGCCGTTGTGCGCCGGTGATGTGGCCTGGCTTAGGTCGGCGTAGACGCACAAATAAGAGGCCTGTCAGAAGAGAGGGAGAGCCGGTGAGAGGGCATGAGAGAGAAGCTTCGGCGACATTACTTTATTTCCTACGAACCTACTGAGTACCGCCGTAACGAAGAGGACAAATAACGAGGAACGTAAATGACGGATAGTCAAGGGAACTTTGTGCCTGCCCTGCGCGGTGCCAAGTTACAGGACACGTCCTTTCTCGTGCTTCCGAGTTGCTAAATTACCTTTTCATCATAAACGCGACGATTCTTCTCATATTTCCCCCTCGCGCGTCCCTCTTCTCTCTCTTTCTCTCTCTCTACCCCCCTCTCTCTTTGTCTCCGACGGAGCAGGGGCGGCGCACAAAAGGGTAATAATGCAAACGTTATTATGCTACGGTCGCGATATTAATAATAATGATTTCACTGCAACGGGCTGCTTTAAATCAATCTGAATTTATAATACACGAGTTCGCCTTTCCTGACGCGCCTACGCTGCGCGCTGTATTACGAAGTACATTTTTCATCCGGCCCCTAATTTACGAGAGTGCCTTTTCGCTGTTAATTTTTCTGAAACTTCCCTTCCTCGTTGTATGCACAGAGAAATAGCACGGTATTAGCGGCTTTAAAAATGCCCGTCGTATTTGTCAAAGGGAAGTCATTTCGGTAATGTTATCTCTTGATAATTCGGCGAGTTTAGAGTCCGGATCGGTCTGTCGTTCAAACGCGGAATCGGTTGGTCGCCATCCGTCGGGCATCGATTCCAACGACGTCAATCGGAATGGATGACATTCGCGGAGCGAACATATTTTCCTTTATCTCCTCGTTCAATTTCCGTCCTTCTGACGTCACGCTCACCGCCATTATCGCGCGGCGGGTCGCGCGAACTTTTGATAGACCTGTGGCACGAGTCACATTAACTCTTTCCATTTCCGGCTCCGCGAGTGGCACGAGAGAGAGAGGCAAGCGCTCCGGGATAATTGCGAATCGCGGATCTTCCGGAACCAGCCTCAATCGATCAATTCGCTCGAATTTTCATCACGAACTTCTCCTCGCGCGCGGCTGCTTCATTCATCGCAATGTCGGCCACTGGTGAACTCTGAACATTGACCCTTTACTTCGCGCCGCTCACAGCGCAATGTTCGCGGATAAAGTCTTACTTGACGCTCGGGCACCGCAAACAATATCCATTTCATTACACGCAAATTGCGTATTATGTAATGCTATAATGTCGATCTTTAGTAATTTCGCTGCATTGCAAATAAATGATGCGGCGTTAGCAGCAGCCTGATCGGCGAATAAGAAGGGTTTGCCCGATAAATCGCTTCCATCGAGACGCGAACCGATTATTGCGATTCAGCCGTTATACGGCGTATAAAAGGCGTTCGATTATAAATTTAATCAAGCCTGCGTACGCGCCTCGAGCTTACTCAGCCGCCGGGTTTTTCATGCTCCAGGTTCTCGCGTTCGCGCATCCTTATACGATAATATAACCCCATTCCGCCATTCTCCTCGATCGTCAGACCTCGGGTTCCGGAAAATGCGCGAGCGAGCGCGCCCGCACACACCCGGTTATGCACAAGCCATAAAGGCGACGAGCATAAACTTGAGTGCCGCAAGCCCTCAACCCCTCAGAACGCATCCTCCTTACGTATCCTCCCAACTACGCTTTTGGTGAGGCGTACGTGACTTACGCGCAGATCTGCCAGCGCTTCCTGCGGCCTGAATTTCGCCTCGTTCCAAGTGGGTTTACGAATTTCTACGAATAACTCGCAGATTCCTGCGAATTTTTGCCATTTTCCAAGCTACGTTCTGGCGCGTCCCTCGCATTAACGCGTTGAAAGGATGATCCGGTAACTTAGACTCCCAGCGATGCTTTCTCGCGCCACTCGCCTCCTGTCGGAAGTGTGCTGCCTACCCATGGCGACTTACCACTACGCGCCGACCGTGAAATTAAACAGACATTTTTCACTTTTCCAAATTGTATTGCGAGACGACGCATTCGGAGCATAACGGCAGAACGACGTACGATGGTGACAGTATTCGCGTGGGGTGAACAATCTGGACGTTGAATATGAGACGTTTTTCTTTCAACAAACGACCTTTCAAATGTATTTCTCCGAAAATCCGGGTAACTAATCATAAATATCTAGTTATTGGCTGATGTCACGATGTTCTTTAGGGTCAGTATCGTCGCGGAGTATACGATTGAAACGTTAATTTTTTAATATTTTTCAACCTCAAGGCGTAAAAATTGTCGCTTTAACACGTTGACTGCCACGTCACCCATATTCGGATGACGAAAAAACTTGTCACATGGGACTATGAAAAATAGATTCTTAACGCTTTACTTGACACAATTAACATTAATTTAAAAATGCATTTTTTCGGAACATTTTTGACAGACAACGTGTTAAAATATACATCGCGACAACGAACAAAAGTACTCCTAAATACTTACGCGGTCCGACGCGCGATAATTGCGCTAATCCATAGTTCTCAACTCATCGATTGTTCTGCGGCGCACCGTTGCGGAAGAATTCCGCGGATCGCGACGTGCGAATGCGCACACGGTGGTCATAAAAATGCGGTTTCGTCGAACAAGCCACTCCGGGCGCATAAATGTATCGCGCCCGCAACGCGTCCGTCGATAAACTGAAATACATTACCTAAACTAAAACGCAACGGGTAATGGGTGCCCGTTTCTCCGCGCGAAAATAACGCGAAAATTCGTCTCGTCGTTCGAACAGCATCGTTACGCATGCTGGGTTAGCTACGGCTGTTAAGTCGCGTTGATTTAAAAAAGCTCCCGCCGCGATCTATCGTTATTTGCAACATTCGCAATGTGCCGGTTGTACGCACAAACAATGGATATCGCTCGTACTTGCGTAATCGACTACGCGAAGCACTGTTTATCGAGAATTTATTACCCGTTAGTGAGATTGAATGATATCGACGCAATTAAAATGATTCACGCCCGAGTGCACTTATTTTCCTCCGACTTTACCCGGTAATATAAGTAAATGCTGTATGCAATATCGAAATAGTTATTAGCGTGTAATCTGTTTTGCAGAGTATGATCAAATTACGTTAACGAGTTATAGCAATTTCGGATATTTAACCTTTTTATTCCGATCCAAGCCTGTAGGGGCTTGATTGTTCTTCAAATAAGAAATTAATCAGTGAAATTGCGGAAACACATATTCAATCGCAATTCCACGTTTATGAACTCGTCGAACGTACTTGAAAAATCGGTTAAAATAAACACGAGAGATACTTCTTCCCAACGTCTGCTACCGACAGCACCACGGTGCCCCGTAGACACGGAACACCGAGCAATACTCAATGACGCGATGTTGCGCGCGAATCATTTATAGCCGCTCAACGATATGATACTTTCCGAAATGACGGCGGTCGGGATGTATTTTTAATGCGCGATATCCCACTCCCACGGGCGCTCGTGCTGATCCCGCAAGGCAAAAGCACAGAGAACTTTTCTACCCTGTGGTGGTTACGCGTACGGGAAAGTTCTGACGAGTTGCCTCAAGACAGATTTCATTTATCTTTACGGCGGTGCGATCCTAAGGGATTGGGATGGTATATCAGTTCTATGGAGAGAGTGGGAGGAAGGGAGGGAGTACGTGTGTGTTGCCGTGTATATGTCTGTATATTAGAAAAAGAGAGCGACAGTGTGGAAATAGCTGAGAAAAGGAAAAATTTCGCATCCTTTTTCGTATCTCTCGCACTTCACCGTTACGACATCCTTCCGTATTTGTTCTATACTTTTGATTCTGCATTCCGCATGGCATATTGAGTAACTGTATATCACCGCGACGTACGCTGACTGGCCGAAGATTTACGATTGATCCTGCGACTGGCAGAGAAAGGAGCGATTGCGGCGGAATTCTTTTTCGTGAAACACTCGCTGCCGCCTGGACGTTAGAAAAATTTCCGGCTAACCTGACGCTTAATGGGCAAATCCTGCCGGTAGACACGATGTAGCGCGTTATTTATGGACTTCTGAATTGTTCGACGTTGTTAGTTCTGCTTGTTATTTACGACCTATTTACTTCGTTCACTTAATTATCCGCTTGAAAAATGTTAAGGTGGAAATATCGTTATGGGCATACCTTTGAAAATCAGTTTTGCTAGGATGACTATCGACTATGAAACTAATGATCGGTGTGCGATTGTCCCGTAATACAATTTCATGTTAATCTAATCTGCATGTTAAATATTTAGTTAAGCTACTTCAGCCTCATTATATTTTAAACTTTGGCGATTACTGAAACTGTTATACATTTTTCAGGTACTTATTTCCATTGACCAGTATGTCTCCGTAACTCGAACAGTGAGTGGAGAACATTAATCATAAAAATAGTCGGTGGTAAAAATCCGTTTATTGCAAATGCCAGGATTTCTTTCATATAGGGAAATTGCAAACGTGATCGCTATATAGCCATATTTTACCATGAAACTGGTACTTATATTCAGTTTTTTTATGAAGCTCTCCATTTTCGTTACCAAAACGTGAAGCATCTTACAGTTCGTTGAGATCTTTGTAGTTTTAAGAAACGTGCTTTTAGTTCGAGGCACTCTGCCGCGTTACGAGATACGCCAAGAAATTTTCAAAGTTTAACATTTCAACAACTTTGCGGCTAATATAATGCGGCAAATCCGTCCGGCGTGCGAGCTAATTTCCAACCACAAAAATAACTGTAGAGACTTGTTCGTGCATTCAAAACTTCATCCGCGAAAGTTCCGCGAAGTAATTCGCCGACATTCTACATACTCGGACATGGCTGTAGACTTTGTTCTTTCGGCACGACTACCTTCCGTAATTTTCCACCCAGTTTGCGGACTATTTCTCTTTAGATCTCGACAAGAAAGAACCGAATACCAGTTTGATGTTAAAACTTCATTTGAACCTACATGTTGCACGGAAATCCTCGTGTACTTTTAATTGTTCGCAAATTTTGCAAGTTCCCCTAGGAAAGATGTTACCGTGCACACAAGTTGTCGCGACTAAAACACACCGAGAAAAAGCATTCGGAGCAAACTAGCCAGAAACCATTATGAAACATAACTTTTTCATTACACAACAGTTGTCACCGCACAAAAACATTCCACGAACTGCAGTTAAGCGCCTTATAATCGGATAATTCACGACTACCGTCGAACCGTTTGGAAGGATGATTTTTTGTTCGCCACTTTGAGATGTTAAACTGGCGCGCGTCAAGGATGTCTATTTCAACGTCAACAGGACTAAACGCGATCGGTCTAACGGCGTCAAGTTTGAGCCTTACCGCCTCCGGCCTGGAGGTACTCAACGAATTTGTCAAACTTGTCCTCTTACACGAGGAGCTCATCCACTCTCTCGCATCCCCCATCCCCCGTCCCCCATCCCGCCAGCCCTCGTCCCCTTCACCCATCCGCGTGTTCCCGACTCGTCCCGTTTCTCCTGCCTAGCACTACCTGGGCGAGATAAATCGATATAGCCTCTCGCCGTGTTCCGGCAATGACATCGATACAGTTAGCAAAGTGCGAGAACCGTCGTCGCCGCTTTACGTCCCCGTGCTTTACGAGCTTTTCGTATTACACGGGACCCAGTCGAGCAGTCTGCGCAGCGGCGCTGGCGGAAGCCTCGGTATCTGCCACGAGAACGAACCTACTCGTGACCCGCGAACTGCCTCGACGAAGCTCGCAAGGAGAACGTTCCACTTTCAAATCGAACTTTCGGCAACGGACCCAAGTAGATTGTTACGCCTTCCCAGGCATGTGGAATTGCAAGGAATTCCGTGGGGTGGGATTTATTTATTGGGAAGATTGTATTAATTTTTTGTTGATGTTGTCACAGCGTAGAATGTCTTCTCATGTATAAATTGAAAGGATTAATATGATATTATCATTCGCAATGCGCGGCGAACGTTTGCGTCAGCTCGCAGGCAGCGTCGGTGAAAGAATTTGTGCGAGAAAATTCAAGACGACAACATGGTGAGGGAAAAGTTAGGCGCGAGAGAAAATTGGACTATGCCGTCGAGTGTGGTTTTGCCGAAAGCAACACGCACAGCAAGCTCAGCAATAAGTCTCTTAGTCAACACAGCGGCGGCGACGTGACGACTCTTTGCGGCGGCGTGTTTCTCCCGGAGCTTTTTATCGGAAAAGGATTTCGCCGCAGCCTTCGGCGGTACTCTCCCTCGCTCCTGCCGCGAAAATCAAAGCGCGCCGCGGATGCAACTCCCTGCCCTGTTCTACATTCATCGAATGTAAAGCGGAGAATGGTTTTCGTCGGTTCCCGAAGTTTGACTGCGAAGGCAATTAGCGATGGCATAAATTGAGATAGACGCGGATGTCGGGAAGCATGTTGAGCAGCACTACGAGAAGTGAGGCTCATGAATATGAAACGAATATGACTGTAAGCCCTTTTGTTACGTCGGCATCTCTCTCTCTCTCTCTCACAGCCTTTCTCCAATTCACTATTTCTCTTTCTCTCGACACTTACGTTTGTCTCTCGTTCCTCGCTGGATCCATCGTCGCATCGATCCCGTTCCCGGTCTCTATCGTCACGTACCCCCGACCCCACTCGTCGTAAACTTAATAACGCGCCACCCCTAATATCGATTCGTCGATCCGAAGTCGTTTCCGTTCACCGTTCCATTATCGCGCCTCCATTCCGAACGCTTTCGGGCGAACGGCGGGTTCTCCTTTTTCTCCCGAACGATTCCACGGCGAATCTGGTCGGAGAGTGAGCGAGCGAGAAGGGAGACACCGTGATCGTCGACAAGTAATCGTGATTCCCGATGGCCGATAATTTGAGGAGAACAAAATGAGTTTGCAGTACCGTCTCGTGCCGCAGTGACTGCTTACATTTCTGTTATACTGTTAACGCTTCAGCAGATTCGTTATAGCGTACAGCGCGAAGAACATAAAACGATGTACGGATGTACGAATAAAACGCATCGAGTGTGAAGTAGTCGAGCGTATAGAGGAACGGAAAGATGGGGGGGGGGGGGGGGCGAAACGGTTGAAGATATAATAGGATTATCATCCCCAATGAGCGTTTCGTACGCTTTTCCACGATCGTCGCACGCTTGCGCCGGAAAATTTTGCCGTACAGTCGATATTTAAGCGTCATGCCTCAAGAAGGTAACGGTCGTTACCGAGCAGCGAGTGTTAGCGATAAACCTAGTTGGATAGAGCAATATTATTACAGCAATTTCGTGCGGCTGTATCAACGACTACCGTTACAATGAGCGGGCACGCCAGCCAGCAAGAGACACGGCACAATACCGACGCATGTTGTTTTATTGGCAAACGTTACGAGTGTACCGTCGTCGTTTCTATTTGACAAGATGTCCGAAGGATCGTAAAGCAACGAGAAGTCGCGAATGGGGGACAGTACATTTTATCAAACGACTGCTTTTGTCTCTCTTTGTCTCTTCATCCGCATCCCCTCTCTCTCTCTCCGCACAAATATATATATATATACATATATATCCGTCTTCTATACACTTTCTCCACTCCCCCACCACTGCCCCTTCAACCTCTCTAAACTTTCTCGTCTCTGTCTCTTGTTACCTTCTCATTTCGCCTCTTCTGCTCATTCCTCCGCGTATTCAAGCTCGAACTCTGATTACTTTACGACGAACCGTCCCATTTCGTCGATGTCAAATGCCCTCTCGTCCCTCGTCGTCGGCGTCTCCCCCCGGCGACGACAAAAAGATCCGAGCGAGGCACACGGTGTAACGACGCGAGAACTCGTGAATCATCGCGGAACGGCAGGCTCGATTTAGAAGGACAATCATACTCTACCGCGAAACGCGGTCTCTCCCCGAGGTGAGTCAGAGTCGACGATGTCGCCAATTTCCTCTGCTTCTGCCGCTGATTTACATGGAAATCGACTTAAGGCTCGGCACTCTTCGTGGGCGGTCCGAGGGAACGGCGACGATTCGATACTCCGGCCGATATCATAGTCGTTCCTTTCAATATGGCGATTGCGAATCCGACGCGCGGCGGCCACTGTTGCGCCGCGCCGGATCTGTAGAAACATTGAGAGACGGAGCGAGAAGGAGATACGGCGGAGTCGGGAGATCGAAAGGGAGGGACGAGCGTTCGACGGACTCGTTAACGATGATTTCCGAGGCTGTGCCCGTGGAGAACGGTTTCCAGCTGATAGTTTCTTACCCAACGACGCCGTTTGAATCGTTCTGTGTGACACGAAACGCTCTTCGGGACTAATTTACGGAGCTATTCGAGGTGTACCGTAAGATATCGGGCGCATCGTCCCCGAAGTTGCATGGAAACTATGTTGCTGGTGGGTGTAGAATGTCCCGTGGTCATCAGTGCGCAGCCGGTTGCTACACTTTTCCGACGGAGTTACGATGCCGTGTACCGTTTCAGCGTTAATGATCCTTCGTGATCCTTCACGTGCGCCCGTTTTGCACGTTTTGCCCACCGACGGGTGTGTGTACATTGTAGCAATACGTCGGCGAACGCGCGCCCACGGTACGTCTATTATAAAGTCGGCAATATTGTGCGATTTGAATTTTACGACGACTAAAGTGTTATCAGATGCGGCGCATAAAATTTGTGTATCGCCGAGTCTATAAAACGGTGCCGTAGTTGAAGACGTACGGTGCGGATTGGCTGAGCAAAATAATGGCTTCGCGTTATGTGAAGCCGCGATACACACGAGTTCTGTGTTTACATTTGCCCGCGTATCAGATTCTTCAGAGTTTAATGCCTCTTTCGAACAGAGGCTTGTGCTAAAAAATTGTTCTACACTTTTTTCTCCCACTCTCTCATTAACACGTTCCGTGCTAGCCCACTTTTAGGACACTTTCCGTTCAGGCCGCGTGGGGCATATACGCCCCACGATGCCATAAGCGCAGTATACAATGAGAATACCACTGGCCTGAACGGAAAGTCCAGCGTGGGGGCGCATACGCCCCATATGGCACGGAACGTGTTAAGAAAGATTCGATCGGTCGTACCTGTTCGCAAAAACGAGAACCACACATTTAGATGCCCAGTTTGAAAACGAAATTAATTTCCCCGTGTCTTAACACGTTGCTGAGTCTGCAGGAAGTCGTTTCGAAGAAGCGAGAATGCGAGGTTGCAAAATTGTCAGGCACTCGATAACCGTTCCATCCTTCGCCATTCCTCGCGTACAGGTTTCTCGCATTCCAAGCAGATAGATACACGAGCGAGTCCTTCTGATATCGAATGAACGTTCTATAGAAGGTGGCCGATGCGATCGCGATTAATCGACTGTTCGCGAACAAAGTGGGCAAATCCTTCCCGAAGCGTTAAGCAATAACCTGTCGCCCGTAAATTATACGCTGCAATTAACGCCAAAGCCTTCCGCATTTCTGCTGGCTACCGCTTCATAACCACCCACTAACACCGTTAGGTCCGGCGAAACCAGACGTCTTCCTTTGACAAATGGCGGCAAGACCTGTTCCCGCGAAGGACCGCAACGACATTTGGGCGTCTGCGCTAACCCTCTAACGATATGTCAGACGTGAGACTTGTTCTTGCCCTGAAAAAGTTCCGCAAAATTTACGTCATCCCCATGAATACCACCGAATTTGCATATTAAGAATTTCGCATTTTGTAAGCGCGAAATCTGTACAGACAGCTTAGTAGGTGAATTAGTGTTGCGATATGACGATTGGCAGGACACAGTTGGTACTAACTTAGAAAGCTCCCAAGTTAGATAGATGATTATTGACTTCCTAGACACGTGTTCTGATATTTTATAAATAAATAGTTATTCTTCAATGCACTCGTCATTTAATGTTATTATCTAACGTCTGCCCGAAGTAGGCAAGTATATCAGCCGTATCAGCCGTCTCTGTGAATAATTAAATATACCGGATTTAGTGTCTAGAAATGTACTGCTGGTAAATTATTCTTACAATATTATTTTGAATTTAATTACGGTCTTGGAAGTTGCATGACTTGATATCTGCAAGAAGGTGTGCGTTCACTTTGATATTGCAGCACGCACGTACTTTGAGGTGACGCACGCTCGTAACACAGCAGCAGCCATTTTCATAAATTCGCTGTCGTCTCACCTAATTGCAATTTGTTGTTATGTTCGGCGTTCCGATGGCGCTGGGCGATGTTACCATACACATATACCTTATTGCATCCCCTACTTGACGGTAGCAGCTACCCTTCATGTGTAACTGCACGTACCCAAGTATGCTCAAATTCGTGTTCCTTCGTCTACTGTCACGCGCCTCTTTCCATATACAAGGTGACTGAGAAATAATCATATTTCTGTTGATTCGTAGCATTTATTTCCATAAATGCATTGCTACACTATTGAAAATAACGAAGTTTAGATTGAAGTTGCTACTGCATTAACTGATAAGAACGACGTATCAAATGTGAACTTAGCTGCAGCGATACGTGCTAATACGTATTTAATGTGTTTAAAAATAGAAAGAAGTACCATGAAAAATATAACTGATATATATTAAATATATCGAATACACTAGCTGCATTATCACTCAAGTTTGTTACACTCGGTGCATGCATCTTTATTTAAACACCCAATAATACTTATTACTTCATTTAATTAACTACAACACCGAACCGGTTTTCAGTATATGCGCCACACCTTCATTATATACCGAATTTGGTAAACGATTCGGCACTTGACGAGGGTGCACGTGAACCGGTTAACCGTTCGGAACCATTCTCTTGGTAATAATTCTGCATTCCGCTGGAAAGTCCGTTCACGGGATACGATACGTTAAGTAACGATCCGATGCAACGCCGGCCACCCTGTATGCACTTATTTGCATGTGTATATACGTTTGCCGCTCGGAGGTGAAGACTCGTTACTTTGACTCTGACGGGAGCTTGCGAGCCCGAGAGGGGAGATCGTGTCACGGAGCGACGGGCACGTAACTTTTTCGCGAAGCGACTTTCAAAGCCGTTTGAGTGGATGGATTTGACGGGGCGGCGGTTTCCCATTGAGCGTTCCATTCCCGTTTCGACCCTCATCTTCCTTCGGTTAGAATTCACTTCGTCATACGAGGGCACACTTTGAGTCGCGGCTGCGGCATGCGGCATGCGGCGGCGTCTTCTTGAAGAGACAGGGAAGAGGGATGGAAGTTGGCGCTGATCTTGATCTTTCATGTCGACTGTATGTCTCCTTTTTCTTTCACCCGCGCACTCTTTCCGCGGCTCGCTCTCTGTGTCGCGGTTACTCGCGCTGCACTATGCTCTGCGACGCACAGACGGCCGCTGTTGGATGATACATCGGCGCTGCACAATACTTATTATTATTATTTGCCTCTGTAAAGTAAACCTTCTAACGCTATACGTGCAACTTCGAAGACAAAGTCACTTCTATCGTCGCACTCTACGCAGATTCGTTTCTATATAGTATTCATCTTTCTTCACGAGCGCAGGGACAAGTGACTAAGTAATACGTACGGCCGCTGCATATGCATGGACACAGTCAGCGGAGTGGGACAATGAACGAGAGAGCCGCACGCGCTTTACCAAGAAATATAGACTTTACATCGTCATCTGTTATGTGATTCGTTACAATTATTCTTACCGCGCTTATCCCAGAATAAATATCGCCCTCGCTTTCCTTCGCTCCGTCGCTCCCTGTTAGCCGTGCATTGCTGCCGTGAAAACGCCGCTTTTATCTTAACGAGCACGGCACACTGCGCCCATGAGCCTCCGACGTCGTCACGTTCTTTTTCTCTTCGAGCGTAGTGCAAATTTGAGAAATGGTCTGCGCCTCTGCCCCACCCTACGCCACCCCACCTTCGAAGGGGTGGACGCCGTGGCGCATGAGGGTGGTCTCGTAATGTCGTACACGCTCTCTCTTATCTCGGAGTGGAAATCACTGCGTTTGCGAAGAAAGAAGTGCGGTTAATAAGAGAGGGAGGGAGAGAGAGAGAAGCCTTCGTGATCGTGATTTAGGGCTCGCGGGAAGTGCGCCGATAAGGGGGACCTTTATTTTGCGAAATTACACACCGCCCGCGTTAAACGCCGACTCGCCCTCTCTGCGCTCGTTCTTAAACGTACGTCTCAAAAATAAGAAGCTTCCGGTCGCTTGGCGATTGATGGAGAGATACCGTTGCGCGGTGTGTGCCTTTTGACGAAATCAAAAGGTTGTTTCTGCCTCAAACGTACTGTTGCGAAGAGTGGATTGTGCTGAGTGGGGACGGCGGTATGATGAATTGATAGATTGTAGAAAGATCGTGTGTTGTTTACTATTGTCAACGTCGATGCATCCGCAATGCGTCTAATGATAAGTATTTATTTCTCAGTTATTTGAGAGGCAACAGTAACGATAAATAACTCGTTCTTATTGAAATCTTATTATTAAAGCTTTAAATCAAAATGGACTTGCAGGTAATATTTATTCCGGCAAATGAATCCAATACTTGCTATTGACAAGGGATGTAATAACAGTATCGATGTAGCGCAAAAATATCGTGACATTAGAAAGAAATGTCAGAGAGCAAAGATCTCCAAGAAGATGAAAAAGAGAGTCTTAACCTTATTGCCGAGCAACTCTTCAACACATCAAGTACGTAGCAACTAGAATAACAACCTTTTCAGCACAATTAGCAATTCACTCCCGAGACGATACTTAAAATCAATACTCCCATTTTATCGGTTCATAAATTTGGAAAACGAAACGTTAAATCGCAGCCACGCGAAAGGGCGGTGTACTCACGGACACATACTCACATCGTGAACGCGCAAGGGCTGATATACAAAAGATTCGAGCCATCTTTAATCCCCCGGTAATCCGCACAGCTCCCGCTCTGTTTTCGAGTGGCCCCGATGAATCGAATTGAACCTACAGAAATCCGCATAATTCAGGGCTTAAAGCCTCTTACAGCGATGCCGGGGCTCTATAAACAATACGGGTCCTCTTCTTTCTCCCTGGTATCTTACTCCTCTCGTCCCTTGATACTTTCTCGTCTCCCTTTTTCCCCTCTTCCCCACTCACTTTCCGCTCCCCCGTCTTCTTTGCCATTTTCTTCTCCCCCGCCGCCGTCCTTTACCATCTGCCGGCTATCTGTCGCTCTCGCCCGTTTCCTTTCGTGCCTTCCTCCTTTCAGCTCTCTCCTTCTCCCGAGGTCGGAGCTCGTCCTCGTTGTTAAGCATAATTGCTATTTATTGCCCGTGGCCCCCGCAGTCGTACCTTGCCGGCTGTAATCCTGGACGCGTTATTACTACGTTTTAGTACCGTGTCTCGAGCGTCTTTGCCCGCCTTTTGCCGTAAGGGCTCCTCATTGTATTCCCGCTGTTTCTGCCTCATGCGTGCTCGCAACAAACAACGAGAGGAGCGAAGGGCGATGCGCGAAAATTCCGAACCGGTCAGTCTAACCGGTGACGATATTTCTGTCTGGCGCGAGGCATGCCGCGTCACGATCCGAAAATTATGATATCGAAGCGTGGAGTGCGTGTCTGCGAGGAATGCACGCCCGTTCGGCCCCGACGGTGTCGACCCTAATGATGTGGACAGTGTAAATATAGTGTACAATGTCGGCTCTGTACGTCCAGTCACTGTGTACCGTCCCAGCGGCCGAGCACTGTAAAGTCTACAATGGCGGTTAATGAAGATTACTGACCCGAGAAGGGTACCGGGCGCTTATTTTTCAGCTACATTCAGAATGAAATTCATTACGCTCTTTATACGGGTTGTTATCTTTTGCGTCTATGGAAAAATCTCGGTGGACCGATGTACGGCACACACACATACGTTGACCCTGTGATATAAACATTATTGTAGTGTCGCGAGTTCGTGCTTATCATGTGCGCGTGGATTGAAAGGGAAATATTGTGGAGGAGGTGAGGGTAAAAATAAAATAACCTTGTGCATGATAAAGATAATTGTAAGAAGCGGGCCAACCTTCGGACTGCCCGTCGGCAACGCGGGATTCATAATTAATTCGTTTTTTAAGTTAGGATCGATGTCTATACGACATGAGATTATCGAGTCTGGGGTAGTTCTTGCGGGTTAGTATAGAGCAAATCTCTTTATTTTTTCAATAAGGTATGGTAACTAGAATAACCTTGCCCTGAACAGACGTAGTTGTACATAGCTATTTTTTGATCGTAACCACAGTTGTCTTCGCTTTTATTGACGTAATAAGCATCCACTCTTTGTCCTTGTCGTTTGATGATGAATAAGTAGACAGTATGCTTATATGGAGAGCATAGTGCAAAGGTATAAACATCCCTCGCTTGCGAACTTTTCTCGTTTATGAATTTATTAAAAGCACAGTTTTGGTCACAGTTTTTCTGGTTTGAATGATGTCAAGGGTATTGATTACCTTGTTCATAGGCATATACATATAACGAATGGTCTGTGCACGGCAATAACTAAAATAAGAGCGTCATCAGAATAGTCTGGAATTAATCTCTGTTATTCAATTTTAAGTTGCCGAAGTATAGAAAACTTTTGCGGTCATGTAACTTGTTTAATTATTAAACATAGCACGTTCGGCTCGATTTCCCAGTAATATTACAAAAATGCTAAAATTGACTAACGTCCTTTGGGAGGGTACATAGACACCATATTTGGCATTCTGGGTGTAGATCGCACGGCCAAGTGAATCGAACGTCAAGAATAAGCAGAGACCTTCTCTGTTCTCCGAATAGGTTCCCGCCAATAGATGAAAGTACACGGTCAGCTTTAAATACATACGTCGGGCGCCATGTTTGCCTCGGATTTCCAATACCGGGCAGCTCGCGTTATTTCGCGCTTACCGATCGCTCGGACACGAAATAGGAGAAGCGTCAGTTTCGCAATGGTGGCAGTCTTGCCTTTTGCAAAATTCCTCTTTAATCCAATAAGAGTCGCGTTGTCCTTTGCACGCGTCGTTTGAAACTGCGCCGAATACCGCTTCCTCCCGTTCCTTGCATCCTACGCTCTCAACTTGTCGCCTGAACGCGCAACACAGTGCGTCGAAATATTAATTTAAAAATGCACCTTACGCGCGCAAAGTGGGTCGTAATTCTTGGCATAATAGCGATTCATAATAAGCGTACCGTCAAACCGACGCACACTTAACTCCGTCTAAGCTCGCCTTCTTACGTACTGGACATTTTCGAAACCGCACACGACGTAAATTTCTTCGAAAAATCCTTCATGTTACGCGATGTCATCCTATCTACACGTTACAGGCCTTATCTACTAAACAACACGTAACGGTGAGAAATGCGTCCACCTAAGGAGATCGTATGAATGAATCACCAACGCGGTTCGCATGACTAAAGATTGCGAAAGATCTTCGAAGTGTATGAGAAGCTTAGAGTGCATCGGTGCCACCTAGTGTGTTAGTTAAAGTTTTACGAGCGCATCAGTCACGTAGGCGTGAATATGCAAAACGCACACGGTTACGCAAAGATATTCACGCACACGGTCGCAGGAGCGCACGTTGGAGAGTTTGCGCGTAGGACAAGTAAGGGATCGTGTTTGACGATATCCATTTCGCGCTCTGATTGTCGTATCGGCCCGTACGCTCGGGCTTAATTCGGAGTTAATGAGCGCCATTGTAATCGATAAGACGAAATGTGCTCCTTGTTGCGCCGACGAACAATGGCGATTCCGTTACGCTGTGCATGGTTCGAGTTCCGCGTATCGATCTGACCTTATTTATTCAACTGTTGGCGCGTCGGGAAATACGGCTTTTCCCCGTTCAAATGCGCAACATTAGTTAACGGTAACGTTTTTCGGTGCATACGGCGCGTCGATTTCCAGATTTTAATTTAGATGCGGACGCGCATTTCGACGCAAATTTACGGCCCTTCTATTACATATTCTCGCAGCCCTCTTCGTATACATACATTCTCGGCTTCTTCAATCTTTCATCGTAATTTTCGTCGTGTATACGTACATTCATACAAAGCGAACGAAATCGGTATTACATACTTATATTGTTACACCGTTCCTTCAATTCTGTCATTCAACGGATCAGCACGTCATTTTGAAAATCGATATAAATTGGAGAGATTGCTCACCGCGCGCGGGGCTGGTCAGTCGACGGAATTTTTCGCGTACCAGCAACTGCTCCCGCTAAACCGGAAATGTGAACGGAACGTCAATGAGCGAGACTGGTCTCGCGTCCCTCAGTGGCCATTCCATCCAGGATAGCGGAAATTCAGAGAACACGGGCCGGTCAAAATTCGTTTTCGCCAGCACCGCGGGGCGATCGTATTAGCGTATTTGGCAACGGCGCCCAGGAGACCTTTTTCAGGGGCGTATACAACGCCGTCGGGCATATATGCGCCGAGGTGCCGCGCACGCCGTCGCAGTTTGCAGCGACGGCAATCTGTTACCGCGACTACCAGCTGGCCAAAACTGTCACGCACTAACGACTCACTAAATTTCATCGCGCTAAAGCTTCCCACCCTACACCTTCTCTCTCACTTTCTGTTTTCCCACCCCACTGTCCCCCTTTCTTTCCTCTCTCATCATCTTCCTCTCTCCGTTAATTCCACGTCCACCGCTCCCTTTCCCTCGATCTTTCCGCGGCACCAACTTCTCCCCAGTTTCGTCGAGGTTCCGTGCTTTTAATTCGTATCCTTTTTATTTCGCGCCTCCCGTAACTCTTCGCAAATTCTCCAGCATGCGCCAGCACCGCCACCCGCCGGCCATTCGCTCGTTCTCTCCTCTTGCTTCTCACCCTGCCTTCCTTCGCTCCTCCTTTCCTTCTCTTCCTCTCACTTTGACTGACTCCGGTAACGCCGTTTTGTCTCCACCCGTTTTCATCCCTTTTTCTGTCCCCGGGACGTCATCATACAGCCCTCAAGGACTCGCTTAACTTCGAAACTCGCCCCAACCAGTTTGCGAGCGTGTAGGTAAAGGATTTCGTGATACGGGCAGAACGCAACCCGATGCGAACATTTACTTCGAACGCGAATTGATGCTCAATCATTTCGTGGGGAACGGCATATGCGTGTACGTGTCCAAATTAAAGTTTTGGGCTACTGTGATTCTTATATCGGTGCCAGAATAACGTGTCTCAAAGATTTGTGCTGCAGATTTTCTCTCTCTCTCTCTCTCTCTCTCTCTCTCACTCTGGTAGGGAGAGGACTTTGAACTTTTGCGCTTCAGGGGATTTTGCATCAAAGGATGAACTTATCTTTTTGGAGACATTTACATAATGCATATGTCTTTCGATCTGTCAGTGTTCAATTAAATGCTCGGCCATGGGATCAATCTAGCACGACTGTTAGCTGCTAACATGCCGCTCACGTTTTCGCGAGGAAACGACCACGATGGGGGAAAAATGCTAAGCTCCGTTCTCGTGGAAGTTCATAATACTTGTTTACGTTTATCTTGATCACCAGTGCCGCCATTTCCGTTAGAAAATCTGAAATGAACGGCGCCGCCGTTTCGCCGTGGGCGCTCGATGAATTTTCAGATGAGCTGCATCGACGCGGAAAATTCGATGTCCCGAGGTGAATGAATCACTCTGATGATACGAGCGCGACTATGGGGCTACTATTATACGTCGCATAGTCTGTCGAACTTTATGGCTCTAAAAGAGCAATTAATATTTCGCATTTTCAGAAAGGCTCACAAACTGTCCGTTCTGCAGTTTCAACATTATTGAAATAACTGGGAGTGATACTTTAAACGAAACTACCTGCGAACGAGGCAAATTTTAATACATAGCTTGCCCGTAAAGATGTTGAGATCTTATGAAAATGTTCCGAGAGAAAGACGCTTGACCTCCAATTTATGGAGCTTAATAAATTGTAACGCTCAGCGAGGAATCTTTTTAAAAGGCCCTCTTACATTATTCAAATTTCGGAAACGCTGATGCGGTCCACGTTTACCACGCGCATGCGCATGCGCATGATCAGGCAAATCTTGCGAAGACTTGGTTCGCCCACACTCATTGAGTTCTTAACAAAAGGGTGTTATTTCTGAAATTACAAATTGAATCGGATAAAGAGATATCGAACCATGGAAGGTGAACAGAGAACAGGAATTATAGTGAGTTGGGGGGGGGAGCTGCAGGTGGGTTAGAATTTGCAAGCCGTGCCACCTGGGAGAACAATAACTTGGTCATCGGGACATCCTGGCTGACGTGAATGCGGCCACGGCTATTAATGCCCTATAATGTGCTGTCATTGAATTCCGGACAATCAGCCCGGCAGGCATAATTTATACGCTCCATTATGGTAGTCAAACGGGACGAACGAGGAGAAAAATGCTCGAACTCTCGTTGTCAGGCAGGTAGCCAGACAACGTCCGCGCGCTCCCGCGAACGCGTCGGTATCTCGTTAATGAAACAATATGAACGACGGGGCGACCGAACTTCTATCTTTTTCTTCCATTCGACGGCCCTCCCCGACGTTCTCGTTCACTTTGACGCGGTATCCGATGGCGGACACTCCGTGCCCGAGCCTCGGTGATTAACCGCGAACAATGCCCGGGTAATTTGTCTAATAATGGACTTCTGCTGCGAACTGTCGATCCTCTATCACCGCGCCGAAGGGGATCGGCTATTGGCTTGTTTTTTATGTTTCGGACCACTGCGACATTGGCTGCGGTTTGGCCGATTTCCGACCGCGAATTAAAATGTTTTCCGATTGCCGATCGGCAACGGTGGTAACAAAAATATCTCAAGTTTCCGGCCAAATTTACGTGCACTGCCGAGAGGGACGGTAACGATGCTTTTATTGTTATGCACGTCAAATTGGAATGGATATTCTCGAATGACTCGGCAATTGACTGACGTACGAACGGAACAATAGCCCTTGCATGTAGATCAAACCTTGTCTACCGCGATGTATAGCGCAGTCTTGCTCAAAGGTGAGAGTGGTTAAAGAGACCTTGCGTTATCTTCCCTATTAACAGATGCCAACGCGAGCGAGCGCGCTCTTATTTCTCCGGAAAATACCAAATGGCAAGCCGCGGCGGTTTAAACGCGCGCAATGGGAATTAATTTTCTCTTAAATCAGCGGGCGAACAAATATTTCTTAACCGTCAGCACATCGACGGACTGCGAGAGAAGCTGTGAACTTGCGCGCCGAACATCAAGACATTTCAAAATCCTTAACTCGAACTTCTTAATCTCACTTGCCAAAATTCATGATGACTCTAAAAAGAAAGGAATGCACATTTTGCAGTGGTCTGCGTCAGGCAAGTGAGAAAGGAACAACGCGAATGGACGAGGCGGATAGTGTGACAGACAAACGGACGTAAAGAGGAACGCGGAGAGACAGCGAGATTAATCAGACGATAATGGCCTTGCGACAACTATTTCTCCCGGCGTGCTGCTGATTTCCAGGCAAAAGACAAATGCGCGCCGTTCGTCATCGTACGGCGGATTAGACGCGCGAAACAATGGACAACAAACACTCGCTTCTATTTCGCCTGGCGGCAACAATGGGTGCAGGTGTCATCCAGCGTCAGGCACGCTTTAGAACCGACGTATTCCGGCTTAAGTACGACCCGCGCAAGCTTCATCGGATATAGTCGCCGGATATAGTACGGCGCGCGGAATGTGTGGAGAAGCATGTTGTGCGTGCATCTTGCGCCTCTTCTGCTTACCCTCAGGACCTGCACAATGTCCGGCTTAGACGACGTTAACTCGGACAGGTTCTATCAATAGTTTTTTTTTTTTTTTTTCGTTTTCTACTGCCTTGTTTGCTGAGCTTAGCCGTCGATGCAATACCGTAATAAGGATTTCCGATTCACTTTACATTGTCGCGTCTATATAATCGATTCTGCCGTACGATAGCTTAATACAGTGCGGTCCACGAGTGGGGCCCCTCACGCTGCTATTTCTACCTCCACTAGGTACAAGTTTTTCTGTATGCCGATTATAACACAGCCAGTGTGGCCAGAAGTCGCGCCCGGCACCAGCGGTGTCCGCGGTAATGGGGATACGCGCAAGTGTGCGTGTCCTGTCTGTGAGAGCTGCGTTAGGTAGGCCGCATTGTGTGCGTCGTACGTGTAAGAATGAAGTGAGAGGAAGACGGAATAGGCTCGCACACAGAGCTACTGCAAAAAATGAATAATGTGCTTATTCTGCCCTTGTAGCTAAAAAGACCCGTCTAAAAATACGCCGGCCCGCGCGTTTCGCACGTGTGCCCCTCGATCGGGCCTTTTGTTTCGTTTCTGAGAAGACGCTGATCCGAAGTCCGAAGTCTCGCGGCAGTGGTGGGGCACGGACTTAATCCTCTCTCCCCTTACAGCGCTTGCGACGTTTCGCGTTCCCTCATTGTCTCCTCGAAGGGAGAGGCTGGTCCGAAGTCCGAATTCTCGCCCCGCCGCAGTGGTGGGGCACGGACTTTGGCTTCGCTCTCCCCTTACATACGTATACAACGTCTCTCCGAAGGGAGAGGTAGTGACGAGTCTTTCGTTTTTCGAGGTGGCTGCGATCACGCGGGCCAGTTGCTATGCTGGTGGGGATATTGGCGGAAGTCAGTCTTCGGGAAGCGTTCGAAGAGGAACGCCGTGATCAGGGCCTTTCCCTAAGAAGAAACGTGTTAGTGCTCGCGTGTTTGATTGCCCTTCTCATATCAGCAGTATTTTCTCGGGTGGGCTTCGTCTCAAGCCATCTCAAGTTCGGTCTGAGAAACGCGAAAAAGCGCGGTTCCAACAGTGGCCATTATACAGATCGTGCGGTGTGATTTTATATGTGCCGGGCCTATATTGTACCGCTGAATATAGATGTGTTAACGTGCAGTGTCTAATGTTAAAAGAAGTCGTAAAGGTGTGGGTGTGTGTGTGTGTGTTTTTCTTATAGAAGTTCAGTTGCTTTCTAAGGCTATTATTGTGTATGGATACCAATGGAAAAAAGGGAAACATGGAAAATCTTGTGGATTATCTTGCGCGAGTCTGGTCGTCATGAGGAATTTGTCAGATAGCTGCACTGTTCCTTGCAAGGATTCAATAAGTAAATAACCACATTTTGATTGTTATAAATCCCATACTCTCCGCTATTTCTCCTCTCTTTCTCTCTCTCTCTCTCTCTCTCTCTCTCTCTCACCGTTCTTCCAAAAATGGTTTCATGCCTGACTTTTGAAAACTAACACCGGGAAGTGTGAAACCAGCCGGGGAACAAAGCAGTAAGAAACGGAGAGAGAAAGAGAGAGAAAAAAAGCTTTTGTCCCGCCATTAGAACTTTCGACAATTACCGGGCGATTACATTTTCGCCGAACTTCATTAGGTCGGCATTGGCGAGGCTTAAATTTGAAACGAGGCCCTTTGTCATCGTCACTGCACCGATCGCGATCGATTAAAAATGCTTAATTTACGAACGACCGGTTAGTCGGCTTTGTGCGATTTGAGTGTGCTGCGAGGAATTAATTGGATTACAATTTACCACGACGAGCCCGCATCGGGCAGCGCATCATGAATGTATGTAAGGCCTGCGGAAATATTAGTCGCATAATTAATACCCAATTAAGCGAAGCGGTGTAATTATTTGCGACATTTCCGGCGAACGAGCGAGAATTATATCGCTTTGGCTTTGGCGCCGTTTCGAAATTCATGCGAGCCTCTCGTGTAAATATGTACAACGGTGCCCTTTCACGTGGGGGGCCCCGGTCCCGGGGTGGTGGGAGTGGCAGCTGTTGTCTCGGGGAAAATTCGAATTTCCAATTGACTTTCTTGCGCGCCAGCAGAATTTGCTACGGGACGCACAGTGTTTTTGCGAAATCACTAATATCGAGTGCGCGTCGGACGCGGTCTCCGACCAGAGCCCGCCGGCCATTTATTTACCCCTCGGAATTGCGCATCGACAGTCGCGCTTCTGAACGGTAACAGGCCGGGGCGCGCAGGTGTGCGTTTAACGACGATTAATATTGCTCGCGACGAGACCGCTCGTACATATTCCTAATTATTCGTGCCCATCATCGATTCGCTCGATCGCGCTAACGTTTTGTCTGTTTCTGATTGCAGGTAAGGTAAGCTGACAACGAACACACTCTCTGGCTCACCGTACTGCTGGGGTCTCTTGCCAGGCTGTAGGGTGAGTTTCTTTTGAAGCTTCGTTTAGGACACGATCGATACGCTTATTGTTTCCTTTCGTATGCCGGCCCCGCCGACAGAGATTCACTGCTGAAACGGGTAAAAATACGTTCGGCAGAAGAACACCCTTCGGTGGAAAGCGGGAATTATAATTGGCGCTCGGGGTTTTTCGCAGCTCCTTCAACCGCCGCCGTTGCCGGATTTTCAAGGGTCGACGAATAATAAAATTCCGTGCGGTATTTTAAAAACGCGCCGCGCGTAAAACCGTTTCGCCCGGGCCCTCCTCGCGCTCCCCTTCCTGTCTTTTATTGCTATGCAAACTAAGATATTCCACGCTTCGCTCTCTCTTTCTCCGGCAAAATGCCTCTTAATACGCGGAAAAATCGTCGACCGGGCACGCGACATTATAAAAAAATCTCTCAATGTTTCGGAAAGATGCCAAATGACAAAATAATCAAGTTTCATTAAAGGAAAAAACTGTCGGAGAGAGCTGTTCGGCATGAGGTCCCTCGCCATTCGTCATTACTGAGTCCTCGTACGCAAGCCCCACCCCCTCTCTTCCTCTCTCTCCGGCAGTACACTTGCTTTATTTTCCGACTCTTTCGCCTTTCAAACTAACAAAGTTCGACGTGGCGCCCTCGCTCGAAATTTCCTTTGTTCCTCTCTCGTTTCCACTTCACCTCCGCGCCCCTCGTCCCGTTTAAGAACATATTCATCGCGGATTATAAGGAGGTTGAATTCCGGAAGTGAGCTTACTCAAATAAGAATTTACGGTCTCCGGGGTCGAAAATTTCTTTTTCCCGCTCGCGGCGCATTTAGCTGAAGTCTCGGCCAAGAGCGAGGCGAAGAAGGACGGAAGAGTGAAGGGGGTAGAGGACATGCGCGTTCCTCGAACGCACACACACACACACACACGCATACACAGCCTCCCGGCACTGGCACCGCCAGGGCCACGCATGCACACTCGAAGCACTGTTACCGCCGTGGAAGTTAATTCGTTCCTCTTCTTCCCTGCTTTATGAGAACGAATGGTTCCCTTCGCTCACTCGTTTAGCGAGCTTTCGCGAGGAACGAGCTTAAAGGGCGTTAGAAATCCCCCAGTACGCCCCGCAATCTCTCCCCGCACTCCTCGTTCTCCCTCGCCCCTTGCCAGGTTTCGCCCGCACCTGCCACTCCGTTCTTTCCTTCCCCCGACAGCCCCTCTCATCCCTTGTCCCGCGCGCCCTCTTACACCCCCAGCCTCCTTTGTTCTTCTTTCTGTTACTCAACTGGAATTCGCGGGCGCTTTGTCATGACAGAAGCAGCGAAACAGTCGAGCTTCTTGGAGAAACGAGGCTGCTCCCGCGCGCCGAGAAACGAGGGAAAATAATGCCAAAGGGAAATATTGTTTACGAGCTAAAAGCTTCCTCTGCCTGCCTCCACCCTCTTCTGCCCTCGTATTTTACCTGGCCTTCGTGTTCCCTCAACGTGTGCACGTGTGTGTGTGTGTGTGCGCGAAACGTCGGGAGTGCGCGCGATCGTCAAGTTTCGTTGGTGATTCGTCGGCTCGCTTCGTTTTCGATATACCTGACCTCGCGCGCGCGTTTCTGTTACCTCCGTATAAACGAGCAGCCGAACGATTGAGCCTGCCTCGAGTGAAATGCGGAGGAACTCGCGGTAGACGGCCGTAGTGGGTCGCGTGTAACTCAAGTCAGGAACATTCGACGTTAAGAAGTACGCGTAGCCGCGATTACATTTTTGCCGATTGTCGACGGGAGAGAACGCTGGCTGTGCGCGGAATTGTTCTACGACGTAGATTGAATTCTCGATGTTTCATGTTATGAACGAGGAACACCGGCAACGTTCGCTCGCTTCGTGTTTGTCCTTCGCTTCCATTGAAATCGATACTTGCGTACGTATTCGAACGTTGCTGTGTCGGTGCTGGGGACGAGGGTGGCGTGACTTTATTGACACTTTAGACTCTACGACGCTGCGGAATTTTCGCGTCAACGTCGACTATCGTGCGATGCGTTAAGATCGGACGCTTAGTTTGCGCAGTCTGGGATGGCGCGCCTACTGGGAGGACAGTAAACCAATCGGCCTTGCGGCGAACAATACGTGGCAGCTTGTAAGCAAAGAAGTGCCTGTCAACCGCGAGCGGAATCTAATATTACTCGCGTAAAACGTAACGACGCGGGCACGCGAAGCTGAGAGAGAAAGGTAACCAGAACGTAAAGTGAGATCGACCGAGGTGCGGGGGAAAAAAGTTTCAGAATGTGGCAATACGGACAAATAGCTCCTCTCATCCCTCTAATATACGATTTTATGCTCATGAGAAATTGCCTTTCTTTCAACTATTTTAATATAAGAGAAGATGTAGAATGAGGAATGGTTTACGTCCGTACTATTTAAAACTTTCGTAAGCCTGTTATACTTTGGCTGTTATTTCACTCGTGAATATTTTTGAAGTAATCATACGACGGACTCGGAACCGCGTTTATTTTGATTAGAAAATTGAATGAGAATGTGGGCAACAGGTACACTGGCTCATTCGGTGTCTTAACTTATTAATGCATGCATGTATTTTGTCGGTTGTACAAGTTACTTCATTCGGCGATTGAACGTAGTTATGAACGAAGTTTATCGGTTACATAGCGTGATAGCTTGGAAAATGAGACTTTTAAGGATGAATCAAAATTGACCTGAATCTGGCGGCTCGCTTTGCCGTTATAAACTAAGTGCAAAGTCTTGCTTATCGTATCTGAGAGGATGAAAGTTTCAAAACGCGACATTATTAAAGCCCCTACGTTGGTATTAAGAAGAACAGAAATACTTTATTGCCCCAGATGGAAGGGGTAATGTTAACATAAAGTGGGAATATTCAACGGGAGATCGTTAGAAAAGTTCACTTAAATTTCAATAAAACTACGAAGTTTAATCAAAACAATTTACATGAAAGTGGAAATTTCAGTTGAACGCGACGGTACTTCCCGGCAGTAAACTCGGTAGAACATGATGGGAAACGGGGAAAGGGACGGAACGTGTTTTGTACAGTGACGTAAATTTTCGAGATTCTTCGTCGTATCGTTTTCCAAAGATTCTATTTTAGCGATGACAAAAAATTAGCCGAGTACGCGGGAAAAGGAAAATACTTGGAGCATGTCCTATCTGCGCTTCTCCCGACAGTGATAAAACCTCGTCGGCTTATGAAATTTCGTGCTTACACAGGGCTGCGCACAAATTCTATTATAAACACCTGCAACATTTGCGAGAACACATTAGTCTCGGTAAAGTGCTCTGTAATGAACACAATACGGGATTGTGAGCGTATGCATTACATGGATTGGGTACACGATTATGGCAGACGTATGGAATACGAGTGCAAAATATAACCCGCAATGTGGAATCTGTTTATTATTTTACGCCGTCGCAATACACAGTTACTTACGATGACCAACGGTCGTTGCTAAACCGTTTATCACGTATTGGCAGGCTTACATAATTTATCCCAGTATCTACTGCATTCGGCGCATGAACGATACCGCAGTATGACAGCAGTTTAGCGTAACATCGATAAACACTCGCAATTATAAAGTTTGGCGTGCCCATTCAAGCCGGCAACATGATTATCTCATACCCGGCATGTTTGTGGGTAACTGCCGGGCAATGGTATACATTACAACACTTTGCATTGTAGACTCCGCGTTATCTTTGCTTCCGCGAGCTTGCTATTTATCACATCGCTGCGAGACATCATAAAGACACCAACATTCGGCTCATCCAGTTCGTTACGCATTCTTTTCCACCGGCGATGTATGAAACCCTCAAACAAATCTCATTTTGTCTACTCTCTGGCAAGCTGCATGTCGTGTGTGCCACATGAGACAATGCCGAGCAAACCTCTGCATGCCGACACGAGGGAAGGACAAGAAGAAAAAACGCAATTTGCTCAAGCTCTTGCCGCTTGCTGCTTGCGAGGGCTTATTATGTGCCTTTCCTGCCTCAATGAAATACCTCAATATTCTCGCGGAGACGTAGGGGAGGTGCGACGGAGAATAGCGAGCAAAGTCCTTTTGTAGTGTTTTGAAATGCCTGCTACAATGTTCTTGCTGGCGGGATGGCTTGACGTGTCTTCAACGGTCGGTTCGCACGATGTACTCGTAATGATACGCGGATTACTGGCCTCGTTTGTGACAGGGTGAATTTTGCTGCACTGCTAGCTTTCGACGGATACATCGTATTGTGGATTTACAGTAACGTCTTATGAACATCGTATCTGTTTTCGCACGCGCTTGACACTCTTATCATATCACGTACGTTTCGAAAATTCGTCCTCTTTCAAATTTAATTAAGTTTTTGAAAACAAGCTTGTGATTCTTACCTACTAACCCATTTTGCAAAACCTGCAACTATGATTAAATTCGTCGTCCACACGAGACCCAAATGTCATTCGTGAGAATAATATCATTGATAATCATTCATCCCGCTTAACCTTTGTCCAATATACCGTTATCGTATGTGCACGAGTTATGGGCCGGCGCGCGTGAACCGAGTGAGGCGTGTCGAAAATGCTGAAGGCACTTAATTGAAATACCAAAACCAGACGAGGAATTGAGGTTGCCCCGGTTGTCACGAGAATCATCTCGTCGGTATTCATCCGTCGGGTCACGCTCGATTCGTGCAGAATGAATAGGCGACCTTCGCAGAATGGAGCTCCATTCTGCGGTTGGGGAACGAAGTAGGTAATACAGATCTGGTCAGTAAGCAAGGTGGACGCTGCTTCCGCGGCACAGCGGCTGACAGTGACAAGTGAATAACAGGAAACGCGGGCGGATAGCATTGCTTTTTTCAACGGATCTGATCGCCCATTTTCGTCGATTTCTCCCTCATGTTTAGGCCCGACCGCGGAAAAGTGCAAGTATGCACGACGAGTGGTCGGTATATGCTCGTTTACGACGGTGGTATGTATTGTGTAAGGGATCGGACTGCGCTGTGTGAATTTTTCGATGTAAAGTGAACCTAACAAGGAGAACATCTGATTCCTAGAGCAAACTGACATGTAAAATCCCAAAGGCATTTCGTACCGCAGGCCTTATTTATTGAGAATATTGCATAAATCATTTCAGGTCCGACTACTGATACTGTTTCAGTATCGTAATACCGAAGTGCTGCGAATATTACATCGAAGCAGAGGCTTTTATTGCTATGCATCTAAATGTTTATAGATAACATTTTCACCATTTTTTTGTAACGATTTAATTAAAGCAGTAGCTTCGATTAAGATTTATAAATCTATTAAGGTTTACAGAGCTTTTTATATTTTTAGATATTGCGAAATCAATTTCTATGTTAAAGTTCACTAGACTAAGATCCGACCGTAAGACCCGCGTACACTCGTTACGTATTACGGTACTGATAGCAGAAATGCGTATCTAAAGCTCGGCGTACCGAAATCGTAAATTCCGTGAGTAACAGCAAACATAAAAACAAATATTTCGATACCGCGCAGCGTACCGCAACGATTCGACCTACATTTACCGTGCTAATGAATTCATCCGACATTCCAGGTGTACAAATGGGGAATGTCATATTGGGAATAAGAACGAAAGTTCGGCCGTACATAATACACGAAGATAAGGCCACTCCTCGCGAGACATGTATTCGCCGTGACATGTGAGAAAATTCCCGCGAGTATTAAAATATCTTAACGCGCCGCTGGCATGCAAAAGTTGCGAGGAAAAGTGGCGAGCTTTTCCACCCCTCCTTGTCAACGCTCCCGTCGCTGTAGCCCGTCTCACGAAAATGCACGACGACTTTTACGAGCCTTTCCCGAATGGCTTATCGTGTCTCTTCGCCTTTAAAAAGCGGGGTCGATAAACGCGCGTAAGGTGCAATTTTGCAATAGTCGGCGCAACCGTGTAATTCAGCTCGCTCGATGTCGCTCTTTTAACTTCCCTGCCGCACGGGAAAAAAGTACCGGCGCATATTGTTGCCCGTCCGGATTGCTGGGATTCTTGTCCGGTAGAAACTATGCTCCGCTACGTCCTGACGACATTCAGACTCTACGCTACACAGACGCCGAACCGTATTTTAGTCTATAAACTGCGTAATTTATTATCTGTGCAGTACGTTTAGAAAGCAGTACCTATATATATCTATATATATGGGTGAACTTTGCTGCTGTCCTACTACTGCCATGACTTCTTGACGCAGAATTTTTATGACCGGTGTTCTTTCCACCGCGTTTTCTTATTTATACTCTTCGAAACTTCGCACGTCGAAAAACGAAGAACCATCTGCACACGCCAATACAAATTTAATATATTTCCAAAGTCGGTTCACAACTATCCCATGTAATCTGTATTACCAACAATACTAGCGTTATACGGTTTGACAATCTCCCTTTTCCACACACCCGAACAAGATCGAAATAACTTCGTGCAACGCGTAAATTCACTCGATGCATTCTCGCGACGCATAACCGTGATTAACGTTTCGTTGCTGCGCGCTTTGGACTGAAATCCTGGCTGCGTTGGGGTCAAGTGTGCACATTATGCCAAGCGGCCGTACAGGACAATAAACGCCTCTAAAAACAACAATGGTGTCCGCTCGATTGGGGGGCGGAGGGTACGGTAGCGGGCGGAACGAAAAACTTTCGTCACTAACGTACTGCCATCATCGGGACAGTGGAGTTGCGCCTAATAATAGTCTTTAGACGGGATACGGAGGCTCGTGCACCACCGCCGCGTGGCTTCCAACAGGTCTCGTGTCCGTTTAAAACTTTATTTAATCGTCGTCGCCCGGCCATGTAATAATCCCGGTGACACATGGGAAATCTCCGCGGCCATAAAAATATCTTATCGCGCACTCTACTCGGCGGGACTCGAAGAAAAATTTTATGAGCGCAATTTGCGTGTGGGTACCCAGCGAAGGAAAGACGGACGAACGGCGGGGTAGAAGGGAGATAGAGAGAGAGAGAGAGAGAAGGATGGTGGCGACCTGTGTGAGTACGTGCGTGTGTACGAGAGTTAAGGATTTCATGACTGGTTTACCAGCCGTTTATGTGCGGTGATAAGAAATTTCCCATGCAAGTGCGATTTTTATTCTTCAGCTGGCGAGAGGCCGGGAATACTGACCCACGGTATGTCTGTCAGTGTTCGAGTATTATTCGATTAGAAATTGATAGACGGCTGATTTTCGTACAGACGTCGATTAAAGTCAATGTGCAAATTAGCGTTTTGGCGTGTGCTCTCAAACATTTATATGAATTCGTCTACTGATTCGATGTCGACCCCTTACTCTATTTTGTTCTTCTCCAACATATAATATACCTAATTTGAATAGTTTCTTGAACAGCAAACTTCAGTATCATCCATCTGCGATTTATCACCACCAACGTGTACATCTGCAAACATCGAATCCCAATGCTATATCCCAGATTTCTCAACGACCCTCTCTGCATCTTCGATTCCTCTGTTTAGCACGACACATACCTTCATTGTCTAACGCAGCACCAATCGCGTTCGACGTTTACCCGACTCGACCGACGCGACGACCGAACATTCTCTGTTCACGGAACTTCGATGTTCCCCTCCCGCGCGCGCGAACACACAAAACACACGACATTCGGAAACGTTTACTTTTACTTCATTTCTGCTCGTAACCGACTATCGCCGTGTCACGTTCCACTTCGCGTACTCGTCGAAACATTCGCTTTATGCCGCGGCAGGAAGAGCAGACACGTCGGTGAAAATTGAAGCTGACAGAGGACAGATACAAACCGGGGATCTTATCTGTTTGCCGTGTGCGCGACAGACAATTAGCGTTCGACTGAGGACCAAGCGACGTGTAATTTTATCCGCGAAACTGACGATCTCAGGAAACGCAACACCCACGCCCTCGTACTTTCGCCGCACTGCCGTTGACGTTCGCTCGGATACAGTTATCGGCTGACATTGATGTCGCGAGCGAAGTCAAAGGTCCTGCGGGGTAAAGTAATCGTTTGCTCTCTCTCTCTCCTCTCTCCGCCCGTCCACCCTCCTTTTCGCGGAAACCAAATAGTACGATCCTCATGCGCGCCAATGACAGCGACGAACGCACTGCGGCGCCATTGTCAGAGTTGAGGTAAGCATGTAAATCTCTCATGGTCTTCGCCGATAATCTGTGATTCTTTATTTCGATCACGTAGAAGGGAGCAGTCGGGTAGAAGGATTGGAATTATTTCTTTCGACATGTTTCGGATGTTCTGTGCACAGATTTTATTATGATCTGAAATTGAGCTTATTATATTATCAGTTTTTGAAATCTCTACGGGCGGAAGTTGATAGTGTGGATGTTGATATGACGGAATGGGTGGCTAAACGGATACTACGGTGCGAATGAAAGCATTTATTTGCTGCATTGAGGAGTCGCGCGGACCAGTATTCCCAGTGTAAATTCCAGGACATATTACGCTACCAAGGATCGATGAAACTCGTGGCACCGCTACCTATAGCGAGCGAATTATCCGTAAGAAATTCCGTAAAACAGAGCTCTTATTTATGCAGAAAACGAGGCTGCTCAGCTCTCACGGGGCCGCAATGGTTGTTCACGGCGGGACACTACCCGAGCCTGACGTTCTACGCACGTTAAATTCATATACATGCCGAGCCCAGAACGACGATTATATTAAATTTTCCGCGAAAGACGAGCCGCGCCGCAAGACAGCAGCGAGGAAAGGAAAGGGGTGAATTAAACTTTCAGCACGCCCGCCACTATCTCATTTGCCTTTAAGAGTAACAAAGCCGTGGGCGTGTCTGCACGTAAAGCGCATTCACATCAAATATGCATGCGACAGCAGGTGTTGATAATACCCTGTGTCCCAGTCAAGCACACGACGCGTGTACCGAATGGGGTACCAAGGACCTCTCAATGAGGTCAGAATCATCGTCGCACTTACGCTGCATGCTACCAGCATCACCTGCCATTTGCCTCTATCAAAGTGCTTTGCCCTGCGAAATTTCATCGGATCTTTCTATATCCATTTTTCAATTCACACAAGCGGGTACCCACCAGAATGAACCTATCAACCCATTCGTCTTAACGTATCAATAGACATGTACACTACATATACAACACAATGAAACGAAAATTTGGGTTCGTTCAATTTCTTTCTCGTGTGTCAGGTTACATTATTGATTATTGGCCTTCTCTTCATTTCTTCCTCAATGAAGCTATGGACGAAGTTCGTGCTGTGTTTCTCTAATTCTATCGCGCACTGTTTGTCACGTGGATACCATTATGCGCGGCGAGTTCGGTATTTCCCCGAAATTTCCCTCCTGCCCCGGAAGTCGCTCGATTTGCTCCAGAGGGTCGCGCGAAGAGTTGTATAAGGTCATAATGGGCAGAGGGGTGATGCTTTACGGGGAACAAAATGAAAGAAGGTTCTCGGCGTAATGAAAGGGTGAGAGAGCTAAGAATGTTAGAGAGTGAGATCGAGTGAGATAGGTAGAGAGAGAGGGGGAGCAAAAGAGTGAGAGAAAGAGTGTGGGGAGGGTAGACGCAAGGGCGGGATACAGTCGAACGAGCACAAAAGTGCATTGTGAACCCTCGTTAACGCGGAGAAGATGGAGGCCATTAGTCTCGTAATTGGCCGCTCATTGTCTTCCCTCCCATTTACCTACATTTTCCATGATGCCAGCAAACATAATATCCTACTGGGCTTCGGAAGAGGATGAAGTGCTTATCCGAGGGCAGCCGGCCGAATTAATCGCTACCAACCTGTGCGTTCTTGTTTTTCGCCAGAGGACTCACGCGCGCGCGTGTACACACCACGCGCTGGTACACACGTACGCGCCTCGCGTGCTATCTCGACCGTGTACGAGGAGGAGTAGCAATAAACTCGCAGGTAATTTGTGGCTTTTTGCGGAGCTTCGCCCTGCCGCCGTCGCCGCGAATTGTTTTAATCCGTGACAAGCCGGAGAGAGAGCAAGCGTCTAAAATCCGCACGGTAAAAAGAGCGCGCGCTTTTTGCGGCGACGGAGTTAAATCGCGTGAAAGGGGCGCCAAAAAACTGCGAGGGAAGAATGAAAATTTCTTCACGAGACACGCCTTTTTTTTTTTTTATTGAATTCGATGATCGGGTACCGGGCGTAAGGTGTAAACTGACTGGCAAATTTAGCGAATGAAACTTCGAGGATAATGAGGTGAACTTGGATTTGTAAAAATAAAATGAGGTACATTGAAATAGGTCTGATAGAAGTAGGTATTGCACAAATTCGGGCTGATTCCAACTGCTACGTTTTTATCATCATTTCGAAGTACCGTTTAGTTAACATTTAATAGGTACTTCGAGTCATATTTAATGATGATGTAACATGATGGGAAAAACCAATATTACTGTGATTAATCTCACTTTTCTAATCCTGGAAAGTTTTCCAACTTTATAAATTGCTTTCGCGATCATGTAGATACCTATGTACGTGCGGGCATGTGTAAGCGCACAAATCCGTAGATGCACACAGATCTGTAAAGTTGTTGTTTCGAGAGAGCCTTTAACGAGGTTTGTGCGATGTTCCATCGGGTACAAAGACATCGTTCAAGCGTGAATGGAAGATTACCCCCGTGAAACCTTCGAGTACATAGACCTCTCTCTATACCTACATCTATATACATACATTGCTAATGTTCAAACTGTGCTCGATGAAAATCGTTTTGATTCCGTGGAATAGAGCTCGAATAATTATTAGGCTGTCCAATTTTCATTTTACACCTTACCACGGGCCTTCGACAATCAACGCATTTGGTCAATTTAATCCAATCAGTCCAATATAAAATAACCGTTGAATACTTACCGGGTGATACGTATTACACGGATTTCCTGACCGCCTATCATCGGGTAATTCGCACGACCAACAATCATCTCATAATTCATCCGCGTCGTGAAAGTCAACAGCACACTTACAACGGACTGTGTACCAGTAGTGCTTGCACATATATGCGCGCCGCTGCGCTGCGTGTAAGTTCCAGTGCGAAATATAACGATGTAATAATACGACATACGAACGTGTATGTTCAGTGCCGACGAAATATCAGTGTAATGGAAATGTTGCGCCGTTATGTGGCGGCAATATTTGCAATTTCCATATGAATTGTGATGTGAATTTCGCGTACAAGGTGGAAGTTAGCGGCGGGTACCGGTACCATCGAAACCGGACATTGTACAGGTCGTGGTATGTATAGGTAGGTAGCCCGGTCTACCGTCTCGTCGATAAACGATGAAAGTTCCAGCAGGTTGCAGTTTCCAGCCAGTCAGGCGAATCCGAAGCGAGTCTGAATCGCCCACAGGTTCCCATGCCATTACTTTGCCTTACCTTACTTTTGCATCCGATGAGGCAGAAAGGAGGACACGTATTCGCGTGAGTCCTTTTGCAGAGAAAGTTTATTTTATCGTTCGACACGTGTACAAACACGTACATGTTGGAAGTCCACATACACATATCGATGTACATAGGTGAGCGAGAGAGAGGGAGGACACATGCGCATGGATCCGAAGATTCGCATTGCAAGACCGGCGGAACGAACTTATTTTTACTGTTTTCCTTCTGCTGTCCTGCCCTCATGCACGACTTGGATGTATCGCCCGTATCCTAACAATACCTCATAATCCGACTTTTTTCCATTGTCCTCTGCCATTGTAAGGTTTTTCGAATGTCTCTCAACACAATGATAATGCAGATTCTGCCGGACGAATACGGGAATTTCCTGAATTTGTTGACTCCGGTCGGTCCCGTATGATAAAAAATTAAATCTTGATATCAGGCTAAATGTCTAATTTGCTTACCGTCGCAGCGTTGACACTCTTTTTTTTTTTTTTATCATCCGCACGATTTATGTGCGGAAATTGCGGCAGTTGAAAAGTGAAGTTCGTAGCGTGTGAAAGCGTTGGCGGTTCGTCGTACGCGCTCGCAGACATTTTAATCACGGTCGTGAACGTGAAAAGTTCGAAGGTCGTGCAATGCGAACCAGCTGGCGACAATAGCGGAGCGCGCGCCCATTACTTTATGCATTGTTAAATTGCCCGTAACGCACCGACCTGCCAGTATCTCGTACCCTAGCGTATCTAGGCACCGCCAGGACACACAACATCGGCAAATGTATGCTAAAAAAGAATGTCTACTCTTCATTCTCATCGTTTATTCAGCCCCGCTCCTCTCCCTTAGGCCGATTAAACGCGTCGGCAAAAAACTTCCGCTGTACTTCGCCAGGGCTTAAAGTTTCGCTATCGAGCTTCCACGGGCCGAGGAGCACGGCGGAGCCGTGCGAAAATTCCAAATTACGCGGCATGTTAATTAATTTTTATATCTTACGTGGGAAATTTCTTACGTACGCGCACCTGCCCTCTCCCCTGCCGCTCTCATTCTTTCATTTGCGCATTTATAAAATCGCTCGCTTCTCATGTACGAAGAAAATCCGCCGATAAGGGATGAAGGAAAGAGAGCGCGACGAAGAGAGAGAGGAGAGAGAGAGAGAGAGGACACGGGACGATTCGTAGGGAACTGGTATGATGAAAGCCGTGCCTCGCGAGGCCGATTAATATCGATGACTGCGATATCCTTCCGGCAGCCCCACAGGAGGGAAAAGAGGACGGGAGGCTGTTTTTCGAACCGTGAATTTAATCGAGCTTCCCATCGTGGCCGGATGGACTTAAATGGGCAGATCCGCACGCCGCCATCTTCCTGGTACATAAATCCTCGCGGCGATCGACCGTCAGAGCGGCGGGCCTCTCGCTGTAACCCTGGACGCCATCGTCGTCGCTCGTTGCTCTTTACTGCCTACTGCTTACTGCTTACTGCCCGCTCGCTTGTTTGCTGCTGGCGCTTCGTGCGAGACACGCTTCAGTGGCACTGCATGCAGGTGCTGAGGCGTTCCGCTGCACAACGGTCCCGCGAGACACTGCTGCCCGCATCCGGGCCGTGTGCGTATGGAAATGGGACTGTTCCTCGCTATCGGCTCTCTGTCCGCACTCCCGTGAAATGTCTCGCGCGTGGCAACTCTGCGGTTCCGACGTGCCTCGACGATCTGCTCAGACGATCAGTGCTCAGACGATGATGACGAGCATTCGCGTGCGGTCTAACGTTCTCAATGAATTTTAAGTAACATGCAGGATCGTTGATCCGGAATGAATGGGTGTAACTGTGGACTAAGCTTCGGTCAGTCGAATGCTTACGATTTTCTTTTGTACAGTCGAATGGTTTTCTTCACGATGTCTTTTATCACATTTGGCGTACTGTAAATATTGAATAGCCTTTTGTCGTGGAACTCGATATGTTTTTCACGCAGGCGCGTATGATGGGCAGCATTAGTTGTTATTACGATCGCCAGGGAACGTTTGATTCGCACAAAGGCGGAAACAGCTCGGCGGAAGATGACGTTATAAGAAGATAGGGAAAGGGAAGTTAGCAATCTATTACGCTCAGAATCCCGCTTTTTCGCAGTCACAGCTCCACCCCGTCTCTTTGTCTCGCTCCCCTTTCCTTTACCGTCCGTCCCCGTGGAAAGAAGAAACCAGCCGCCGCCTCTGACGATCAATTATCGTGCCTATCGTCACCAGTCGTTCACTCGGAACAGAGTGGACCCTTGTCCAGCGACAGACTGGCAGAGTGTACACAAGAGGAAGAGGAAAACAGACGAGGGAGAAAGAGAGAGTGAGAGATTGCGAGCATCAAGGAGGGTCTAACGGGCGAGTCGTTAAGAAAATTCGTGGAAATCCACAGGGAAGACTGCTGGCACGGCCTTGTCTGGTGATTCGCGGATTGTTTGATGAGAAATCTTTTTCCGCCTGCGGGGGAACTCGCAAGGGATCGAATGAGTGTTATTATACCGCTCTCAGTATCCGCACTCGATCAAGTGGTGCCGCATTCCCTTTTCCATCTCAACTCGTTCATGCGCTGCACTTGGTACACGTTGTTCCTTCGATCGGACGTTACCGTCGACGACGCATTGCCGTGTAATTAGAAATCTAATTACCCACCTTCAGCGATGTCATCAATGTTCTTCGACGAGTCCATTTACCATTCCTTCGCCGTACCGTTGACAGCCGCAACAGATGTACGGACGTTTGACCCACATTAATCCGACGAAATCCGCCCGATCCGAACAATACCATAAGCAGCACACAACATGAAACTTATCCATTCGGACTAGAGTGACATAAAGAAACAAGAAAATGCTCCAAGCACTGACGACTTAACTGTCAATAGCCGCGCAAGGTCGGCGCGGTGATAATGCAATACGTAGAAGTGTGCTATTAAGGGGGTAATACACTCTGGAAATTTTTGAAAATCTTTTTTTTTTTTATTGCACAATTTTAAAGATTGACTCTGTGCGCGTGTTTTAAATCCAATATGGTTGGAAAGAAAGAAAAATTGACAAAGTTATTGTCATTTAAGCAACACCGTTCTGGCCGCGAAGCAGGCCTCTCTGAGAGCAATTGAAATGTTCCGTGATGCATTTCTATGAACAGCTTGATATTGCATGAATATTTGTTTTTTCAGGTGCACAATTTTGAATAGGTATTTATTTTATTATACACTAAATTTATTAAATATATAAAAACATAATGCAGTCTGGCTACTGTGTTATAATGTTTTACATTGGCCGTCGTGAATTTGACATTTACCGTCACCGGAATCTTCGACAAAAATGCAATCCATTCCTTCGGCAGGGCATTCATGCCATGGATTCGCGATAAGTCTGAGAAGCTATAACAACGTGAATTTAAAAATACGTTGGCACCCGACAGGATTATCTTAAGACTTTATCTCTTACAATGTAAGGTATCCTTTCAGCGTTCACTCATATGGTCACATTTATCATTCTTTTTCGACGCAACAATTATCTCGTTCTACGTCTACTTCGTATTGTACAATGTATGTGTACGGTTTGCCTGAGAAGGGATTGGATCAGTTTTGACTAGTACGTTCAGCAGTTCACATCGCGATTTTAAGAAAAAGAAAATGCCTAACCAACGTGCAAGTGCGTCTAAAAAGGGTTCGAGAATTTCTCTTGGTAGAGCTAGTGTCACTAAAAGGAGGAAGCGTCCGCTAAATGCAGCTGAGAAAGGTCGAGAGACTGCTAGTACCAGCACATCCGCTAAAAAATTAAAAAATCGCAAGGAGGCTGTCGAAGTCGACGGGAAATTTGGCTACAGAATTTTAAATTTTGTAACAGTCTTTTCGGCAATAAGTGACCATGTGAAGTGTTCTACTTGTGGAGGCAAAATCGAATTTAGTGAAACAAATACCCGTGGACTTGGATTTAAAATTATATTGAAGTGCGATGTGTGCGAACCGAGAGGAGTATTTTCCAGCCCACTTATCGGTGGTCATGCTTATGATATCAACAGGCGCATTATCTTTGCAATGAGATTGCTTGGACACGGATTAACCGGGATCGAAAAGTTTTGTGGTATAATGGATTTGCCGAGACCAGTGTTTCGTAATGCCTACGTCACAGTACAAGATAATATTTCCTGTGCGGCGAAAGCTGTATGGGAGAAACTGCGAAAGAAAGCGGGAGCGGAAGAGAAATATTTGACGGCGCGCGCTGACAATTGTGACGGACCTGGTCTAATAGTATCTGGAGACGGAACATGGAAAAAAAGAGGATTTTCATCATTGTATGGCGTTAGTACCATAATTGGACATCATTCGAAGAAAGTAATAGATTTTGGCGTAAAGTCTTCGTATTGTAAGTCCTGCGTTCACTGGGGACAAAAACAGGACACCGCAGAATATGCACAGTGGAAGGAAACGCATGATAATGAATGCTCTATCAATCACACAGGATCAGCGGGAAAGATGGAAGTAGACGCAATTTTGGAGCTTTTCCAACGCTCTGTCGACGTCCATGGAGCAAAATATTCATCATACATTGGAGATGGCGATAGTAAGACATTTTTGGGAATTTCAAAGTCAAAACCATATGGTGATGACATTATTGTAAAAAAAAAAGAATGTGTTGGCCACGTCCAGAAGCGAATGGGGACTCGACTTCGAAACATTAAAAAAGCGAGTAAAGGCCTTGGAGGACAAGGAAAATTAACAGGGAAGCTGATCGACGAATTAACCGTTTATTACGGTCTTGCAATACGAAGACATTGTAACTCTCTTCAAAATATGAAGAAAGCAATTTGGGCAACATTTTATCATAAAATATCGACAGATGAGGACCCACAACATTATTATTGTCCTACAGGCGCCAATTCTTGGTGCGATTTTCAAACAGCATGCGCAACAAAAAAACTTGCAGAACATCGGCACAAGCCAGCCCTTTCTGCTGAAATACAAAACGCTATTTTACCTGTGTATGAGGCACTCAGCACAGATGACTTGCTGGAGCGATGCCTAGGAGGCTTCAATCAAAATAATAATGAGAGTTTTAACTCAACCATTTGGAAAATAGCGCCAAAAGTGAACTGCGATGGTGCTCAGGTGGTTGAAATAGCAGCAAATATTGCTGCCTGCATGTTCAACGAGGGTGCAGAGACATTGTTGCACATCATGCACGTTTTGCAATTAAAAATTGGCAACAAAGCGCATAACTGGTGCACGTACGCGGATCAGCACCGTGTCGATGCTGGGGATCATCGAGCGCAGACCAGCACCCGAGATGCGAGATTAGCTCTCAGACTGGAGAGAATGGGCGCACAGGATATTTTAACCGATGCAGAAGGGTTACAATATGCTGCAGGAACCGCCGAATAATGGTAAAATAAGAGAATTGTCATTTTATAGAGTCGATAATAGTTACCCAAACTTTAAACACGTTTATCTCCGAACACCTTTTTCTGAAACGGTGTCGACGATTCCAAGAGTAATTTAATTCAGACTGTCTTCTAAATGTTCAGCGATCAATATAACATCAGTATCCACAGGTTGACGTAGAGTTTTTTTTTGTTTAGTTCACCAATCGTTAATAACAATTCAGAAACCGTGGATATTTTCGCTGAAATTTACAATTGTTTCTTCAAGTTGCTATAACTTCCGCAATTTTTTATTTTTTTCGTATTTTCGCACGTCAACTTGTGGGGAATGAATTGAAGTTCAATACCCATTTTGTGTTTTTTATTTCAGACACCCCAAACAGTAACAATCGTGTACACCGTTTTGAAGTTCGAATCCGGTGCATTTATCCAGATGGCTTATATCTTTTTTATTTATTAATATTTATCAATAAAAAAAATTCTGTAAATACGCCTAAATATAAACTAAACACTACATATAAAGCCAACCTGATTCGCCCATTACATTGGTCATAATTAAATCCTGAAATAGCGCTTTATTTTCGGCCTCCAGAGTGTATTACCCCCTTAACAGGAGCGATCGCAGACCGTTTGCGAGAGCATCGTCCGGGGCATCACGGTCTGGCGACGTCGTCGGGCACGAGGGAACCAGGGCGTTTTGCGTTGGCTCGTTCACTCGTTCACTCGTTCGCGTCTTGTGGCCCGTTCCCCTTTTTCTGCCACACATAGCCCGCCTCCGTTTCACGAAGGATGGGTTTGTTATTCCGCTCTACGTGACTCCATTACCTCCGAGCCCCGTGCACGCAGTTAGGGAGCATAACAGGGCACGACGTTTGTTTCTTCCGCTAATTGCCGAGCGTTTGGCGTAACGGGAAGCGCTCTCGTGTGCCAGATACGACGACGGCGTCGTCGTCGGCGTCGACGTTGCGTACATAGAGACGTATGTAACGCACGTGAACGTATATGTATATATTGACTTATATGGGCTGTGTATGTATTCAGGCGTCGTTACCGGGATGTCGTAACGACGTGTGTCCGATGCGTGCGCGTGTAATGACGATCTTGCAGGAGTTTGACTCTAGGGTAGACTAGTTTCTCTGTGTTTAGAGTGTCGACAGCGAACGACTGTCCGGCGCGTATGTACAGTATGTTATGTCCAGGTTCCATTAAATCTCGTATCCGTAATGTATGTATATGTTTCTTCTATGTGATACTGATATGCACATGATCGAATGTGTTGTATGTAACCTTGATACGTTATGCACGGGGAGGTACGAGGATTGACGGGAGGGGAAGAGAAGTAAACGATGTATCGATATTTAGTCGTACGCAGGAGATTTCTGTGTTAATAATTGTGTAACGCGAGTTTAATTCGTACTTCTTCGTCGCGTGGGTATTTTTATTGTAGTTTTTATTGTGCTCACCATGTTATACGTAGGTTTCATGCAGCTGTAGCAGTTGATTTTATTGGTCAGGGAAATGAGATTTACAGGAAAATAAACAAGGAATGCTGTGCATGTAAGTGAGGATGTCATTCTCATCTCCGTGACGACCATTTATTCGCGTGCAAGTGCCTCACGTGTCAATGACGATCCAGCACCAGGTAGCTCGGCATGTACTCACGTGCGCATCCTTTCCGAGTTAGATTAGCTTCTGTCCGCACCGTTGTTAGACGCCTAAGAGCACGCAATTAGAAAAATTTACGGTCTTGGCGTGTACTTTAGACGGTATATGGGGCAGAGTTACGGTTCAAGAAAAGGTTTACTGTTGCGTTAGACAGTACCACATTCATCGCTTTTATAAGTCTTTGCATTGCTGAAGCGAGGCGAATTGAGATATAAAAAAATGTAGGTTAATGTAAATCCATCTTCAGCCGTTTTTCCATTTTATTCGCACAGCCCCAGTGCTGTCATCATATGAAGTTTGAAATAACTCCACAGATTTTCGGAAATCCTCATTCATTCGTAAGTAGGGATGATTTACGTAAATCCTTAGATAATGAATCTGCGTAATCGTTGCATTCATATAAGACTACGTGTGTTAATCAGCGCATAGGAAGAATTAAGAGTCGTCCCACACTCTGTATAAATAACGGTTCCCGTAAAACGTCACCGTACTAAATATCATTGCCGTGCGTCGTACTTTCCCGCTCCGTTCAGAAGCCGGCTTCTGGCTCCATTCGTCGATTGTTTGTACTCCCTCCCGCTTCTCATCGGCCTCTCTTCTTCCTCTCATTATTCTTTCGCGACGAGTCTACTCCTCGCGCTCGCGCTCGCGCTCGCGCTCCAGCTACCCACACACGACACTCTGGAGCCGTCGGCGACGCTTAATGCCCCAGCATAACAGTATTTATTGCCGGCTCTCTATCGCTACCGCCATAAATACATACGTACAATGCGTCGTTAAGCGATCAGCCGGCCCCGGAAATAGACCGTGACCGAGTGCGCTCGAGACAATCCCCGGAAGTGCTCTCAGACGGCCACCGGAAGGTTAAACGCCGACGTTCGGGAGTACTACCTGTAAGAAGGCCTCCACTTACTACTCTCCCTCTCCCCTCCGTTCTCTGTTCCTCTCAACTCCTCTCACTGCTCCCATCTCCCTCGACCCTTTTCTCCACCTCGCTATCTCCAGCGCTCGCCTGCTCTCGCGCTCTTTCTAGTTCGACTAACGGAAGCGCGATTAAGTTCCGTGCACTTCGAAGACGTCAGTCGTTACTCTTTGTAATGGAAGAACAGAGGGGAGCCGGTATTCTCGGAAAGCAGGTCGATTGACTGGCCGAGCGTTTGCATAATTCGCGCCGCGTCCGACGTGTATACCCGAGGACCTTTCGTTGGAGGCGATGGGAACGCTCGACGACCGAACCGCGCGATCTCGAAGTTTCATTTAGCGCGCGAGCGTCGTCCGGCCCCGCGTGGATTTACGACGCCGGACGTGGTCTCGGGTCCGCGGGCTCGCACAGACGCCGACGTCGACGCCGGCTTTCTCGTTCTGCAAAGCGTACGGGGAACGAAATAAATTTAGCGAGGTGAGGGTGGTGCGTCGCTAAAAGCCATTATCGCGGCCGTACGTCGCCGAGGAAGGCGAGTCCGGTGTCTCTTGCGCAAGAAACGGCTTAGGAAGCGTGCGAGGATGCGGGGGTAGAGTGTGCCCATTGGTTTTAAAGCGTCGATAAATGCGTGTTGGATTACCCTTCGACCCGCGGGTAGCTGTCGAAATTAAATTCGCGCGCGCGTTTTTTATTTCTCCATTTTGTCTTTATGTATTGTTTTTTCTCGTTTTTATTTCTGCACTTTCTGTTTGCTCTCTTTCTCTTGCCGTCCTCTTCGCCTAACGCTGCATATGGCGGGGGGACACCCAATTAGCAGCGAGAAGTTCGAAACTAGAGCGCGGACAGCGTTAAGTATGTGCATTAAAACAAAAATCCTTACGCTCGAGGCTGCGATTATACGTCGCGTTAAAATGGCTCTTGGTGCGGAAGTGAACAGAGCAGTCGAGCGCGAGAGGAGGGACGATAAAAACTGTGTTAGCGTGTGAACGTTGTAATCGAAGGCACATTAGACGTCGCTCGATGAAAAGATCTGTGATAAATCGGGTAGGAATGTTTCAGCGCCTCAGCACGGTTCGATGATAACAGTTCGTCCGGGCATGTATCACTAATCTATAAATGTCACTTTTAACGATGAAATATGTTCGAACAAAGTAAAAGCACACTACGTTCCAGCGATTACCGTGCAGATCCGAGCGTCTTGCAAATTGCTCGTTGGAGCTCTGCTTTTCTGTGCACAAGACCTGGGTGTTAGATATGTAAATTTTGCACCGCCCCTTTCTAAATGCCACCTAGAGAGGTACAATCACTACGTGATGCTCCTTACACTCATTGATTCGGAAGCGTTAACGCTTCCGCGCTATTTTCCACGTTAAGTCCCGTACGGTGGCGACGTAAAAGGCACCGTTGCGCGCAATCCCGACTTGGAATGCTTTACTGCGAGCGAACTATCACGAGGACACGCGGCGCCGTAATTGTTTTTCGCGTCCGTGTAAATTACCTCTGCTCGCGTAATATCCTCGTTCGCGGTCTCGTCTGGCAACTGAGGTGCCTGCGTTGCACGCCTTCCTCGTTTCCCTCTGATCAGCGCAGTGAGATCGTTTTGACGCCAGACCAGAGGCGAAATGGGACCGGGACGCGCAAAGGGACGATGGTCGTCCGATTTCGAATCCGCGTAACGCCGCTGCATTCACGCTTCCCGTTCGTTCGTTCGTTGGTTTCCTCCTGTACGCTCGTATATATAAACCCTTACGGTCCACGTGAACGTGCGAATGACGTTGGTCTAGTGCGTACAATCAACGGCTTGGAAAGTATTAGCACAGGGCTACGTGTGATAAGGACGTGAACGTAGAGTACAGACACTGTAAGCGTTAGAAACCTTACGGGAGTGGAGCGTGTATAGAAACGGGTGGTGGCTGAAAGTACTGAAATAGGGAAAAGCGTGGCTTTTGATGTAGATTGATTAAGTCGTCGCGACTCAAAAATGTCATTTTATTATTTTAATGGAGAGTTACATGATCTTTCAAACACCGTTTATAAATAATTGAATTTACATTCTTACTTCACGGTTGCATCAAGAAATGATACGATAAAGCGTACAAATTACGTTCTTCTCACCGTTAATCGTAACGTTTCAAAGTTTTACTAGGTACAAATATGATATTTAAATGAAGAAAGGTTGCACCGATGCTAGTATACGACTCATAGAAGTTACCGTAAATCATAACTTTCTATTCATGTTCCTGGTACGATCCTAACAACAAGAGCGCGACCGTTTTATTTACGATCCTCGTTTAAGTGGTGGAACATGAAACGTGTCAAAAGTCGGCGTGCCATTAAGTTCGCCGGGAGTTCCAATAATTATTCGAACCGTTTTAATCGGTAGCCGTGCTCTCGTCGCGATGATCAATGAAGATAGAAGCGACAGACCGGGGACGGGTGGGAAAGAACGGGCAGAGTGAGACAGAGGAGAGAAGGGGGGGGGGGGGCAAAATAAACGGGTGGTTAATACGGTAGCGTCGTGATGCAAAATGCGCACTAATTAATTTCTCTTCTTCTGCATATAGAGTAATGCCGGCGGCGATAGAGGGGTTTATAGTTACGGCCGGCTTTATTATGCCCTGCGCCGTACACCTACCGGTTCGAATTAATTTACGAGCGCGATCCCGCCGACTGAATCGACGCACACGCCCGGTAGCTCGTCCAGTCGATCTTTCAACGTTTGCTTAGCGCCGATGGCCGCGCTCTCGACGCGCATGAATTTCGCGGTGCACCGGCTCGTTCGTGCGTGTCCGTCCGCGTCCGTCCGCGCCGGCGGAGTGTCGAAGGCGCTTCAAGCGTGCGTAATATCGCGGGGATGCTCGGAATTCCTGAGGTCCGCGCCGGCGCTTCCTATCTCACGGTCCGTCGCGATGATTTACTTTAATTCGCGATCGCTACACAGCGGTCGGCACAATTAACGACTTATCCGGCCGTTCGTCTTTGAGAAACGGAGAAAGTCGAGAGCGCGCGCGTGCATTCCGTGTACCTCCGCTCGGAGCGGCCGAGCTTTCCGCTTTCGTTCAGCGCTGATGATGAGAGTCGATGCGCATTCATTCCGCGTGTCCCGAGTACCGATGCACGCCGGGACGGCACTTACTTTTACTCGTGCGTCGTAAACGTTAAGACTGAAATATCGGCGACATCGCGAATCTCTCGCCACGCCGATTCGATACATTTCGTGATAGCATCTCGCCGCGATGTCTCAGCATAATCAATGTCTCATCGGTACATTAATATAGAAGGTATTCGGCGGCATGTTTAATTAATTATCCAACGTTTACTCAGGGTGCGCATAAAGCGCTTATGCATTGCCTCATAGCGTGCACGCCTTCGTGATTGCTCCTCCGACAGCGTGTGCCGTAAATACAAAGTCGCCGGTATAAGTTACGTTTCCTTCTTATACGAAGGAGTTGCCTTCGCGATCGGCGCAATTAGCGATTCATCTTCCTGTCTGTACGTAAGAATCGGAGAAAGTCTTGCGCCGGATGAGCTGCGAACGATCGTCCCGGTGGCTTTCCGATCGATATAATGGTACTCCCGGGAGCGAACGGAATGTCGGGGAGTTGCCATTCGTCGGCCGGAAGTCGATCTTAGGCGATGCTTTATCGGACCGGATTTTCTGCTGCTCGCCGAAGTTTGATTGGATCGCTCAACCGGTGGGTATTCGGGGCGCTTTATATTCGCGGACGCTTGGAATACGAAATTAGGAAGTTTTCAATCCACGTCGCGCGCATGCTCTTACATACAGTCGCGCACAGGCCGTGGCATGAAAGACAGATTCGTATGGCAGGCGTGTGAAAGCTCACCGGTGTGAAAAGTGATTTACGATAAGCTGACCCGAGCGTGTATATATCCCTCCGCGCGTTCGTATCGTGTATTGGCGCGAAAGCAGTTACTGCGAAATTGCAGTCGCGTGTCTCGGTGTCAGTTTCGTCTCTGCTAATTGTACGTATTAATCCGAGCCTACTCCACGCTCCTCACCGATTCCAGTTCGGACGAAGCGTTCATTTTGCGCAGTGCGCGTCTTATTGTTTAGGAAGCTAGATTTTCTACGAAACTTTATCATGCTAGTAAAGCATCATCCAAGATACTATCTATTACGTCCGCATCGCATATATCCTACATCTGTTTATGTTATAATATTACTTCGCGGGCGTAGGCTGTAAACAAGAAGCGTCGGGAGAATATGTTAAATGCAACTGCGGCACGCCAAGAACATCATCCCGCGTCGATTTGCTCGAAGTTATAATACCGAAACGCGATAAATGGATACGGCTGACGATGCAATGAACATTATATCTAAATAATGCTTCCGATCGGGCGCTGCAACAGGAACGCTCGCCGGACGACAAACGGTGCCGTTCAATTCCCGACGATGCGATTTCTCTCTCTCCGGACGAGAGTCAGCCTTTAAGACGCGACAAGTAAATTCTCCGCCCACACGTTACATTGCTCTCTGGCGTGCTGCTACGACCGAATGAAGTTCTCCTTCACTGCCGGCAGCCGGGGTGTACTTCTTTACTGTGCGCCTGCAGAGGGTCGAAAAAGGAGAGCGGAATGGCTCGTTCGCGGGAATCGGGAATCCGAATTAGGCGGCCTTCGGTAGGAAAGTTACGGCCTTCCGAACCGAAGAGAATTTCTGACCGCGGAAGACCGTTGGACCGACGTCGCGACGGTCCCTCGTAGATCGCTACTTTCCGGAACTTTTTAATCCGTCGTCTGTTTTCACTGCCTTAAAACACCCCGCTCCGGTTCGCCGTCTTTAACGCAAGGTGGCGTTAAGTTTTCGAATAAATTAAATGATATTATTTTTCTTTATACTTGATCGACGAGGGAAAAGAAGTTTAATAACGAGATATTTGAATATTTCGGAAAGTATTGTATATAATCTGCTGAAGATGTTGTGCATATATAACGTAAGTCGAGGAATAACTTCAATCTATACGTATTTTGCTGTATTATAGAACGATCGATGTAAAACAGTTCTAATTACCTAGAATTGTGCATATGAGGATCGTGCGTGACTGGTGTGATTCGTTTGTCGGTAGGTAGGGTGCCCTGTTTAGAACGTCGTGTGAGTAGAAGTAACCGTATTCGGGACGGCCGTCATACATGTCGTAATAATTAGGTTGGAACGTGGACCACCTACGAAATCATGGCGCGGAAAAAGGCGTTTACTTTTTTGCTCCGGTTGCATAAATCCGCAGGGCAGACGCGTTCCGATTAATGGAAAGGCAAAAGAGTCGCCGTGATGCGACTTTCGTGGAGATATGCGAGGCACGTTTGAAGGCGGTGAGCAGGTATCAAAGTGCCGCCTAACTAACGCGTCCGGCATGTAGTACGTGTGTCTCGTATGCAAGTTGACTGTATCCAAGTTTCCGTACTTTGTTACGAAACTTCCACGTCGGTCCTACCAAAGTCGGCTGGCTTTGTTTTCAGTTAACTCACGAGGTAACCGCCGAAACTTTACGCCGTATTACACTTAAGTGGCTGCGGCGGCAAGTTCGGAATTCCGGTTACTTTGAGTATCATTATTATAATCACGATAATTTATAAGTATCGCAACTCCGCGTCGCTGATTATATCATTATGTAACGCCGCCAGTATAGCGAAACTTCGGGCAAACAAACAGGAGCGTACACTCACGCTACAGGGTGAACAATTATAAGCCCCCACGAGACTTTTACCCCCCTTCTGCCCTTTGCGCTTTCCTTTCTCTGCTATCTCAATATCTCGTCCTCTCCGCTACATGCAAATGTCTGTCTAATACCTTTCCTACTATTCGCCTCACGACTATCTTCCAATAAATAATTCGTGAGCCGAGACGCGTACCGAGGAAACTGAGCTCAGCGAAGTGGACAGCCATCGTTCGATAGCTCGGGGCGTAATAAAGCTGTCATCGAATAACAGCGGTTCTTTTTAGTTCAGCCGGCGCATACTTAGCGGAATAAATATTTCTCTTTGCCCACGGCAAATGTTTGGATTTTTATGCGGTCGTGTTGAACTAGCGCCTGACATTTGTAGCCATGTTTAGACAACTCTCATGCTTGCCTTGTGTTAAGTCAATATTCTTTTGAAAAACCGGCTTGATTACGCATCAGATTGGACCGTTGTACACTTTTTATTCGTGTCTTGTACACGACAAATCTTTTTTACTCTCTCACAGAGAGGTTGTTTTGCTGTAACATAAATACGTATCAAGTGTTTGATGCAATACTCATCCGCGGATCACGGATGTTGCGTGCGTGTTTTCAGTTGTCAGAGTTGTATACATACTTGTATGCTGTGCAACAGCACTTGTTACTAACCTTACCAGACGATTCCAGTCAAAGGATTCTACCAACAGTGCCGCATGCAAGTATGAAACGCGAATTACGGTAATCAAATTTCTTCTTCATGCTTACTAAAAATGATGTACAACCAACGAATACATATACGCGCAATGCAACTGACCATGAAGTGTTCTCGAGCTATTCCACAACAAGTTTAATACTATTCCGCAAACTACAACTGCGTCAATTTAAACATATGACGTCGAGACCTCCGTTGCCGATTTTCGTTACATTATACTGGCGCCTAGATTGGTGGAAGCCGTGCAGGGATAACCGTACTGAGAATACTAACAGTATCCCAACGGCGGTACGGCATGATAGAGGGTATTGGAGTATCGTCGGGGAAACGGTCGTCCTATACAGTCGTGATCGTGGGCTTTCGCTTGTACAAAGATGACACCGACCAATCGGAGGGCCAGGGACCATCGCGGCCTCACCAGATGTAATGAGATTGCGATGCACGAAGTACACGCCCGGGCGTGGATCCTCGGGCATACATAGAGAACATTGTGTCTACTCGGACTCGAGCTGTCGCAACGATCCCGATATTATTGCCAATAAATGATGCCTTTCGTTAATTCCAGCAATTTTTCGCATTTTCGTTATTGGTGATTGGGTATGCTTTATTATCGTATTGTCATTAGATTTGGTGAGGATTCGGTAAAAAGTGCAAAATACGTAAAACTGCATATGATCGACAGGGACACCCTGTGCGCGCGTGAGCAGAAGATTGTGCTTTACATAAAGGCGCCTGATCGGGAGGGGCACCATTTCAAGACAAGAAGTGATAGCATATTTCGATAAAAAATTGTTAGAAAAGTGTCTTTAGCGTTGTCCCAGTGCGCTGGTGGGCCGGTGTACGTGTATAAATAAAAGCTTGAACAAAGAGGCCTTTAACCCACGGGGCTGCACTGATGACTGGTCCCTCCGCACGCTTCAGAACACATTTTACTACCTTCTAATATTCTTCATCGCCGGAAATGAGTGCAATTTCGTCGAGACCACATACATATATCCAGCGGAACTCCGCTTAACAATCCATCTTCCACGTTCGAGGCTAAGTAGCGTGAAACACGGTGCGAAATGTGTCTAACGTCGCCGTGACTGTGCTTTTCGAATAACATTTACGTATACATATTTATACTACCATCTAACTTTCATGATTCAACGATTTATTACTTAATTCGAGAAATAGCCTTCTATTTATTTGTATATGTACATATATATCTGCATATCATAACATGATTAAGAGAAACTTCGAAACACTTACACACTTACGCTTCATACTTAAAGATCCGGCACGTTTGTCCGCGTCATTTACGATTAGAAAAGTCTCCATAGAAAAGAACGTCGCAGCAGCGGCAATTTTCAAATCGATTCTTCCCCGCTATTCAACTGCAACGACGTACATCGACTCAAACGGCGACTCCATTTTTCAATACAAGGTGCCGGGGGCACGCATGTGTACATATATAATACTTTTAATCGCGATAACACGTCGCGTACAATCCTACTGGTATTGCCTCCATATTCGCAGGCCGCCAACACGCAAATACACTCTAGCGGCGGGATAAATTTGCTCCAGTTATATAGATAGGCCCGCGAGAGAGAGCACGTCGAAGAGAGTATTTTCATGTAACGATGATTGTATCGCGTTACGATATCTCGATACACTTGGCAGATAGCGAGCGGCGCGCATATATGGCGGTCGCGGCAGGGAGGAAGCTTTATCGATCCACTTACGATATCGAGATACGTTTCAATCGAGGCCTTCCAACATGTTGCGTTTCTCCAACGCGTCACTTTCGTACCATTATTGCGGTGAGAGAGAAAGCTTTTGCGGAATGAATTCGAAGGTCTTACCTGCCGCTGAGAAGTTCGCCAACTCTGCGTTTCGTGCACTGTGACGCAACGCTAAAGCACGTTAATTGGTAGTATTGCTCCGGCTGTTTCTACCCTCGGCACGCCACTCAGCCAATGGGAATGCTTGTTAATTGGTACTCTCGCTTTGCCTGTGTGTTTACTTCGGTTCGATCGAATAGACGTAATTTAGTTAGTTCCTACGTTGTTTATTACGCTACCATCGACGTAATGAGCCGCGTTATGGTTCTGGTGGTTGTCGAAGTGTACTGCTGCGCGGGACGTTAATTCAGTGTCGTTCGTCGTTTTATTATTCCCTATTTTATAGTTTCTTGGTATTTGATATTTGTGAATTATTCAGCTTGTTTTTCGTTACAATACGATCGTATTAGCGTTATTAACTATAATTACACCTACCTTGCAATTGGTGCGGCGAGGTACAGCGGAGCATGCTGCTGATACGTATTGGCGCTTTGAGCGTGTTTGCTTACGATTCGATCAATTAGACGTCTGTTGCTAATTACACTCTATCTCATTGTAACGTGTTATCACAGGGCAATCTCAATACCTGCTACAATGCCTGTCGCAGAATGCTCCCTAATTGGTTCTACCGATTCAATAGACTTCGATATTTACTCACTGTTGAAACGCCTAAACGTTTCTATGTTCTTTACTTGCATTCAAATTGGAGTTTTCATCAAGTAATAATTGCTTTTAATACGCGGGTAAATTGTGCTTTTAACTTCACAACGAACGTAACGCCAATAAAGCGGCATTTATCCAGCGAATTGCTCACGACTAATGTACGTTTTTACGTTACAATTTCCAGTCAGGCAAATGCCGTTTCGCGCACCATCGGGCTGTACGCATAGATTACAAAATTACGAGACTTTTTTTAATATTCGTAACTTTCGAAATCCTTTGTAATGTTGCCACAGCGACGAGTGCCCAGGGACCGACCGCACTTTAATTTCGGATCTGGCACGCTTTCAATGGCGCTTCTGCATGGGGAGACCTTTATGGCTCAATTTTCCGTACGACCGTACGCGTGCGTCGAGGGAGAGTTTAAGCACTCCTCGATTTCGCCGGAAACAGATTTCGACTGTGAACTGCCGACTTCTCTCTCTCTGTCTCCCCCTCAACCTCCTTCACAGCTTCTCTTTCTCACGAGTTATTTACTAGTCTGTGAAATTCTCGAAATTTTTAACTTTGATACACTGGGTGTTTCTGACATTTGAAACGTCTTAGGTCGTTTCAATTTTATTATGCACTCTTTTTCGTGGGTTAATGCAAGTGGGTTAGACATTTGTTAGTTCGTTTATGTACTTTGTTACTACATGTTACTATTTTCAGTAAAGCTGTATCGAACGTTTCGCTTGACATACGAGTATGACATGACTGACAGTTATGTTATTTTCTATATATTCTTTGTCATTTCGATTTCTTCCACTGAAAGCAACCTATCGAAAGAGAATGAAACACATTGAAACGTAAAGGCATAGTCTCGCGAGATATTTCCGTTCGACGTAAATATATTCCATACTGTAGTCGTTTGTCGCTCGTGATACGTTACCAAGGTATGTATAACACGCGTATTACAGCTTTTCCCGTCGTCTACGACTCGATAGTGTAAATAGTGCAACAATGCTCTATTTATAATACGATCCTTGCCACACCTCGCACGTGCATCGGAAGGCGTAAAGTCGCTGGAAGACGGATGAGAAGAGGAAACGAAGAGACGAAGACGGACACGATTTCCTCCTCGCCACTTTGCCCTTCGACCTTATAGCGAACGATGTCTCGCATCCGACGCCGTTTGTGCCGTTTCAATATCCCCCGTTCCGGCAAACGCCGCTCTCCCGCTCGGGTCGAGTTCTATGTACACTTTTTACCCCGGGATTGCATCACTTGAAGTTGCATTCCGCGCGTTCCACTCCGCGGTTATACGCGGTTACTTTCTTTAACTTCCCTGGCCGTGTGCACGATGCCGGAAGGACTTTCATTTTGCGGCACGCTGCCGCGCGGAAGGACGCCCTAACCCCCCCGGCCTCCAGATCCAACCCTCTTCAGACTCTCTGCCGCTGCCAACCCCATCCTCGGCGTCGCTCTCGGATTCTGCAAATTTGCTCAACTCATGATCCGCGGCCGTACGCGTATCAAGCGTACGGCCTGCATTCTGCACGCGCTAAGGGCGTCGCCGCGTGTCGCCGCTGTGCGTTCCTTCATACGCGATTACACCGGCCGTCAACCCTCTCGTGCTGTGATTATCCTTGATCGCGGTTTCGTTATCGTGCCTTCCCTAACGATCCCAGTACTTTTCCCGCGCGAACGGAGTGTGAAAAATGTGCCCAAACGCGACGTGCACGTGACTAACGGAGACGCGGTGCTGGAAACAGTTAATTAGCTACGACGAATCGCCGCGTGCATTTCTGCGGGGCGCATAATTTATCCATCGGTAATGGTTATATCAGAGTTATTGGACTCTCTCGGAGGCAGGCAGCGGTGGTGCGCGCTGCTCTGACCGTGGTAGCAGCACATAATCGACCGATAACAGGACATCGGGACGCGAAGAGAGAACTCGAAGAGATCTCGCGCGACTCACTCACTCGCAACGTCCGACAGACGCAAGAAGTACATTACTATACGCATGACTCACTTAATATTTATCGCTTGTAATTAACCCGCCTCGTACCGCGGCCAGATAGCGGCGGCCCCGGCGTAATGCTTGCTTAGCAGTGAGTTATCCGTCGTGGAAAAAAAATGCGACGTCGTCCCCTCGCGAAATACCACGGCGATGTGGACGTCGCGAACGATGCGAACTCTCTATAAAATTCGAATATCCAGTTAACCGTTATCGTCCGACCACCGTGCAGAGGTCAATGAAATATTCTCCGGAGGCAAATACGCGCCGGATAATCTCGCGTGGACGCATGAGGAGGGGGGAGGAGGGAAGAGGAAGCGAAGCGTGCGCGAGATGGAGAGAGAGAGCTCCAGTTGTACGCTGGTAGCGAGAAAAGGGGGAGCGTAACGGAGAGAAGGAGAGAGAGACGCTGGGAAGAACGAGAGGAGAGTCCCTAGAGAGTCCACCCGGAAACCTTGAAGTACCAACGGCCGAAGGTCACGCATGTTTATGAACAAATTCATTTGCTCTGCCCCGGCGCCGTCGTAAAGATGCACTTGCGGCTTGCCTTCTCGCGGTAGTACCGGACGCCGGCTACCGCCGTGGATGCCGCCGTTAACGGGAGGAAATTTATGGAATTTACGTACGGCAAGTAAATGGCGAAAGGGACGGTGGAAGACCGGGACCCCCCCCCCCATTTACGGGCGACGCGTCGCTCCGCGAACATTGTGCGCCCGGTCGGCAAAAAACTCTGCCCATCGCGCCCTCGTTATCGGGGTCTTCCGCTGATAGCCGATTCTTAATGGCAGGCGGCGCGGCCCAAGAGTTTCCAACTTTCGCACGGACACAAAACACCGGGTGGGTGAAGTCGGCCATTGAACCGTACCCTCCTCCTCCCTCTGTCTCTGCTCACAAATTTTCTTTTTTTTTTTTTTACCGACGCGGAGTAGAGGATCGAGTCTGTGTACCTCAGATGAATCTTATCGGGCGGACTCATTAATCTACAACTTTTTGCAGTCTCTTTCGTGTTTCTTACGGCCGCTTGGGTACGAGAATGTCATGCGGACGGATATGTACGCTTCGCAAACAATTTGTTGTGCATAATGCGAGACAGTTTTTATTCGTCTTGTTTTGTATAGGCGGCGCGGCGAAATTATTTGTCAAAATGGTGTAGAATACATTCGGCGTCCTTCATTTTCAGCCTCGTCCGCACCTACTGAGAAGAACGGTATCGAATGAATCAACTCGACGCATCACTTTAACAGCCATAAATTGCGCCGCCCGAAACGTATTCCGCTACCTAATTAAATTCATAGTCCGCCGGACGACCCGTTCATTTATCGTCCATTAATTTCCATCCCCAACCCACCCGGCGCGTCGCCGTGCTCGAAGATATCGCGAGCGGCGACATTTTTAATACGCTCGACACGCGCGTACGCCCCGGTCATTATTCTCGCGGGCCAATTCTGCCGGAATGAACCGACTGATCTACGCGACACGTTTCAAAATTGAATCGAGATCGTTGGTTGCGCACCCGGTGCGAGCCAGGCGTTGTTTACGCTAACGTGATAAATGAAGGCTGCTTAAAAATACATCGGGCTCTCGCGGCGTGTCGGGCGAGGGGAAAGGGGGAGGCAGCTGGCACTTTCAGGGTGGGCTGAAAGGTGCGAGGGATGCAGAGGGCGTGTGGAGGGTGTTAGTTGCGCGCGCCACCCGTTCCGTGGCCCCGTCGCACGGCGAAATATATCACCGGTGATTCGTTCGGCGATCATTATAAACGTTGGACAATGGCGTCGCTCGATAATGCACGAAGATCGTCGTGGATCTATGTCGGCGGTGATAGATGTTGCCGATATCGCGCTTCCTGGCACCGTCGATAATATATCACCCTCGCCCACACGGTCGCTCGTCTGTGTTTCGTGTATTAAAACGTGCGTATAAATATACTGCGTGCGCTGGCATTTGTGCATTTTCCTCGTTTTTTTTTAGTTTTTTTTTTTCAGGAATTTTTGTTTTATGCCTCCGTTCGGGGGTGCGATAGAGTTCTCCCCATTGGCGTGGCTCGTTGTACGTTGTTTATGTCTCTCTGTCCACGTAGGATTGGGGGAGAATTTAATGTCGGCGCGAGATGCGTTGCGAGTTTAAAGCTTCGGAATCGCGAACGACGAGCGAGCGTCGTTATTTTGTTTTTCTTGAGTATGCGTCGTCGTGTTAAAATCATTGTCGCACCGAAGAACTGTGTGTGTTTCTCGGCGACCACGTTGGCTCTCTGTGCAGGTATCAGACGCCCTTGTTGGTGATTGAAGACTGCGCAAATTTGCATGGAAAACAGGCGGATGGAAAACATGTGGATTGTAATAGGTTAATATTTCTCTCGAGATTATCCGGCGTAGTAATGAGAAAGAAAAACAGCGCTTGGTTGACGTTCAATTTAAGGACATCAGGAGATAAAGGAGACCGAGTGAGATGGAGTTCTGCGAAATTCATATTCAACGTCATTGTGTTGAAACGGCAACTTTTTCTATTTTTCTCTCCGAGTAAAAACGCACCGCGGCTGAGTTACACGCATTTTATAATGCTAAATGTAATATTGTCAATATGCGACTCATGTTAACTAACAAAACTCAGCCTTTGCATAGAGTAGTATCCTATTTGTGTTTCCAGATCGATCGTAAGGATCATTTACAGTTATGTAGACATTTCATCTTGTAAGTTGATGTGTTACGTGTCATCCGTTACAAGCAGTACTGCGAAAGATTGACATCGCGATCGGTTATCAATTGAATGTCCATCACGTTTGAACCCCAAATTCATCTCATAAAAACGTCAGAATTGACATTTGACACATCCACCACCGTCAATTATACCTGACCCCAGAAAATAAATCCGATTGCTGAGAAGACGGAATCGTCGTTCCGGCTGAATGCTGAACGTGCTAAGCAACGAAGGAAAAAAAAAACAATTTGAAGAAAGTGTGTCCCTCTCGCTTGTATTTCGTCGCGCCCCAAAGAAGAACCCGCGCGCATTTACTTTACTATATTTCACGCTCTGGTCCGTATCTCCGTGTCACGAAACTGCGTTCCTTATCATGTCGCCGGCATAACCACGTAGCACTTCGCTAGTAGTTTTATGTGTCTCCGCGGCTGGTTGGCTCCACTCCCACGTAAAATCGTCCGAAACTTAGCGTAGAATCCACGTCATCGTTTTTAGTCTGCCCCCCTCGCCTCTCTAATCCGCTGTCTCCCGTACTCTGGCGCGTAGGAAGCGGGCAAACGAGAGAATACGGTTCGGCGGACGCGTTTAGACGCCTCGAGGGCCCCGAAGGTGCAACGATTCTCAGCGTCACGGCGAAGCACGCCACATGTCGTGATACCTGGCCAACGTGCGCGGCCTCGTGTTAATAATCCAAACGGAAGCGTGCACTATCGCTGAAACGAATTCCGGCCGTGGGGATCGCTAATTTAAATATTAAGCCATGCAAAGCCAATGTTAATAACGGCGGTACAGTTACCGGCGCGCTCACTGACGACTACGTATTTGCATAAATGTATTCTCTCTCCTTTCCGTCTCCGCGTTTTCGTCTGTGGCCGCTCCTCGCCTCTCTCTGTCTCTTTCTCCCGTCGTCGCTGCCTGCTTTCTCCTTCCTAACGAGGTCTCTCTCTGTCTCCTCTATTCACTCTCCCGGTTCCTCGGCGCTCTCTCTCTCTCTCTCTCTCTATCTCGACCCAGTCGTCTCTTCCTCGCTTCTTCTTCGTTTCTCGTGGACCGCCAGTTTGGCTGCACCAGGATAGGCGAAATGGGGCCGTTTGTTTGTTGGCTTATCACGCGCGAGCGCACGCTCACCGCCGGCGCAGCTTATGGGGCAATTCATGCGTAGCGTATCAAAGTCGTGATACTCGCGTATCGCACTTCGGCCACGAAGTTCATTTCCGCGAGTCCGGCGTGAGACGCTCTTGCGCGTAGCCGAAAAGCGTCGAACGTCATTGGGAAAGATAAAGAGGGGGGGAAGTACGAGTGCTCGTGGCGTTGACATAAGAGAGTCGCGTGGGACCGATAACACGATAACGCGTGTGACGTTCTTTTTTTAATTTCGAATCTGCCAACTTGGCTCGCGTGTTTCCGCGGGCTATTTTTAAGTCCGATCGCGGCGGTGTTTTGCGGCCGATTAAATCTGCGCGCGCGAGATAACGGGAAAGAATGTCGAGACAAAAGCACTTACGTACACGACGTTGCCTATCGCCCACGTCGATCTCTGGCTGATTATAACGAATGCGCGTGCCACGGAAGACGGACGGTGACAGGGTAATTATGGGTTACATTGACCCGCATAAGCCGTGTTCGACGATTCGCGCAGCCATTTACATCTGTTTGCTGTGTGCCTTCCTTGAGAACTGGAACAACGGCAGCGTCTGTCGATATCACCCTCATCTTTGGTATACATTATAACCCTTTACCTTACAATGACGACTCACTCCTCTGGTACAGATTCTGAGCGAAACACGTAACAAACACGAGTACGGCTTCGGAAGTGGATTATGGGCTGCATGTAACAGACGCGCGTCTGAATTGCGTCGCGGATTAAAGTGTCAAATGTAACGAACGCCAGTGGCACTCCTTACGGTTATCATTGCGGTGCTCCTCGAGTAATAATATTTATTATAGCGCTCAATCATTAAATTAGTCAACTTTTGCGCGTGCCGCTCCAAATAAATCGTGCTTTAAGCAGATTTCCGTACTTAACCCCGAACACGTGAATACCTGCGGCCATGGGTATTACAGGCAAATCCTTTCCTATCCTCTGAACCGTGTAACGTTCGCTTCGATACACCGACCGACGCTAGAATATCATATTTATGTTCCCCGGATATGCCAGCGATTCCTCCAAGGAACTTAACTGCATTTGCATTGATTTCCCGTGACGACGGCGCGATTTTTGGAGCACGGAGAAAGGAGCTGCTCCGCGTACGCGGTGAAAGGCGTCGATAGATTTATGGAACTGCGAACACGTACGCGTTTGCAACTATAGTTATTTATCTTTACGTCTCCGCGTGTATCATCGCACCGATGCATCTACACGCACTTGCTCGCAGAGAGCCATTCTTTCGACGCAACGGACGCGCCTTATAGCGCATACACACAACATTATATTTATAGAACATCCTCGCCTTTCCGTATCTTGATACTTCCACGTCAGATCGCACACCATCGATATATTAATACGCTACAAATGCATGCATACATTACGCGTTCTCACCTGCCCACCGTGTCCTCCATATTTTGCGCCCGTACCGATCAGCGCACAGCCTCGCGGCGACGCTATTTCTGCAAATGCATGCATAGACGCGGATTATTTCGCTTTCCCCAGCGGGCTAACTGAATGTTCAGCCCTGAACAAACAACTAAAAGGGTAAAGATAAGTTCAGCGAATTGGGCTTTATCGCGAGGTAATTATTCAAGTTAATCAAGTGCACGTTAATCCTGTGTCCGCACGCTAGGCGGTTTTTTCTGGCTTGGCGAGGGAATAGGGTCGGGTTTATCTGATTCGACGACGCCTTGCGACGACGACGAGCCGTCGCGCGTCGTCGGCCTCTCGAACATCGAGTGAGCGAGAAGGAATGGCGATTGCCTCGTGGCGTCCGCCGGTGCTGTCCGGCCAGAGGTACCAACCAGTCTATGGACACGCCGGCTGAAAGGACAAGGCAATTAATCTTGGCGGCGCTGGTGTCGAGCATCTCGGCCGTCGGGGGTACGTGACGCTAATTAATCTAATGCGGTATTGATATTATAATTAGCCCGGGCTCGCGGCGATGAGCCGTGCTCCATTCCCTTTCATACATCTCTCTCCCTCTCTCTCTCTCTCTCTCTCTCTCTCTCGCTCCCAACCTCTTTCCCAGTCTCATCAGTTCTGCCTCCGTCTCTATCACTCGACTTCTCTACCAGCTCCGCTCGTTTCTGAAATCGCTCCGCAGCGGGTGCTTTCGTCCGAACGCCTGATTTACGAGGCCGTTTGCACTGCTATGTTTGCACCTTAAGGGAGAAAACGAGAGGGGCAGGGAGATAACTGATAACCGTAGCCTCCGCGTTCCGATATATTTTATCCTATGGGACAAGATGGCCGCGAGATAGGCAATTGAAATTTATCGTGGTAAAATTCTGCTTTTGTTACACTCTTGTCCTGTCTGGTGTTTCAAACTTCCCGAACGGCGTCCCCTCGGCAGGATATTCCGGGGATTGTTCCGAAGATATGTGTTCTGCCGTGTCAGTGCGAAGTTTAACAGTTCTACACGTTTAAGACGTAAATATTAAAAGCGTCGCACAAACTGTTTTCTTGATAAAAATAACCATACACTCAGTAACTTCTCTCCATACAAAATCCTCGAATATCTGTTCCGAAAGGTAATTCGAGCCTCCGCCCGCAATAACCGAACGTCCAATCTTCCTCGCCCGTAATATAAACGTCGATATGAAATTTGAGGTCCCCTGGCTAAGAAATAAAAAAAAGAAATACAAGGAGCACGCAGTGAAACAGTCCCGGCACTGTACTCCGCTCGTCGTACGTCGTTACCATAAAGGATCTAGCTCGGGGATGGCGACGGTTTGCAGGCCGTCGTTCGGAGTGTGGGTGCTACGTCAGGGTCCGTGGTCGGATATTTGCCTCGCGATAAGCGAAGATAGGCGGACATCGTCCTTTCGTGCGTGTCACCCATTCGTGAAATCGCAGCCCCGCAAGCGGGGGCCGGCGGGCGGTCTGCACTGGCTGGATATCACGCTCTGCACGACTGTGTTCGCCGAGCCAGTTAGCGAGAGAGAGAGTGGGAGGCACCTAAGTGCATCGCCGATCGGTACGGATATTGGTCGCAGACGATTTCGGAACTTGAGATAGCTCGAACACCGCTGCGTCACGCGGTCTAGACGGATAACTTGTTTGTCTGCGACGGCGCTTTAAATTGAATTACGAGATTACGTGGTGTTTTAGATGGCGCGTCGTGCGTTCGATTGATCGCATTCCGACGGGATGATCGAATGCTTGCCGAAGCGTCGTTCGTGGAATATGCGGGTATACGTCGTGGGTACGGTGGGTGTGGTTACTGGTTGATAGGCTCGAAAAGTTAAGAGAGACTTTTGACGTGAGAATAGAGGAGGCAGACTGTTGAGTCATCGGGTGTTATTATAATATTTCGAAAAACAGGGTTCATTCACTTTGTAATCGTGTTCTACGTCTGCTTGCATAGAAGTTGACGGTACGCTACACGTTACATGGACGCGAAGTACCCGCAATCTACAGAAGATCAGTTCACAAAGCGACTGACATCTGACCGAAGCGCAAATAACAAGCAGCCGAGTTCCACTTAAATGCGTCATTCAGAGTCCCGCTTGAAAATCGACTACCGCCTCTCGACACTCGCGACGCTCTAGGAACTTACGGTGGTCAATCGTAGGCAGCCGTTAAGCGATTGCTGAAAGATAGTCGAATGTCCTCTCGTGCGTGCCACTCGTTCTTGAAAGCATCGACGGCTGTTGTTATTCGATGCGGAAGGGGCGGAAGCCTGATTTATAACGCGGCTACTACTGTCGCGTCTACGCCTTCGCGATTAAACGACTTCGCATCCCAATGCTTTCCCCCCTTCACAATCGGGGTTGTTATTAAGCAAATCTCAGGAACGCATATGATCCACAAAGCATTTGGTTGAATCGGATGGATAGGTTGTGTCCCAGTCTTTTTTTCCGGAAAACTTCACCAATACCTTCTATAAATAAAAATAAGAAAAAAATGTTTGTTAAATGCAAAATTTAAAAATCTACGTTTATATAACATACAGTAAGCTGATAAAATTGTACGGAAAAAAGAACAGGGACACCCTATATAGTGCATTACGTACACGGTGGGTCATCCCGTTCGACTGGGTTTAATAGGATAGTTAGTAGATCTTCGTCATAATCTCGCCTGCGGGCTTAAGTTGGACAGCACGGCACTAGGTGTTTGCGGTCGGATTCACGGTGCGTCGTCTTGCGCGACTAATTAAGTGCGTCATAATCGGTATTGATGAGCCCCAATTATCGTTCCCCGTTGTCGAGACGAGAATGTTGGGAAACAAAGCTGCGGCTAATGCGCGCAGAAATGTTCAGCCCTCCGCACATGCCCGCTGCAGTTTCACTGAAGCAGCGCGACTGTCAGGCTGCAACAAAGTACATTGTCCATTGTCTAAATTGCACGTGGCGGTTATGGAAGTTACATCGTGGGGATTGCGAACTGGGCGTAGATGTGAATGACTTCCAGGATCAACAATAACTTTGCGGAAGGACGGAATGACAATAAGCAGAAACGAAAGAAAAGTGGTATCGTGGTACAATGGTTAAAGATGAGAGTGATGAAGCTGAATGTTGTGTTGTAATTATATTATTTTCTCGCGCTCTTTGGTATACCATAATTTGTGTGTCTCTCATTACACGTGGTAATGTAGTGTTTACTTCGATAACAGTACTGCAAGTATTTTGTTAGAACTTCACAGACGAACAGAGTATCACTTTTACCGAATTACCGTCATGCGCCAAATTATGGAATGCGATTTTTCCTGTGAAATGCGCTCTTATAAAACACGGACATCGTACCAAAGTAATTATTTCTGTACACGGAAATGGAGGTACATTTTTCATTACTGATCAAACGGTAAGGAAGTCATTATTTCTGTACACAGAAATGGAGGTACATTTTTCATTACTGATCAAACGGTAAGGAAAACTTTCTGCATGCCCTAAAACGTCCGTATCGTTTTTTTTTGGTTCATTAGTTCTTGCGACTACGAATCCGTCGTTTGCCTAACCGATAAAAATACTCGATTCGTTCATATTATCCCGGCTCCGTAATTTCCAATTACCCTTCCGCGCGCCCTTTTTCTCATTCTTCCATTTTCTTCGATATCGTCGACTGGCAGGGCTCGCTAAAAGTCTCGAAGCTTTTTGTAATTCGCTTACTCAACGGGGCTCGCTATCGCGTTCTGAAACTGTGCTCGTCGTAGGTCCACTTTGGCGCGAGTGCTTGATTTATGGAGCCTACCGGTCGACGCTCTTCGGACCATGAATCAAGCCGGTGTCGGTGATTTAGTCGCAGGCGTATTTATTCATTGTATTTGGTTTTATCTGAAATCACCGAAAGGTATGCCTCGTGTGCTACCGCAACAATCCAAACAACTGCGCTATTTGTTAAGATTTGCGGAAAAACGTGCCTGGCAAGCGTACTTTCATTGAGAGCAGAACTCTTTCCGTGCTTCAACGTTTTTCTCCGTTAATTCGTTTGCCGCTGAACAGGTCTCGGTCGTAGTTTTCGCAGCTGCAGACACGTTCTTGCGCGTCTTATATTATCGTTACTTAAGGATTAACGAATGGTTTTGTAAGAAATGTTTTCTATGGTATACACGGTGCAATTTTCGTTCGGCGAAGTTTTAACGTTACTTTCAATGTTTCGAAAAAACGATCTCTACAATGTACTTCATACTAGATAATGTAAGTATTTTTATCAAAATCGCATTGAGCGTTTGCGTTTGAAGATGAGAGAGAATAATGTACGGATAACAGAATCTTTGAATGACTGCCCCTTCAGAAACATGGCATCGAAGTAATAGTCATTCTATCCGCATTTTATTCAATTGTTTATTTTGGACCACCAAGAAAAAAAGGTTGCATTATCGTTAAACACTCAAAACGACACGGTGATTACGTAAACTACAACATAAGGTATGACTTAGGCCGGTGCTGAAGCAAACTGGCGCCAATTAATCATACACGACGCTGACGTTATAATTAACTGGTAGCTGGATGTTATCAGTACATCGGCGCCTATTCCCATTTTTTTCTTCACGCTACGAGTCTTCGCGCCAATCGCGAGAGCCGTACAACGAACATGTGACTCGGCATTAGACGCGCGTCAGCGAAGATTGTCACGAATTAATCACGCCTGACATTCATATTATAATTAATCAGCCGCCGCCGTCCTATTTGAATATCGACGTGCTTTCCCGTCTTATAATACTTCTATGCCACGCGCGAAGCCTCGCATCGCATAAATGTTTCGAGTCGATCGACGCCGTCTGATCGCATCTGACACCGCTATTTCAATGAATGAATAACTACTTTATTCTCGAGCGATCGATAAATACTTCTAATTTCCACTACCTTTTCTCTACATCGCAGAAATATCTCGAATTTAGTCGGAAAATCTGTACAATGAACCCGACTGGCTATTAGACGAGTGTCACGGTAGATCGGCGCCAATTAATCGTATACGGCATTGATATTATAATGAGCTCATAGGCGGCGTTACGAGTGCCACGACACTGACTCATCGTCGCTTCCAAACGTGTCTTGTTGCGCAGTCGCGCCCGACTTGCATGTCCTTCTCGACTAACCGATTGATTTATATGCCGTGTGGCGACAAGCGTGCCAACGTGTGAAGCAAAGGGAAGTGCGGTGATTTAGTGGCATCTCGCTCTCCCCTGCTCTCTCGTTCGCCGCCCTTCGCCTGTCTCGCTCCCTCGCGCATGGCACACTTTTTCCCGCCCGGCGGTGGCTAAAAATCGTACGTCAGGAACTGGCCGACATTTTCGAAATTCCGAACCGGTTGTTGTCACGTTCGCTGATGTCATCGACTCCGTATTTGTGTCGTTCCGCGCGAAATTTGCATTCTCACCGCAAAAGAGAATCACGTTGCCGCGAGAGGAGCATTGTCGCGACATTACGTTAGCACCGTGCTACCCTGTCATTTGTCAATCGCACGGCGTTGACGTTGCCTTAGAACGTGTAATGTGACGAGTAATTACGCTGTTAACGGGCTGCATATAGATTTAATCGCGTACTTTCGGACGACGTCGTTCTGATTGTAAGTGCGATGTGCAGTTGGTCAGGCGTGTTTCGCGGAGGCGCTTATTTCAAACGGTTTTCGAGGCTTCTGTGCGGCTTAAATGGTGACCGCCGGCCGCGTTATTAGTAAATAAAGATGCGAGGAAATTCTATTTGCCGTCAAACATCGCGGGTGCCTTGCCCATGTGTGCCGAGCACTCAACCGTGAGGCTCCTCGGTCTTTCCTTAATGCACTCGAGACTACTTTAAACTCTGCGTGCGACGTACGGTTTACGTGTCGTATCGGCTTTAGGTACGACTGACTCTCCCCGTCGGATAATCGCGGTTCACTCTTGTCGTCGGATTAAGTAAACAGTCAGCAGTCGATCGAAACAATGAAAATGTACGAGCTTTATTGCGCTAAGGGTTTGTTGCTGATGGCTTTGGAACGGAGAAACTTCAACTTAGAAGTGCCCGCATCGATTTTTTCAATTACCACGTTTATAGTTCACATTTTGCGGTCGCGCTACATCGAAATGCTTGACGAACGTTAAATATTGATTTTTGCCGCTTTTCCTAAACTTTTCAATAATGATATCGCCGGAATAGGAGGAGGACCGTGGGATAAAATGCTGGCATCCGGATTTCGGAGAACCTGTGGAATATTCACGATGTCGGTGTATTTTTTCCGCCCCTCCCCCTCCTGAAAACGAAAAATACAATAGTCGAGCGTAACCTCGTTGAACGCGCTTTAATAATTTCCCGTGAAATCGGCGAAACGCTTTCGGCCGTTTAATATTCCAGTCGATGTGATTTAACGTTCCGCCGATTTTTGCGCTCCCCGTAACGACTTTACGACGCGGTTAATTCTTTAATATAATCGCGGCGGCACATTTGGAAAATAACCGTTTCGGACGGTGGCAGGCGTGCGAGTTATTAAATTTGCCAGCGCCCTCGACAGCGCTTTATGGCAGCGCGCGGAGCAGAATAGGCGTAACGACGTAACGTATCCCGCGTAATTCTCCCCGCAGACCCTCGGACCTCGCTAGGAAATTGTCTATTTAAAGACGAATTGGGTCGGGCGAGATTGCGTCCAAATTAGATCGACGTTTCTTCGGCCACGTACATTAGGCGCGAGCGCGGAATGGCTAATTCTGCCGTTCATTTTTCAGCGTCAACCGGCCGCGAAACTTCAGCGGGAAATCTCGGCGCGGAGAATCTCTCTGTAACGAGAAGAATGAAGACCTCGTTAATACGCGTCTTCGGCACTTAGTTATCTTAAGCAGTGCCAGACGCGCTGAGGCTGGGAGTTAGCGATAAATTCTCCGTGGTTTTAATTTGCCAGTGAATTCTCGCGCTTGGGGAACGTGTGCAGACGAGAAAGGTGGAATGAGGGGGTGAGAGAGAGAGAGAGAGAGAGAAGGAGGAAAGAGTGAGTGGGACGAGAAATGAGCAAGTGCATGATAGGAAGATAGAGAGGGAACTGGGTGGTGAGAAAGAGAGTGAGGGGGAAGGGATGAAGGTGAAGAGAGGAGCGAGAACACTGGCGTATTAAAACGGTCCAGGCATAGGTGCAGTAAATTATATCGTTCTCAAGAGCGGGGCGGGCTCACCGCTGGCAAAAAAGTGGCAGGGAAAACTTTTGGATAGAAACGTATAGCCACTTGAGATTACTTTTCTTCTTCCTGGCCAAGCACCGTCGGCGTACTCGTGAATCAATACATTTTGCGGGTGGAAATTCGCCGGCGCTAAGTGCGGATAACTTAGGAGGTATCATAATCGATCGCCATACCTCGATTGATTCTATACGCGAATTTCTTGGGAATTTTTTACTCGACGTCCTATTGGCTAATCAGTATTATGAGAACGTTTGTAAACGCGTTTCGATACCTATTTAGAGACCGGCACTTTGAACCTATTAATTAGGATTACATTTTTCATGCGCCTTATCTACCGAGTCCCTGGTATGTCAACAGCTGACGTCTTGTATATCCACGCCCAAAAGTATCAATATGCACACATAGTCTTATGCGTCAATATTGCCATACCAATGGGCTCGAAATAACGACTCATGCGACCGAACGTTTTCGATAACAGTTTGTGTACGTTGAAAAACAGCTTCTTTTCTGTTTTAACATATCTGATATCAAGATACCGTCATGTCACTTTTTATCTACAACTAAGTACGTAACATGACACATTTTCATGAAACCATTACAAATGTACGACATCAAGACAAGAAGCACCGCGCACCTAATGTCGTCCCGAGCATCAGTTGTCAATCGCGCGAGATCGCAACGTCTATTACGTACCATTATCAATCAATTTTTGCCTCAATTTCTTCTCACTGATTGTATCGAACACTTATCGCGACAAAGCTACACGAGCGTGTACACCCCACGCCCCGTGCGTGGTTAAACAGTACACGCTCTGCCGTTCGAGACACAGATGTGCGACGAACGAATCCGATCTCTCTCCGGAGCCCGGACGGCGTCGCTAGCCTCGATTTTTCGCGGCACTTCCGCGTCGACGACTCGAATTTACTGCCACCGGTAATAGGCACTAAACGCCTTGCACTGTTTCGTAATGCCCGCGGAGCGCGCGTCGCATTCTTCGTCTGGCAGTGCCGTAATGAGGATCGACTTAGAGATGGGCGCGGGCCCGTTTCTTTTTCCGTTCGAAAAGGCATAGCGGTTCGCGAGAGGCATTACCCTCGCGCAAGAAGAGGAAGAAGCGGCGACGTCTCGCCGCGCGCGCGCGGCTCTCTTTGATTATTTCCTGCCGCTGAGCGGCCGGCCGATAGTTCTATCGCTATCAATGGCACTTTTTGCCGCGGACCGCGCGCCCCGTTGGACGGACTTTTCCGAGTCCGGTTCTTTTTGTTTTGCCTCTCCCTCTTTTTTTTTTTGGATCATTCTGCCGCCTCGCTGATGGAAATATGTTGGCGACAAGAGAGTAGGCACCGTTAAGTGGACGACATCGGGATACTGTCTGTCACCGGTGACACCTCTGCCCGGCCGCGCTTCTTCTTTCCGGTCGCCTGTTTCCATTAGTCGTAAGTTTACAAGCGGCCGGTGCGAAGGGAAGTTGCATTCTGCCAGCGACCGGCAAACCTGTTGCTGTTTTTTTGGAATTTTTTCAGAGGCGACGATATGGCGTCGGATTTCTTGGATGCCTGATGTAGAAAATTATTTGCACTGTGTACGAATTAGTACCAACAGTGTCCAATGACGTATGCGTTCAAACTGTACCCGATCCAGAATGGTCCGCATCGTATCGCTCGCATCGGGACGCGATTACAAAATTACGATCGAAACTTGAAAATCATTAGCCGTCTGAGCGAAGTCATTACAGATAATGCACGGTGAAGAGAAGCAAGATGAGCGTCGGCCGCGGACTGTTCAGTGGTCACGATCGGCGCTTAGCGTCCCGTGCTCAAAAGTGCCACAATGAAGATCGATACGTTCTCGGCGTTCGAGACTATCAATCTGCGTCGTCTGTCGTTTTTCCTCCGCTCCGCCTATGAATAGCAATTTTTCCTTTTTTTTTTTCACCACGCTGCCTTTGTACCTCCGTGAGCGATCTTCCGATGAGTTTCTCCGCAAGGGCGAGCGAACTCAGAGAAGCGTCCCTTACCAAGAAGGGAAGGACAACGGGTGGAGGGAGAGGGGGTGTGTGGGGCACGATGAAAATTTTCGATTTTGCGCGCGACCGACGTTAGCTCTGGGCCACGAGATAATTCGGGGGAATAACGAGAGAAAAGGGTATTATCGAGGAGTCGAGCGATCTGTGAGGTCGCCCCGGCCCGCGTTCCCTTATCTCCCGAAACGGGATAAAGGGCACGGCCTGGGCGACGAGCTTCAATTTCAGCCGATCTCCGCAAGGAAGGCGAGTCAGCGACACACGCGACGGACGTCTCTCGTGTCTCTTACGGCGAGGGAGAGTCGGGGTCGGTCGCGCAGGCGCAGACGCCATGCAAATTTTCAATTTTGCGCACGATCTGCCTCGGGAGAGAGGGTACATACCTTCTGCCAACCCGCGGAAGGAGATCGGTCTTTGACAAAGGGAAGGAGCCCGAGAAGAAGGGGGGAATATGGAACAAGGGAGGCGGATGAGGAGAATGAGGAATAGGAGAAGGGCAGTCTGCCCCGGAGGTAATGCGAGTCGGTTTTAATGAAAGTCCTCGTATCGAACGAACTGACGTACGGACGGACGCACGAAACGACAAGATGAGGCGTAAACCTATAATAATGCAGCGCGGCCACTCTCTCGAAGGCACCCCTCCCAGCCGTGGCCTCTGCTCGCTCCACTGCCACGCCAGATTGTCAATATTCCCGTTTATTACCCTCATGGACTGTCGTTTTACTTGGCACGATACCGGCCAAGAAGCCCTCTCGCGCTTCGCCAAGGTCGCCGGCCTCGTCCTTTCTTCTGGGGTGAGCTCGGATAGCATCGCGACTACATTGTCTAGATTGAATAGCGCTGACCTCGTTACGAATCGCTGCCAGTAGCATTTATTCGCCCTTTATTTCCCGCGATCTCCTTAAAACGTCTCCGAGCCCGTGCTCGCTATTATTATTCAATATTTATTCTCCGCGGCACTTTTTTCTGCTTTTTTTGTTGTGTCTACTTTGTTACCGTAGTACTCTTACCGCCGACGTTACCGCAATGGTCGTGCGACGCTTCTGCACAGTCGCATCGCACGGCGCACTCGACGTTGTATATATATATATCTATTGTTGATCGACCGTAATGGGAAGGGAGGGGGAGAGAATAATACGACGCGAGTCAGATATGGTACTCTGCCGCTCTCAACTAACTACGACCGACGATCCAGTTTCGACACTGCGTCTTTAATACTCACCCGTCCCGCTCGCGCAACCACCAATGAAAATTCCAATCGCGCCCCTAAGTATAGATCGCGGGTCGGGCGTAACGATAGTGTTACCGCGCACTTTACGGCGAAATTACGTGATATTAAGGGTATTGTGTCCTTCCAAGCTTCGATTATCCGGTCCTTCGGCCTCGTAAAGTTCCCATAAAATGCCCACGCTCTCGCGCGGAACTGTATATGTTAACGTTAACTGTAACGCTCTACCCCGAAGATAGAATAAATTTGTGCGCCGCGAGAAACCGTAACCACAGTGATCCCGTCCCGCCGCGAAAACGAAGACTCGGGTACGTTCGGCAGTTTGACGCTTGCGAAAACTCGAAAATAATGCATCGCGAAGAGAGGGTACCCTTTGCTCGCTCACGGTGAGTCTCGGTGCAAGGATTTTCGAAACGAAGTCCGTCGGTTTGAGTCTGATGAACATGGTAGTTTATTCGTTACAAGCTTATTACCAAACTAAAATGTTTATTGTACTGCAGGGTATGTACGAGTAGAGGAATCGATGTTGTCGCAACTTTTATGTGTGACCACTCGCTGTCAACTTAGGTGCATTTAGCTTATAATGTGTGTTGCGTGATCTGCAGAAGAACAGTGACTCCCGTAAATAATCTTAGAGACCACTGAACTCGTTTCTGTTTCCGCCCATGGGCGTGAGGACCGCGCGATTTCGTTCCTTTACGCAACCGTGGTCGCGAACATCGCAGTGCGCTGGATGTGGACGGTGGATTTAATTAACATTCCGGCGCCGCCGGTGGAATTGAGCGCGAGAAGGCAAGGTGGTGGAGGAAAAAAATGCCCGCCAAACGCCGGACCCGAAACCGTGTGCTGCGCGCCCGTTCGAGAGGCCGAGGTCGATGGTGAAAGAAAAACCGGGGCTTCAACTTCGGTTGCCCTGCATATGTGTTGGCCGCGGTGCTTCCCGGTACGACGTGTGACTCGGATCGTGTGGTCCGACGCTTGCACCGAAGTACACGACACGACTCGCCGAGCGCACGGAATAATTTTAGAAACAATGATATCCCGCAAAAAAGTAGGATGAACTCCGGCCGGGTCGTGCGTTTGTGTTCCGAGGTCGTTTTACGGAACGGCGTTCGCCGGTGCGACGTTGGGGTCACCCCGTGGAAACGCGAACCGCGGCCCGAGACACGTGCATCATAATTCAGCGAAAAATGATGCCGACGGCAAGCGGGGGCTTCAGCTTTATTCGGTGCGTATGTTTCACTTTCCCGCTGTTTTTTTCATACACAATATTTAACTTGGCGCGACATCTGTTTCTGCGCGTACAAATATTCTCACTCCGGCGTGACGTACCACGGGTTTCCCTTTTTTAAATATGCGTGTAATAGTAAATATTGGTACTGTCTCGGCGTATTTTTTACGCTAGACCCCCAGGCCCCGACGCGCACTTCTTTAATTTCGCAAAAATGGTGCCACCTTCAAATTTCCATATGCATGTATGTAATTACAAATTCCGTACTGGCAACATGTGCATGCATTACGTGCGGCGCGTTATCAAGGGAAATTTATAGAATGAGAGACCCGCGGCGGACGTGGCAGCTATTATCTCAGACAAGCCGACACCATCTAATCCGCGCATTGTACGCAGCTTCTGCACGCATGTCGACCAGGAGACATTCTCGTTGAGATCGGCAAGGGATGCAAGAGAACCCTCCAGCTCTCGAGTGCGATACAGGAAACCCTTTGTACGCTGGTTTCAGTGCGAGTTCAGGACAGACATTGGACAAGCGTACTTTCGCGCTGGCCCTCGTCACCCTTCTTTGATGTCACCTTTACTCGTATAAAAGATATCGTCGCTCGCTGTTGATCTTCTTTTGAGCACGCCCGATAACGTGTTTATATTAGCCGAGATAGTTTCGTCCCGATGTCTACTTCCTTCGGCATGCACCGACGGTTTACTTTACTACTTCTCCAACCTTCCAGCTTTTTCCAGTTAGAAATCCAGTAATCCATACACTTCCGCAGGCGACAATTTATCATCTTTTTCATCCGTCTCCTATATCACACCGAGCCTTCAATAAACGTGACCGATGAATGCACAAGGATCGATCCACCGGGCCGTCGTTCGATCAAGAGCGACCTTCATTTCTTCCCACCCAGCGCCTTACCTTTCCGGTTATCGATGTAGATGTACAATGACTTTTAATATCAAAGGCCGCGATTCGCGATAGATAAACGAATGTACGCGACGCGGATTGTATACATAGGCACCGCCGCAGCGCCCTTGTACTCTCCGTTCGCTTCATTCATATGCTAATGGAAATTTATGCGTCGTGTTCCTAATACCGGTGCATTCTCTGTCCTGCGTACCGGGTTCGGTCGTCGATATTGCACTTTTATGTATCTCGATCCGCTTTCTCGCTTCCTCCCTCTCTTTCGCTTTCTATCGGTCCGTATCTCCTATCTTGGTTTCTCTAATACTTTTCGTGACGCGATCGTAACGTTAGGGCATGCCTTATGACGTACTCCACGATCCTATGACCTACGGCATGCAATGACATATATACTCGTTCTATACTACGTCTTCGTGGTATCCAACATTTGATGAAAGCGTCGCCTGCATAGCAAACGTGTGCTTTTTACGTTGGTTGTCTTAATCGTTTAACTCTTGGACGTACCCGAACATGATTCGACATTGGTTTATTTTTTTCTTCTGAATATTTGTCTTGTTAATTCGATACTACCGCAGTCGAAGTGTTCTAAAGACACATGTTTTGACGATAGAAAACAGACATGTATAGAAGATGCTGAAAATATCGAGAAGATGACTTGAAATCGTTGCTCATTTTGGAACAAAAAATATATTGAAAATGTGCGGTAAGTAGGATCATAAATCAAGTATAGTATGTAGACTGAGTAACGGATGTGCCAAGCATTGTAATGCATAGATTCTGCATAACGACCGCAGCAGGACCAAAAAGGCAAGACGTTTCACTTAATCGTACAGTTTAGCTCGTCTTGCATCTGTTTATCAGTACACACTTCGCGGCTTATCTCCTATTTTCCCCATCTCCTTCTCTTTCTCCGACTCCTCGTCCATTTCTCCTCCACCTTCTTCCCGCGTCGCTCGCTCTCTTTCTCTCCGTCTCTCTCTCTCTCTCTCTTTCTCTACTTTCCGCTCTCATACGGGCGCGAAAAGTCGGTCGGCCGACTCATCGTTTCTAAATTGCGAATTAAAGCGACGACACCCGACGGCGTCAGCGGCGACCGCGACTTTTTACCGCTTTCATTTCCATACAAATCTAAGCCGATCCTCCACTTTGTCGTCGGACGCGAGACGAAAGGGGATTAAGGAAGACGGTGCCCCGCTCTAATTAAATTCTCCCCCCTCTCCCGGCCACCCATGCTCCAAGCATCTCTCTCTGTCTCTCTCGCTCAGTCGCGCACGAAATAATTGTGTTCCACCCGATGATATTTCTGCCAGTCAGCGGATCGCGCCCGTACATTCAGTGAGATAATTCCAATCCGACGACATTATCGCGCGCGGCGAATATAATTCCCGATATTCGGCGAGACGTCGCACTTCGATCATACTAATCCTCGCTAATATTCCCCGGACGAAATTGTCCGGTCCTCCACGGGCGGAATGTCTTTCAGCGTGCCGCGTGCCCGGTAATCCGGACTGAATTCCCGGTATTCCTCACGGTGTTTAGGAAACGCGTTGTGTCCGAGCCCGTAGGGTTGCAGGAATTTAAATATTCCTCCTCTCGATCCGTAGGAGTCCGCTCCTACAGCCTCTCGCACGTGTACTGTCTCCGTAAAATGGCGGGCGCGACGTTATTTCTGCTGAAATTAAAAATACCAGCGTGCGATATTGCGCCGATATAAATCTGGCCGCGACGACGGGATTATTACTGGCGAGCCTTTCTCTTCTAACTAATTACCGTATTGTATGGAAAAGACTTCATATGTATACTGTCCGTAAGCGTGCATAAAGAACGTCTCGTACACTTTCTATTTATGACACTTTGTTCGGCGAGTTCCTTATTTACGGTGAGCCGTGGCTCTATTTTCATGGTTAACGAATATTTTGTCGTAGAATGCTCAGTCGTCGCTGTGAATATTTTCAGAACAGATTCATTGTCCCGTATAGGAAGATTTGCAAACACATTCTGCATATTCATCACACTTATCCTAAAATACTTGTACGTGTAGTAGTCGTGAACGTTCTGAGAAATTTAACCCAATGAAGTATGGATTCAAGAGATAGAACTTTGAAAGAATCGCTGTACTGGCTGGATTGGGAGATATTGCTATTTTTTTTCTCCGCAACAGCTGACATACGCACACACACCTCTCATGCACACACTTATGTACATACATCCGCAGTTAAAAGGTTAATAACGCCAGTTTAACTGAATAGTAATAGTGGAATACGCTTCTTCGTTGTCATCCACGAGGCACGTCGAAGATATTAATGCAGTTCAATCAGGGCAGACCTATCCATAAATCCCATATCCCACCGTGAAGATAGCCGTGAAACAAGAGGGTAGACCTACTCAGCGTCTCGGAGCGTTCTCCGGCGTAAATCTCAATTTCTAGGCGCGTATCGATCCAACGAACAATGCCTTACATGACCGACCAATCGGTGCGATGAACTTGCCCGATTGTTCACGATAATCTCACGCCTCCATCATCGTCGTCGCGACGCTCGCCGCTCATCTCGAACCGATTCCTCGTTGAAGATTACCCGACGAGAGTATTGATTTTCAGGGATCAGCTGTTGAACGATATCGCTGAGAGTCAATACGAATTAATATTCAGATAGATAGGTGTGCTGTGATGAGAAGTGCCCGTGGACGGTTCAATGCTTATACCAGACTTAGTAATACGATAGTTTGCTCTATAAGACGTGTGTTAGCGTAATATTTGTGTCAAGTAATGCAATACGTCTTCGGAATAGTAAAATGAAATCTGATATGTATTATCGAGGTATTTGACGTAATTTAATGTAGCACGTCTCTTCAAAATGGCGGTAAAAAATGAGATGACACAATGCTGTCAGAGCTTCGTATCAACATCTACTCGATTTGAATTTAAAACAGACACGTTACTCGCGGCAAGGTGAAAAATATAACGCAACAATGGAAGGAGGTACTCTACGTATCGTTTTGACACATTAATAAAACAGCAAACTGCGTGTACAATAAAACCAGGGCGCGTGAGATGGTTCTAACGCTGTCTCAGGGAGCAAATCGCACCAGACGAGCTCTCGAATGAATGCACGGGTAAATACATTGTCTGCGTGGGGTGGCGAGCACGCGAGAGAGGCAAAGACTACTCACTATACACTTTTTAACTTTCATTAATTCTCCGCAAGCGGGGGTGCCTTCCCGTAAACACGAGAATGTGCATTGCGCGTGGGAGTATGTGCATAAATATGTAGATAATACGCGTCGATAGCGACTTGTAGTGCGGATAGAGAGCCAGTTCGCATTAAGTCGCGATTTAATCGTACGCAGGCACTGCTTTCGAAGATGTTCATTCAGACGCTACTTGATCATCGTTCCTGAAATATCCTAATCCACTGCGTCGTTATTTCGACCAATCACATCGAACACTGGCTCGATAACCTCAATTAAAACACAGCCAGGCGCAAAGAATCGGAAAGTTGAGCGGCCCATCGAGCAATACCCACCCACTATCCACGCTAGACAAGCACGGGCAACATTGGATATTTACGAGGACCCCGACGGCAGTGGGAAAAACGAGACGCGACGCGGAAGAGTGCGAGACGGTACGAAAGAGAAGAGAATGGTCAGGAAGCATCGTGAGGCTCGAAAGCGGATTTGCACGCGCCTGCCGAAGGGGGAAGGTTGCAAAGGGCCTTTTACCCCGACCGCTCCGTCATTACGCTTGGTCGGAGCTTAATCGGCGTTCCTCGGCTCGGTCAATGAATGCAAATTCGATCCATCTCTTCCCCTCTTTGTCTCCCTTTGTCTTTTCCCCTCCCTGCTCCGCCGTGCCACTCCTTCCGTTTCCACCCCACTCATCCTCCTCCACCGCCCCGTCCGTGCTGCCGATCGTTAATTTCTCTTTCCCCTTAAGGACAACAACCTTGTAGCGGAGCTTTTTTTTCGCCAGACGACGGTAATGGCGTACGTCGGGAGCGGGATTGCGATCGGCTAGGTTAACAACGCGCGGTCAATGGACCTGGGAGCTTCCGATGGAATGACGAAGTGGTAGCGGCGGGTAGTAGCACACGAACGTCGAGGGTTGTCGGGGCAGGAGATTGAGCCAGTCGGCGAAAGTTGAGCGTAACCGATACTGAAAGTCAACCACCGATATCACGTTCTCCTTTGTATCTCTTTATGTATCCATTGGTTGGCCTGCCCGCGATTTTATAATGTATGACACTTGTTCGCGTCCGCGGGGAAAGGAAGTTTTAATAGAAACGACATTTCTGGGAAGGGGGCGGAAGGATTGATATTAAAAGTTAGTGGAATGAAATTGGCCAGCGATACGTGGCCTTCGGGTGTGCACTTTGGTATGCGCTGGAATTTGTTCCCTCGACCTACTACGCCGAACGACTGTTTTGTTATATTTTGTGTTCATCCGTGATGGGCGTCGAAGAGAGACCGTTAGATGTCCGAAAGATTTGAAGGTGCCGGCAGCTGTCGGCAGCTGTCGGATCAGTCAGATGTGTAGTATAAAGTTGATTGGCTTCGTTAATACACTTCGTCTCATCGCGACATTGATGTGCTGGGAAGCTTGGAAACGTCGATACGCGTCTAAAACGCCGATATTCGATACAACGATCGAACGAAATTCATCTCAAACCTATATTCGCCGTCTCGACGCAGAAAGGTGTCGTTGTTAGAGCTCAAGCCCCAGGCATCGACTTTAATTACAGAACGTCGACGATGCGGTTCATAGCCAGATAAGACACCCAATAAAGATAGCAAGAATGACGAGAAAAACGGGTCAGCGTTACCATTAGAGAGGATACCTAACACCATGACTGGCGGGATGATTCAGGAAACGAATAGGAGCCAAGTGAAAATGTATTTGATACGGGTCTCTTTACCGTTAGGGCCTCCTTGTTGGCCGGGCCCACGCATCGGGCGATCATTATTGTAAGCGGAGTATAATGTCATTACGAAGCGATGTTGCATGCCGGATTGCAGCACACCGCGTGTATGCGCCCCGAGGTTCGTCCGGGTGACAAACGACGAATCGGCCTCGTGCGCGCGCCTTGTCAGCGTAACCGTATGCCCACCTGGCTACGATTATTCAAGGATCCTCAGGAGTCTCCGGGACCCGACGGCCGACGACTCTCTGGACGGCGCGACGTGCAAGCCGAGACGGGGGAGAAAAAAGCGCCCGTCCGCGTCGTTTGCATGCGCGGGGAAAGTGTGGGTAAAGTGAGAATCTCGGTAGACGTGGGCCGTGATAACGGCATCAACTGTCCCGGCGTACAGTTACTCACATTAATGGACGTGGAACGGCGGAAAACGTTTCGGGCATTAATCCTTCCGCGCGGCCGGTGGAGGGAGGAGAGGAGGAGAGGAGGGCCAGCCGCGCGGCTGCCTGCCTCGTCGAAGGAACGGCGGCGATATATGGCCGAACGTTTGTCCACGACTTCTGCCGCTTCACCGCGACAAAGTCCTCCTCTCTGCCTGCCTTCGGACACCACGCACTGCTGCCAGCCACTGCCCAAGTGCCACTGTGCCGTGACCATGCAAATCCGCACTTTCGCGGATTCGTCTCGTAGGAATCGTTGAGCGTGTAACCTACGCGCTTCTGACAAACTCTGTGCCGGGCGTGCGAACATATTTTTAACGGCGCGAGGCAAAAGAATTCGAGATCGCGTTGGCGCCGCTTCTGGGTAACGAATATGAGGGAAGGTGGACGTTGGGATAACTGAAGCGGTAAATTCCGACCTTCTTCGCTCTTGCTCCTAGGTACGTTGCAAATAATTTCTGCTTCGAATCACTATTACGTAAGTGTAGTTATACGTAAAGCTAAAAATGAAGGTGCACTTCAAAGAGGAGAGAAAATCCACTGTATTCGAAGAACTTCGATTATCTACAGATCTACTCGCTGTTCAAATTTGCACCTCCACATCGAGTGAGCACCTATATTTACCGTCTCTCACCACGCTCTCTTGGTACATTCATCTACGAGCGAGGTTGAAGTTACGTTCAACTTCTCCGCGATTCGTCATAAGTCACATTATGAATATTCACTTCTGACTATCACACGTCGACGCGCATTCCTGACACGTCTATCACCGCAAATATTTATCTCCACGGCAATCAAGATACATCGACCCGACGAACTTTTTCTTGGCCAGTGGAAAGAAACGGGCAACGTCGCGGACGTCACGTCCGTCGTGCGATCATGGAAGTGCCTTGAAGACTTTCTCTCTCTCGCTCTCTCTCTCTCTCTCTCTCCCTCTCTCTCGGAATTATCCACGCAAATTCCCGGAGGGGACAGTCCTTTCGACGTTTCATCCTTTGCTGTATACGCAGCCGTACTATCTGCGATCCGTTAAATCCCTCGTTATCTAAGCGGGTAAGAATTTCCCTCGACGGTCGGATGTACAGCGATCCTGAGAACACGGGGAGAGATACCTATACGTATGAGACATTAACGGTCGTACGCCTCGCGTTTCTTCTGTTCCGGGTGCGGGGTTAACGAGCTGCATAAACGCTCCGTTCTTCGGAATATCCGCGACACGCCGCAGATCCTTGGCCAGCTGCAACACAACAGGCGAACAACTGTTATACCGAGTATGAGACGTTGGGTAAAAATGATATTTCTAGATTAAATTGTAACGAGCCTGCTGCTTTACAATCACCCATCTTCGGCCGACATTAAATTCCTTGTGTGAAGAGACAAACGAAGGGGGGGGGGGGGGGGGTTACGTCGTTTATAACACTTTTATGTATTATAAAGTGTAAGTATTGCAAAATGTAAGGAAGCATTTGAGTTAAGTGTTAAGAGTTCGATAACGTTTGTGTATTATAGAAATTATAACGTATGGGGTCATTCGTAGCAGTGGCATAGAGCGTGAGTAATGCAGCATCCACGTCGCCATATTTCGTGCAAACATGCGGCAGAACAATTTTTCCGCGCATAATCGACCGGCACGCATGCATCGAACGACACACGGGAGACACTCCCGGAATGAAAATTTCAGCAGAACGGAGAGTGAATGGGTACGATTATAACAGGTTATTACGACGTGTCAGCCTGCTTCGGCAGTAGTCTCGCTCGGACACGTTTCCTGCATTATAGAGCCGTGACCTGAAATCTACAACGAGATATCGCCGTGAATTGGCTGTCGTCCAACGCGTGGCCACGTAGATCGAAGATTTCAAAGCAGCGTGCTCGGACCAACATTTACTAGCCCCGAGTGTCCGGAGGCACCAGGCGTCCGTGTTTTCTGCCTCGACATCGTTGACAAGAATACATTTATTTCAACTACACTGACGACGAAAATATGTTAATTAACGAAACGATCGTTTTATTATATATACTTAACTGTTAACATTACGATGTTGACGCAGCTCAAATCTCTTCACGTGATTCTTATCATTGTTATTCATACCGTCGTAATACGTACAACACGTATGAAAATTTGCCGTTCAGAATTCATCGTATCATTTGAATTGACAACGTTGCATAGCTATAAATCAGTGTACGTTTACAGTTATCATTTAGATGACAGCCCATATATCTGACCACAGGTGTCATTAACGTTTGCGGAACTTTATCGCAGCAGCGCTACGTTCGTCCGTTTAATCGTCTTAATAGGTACACTATCGATTGCCGTTAGGAGCCATCCCCTCGCACGAACTGATGATTCCTTGTTCCCGTGCAGAATTCATTGCGGGGGAAGAAGGAGGGAGGCATTTCTAAGCAGAAATCGTGGAGGTGGCGAAATCAGCCGTCAGATCGATCGGACGACGGCGAACCCCTCACGATCGCTCCTCCAGTTTCGATTAAATTCACCGATGCGAGAATTCAATTAGCCAGCTGCTGTGATCATCGATCCTTTCCAAGAATATCCGCCATTTCCAGCTCACTTACTAAATGGGCATGCAAGTGTCTGCGCGCCGGCTTCGTACACATATTTTATTACAGATGTGTATAAATATAACATATTTACGCAGACTTAACAGATATCCTTACCTATACATACACTTTGATGTTTTTTCGCCGGGTGGGAGTGGTGGGACTCGAATAACGACACCACGCGAACGAAAATAAATGAGTGTAAGCTAATAACATAAAATACACGAGACGCATTAAGACGAAGAAATATATACTTAAATCCTAAGCATAACCGCGACATAAAATATAAGACGATCTTGCCACGGCTAATCTTAACGGACTCCTTGTCGTTTGGATTTGGTCGACTTAATTGTCCGACAGCAACCCGTGTCCCTATCCTACAATAAATTGTCATATGTGCGCGAACATAGATTATCCACTAAATAGAATACGTCTATACGACATTCGTGCGCGTGAAGACTTCCGTGCACACAATGACGCATACACACATTCATTGTCCATGCCGGACGTCAGGATAGCCCGGCGCAGGCTGAATTGTCAATAGCAAGTGCAATGCCCGTCCAAGCATATCGGAATTATGTGGCATTAGATTGAGCGGGGTTCTCTGGGGAATTAATCCGACTGTGATTTGCGATAATTACGCCGGCGTCTCGGTATCTCTTAGACGTTAATTCGAGCTGTCGCGCGGGGCGCTGTGTGGGGAACGGTGACGGAGACGAAGCTCACACGAGGCATCGGCCAGAAATAACGTCGGATAATGCTCGCCTATTGATTTGTCAGCGGCGAGGAGGTAATAGGTTCCGATACGCAACGTGGAATTCCATTGAGCGGTGCTGTGTGTGGTCGTGGAGGAATTAATACCGCTGCTATGCTACGTAGCCAGAAGCTACAGAAGCCCGGCATTACATGTGCGCGCGTTTCAATCTGTATAAGTGTCGTCTCCTATGTACTCTCATCGGCACGCGTATGTGCCGCGATAGGAGGGTGCGCACGTTGCTGCGTGTGGGTGTGTGTTTGCGCGCGTCCTGTCTCGCAACGTTGACGCAGCGTGTTCGCGCGATCGATAATTGCCGTTACAGCCGACGATGTTACTGCGTCTTCCGAAAATGTCGAGCGCAACGTGTGCGTCCTCCGACCTTAATTAGTGCCAAGCCGTGTCGTCGGGCGAATTAACGGTACGTCGATGTAACCGTACGTCGGGAGTGCCGTGGTTAATAGATTTGTTGTCGATGACATTGAAACGTGATAACGGCCGGAACCGGTCTCCCGATCGGTCCACGGCCTCCCTATTGTTTGCACGCATGCAACTTCCACGTCGTGACGAGTACGTGCAGCGGTTTGGTCTCATGGGTCGGTCTCTCTCTCTTTCTCTCTCTCTCTTTCTCTCGACATCGACGGTCGCGCCGGCGTGATTCCTGTCGACAACAATTTGCGTTCGATACTACTTAAGGTCAGGTATTCGTCGGGACGGATTTGTCAAAAGAATTTCATGATCTTATTTCGTATGTATCGCGGAGGTGTGGATTCTCAAAGTACCTACACGCTTTTTATCTGTGTTATTGATTTAAAGACTGATGAAAATGAATGTTTGCAAAATACTAGTAAATGCTTTATTTCGAGTCATCGTCATTACGACTTCGAGAACTCGACACGTTTCGCACTTTTGCTTTCCGTTGTATGTAACTATCGTAATACTATGCAGTGTTCAGTATAGGGACGCCAAGTAGTATAAATCCATCGTCAACCGGCTTACTGTCACTTACAAATCCCCGCAATATCCGGCGTCGGCTACGAAGAACGTTACGTATTCGTTTGTAGTAGAATGACAAAGCTCGGGGGTATGGCGGACGAACGGGCTTCAAATAATTCACGGTTCATCCGAGCAACACAATCCAATATGACGTTTCGTGGAAACTTGACGATGCGACGTGGGCAGAGGAATTAATTTGAGCATGGTTAGGTCGATTACTATGCCATATGAACGGCATACCGCACCGATGTTGCTTCCGTCGTTGCAAATGCCTCTCGTGTCGGCACTGTCCTCACCTACGCGCTTGTAAATCTACACTTCCCACTTTGCAATCCAACATTCTTCTTCTCAGTCTTGCCCGCGCTACTACTTTCCGTCGTCATTTTCTCTCCTCGTACATTACTCACTTACTTTCACGTCCTCTTTATTCGATCCCTTTCTCCAAGTCCGCGTCAAGTTTTCCTCGACCATTGTGCGCCTTTTGCAGAACCGCTTCTTACGTCTGCCTGTCTTTTCATTCCACCCGTTTCTCTCGCTCGACATGATTTCGATATTCCCTCATTACCGTTGTCAATTTTTCCGCCTCGTCACCATCCGTCTATCGTCTATCGTAACCCAGAGCAAAAGTGTGATTTGCGTGGGCTCATCATCGTGTACCCGTAACATCAATCACCATGTCGGCACACCGGCCAACATCAATTTGAAAATGCGCTCTCCGAAAAAGTGTACGAGCGTCCTAATGAAACGTCAATTTAAGAAGTGAGACGAGCGTTACGCGCATCTTACTTACTCGTTCGAACGCGCATGGCCGTACGGTTATACGCGGGCTGGCGGGCTGGCGGGCTCAATTTATTCGAAATGTTCGTTCCGTGTCATTTTGCTCTGCTACCACGACGGACACCGTCGGATTACATCGATGGTTAGACTCTCGAAACGGTTCTTGGAACTTATATCCTAGAATCGGTTCTCGAACTATCTCCTGCGTTTCTCCCTTCACCTTGCGTCCCTGTTTCTCCTAAACGCGCGCTCTCCTTTCTTCCTCGTGTGGAGCACGAGGAAGCCTCGCGCGCATTCATCCTAGTTAGAGCACACCTCGCGCCATTATATCTCAACTGATTTGAATTTAACGGTTGCCAGACAGCGGTATTGTGCGTATACACCCATCGCGTGTACATCCGCGTGTAAACCGGCGCGCGCGTCAGCATCGTCCTTCCTTTTCCTATTTTTCTTGGCCGGCCCCGACGCTTCTCTTCGCCCGGGCATACACATTTCATGCTGCCATTCGATCGCAGGAGGCACCGTTACGACCCACAATCCATTATCGAACGATATTAATGCGCGGCTTTTCTGCTCCCCTTCGACTGCTCGACAGACGCGCGCCTGTACATACACGTCCCTTGTGCGCCGGAAATCCAACTGATCGGAAGGAGGATTGAGAAAGTTGCTGCCTTGTCAAAATGGCTCGGCGCGCGTTCCGTGAGTCCGGTAAATTATTGTCGTGTGATTCCTGGCGACTGTGTCCATTTGAGCGTACGGGTTAATGTAACGGTTCGAAGAATGTGCTGAACGCAATGTTTGAAACGATTCTACGGGACATTGACACGAACTTAAATGTCTTTGTAGGATGTCTTTGTACTCATTTGTACCGATTGCGTTGTTCTCCACTGACAGTTTTTATGCGTTAAGAATGATTTGCAGAAATGACTGCATTCGGTAATTGAGGCATCCTCAAACGCTATATTTCGGTTTGTATTAATGAGGAAGTTTCAAGTTACGTTCAACTTCGAGGCAGACTTGCGTACGATGTTCTCTAGTGGCAATCAGCCTGATGGAAGCGACATAGCAACAGAAGGGGGACACTGACAATTAAGGAGTGAGAAGTTGTGGGTGTATACAGGTTCAAATAAACGAACGGTTGAACAGTATCAATTTGCATCTCTTTGAACACGATTGTATTAAATTCAAAACGATTTAATTTAAACCATTCAGATTAAACCGAATACACTTTCCAAAGGTTCACCCTCAACCCTGACAAAAATTTCAATGTCACATACAAGAATCTTTGAAAAATTAGATTTCATAGACAGATTTGATAGATAAAGTATAATAAAAAGAAGGTATGCGATTTTGGTTAAATCAGAATAAGATTCTTTAGCTTCAAAAGGCACTTTGTTTCGTCATTTCAGTACCGCTGGAACGCATTACTGCCGGTTAGAGTTTTTAGTCTGACGACGTTTATTGCTCTCTGAAAAATATCACGCTGACCAAAAAATGCATAACACTTTCGCACTCAACGAAATTCATTATAGTCGCGATAAATCATAATAATACCATAAGACCCGTACCGCGATACAAACGTACATCAACGCGATCAGGGAGTTCGACAAGTTTTCCGCACATCGGAAATCATTCCGACGTATGTAGGAGCGAAGTGCGCCGAGCTCGGAGCCACAGCTTGTCGGATTATCATAATTCCGTATTTCGGTACAGAGCGCCGGGCGATCCTAAATGAACACAGCGCTTGCAACAACGTACACACGAATATTTCTATGCACGCGATCCCTGCGCACACGCACTTAACTCTCTCGATGTTTGCCGATCAGATCGGTGCTCGAATTGCACCACTCGCGGGAATGACAAATAGAACGACGGAGAGTATGAGACGGAGAATGAGAGAAACGCCTAGTGGGAAGGCCTGCGTGACGCCTCTGCCCGCGTGCATGGGATTTCTCGGAATTCCAGACGACATTACACGAATCCCCCGACCGCCGCCGGGCGGAATCTTCCTCCGCTCGCCCGGCTGACACGTCCGCGGCGGCTCATACATATGTGCGTGTACGTACGCGGCCACTTCATCTGCTACGCAAACAATTGCACGCGACTCGCATAATTATCCGACAATCGACGTTCGACGTTCGACGTTCGACGTCGCGCCGATCTACGTTCTGCGGGGCCCGATATCAAAGATCCAGCGCTCCCGTGGACGCGAGCCGTGTATCGTTCCGAGCGGACGAAAAATTGAAAGGGATCCCCCCCCGCGTTTGCCGGGAATTCGCGGCACGCTGGTACGAAGTGCTCCGTTTGCCCGTTTTCACCGCCGAGTCGCACGTTCGAATTGAAAGAGAGACACGCTACTTAAAAGAATTCGCGTAAAATGTGGAAGAATGACGACGCGCTTTACGTGTTCCGCGTGTCCAAAGTCTGTTCACTGCGTGTCGAATACAAAGGTGTTAGAGAAGAATTGGGGGAGTTCGTAATGTAGGCAAGTAACGACCGGGCTGTTTAGGCTCCAGTAATTAATGAAAAATATCGCGCCGGGCGCGTGTCAGTTTGAGTTACGTTCATGCTTCTATACGGTCGGTGAAATCTCCCGAATTTATGTGCCGCATCGGCGAGAGCTTATTATTAGCTGCGACAAATAGTGCTGACGGGTACGTGGCGAAAATATTTTTCCGAATCATCCGTTTCGCAGTTTATCGCCGATAAAAATTATTCTTAGCGTCGAATGGGAGAATTTACGGAGCTGCTCGTCCGCCGACTGGCCTCCGTGTTTCTTTCGAGCGATGCCACTTTTTATTCATTTTTTTCGTCGCCTTATGATAAAGATGCGGTACAATTAAGTGCCGCGCCGGTAAATTGATGGGATGTACTTGGAGTCGTTTACGATCGACTACACGCTTCGTCGATTTCTGCGATCGTATACGCCTTAACGATGATTTTACGAACATCCCCGATAATTCGAAGCCGCAAAATCGCCACTTGCCTCGCGTGTAACGCCGGTTCGTATTTCATCGATCGGATTATGAATGTCCGTGGAAGAGGCTGATGATCCACCTGAGAAATTTGATGCGTGGAATTCGTGGTACTGTTACTTCCGACGACGCCGCCGATCGAATCCGCCGTGAAATTGGATCTCGCTCTGCTTCTAATGACGTCGCAGAAATTTCGTCGGACCAATATTTGTACGGGTCGCGCGTCATGCGTACCGCGAAACGAAAGCGGATCGACACACACTGGTTATGGAAATGAGGCTGAATCGCATTGTTAAAGCGACACTTTGAAATGATCGCCCGACGAATCGTCGCTTTCGACTGCCACTACTCCGTATAAATTGGCAACGCGAATTCTGTCGGATAACGGTGTACGCTCTTATTTAGTTATTTACGAGTCATGTTGATGGCGGATTAAGATTGATGGGATAGAACGGATTAGGTAGTAATCGTTTTATGTATCTCTCGCTTGGCCCGGTTATTTATCGTGACGTGTTGTATATTTTAGAGATTTTATAACATTTTAAATCGTGAGTTGTGCAGCTTGCAATGAATTACGAAGACATCGTGGATCCCATTTTTTGTCCATTTACTTCAAATATGTTCCAATTCAGAAGTACGACTAATTAAAATAATAATAGTGACATTTCTCGCTGCTTACGAGAATTTGCGATTGCAATTTCCTCGACCTCGCTTCACTCTCACCCTCTGCATTCTGGCTCACTACAGATTTGACAAACATAGCAACATCGAAATTGACAAAGCATCGTCTTGAAAGTAGCCATTCCTCGCTACTATCCTGCCTCGACCAATTACACGAAACTTCTCCACTTAGCAATATTGCTTCCCTTAACAGCTTACCGCAAATTGCAAACGCGTTATCGTTCCGTTCAAATACCCCCAAAGATATCTCGCGAGCATTCGAATTGATGAAATCGAAGCGGAGCGAGCGAGCACCTCACGCCGTGCACCCTCTGTGTCTTTCGCGAGCATAAAGTCGGAGCAATTCGAACGTGTCGTTATTGGAACCGCAAAGAATTCCTGCGATAAAAATGCACGTCGCGACGATCGCCGCACGTATCTTCCGCTCGGACGGGTTGGAAACGTCGAATCGGCAGCGCGACCATTCCAGTTAGCAACAATGTCTTCTCCTAATGGTCCGACCGCGACTCGCGAGCATAATTCCTCCGACTATCTCGACTCGTCGCGAGCCTTCTCGGGGAGCCAGCAGGACGGTTGGCGCTAGCTCGCGTTCCTTCAGCGTCACAAAAATTACCGCCATATCGCTTAACGCTTGCCGCGCATTCTTGCCACGGACCGTCGTCGTTGTCGTCGTCGTCGTCGTCGTCGTCGTCGTCGTCGTCGTCGTCGTCGTCGTCGGTATGGGACAGCGTCGTAACTATTATTTCGAACGACTTCGCGTCGTCGTCTCCCGGGGTTCTCGCTCAGCGTACAAATGTGCCGCGAAATACTTGGACGCCGCCGAAGTCCAGATCGTCCGCGACTTTTATGTCGCTGATGATCATTGATGTCCTCGCCCTTTGTAGATTGCGCTCTTATCCGGTGACCGTGCGACGAAGTTCGCAAAAAGGCGTCTTCCTCGCTGTGCCGAGAAGGGAGAGTGGGATGGAGAATGGCTAGACAGAGAGAGAGAGCGAGATGAGCGACTCATTCCCGCGAGCGCTCATTCCAAAGACGGTCGTAGGAGCGCGGCGTAACGATTATTTTAAACAACCCGCCGACCAGGGAATACAAAGTGGGTTCTTACGTAAATGCACGCCCCCCTCCTTCCCCATCGCTGCCGGCCCCTCGGCACTGCCTAGAATCTACCACCGACGTCTACCCTCCACTCACCCACCCCTTCTCCTTTTTTCCGTCCAGTTCCTCCACGCGCCCCTTGATACCTCTCTTTGTCTCATTGTCTTTCTTGAACTTTCTTCTTTCGCATATTCACCATAGCTCCCCCCACTTCTTTTCGCTCCTACACCTTTTTCTTTCCTCACTCTTCTCCGTACATCCTGCGCCTTCGCTTTCCCGGTCACGACGTTCCTTCCTCCGCTCTGCTATCTCTCGAAAGTAAGTCTCTCTCTCTCTCTCTCTCTCTCTCTCTCTCTCCTAGCATCCATCCCCCGTTCATCCGACTGAACTTCATTCGCGCCGCTGCAACACTCCGCGTATATTTCCCAAGTCGCATCTCCATTTACCAGCGGCACCATCGTCGCGCACGCACACACGTGTACGAGGAGGCCGTGCACGTGCAGGTGGCCATATTCAGATACAAGGAACGGTTAACAGGGTCGCGGCACGGACGGGAGCAGCCACCATTACCGGTATCATCGCCATCGTTGCGACAAAACAAGCGGCTCGCGTCGTTAAGGTTTTTAATATTCATAAGAGGTGAGGTCTTTTCTCCTGCGGCCCGATCCTCTAAACACTTCACTTTCCCACTCGCCGAGCATTTAATATCTCTCCCTCGTCGCAGAGTGCGCTGGACTCTCACGGATCGGTTGAAACTTTGAATAAACATGCCCGGCGTCGTAAAGTTCCGACTGAATCTACCGAAAAGGCGGCGTGGGTCGTCGCTCTTGTCGCTTCTGCCGATATCGACAAAGTCACGTGAACTTAACTTCGTACGCCGCCGCACCGGTCCGCGCGACGTTCCAAGGTATCGGTTACTTTCCGTTCACTCAGTATCGGACGCTATTGTTTATCAGTTACCCATTTTACGGCCCGAGAAATCTGATGCAGCGCGCGCTGGTCTCTGCGTGCTGCAGCACACGCGCTCGTTGTGTAAAGCGTATTATTTCAATGGCCACTGTAATAGACGACCGTCTCCAATTATGGAGAGCTCGTTTTGTCTGCCGACTAATAATCATTACCGGTCTTAATGTCTGCCGCGATAACTGTTGTTCCCTCTACACCGCGCCGATGCTTCTCACTTTACGATTTCCCCGCGTTAAAAGATCTTCCCGTATTGCGTGTCAATAAAAACAACTCTTCTCCTTCCGCGACACTTTAACACGCAGGTCACGGAACCGTCGATCGCCGTCTTTTCCGGCGTCTCGGGACAAGATCCGAGATCTTCACGACTCGTTCGTCGGAATACCAATAGCTTGTACAAAGGTCAGCAGTAATTTCGTTCTGTTACGCCTGTCGCGACTGTCGGGCGGCTTTAATTGCGGCAACGAGCCGATCCAGTTTCTACGGTTGCTCTCGCGGTCCGCCTTATCCGGCTCTAATGATACGTGGAACAATGGCACTCCGCGGAGGTGCTGGAAAGTAGCAGACAAGTAGGAACGGAACAAACGGATAGACCCCGCACGCCCACCACGACACGCACGGTCGTTATGTACATAGACAGGCGGGTACCGGTAATTTCAAAATAACACCTGGCCGTTTACGCTCGGGCATAATGATTTCATTACAAGCGCTACGGTACGCTCGACAACTAGTGAGGGCCGGTGTCGAGTGATCCGTGGCCCATTCATTATTTATGACGTTACGGCAACGTTTAACGCCTTCCTGGTAGTTTTGTTAATGTAGCCCTTTACATTCGTAGGTCGTTGCAGTGACAACGGAAAGGGTTTCGTGTGTGATTGAGACGTTGCGTGATACATCATCAAGCTTAAATTGTAATATGTATCGTAAGTGTACTGTTACGTCAGCTCATCAGATATTCGCGGCACGTAAAGTGTATATGTATAGAAATCGAACTTCCGTAAGAATATACTTGAGGACTAGATGAGGGTGGTACTGTATTTGAATGAGTAAGGATTGTGAAATCGATTGACATCAGTGGCCATGGATCCGTAAAACGCCATTGGCAGAATTTGAACCTCGCCTACCGCCTCTTATCTCCACTTACTAAACGACGTTTCCCTATCGGACCGTCCGGATAATTTCATTGATAAGTAAATAGAATCGAAGTTTCCGCGATCGATTGCCCGGAAGCAAATTTAAACTCCGACGAGGAAACAGTCTGCGTCCGGAAGACGATTAATAACGTCATTCGTCAAAGTTTGTACCGATACGAAATTTTCCGCGGCCGTGCAATTAATCAACGCCGTTCTCCGCTCTCCGTTCTCTTCCTCGACATTCCGTTTTCGCGAATCTCATAGCGGCTGCCGTTCTCCGTTTCCCGCTTTGTTGTTCATTCCCGTCGTGACACAGCGGCGTCAACTTTTCCCGAGTTGAGTGTAATTAAGCCGAAGAATATTAGGCGCTAGTGTCTTGGACGCCCTCCTTCCAGCGGATACAATGAACGGAATGAACACAATGATATCTCACTCCGCGAGTCCTTTGCTCCGTAGACTGCGTTATTACACTGGGGCGGACGACGCTTTTACTTCGCAAACGTGATGGTCCAAACAGTGTGGCAGAGAGAAGTCAGACAACTCTCTTGGCAAGTTGGACGGGACGGATAGACAGCCCGGACAAATGGCTCAGCTAGGTCAGTCAAGCGGCTCAGACGGCTCAGACGTTGAAAGAGAATCGAATAAGCGAGATGAAGTAAATCTTCTTGCGCGAGGGGTAGAGGAGGGGGGGGGGGGGGGGGGTCATTTATGAACGCGACCGCGGTAGAAGCGGGCTTCTATTAAATTTAACTTTGTTAATATCGAGCTGTTTGTACTGGCTACAATGCCGTCGTAGCCGATATCAAGAGTTTTCGAGTCTTTCGATATGAGCGGTAAGGGGATTGAATTGGAACATCGATATTTCATTTCTATACGTATCATTCTGCGTTGTTCTACCTCGGCGCATTGGACGATATCTTTAACCGATTTATTAGACGTCGCCGGGGAGAGGCGTCCACTTCCAAATCGACGGTTTGCATGATCGGTATCGAGTTACATTACTCGGAAGCCTGTCACGACAAATAACTCGCAGCGAGAGCGAAAAGTGGCACTGTCGGGAGAAAATGTAGTCCCGCTGACTTGGAATACTTATGAATTTCACAGTTAGACTCAATTACACGATCGAACGGGTCTCATAATGGCGTCAGCCTCCCCTCCCTCCCTCCCTCCCTCCTTCCCTCCGTCTTTCTTTCGCCCAGTAATTGAACTCCCAGATGCTCTCGGTGGGCGCGATTTTATAGACCTTCCGAGTAAGACCACCCTCGTAAAAGCGCGCCCACGTGACAAAACAGTGCGAGCCGTGGTCCTCGGGGAGGCGGAAAGGCTCGGTCGCGGTGAAGGGGAGCGAAGGAGGGGGGGGGGGGGGGTATAGATAGTGGATGCAGCGGGTCGGCTATGCAAATAAAATCAGGCGAGCGCGAAGTCGTAAAGTTTTGCGGGGCGGGCGCGCTTTCAAATCGTCTAATGACATGTCTCAGGCCGACGCCCGACGTCTCTCAGGTCCGCCGCGCCGTCGTTCACCGTTATCGCGAACGACTTCTCTCGGCCGGCGAGGTATTGTCCGCTCGCGGCGCTTACGGTTTCACAAATTTCCGAGGCGCCCGGACTCTTCGGGTCGAGACTGTCGGGAGTAGAAGAAAAGCGCCGCGTCTCTTTCTTCTGCCGATGAGTGCCGCGTACAGAGGGAGGAGGGCGGCAAAGAAGAGCGACCGAACTACGCGAATCGTTCGTTGTTTCCTTTCTTCCCGGGCGCCTCCCCCCTCTGCGCCCAGCCGCTTTAATTCGTCGCAATTTCATACGAAGTTAATTACATTTCGTCGTGAAAAGGGTTTTACGAGAGGGCGGAGAAAACGGGAGGGGTTAGGAGAGAAGGCGGTGAACCTCGCCTTTAATCCCATTTCATTAGCCCTCCGCGAACTTTAGCACGGTTCTTGTTTTATCCCATCGACTTGAGCGCACTTTGCCTTCCGTTTATTCCTCTCCGTTTGAAGGATAGTCTCGAGAAAGTCTGAAGCACGCCGGGGGGTGGCGGATCGTACCTCGTTCCCTGTGCCACCCCCCCCCCCCCCGTAACCCGTCTTCTATCCCCTTTCTTCTCCCACGCCGCTTCCCTACCCCGTCATCGCCGTAAATTCGTTTCGTTTATTATATTATTTTCCGTCTCGCTGAGAATTAATTGAGACGACGTATAATTTCGTGCCTGGCGCGCGCGGGTGCTCTGTTTCTACCGGAGTCAACTCGGGATGAAAGAGGGGACGAAATGCGGACGACGAATCGGTCCTTTCGTCGCGGAGTCCGGAAGAGCTTCCTTTTTTTTTTCCATTTTTTTCTCTTTTGCGCTCGCGCACAAACACGTATATGAGGTGCGCACATGTCGTAGAGTGCATAATGCAGACACGGTGCGAGTTGAATGTCACAGGAGAACTTCGCATCGGGGACTCTCTTGTCGTGTACGCTCGTTCGCCAAGTGAAAAACGGAAGGGAACGGCGCTCGCATATTGTCGACTTACGCCGGGGGAGTCGGGCCGGATGAAAAAGTCGTCGGCGGTATTTCGTAAATGCGACGAGGATTTCCGGGCATGGCCGCTTAAGTGTCTACGACGTTGGCCCAGTTTCTTTGACGTGACGTCTCGTCGCTATGAGTCCTCGCTCGAGGATTTGCATTGGGAATGTTTCGTGTATACGGTCGACGAAAATAGTTGTGAGAGATGCGGTGGAGTGAATCGATAGGCATAGAATTGTGCTCTTGCAGAGCTCGTCGTATCATTCGATGAAAGATGTGTGGGGAAAAATGGATAGTGCAATTTGGTGCGTCCTTGGATTTATGTAGGAAAAGTCATTTTCGCATAACGTAATTTCAACTCGCTTTGTATTTTGCGTGTTACTGTATTATGTGGTATGTACGATGTATTACAATTTCATATTACATACTGAGCACACGCGTCTATTATGTATCTAACGTTGTAACGTGTCAAATGCCATGTAACGTATAATGTATTGATGCATTCTATATCGTATTCTGTGAAAAATAATTAATGGTAGTTTCATTATTCTGTTATATATTTTGCATAATCGTTGTAGCTCTACCAATGCTAAAATTTAGGGTATCGTTAATTGATCGTCTTCTCCACACATCTTCAGCTCTCACCTGCTTAAACTATTCACTGCCGTCCCTGTATGTGTAAATTGGATGAAATTGGCAGAGGCTTTATTTGACGTGCTCTCCATCGCCGCACGTCACTTTTGCCAGGTTATGAAGAGAAACGATAACTGCTCATTAGCCCAATTTTGTGTAGATTTCCTGTCATTTTCCGGCGAATGTCTCAATACAGACAAAATTTATCGGTCAAACGGTCATGTTGACGCGACGTACAACATTGGAGAACGATGATATATAAGCGATATTCGGTATAAGACGGTACACACTTCTCGATACCCGTCATTATTTCGTGATCTGCGCACACTTTCGTTGCGCACATCAATGCACGTTTCACGTATGAGCCTTCTGGTCGACCGTGTCAAGATCCCTGCTCTCCTAATGTCAAACCGCGGAGCTCTCTCACGCTCTTTTCATTCATCCCACAGTTATTCCTATCCACCATGTTCTCTTTCCCCGCGCTCTGTCTTTCTCTTTCTCTCTCTCTCTCTCTCTCTCTCTCTCTCTCTCTCTCTCTCTCTCTCTCCGCGTATCTATGGATCTCTCACCGCTCACATTTCCCTTTTTGCCTACGTATTCTTATCTCGCTATTTCCATCTGGCCGCGCGCCTTCCTCTTTCACTCCGCTGTTTCTACCCTGGCAGGAAATGCCAGAGACAAGACTAAAGCCGTGTCCCGTTCATCGCTCGCTGCACTGCGGATTTTAATAGCGCGGATGTCGGAGGGCATATAATTGGTTAGCGAGCCTCATTACATCGAGACGCCGATTTAAGCCGCAGCATTGGCCAGATTCGTCGTCGCCGTCGTCGGTCGTAGCCGTCGCTGGCAGACAATGCAGTCTCTCCCTCGAGTCACTTCTCCCTTCGGTCCGTGGCGACTGGCCGCTCTTTCAATCTCTCAGCGCAAGCACACTTCAACGCGAACGAACTCCCCGTAGACTTCCGTTTCCTCGTGGCTTTATGAACAACGTCGTTTGTCTATTAGCCCCTCGAAAGACGGTGCGTCGGACAAAGGAAGCGAGGAGGAGAGGACTCTTTACGCAGGTAATTTAGAAATATTATCCCGCGCCGAGTACGTACAATGACTGGCTTGGCGGGTGTCGGTCCGACTGAGAATGACTGCTTCCACTGAGCATTAGGCGCTCCTTTTCTTCCTTCCTTCGAATTTCAGCTCTTCTGCGCGAGGGCAGGGTATACTCGCGCATCCAAATACCTCGATCTTATTTTATGTGTTACCCTGTATGCCGTTGTTTTTCAGTATCGGCAAAATCTTCGTCATGTAACGGATACAAGAGATGAATGTTCGGTGCCGTTTTTCATGAAAGGAAAAGTTCGGTGGCGAATGGAACGTGTGTTACGTCTTTGATCTATTTCTTCACGAATCAACCCCTTGCTCGTTTGTATCACAAGTCACGCCTCGACTTACATAAACTAAACTATCATAGCAATTGAAAGACATTGCACTGTGGTCAAATTTGACATCGATTCTACAACCTGGAAACATTTATCCCAGCGTGAATTATAAGAGAGGGGCGAATGAAGAAGAAATGAATGTCTTCCTCATAATAACACCTAGCGTTACTTGCGCCGCGCGCTCCGTAAGCAGATGCACGTGCGAAGTACCACCGAAATGATTGCCGCATTCCGCTGTTGCGTATGAATCAGCAACAATTATTTATAATATAAGTGGTTTCGCGGCGCAAAACCACTAGCGCAACGCCAGCCTCCGGAGTTCTTTTCCGTGCGGTCAGGACGCAGACGTCCGAAAAAGATGAGGTAGACTTACTAAAAGCCAGCGGCAGGTGGCGAATTAAATATTCAATTTCTTGGATCGCTCGCTGCATTGTCGCGGCAGCGGAAAAATCGCTGTCCTTCTGGAGATCCTTCCGGCTTCCGTGTAGCCGCGGATGCTCGACTCGTTGAAATGCATTTAACCGCTCGAACGGCATTGTGCCCGTGCCCCGTTAACCGCACACTTTGCGAGATCGATCAAATCTTTCTGCCGTCTAGGAGCGGGCCGATAGTTTGGATAGTTGTACTTGTCCCGAAAATAATTTGCCGAGGCCGAAAGTTTCGATGCGACGCTTTGCCTTCGGAGAGAGCGGGGACGATGTTTTCATTCGTGAAGTATTGGCGAGCCTTTGGAACTATGAAAATACATTCCACTATAGCCGAACATATGCGTAATTGGATGGCATCCATTTAATTCCGAGCGTTGCGGATGAAATATCGTTTATTCGAAGAGTATCATTGTTTTAACGTAACTCCTGTACTTTATTTTTGCCCTTTCAGGTCTTTATCCTAACGCAAATAAAGATTTGCTCGGCTTTGCCGACTAATTGCAGCGAAATTAAACTTTTAATTGCGCCATCTCCCGTTTCCATCTACCGTACACCGATGATTTTCATTTATTTCTGAGAGTACTTAATTACTTATGGCTGCAATAGCTGTCAGTGTGTCTTTTTACTAATTCATACGTTGAAATCCGTTTTTGCCGGCTATATCAGCTCGGCGAAATATTCTATTGTAGTCGGGCTCGCGGAAATGTGCTTCTGAAATCGCGCAAATGCATGTAAAAAAAATGTACAAAACGGCTTATACGGCTGCGAAATGTAATAGTTTCGCCGGAACGTTTCGACCAAGCGCGATATTGCGTGCTTCTAATTCCGCACATTTATGAATACCCATTCATTTTAAGTCCGCCAATAACACGAAGTTAATACAGCGTTAGGCGGAAGTCGTGGTACGGATAATTGAATTTTCGGCAATAAACGAAAAGTCTACGATAACTGTTTTAACCGTAGAGTACATTTTATTCATACTGTGTCTCGTTTTTGATAGAAGTAACTTCGCAACTCGATCGATTTCTTCTTCCATATTCTGCGTAAAAAAGATTCGACGTGAACTTTTACGAACACGAGACGTCGAAACTGATTTTGTATTTTGATTTATTTTTCACTTAATCTCCAACGAAGTCCATCTGCTTTCTTAGCTGCAACAGAAATTCTACGTACGTCGCGCAGAACAGATCGGTCTGCAAAATAATTTCCTTCGGAGGCAGAGCTTCGCAGCGGCACGCGTCCTGCCATCGAAAGTGCCCTCTCAGCTGTCCAGTTTTCACTTTACCCGCTTTGCATTCCTAATCCGGCAACAGGTTCCGATTATCGCGGGGAATACGATCAGTTCGTAACAATATGCGCATTCAGGGAAATCTGATAACTATCAGGGGGGACGAGAGGGTGGGCGGATCTTTGGCTTCTCCGAGAAATTTGGCGGGAAGATCCGAGGCTGTTACAACGTACGACTCCAGAATCACCTCGTTACCCTTTGCTCGTCGCATTTACTCCGCATTGTAATCCGAGGCTTGAGCGTTGGAGACGGCTGCTGGAGAAGGAGGAAGAGACGTTGGGAGAAAGGGACAGAGAACTTCAACCTCGACGACGAGCTAACTGTTGTTTTGTAGCAAATGGGAATCTTGATTGGGCTTTGTTTTCAGCACTCTCTCTCTCTCTCTCTCTCTCCCCCGATTTGCTGCCGTTTGTATTTTCCCTTTGATTCGATACCTTTCTCCACCTCTGTCGCTTTCCTCTCGGCTTTCGTTCGCTCATCTTGCCCGGTTTTCGCGTGTCAACTTTATTCGCATTACGTTTGTTCCTTCCATATTATTTACGGGAACCGAAATACACGTTTGCGTATAATCTTCGCAATATGTCCTAACTGCGCCATTTCGTGTACGTTCCACCCGTTCACTGAAAATTAATAATAATCCGTTTGTAAGTTTAACCGACGTCTATTGAAACGTTATCCTCAATTCAATCTAATTCTAGACAAAACTGGCACGGTAAATACCATTTACCTCCGCTTCCTTTCATCGCGCGTAAAACAGACAAACTTCGTTAACAAGACATTTCATTCCGCGCGAAATACCGCGATTTAACGCGGGCAAACAGGTCGGCAGAAGTTGAGATCGCGGTTGCGAGGCAACGAGAGAAACAGAGGGGGGGGGGGGGGCTGTCGAAGGTCAAAGCGAAGCTTCCGGCGATTCGGAAATAGTCCGTGGCACGTTTGAGACCTTAATCGAGATCTCGGAGCCTTCCACGCCCTTAGCAGCCTCTCGACCCCCGACAAGATCTTCGAGAGGGTGGTTGGCTGGCGAGGGTTGAGTCGGGAGAGACGTCGGAAGAGCCCGGAAGCTGAAGAGAATTACCTTTCGTGCTTCGCACTCGGTATTTGCGGAAGGAACTTGGTAAACACTCATCCGCGATCATCTTCCTCATTATCGGTGAAAGAGGACGAGAAATCACGGCGAGGAAAATATCTGCGCGGCGCAGCTCGCTGACGTGCCAGGACGAGAACGGGTGGCGGCTAAAAAATATGCCGAGTCTCAAAAGAAAGAAATCTGGTACTTTTTCGCTGTGTCGGAAAATCATTGCACGGCGAGACACGTAAATTGAGATTCCTTAATTCTGTGAAGCGAGTTGCGTGACCGTGTATGACGGTAGATCTATCAATGTCTGGCTTTGTTGGCGTAGTGATTTGTAGAGTTGTATAGTTCCGTTTCGAAACGTGAGTCGTGAGTCGCAGGAGACATTGAATAGTAGGTATGCGTGCCAGTGGGTTGGTGAGATTTTGGGAGAATTTATTGAGTCGGTTATTCGATGCTGTTACGTTTGTACAACTGCTTGTAGAATGATTCACGGTTTACCTTGTACAAAATGTTCGCGCAATGCGCGCTGTCAAGCACGTTCGACGATTTTAAAGATGCAAAATATACTCACCCCTATTATTTCGCATACCATCAATAAAGCCGAAGGCACTGCAGCAGCGCAGATTCACCGTTACTTGCTTGTATCATGGAAAGTGGAAAAAAGACGCGGGTGAATATAAGAGTAAGTGGAAAGAAACGTCGGCAGGAAAGTGGCGACCACTCCCACTTTTCCGGTCGCGGAAAATCGTCCACCTTTCTGGCTCGAGCAGGGAATCGAGATCTCTAGAGTCTCCGTGCACGAGCTTCCGCGAGACCGACAAGAAGTTGAACACGAAAGGAAGGACGGTACGGAAAGTGGCGGGCGGACAAGCAAAGGGGGGAAAAAAGGGAGAAGCTGAGAAAGAGGTAAAAGAGGAGAGCGAGAGGAAGCCAGGTGGGGGTGGAAAAGAGAGCGGAAGCGTGGGTGGAAGAACCTTGGAAGCTGAAGAGAATACAGAGGGCAAAGTGGCGAGTGGAAGAAGAAGGAAGGCGGCTGAAGGGGGAGGGTGGGCTAACTGCTAACGACACAGTTTCCATCATGCACACAGGAGAACGCTTAAACCGAGGATTTTTCTAGTTAGCCGTACGTGCTCAAGGGAGCGCCGCGGCGCCATGAGTGGTGCACTCGAGTGGCGCGCGCCCCCGCGTTCACCTCGACGACGTGGAATATCCTGAAGGTTGAGTATAGTAAAGTCCACTTTGCGTTTGCTCGGCCTGCAACGGTGAAGTGACCCGCTAGACACCCATCAACGCCTCAGACGTACATACGCGAGAGGGGGAGGGAGGGAGGGAGGATAGATGCGGAGTGTACATATGCACGAGTATATATGACGAGAATGAGAGAGCGAGATGCACTGCGTTCCGTCTTTCGTCCTTGTCTCACTTTTCGTGCCTGGCCTCTCTCCTTTCCTTCTGTTACTTCCCTTCCCCTTCCATTCCCTCGCCATTCTTACTCCTTTACCCGTCCTGCATGCCATTCTCGTGTTTCTTATACGGCACACGCGTGAGAAACTTGAGGAATTTCATTGTGCCGGGGGAAGGGGATGAGAGTACGGGCGAGCGATAAGAACGGCGCGAGAGGAGAATGAACGAAAGACGCGAGAGAGGCAAAGAATTCGAGCGTAATGGACGACGGTCGTCGGCTGCGAGCTACGTGCGGAAGTGGAGCGATCGACGATAGGATCCGAGCGCTCCGTGAGTCGTCACGCTTTTCGTACACTCGCACGACCTTACGCGACTGCCGCAATTAATAATTCATCGTAGGATAAGTGGCGAGCACTTTGCATCGAGGATACGGGATGATCGCTTATTAGGACCGTAATTACCGCTCGCCCTCGTTCGTCCGTTTTGATTCTTCAGGGTGGCGAGAATATATGCGGGGAGCGACGACGTCGCGCGAACCTAGTTGGGCGAATTAAATTACACGCTGCGGAGTTACACAAAACTTGCTCGCGGCAATTACTTCGCGCGGGTCGCGAGGGGCCGCTAGGTGGAGCGGGGTCTGTAAATGGATCGAGTCAAATTTCGATTCGCTTCGAGTCGACGATGAGAACAAATGTCGCTATAAGAATTACGCGCTACGGACTGTACACGTGCCTACGCGGCACGACCAAACCGTACGCGCTCTCGCAGGACATCATACGTTTCGAAGTACACGTACGATATCGGTGATTTACGGCTTACGCAGCCGATGTTAGCACGTAGTAGGTTGTAAAGTAAATTCGGTAGGGAGAAAACCGCACCATAAAGACTAGTCGGCGCGCAAAACACGTGCAGTCCTTTATCACGGCACCGTTACCGCGGAAAACTGTCTCCAACATTCCCGGCCCTAAAGAAATTGCTTGAACGTTATTTCACGGCCATATTCGAGTTACGTATTAGGCGACACCGTTGGCGGCGGCTACCAGGAATGCGCCGACGATTTATGGCGCGCGACTATAATAAGTAGGCGCGTGCGAATTGAAATATTGCCGGGCGGAATTGTTGAGTTCGGTGTGTGGGGGGGCTACCGACCGCCGCCGCTGGTACTGCTACCACTGGCGCTGCCAGTGACGCGGGTACTGCCTGCTGCTACTGCTGGCCCCGGCCGAACGGCGTCGAAGCGATGGCGATGGCGATGGCGATGGCGATGGCGCGTCGATTCGATATTCATCGGTAATGCGGTGAGCCACAGCGAGCGCTGCATCGAAACGCGCACCGAACGGAACGGATCTGTTGTTTCAGCAGTGTAATTCAGATTTACTGCAGCCGCTGTATTCATTTCCGTCGCATAAATCTTCGCCGTTCTTAGCGCGCTCGGGATGGGAGGGGGTGAGAAAGAAAAAGAGAGGAACGGAGGGAATGCGTGAAGCGGAGACGGAGAAAGGAACGATGAACGGAAGGAGAGAAAGGGGAGATAGTCTCCAGGATTACTGTTATAAGCTTATAAGATATCGCGTACTTCTCTCTATGGCCGCGCAGACCGTATGTCGTTGATAATCGTGTCCTTCCAGTCTGCCAACTGAGGACGATCACCATTACAAGGCTTTTTTCGTCGCGCGCATAACAGCGATAGGATGGTTATATCAACGAGTCGTAACCACCTCGGCGGTTGGCCAGGAACGGTTTGTGCGACGCACTGTTACCGCGTCGATTGAATTTAACGGGAGCTGCTAAATTGCTAATAGTTCACTCCGTTTGACGTATCGCCGGCTGACTGTTCGAATCTTTGCCCGCGCCGCTAGAGTACGTCTGCCCTTTTTCTGCTTTCTTTCGTAATCGTAGAGAGATTCCTGCGAAATGTAGAGCTCCTGTTCCAAGACTGGCATTTGGGTTTACCTATTACTTTGACTCAACACAAGTTTCAGGCAAACGTCGTCGTGCAAAGCTCATACTTCGCAACGCAGCAAAACAATACCTCCTCGCCCCGTCTGCAATCGTTCTCCCAGGCCGCGAGAGTTGCGAATTGAGAGCGTATTTCGCGGCACGGCGCTAAGTGCGTGCGAATTGGCGAGCGAGCGGCGCGAGGCTTTTTAGGCCGTGAAGTCCAGTCGGTTGGCATTGCCGCGAAGGAGAGGGGGAGAGGGGAAGAATCGTGGGCGTCGGGTGGAAACGACGCGGGCCGGTCGAGCGGTGCGTGCATTCTTCTCGTATGTAGGGTAGTAGTGACTTCCGCGATCTTTCCAATTAGTTGTTACATTTCATAATTGTTTCCGCGGCGCGAGGCGGCGGGAACGAATTATTCGGATCCGTTATGTTCTCGTTCGCTCGGCGCAATGCGCGAGACAACCCGGCAGGACTGGGCAGATTTGCGCGGCATACGTGCGATAGCGCCGCACGCCATGCCAGTAATCGTAGCCTTGCATTATGTCACGACCATTAGCCTTAACAAGCATCGAGAGTCGAATAATTAGCGCTATGCGCATCGTACGCTCTGTCCCTCACGTCCCAGTCGTTCGTTTACTCATACCTCCGTTCCGCCTCTGCGGACTCCGTTCCTGAGCATTGAGCAAAGAAGTTTTACCGGAATGCCCGGCTCGTCTAACTGGGCATTAGACAGACGCACGTTTATTAGGAAAAGATTACTACATCGAACCGTACTGAATGCGGCTCTCGTCTGGCTGCATTTCCAGCTTGAACGTCGGGAGAAGGAGGGTTACCTCGGTCGGCTGAATAAATCTGCCCGGCTCGATGAAGAAACGACACCGTTACGGGCGAATCTTACCGTAATAATAATCGCGCGCCTCCTTTGACGCGACGCATTGTTCGCCGTATCGCGATTATCGTAATCGCCGATGGAGAGAAAGGAATTTGATCGCGTTACCGTGACGGTCTTTGGAGGTGCCTTTTTCGCGCGCGGCTGCGTGGAAACGATCGACGGTCCGTATTCTTCTCGTTACCGCGTCAACTGTTGCCGACTTAATGAAGGGGAAGAAATTTGATCGTGCGTTCGTGGTGCGCGCGCGGTCCGACGCGTGTGTGATTAAAATTGACGATCCTGTCTATAATGCGAACAACGGCGGGTGCCGGCTTACGATCAAACGTCAGCGATTTTCTGTAAAATCCGGCCAGTTTTCGTGCGTTGATTGCGCGCAATAAAGTTGGTTTATGACGTCAACCCGGCCCAGTCCGGCCGGGCCGCTGAAATTCCCGAAGAAAATGGAGAACAACGTACTCTCTGTCGGAGAAATCCTTTCTCAGAAATGATATCGGAAGTACGTGACGTTTATTGGAAACTATGGGCCAATCCCTCCCTACGATCTCGTACAAACTTTTACCTTGACGCTCTCTCTCGTTTTCTTTTTCCAGGTAAGCTACCGATGGCTCCCCCTTGGCAAATATCGCCGTGCTCTCTTTATTTTCGTGTCTTCTAAAGTGCAGCTGCGCGAGGTAAGCTATAGCATTACGAACTTTCAACTTCATGCGGCCGCCGGGCTAACAATAAGCTTTACGACGGTTCCGCCTGCTACTTTGTCACGCTCGCTGGCGATTCGTGATCGAAGATGGTTAGCCGACAGACAATGACGAGAAATACGGACCGATTTTTCTATCTTAACGAATCTGGGCGAACTCCTTGACAGATGGTGACGTCTAAGTTTTGCGACGCATCGAACAGTTGTCAGTACTACCGAATCAATCTAGAAGTACTTGTAACGTCGCTTCATAGCAAGTGTTCGTTTGAAATGTTATATTTTATTTTTCAAGTACGATTTATTGATACATAAAGAAAACAAAGTTGTCGATTTGGGAAAATTTATGTGTTTGCCATTGTACTTGTCATTTCGGGCAGAGATCGATATTCAAGAGACGCTTTTGAAGCGTGCTATTAAACATTCTCATCGTAAACCGGCAGTCGAGCAACGGACACTTCATCCCCTGTAATGCCTGCTTGTTCGACGCACACCTATTTTTTCACGTATGCCTCGTAAGAACTATTACCGCTCATGCACTGGTACTTCTTGACTATCGGTTAATAACGGATTAAATGGGCGCGAAGGAGGCTCCTGCGGGATATGTAATTGTCGCTCATTTATGTCATTAGCAAGTGCCTATTGATTATGCCGGTCCGCGCAGCGTTATTTTGTCGTAATTACATTAATCCAATCATCGATCGGTCATTTAATTACTGCCCCGTTTTAATTGGCGTATTCGCTCATTAGGCTCCCCTTTGCCCTAAGCCGCGCTTAACTTGGTGTCTGCCGGAGCTTCTTCTGGAACTGAGCGTGCGGGCCGCTTTAATGAACTGCATTGATTAATTAAACCAATTTAATACTTTACGCCGTCGGTGGGCGGCTCTCGTAAAATTATCCACCGATTTCTCGCTGACACGATTAAATTGCGGCGACGCAGACACGGCGCCTGGAGTAGCGCTGTCACACACTCGCGCGCTGCTTCGACGTATTGATGTAATCCGAATTAAGACGGGCTGGACTGTGCAGGGTATGAGCCGATCGCATGAATGATAGCTGAGCCTGTCCTGACGCCTGGACCTGAACGAGTGCGTTTTTACATAACTGTATCGTCCCGGTCGTAATAATTACGCCCGCTGCCTATTAGAATCGTTTTTATGACCCAACGTTGGCAAATGATTACTATCAATAATTAATTGCCGGCAAGAGGGGAACGCTTTAGTATCGCTACTATCAACAATAGTGCGCGAGGGTACTGTTATCAACCCGTCCAATACCACTAACTACATGTAAGGTACTCGGAGTCTGAACAACCGCTTAACTGTACCCAGCGTCATTTCCATGTGGCCACAACGACGGGGAGATCATTGTCGAGTCCGACGTCGAAGTTGAAGGCAGAACTAGCTTCACTAAACCGATTCGGCGCGTGTCTGGGCTACAGGGCGCGAGGAAGTGGAGAGTGTGGCCAGCACTGCCGTACCTACAGTTCGTCGGAATTGTTCTAATAGCGATTAGGACTGCGGTGGTCGTCCTACTATACGCGCCGGCAGTCTGTGCCAACGCTGCGACAAAAAGGGAGATTACGAAGGAGTCTGGATTCGTTAATCGTAGGATAATTTCATTCGGCAACTTCCAGTCGAAACGGTAATAAGATTCGCTGGCCATCTTGGTTTTCGCCTGACGCAGTGTCGGCGTGCCGCTGCTTGCCGTTGGCGAGCGCGTTGGCTGGAAAACTCCCTAAATTACGACGCTGAGACGTTATTATGCCAGCGCTCGGTGAAGTTAATAACAAAATCCGACTCCTGAAGCGATGCGCTCGCCTCGCGGAAGCGGATTAAGGAACGCTTAAATGGGACGTCTACGTGTGCCGTGTCGGCCTGTAACGCGTGCGCTCTGCTCCTCGACTCGTCAGCGAATGAGCACCGCAAATTGGACAGTTCCGAACTGCCACGCTCGAACGTGCGCGATTAAGTAGCGTTTTACAAGAGAGCGAACGTCGATCGACGATGAGCCAAGTATCTCGTATATACGCGTGCTCCTGAAATGACAGTTGGTTTTGCGATTGCTCGGTTATGCCACGATTCGTATATTTCATACGCGTTTAGTCAGTGCCGTATACAGTACTGATTTAATTTAATTCTATTGCGTACCCTTTGACACTCGACATACAACTTGAATCCAACCGTATCGCACGAATTTCCTCGTGAGCATTTTGCTCTTTCCACTGTTCCTCGTAAGTCTTCGCGTATCTCGCTCGCGCGTCACGCACGCATATGCGCGCCCCACTTTATTTTATTCCATTCGCGGCATTTCAGTTCATTTGAAGTACAAAGTTTCGTCGTATCTGGATTCGCTAATGGGCTCGCCCATTACAGCGCGACACGCAGGAGAAATCTCATGTATGTACTCGAAAGTGGACTTTGAAGCGCGGTCACGAGATATCTCAATTCACATTTGTCATAACGTTGCGTGCCGGGGAACGTCGAGAGCCGAGGGCAGGTCACGCGTGAAGAGCGCGGTACGCAATGTGTTAACTGCTGCGTGACGTTACGGTTGCGGCTAGACCTCTCAGGTTAAACACGCCTCAAGTTGTCCTTCCGCGTTTCACGGAGACACGGGATCGTAACACGCGTTATATAATAAACAGTATTCACGCACATCTTTGATGATGCACAATGAGGCCTCGGTTTATAATTGCTCTAATGAGAAAAAAAGTATTCCTATTAGCATGCGTTTTAATCCTTATTAACTGTCATGTTCCGTCAGGTAGCTGTCTTGTATATTCGTGGAAATATCTTTCAGTCTGACAGAGGAGTGTACGTAGGAAAAGTTTATTAATGTGAAAGTTTGCATGCGTTATATGCGGCGTTGAATGCGAATGTTATTTAACGAAGTGGAGGATTTGAGGAGAGAGAGAGAGAGAGACAGAGGATGAGCTAGAGTGAATAAACAATAGATTGAGAAAGGGTATAACTAGGAAAAAGAAAGACCGACGACAGAACGATGAGGAAGGACAGAGAATGGAAGAGGGAGAAATGGAGTGTGAAAGGGATGGAGACAGAAAGATGCGTTGGCATCACAACGGCCGTAGCTAGACTGTACGTAGGCGGATAATTAGTCTGGGTTCCAGGAAACGGAATCAGAGTCTGAGCTATCAACTTTGGGCAAGTTGCCCAACGAGCACGACGACGACTGTGACAAGGAAGGCGGCGAGCACGTACTGCGGTTTCTGCCAGCCTCGTAATCCGCGCAATCCCTCGACGATGAGGGCGAAACTGTGCGTTTCGCTTCCGGGAACGGGTCCGATTACGATCGATAGTCGGCAAAAATTGTCGCGGCCGAACAAGACAGAGCGGCCAGGCAGTTGTGATTGATTGAATGACGGATTGCTTTTTATTACGGGGTGGGTCGCGATATCTATAAGTCATACAAATATTTTCTTTGACAATACAGAAGCAGTGATAGATCGGCGGCAATTGAACGTATCCTTCGATAGCCGACGTAAATATGAATATTGTACTGTACTGGTACTGTACTGTATTGGTCTGTACTAATACGCAATCCGATTTGCTTCGTTACAGCGATCGGCGAAACCCGATTAACTTGAGAACGCCATGCACTACTAAGGGTCAGGAATGACCGCGTTCGCTGACATGTCGTTTGTTGAGGGCAACACAGTGGGGCAGATCGAGGGGTAAAGAGGAATGACGACTGATGCGATTAGCAGTAATTAAGTTGCAAGGGCTTCGGCTTTTTGGCCAGATACGCGTTTCGACGGTCTGGGCGCGTTTCGCGTATAATTCCATATGATCCATCATGCGGGACCGACCCCGAAAAGGCACAAAGCACCTTCACTACGTTATCCCGACAGTGGTAGAGCCTCGATTAGCTGTAGTAACCTCTTGTGGACGCGACACAATAAGGGGAAGGGCATCGTGGCCAAGATTAAGCGTGTCCGGGACGATTAAAGCTCCGGTAATGAGAAAAACCTATCCTTATCTTAACGATATTTTACAAGCACCGCGACATTACGGCTAAATTTCGCCGCGAATGCACTTTGCCGCGCAATGTAATATCACGCTAATGGACATTAATGGTACGTCGACGGTCGCGCCGCGTGTCGATCGACGTGTGACTTCGGAACTCGAAATTCCCATTTCGCGCGATTGTAAAGCTTTTTCGGCCGGATCCAAATATCATTCGATCGGCGGGCAGATTTCGAAACGAGCGTCCGCTCGTTTTTTTATCCGTTCGCGTAATCTTCCCGATCCACTCTCGACGCTGTCGACCGTTTTGTCAGAAGCTGCTTCTAAATTGCGAAATCACAGGACCAATTTGACGAGAGCCCGAGTCCTCCCTGTTTCCATTTCGGCAGACTGCAGTTTTCAGGTCCACCGTCAGGACGCAGACATACATGTATATGATGTGGAGAGGTCGAGGGCGAGAGCGAGAGAGAGAGACAGAAAGAGTGAGCAGCGCATAGGTCACCGCGGAATTTTGTTATATCAAAACAGTACGTCCGCCGGCCCTCGAGAACGAACTTGCGACGCTGAAGAAAACGGACAGTGGTTTGGTGCAATTGTTTAGAAACGAATCACGAAATCGCTTATTTGCAAGGCTGTCCACTGTTGACCTTTCGCAAATCGGATATTAGCATGTCGCGACGAAGTCATCCTGACCCAAATCAAAGTGTCATAACTTTTTCCAGTCAATGACAGAATTCACAAACCGTTCGCCATTTCTACTGTAACGTTTTTCACTGCTACATATCACGCTCAAAGATTATTCTTACAAAAGGAATGACACGTAGAAATCTTGCAGTCGATAAGCATCTATCATTTTTTTTATAGCAACGGAGCAAGTACGTTGTTCATGAAAAAACTCATATGCAGGATATCGGTCGCATATTCGCACTTCGTCATCGCTTTTCCATCAGGTTGATCGATTTGAATCGGAATTGAAAACGATGTCCTTGCGATTGGAGAGATTTTCTTTGCGAACGAAGGGATTCCAACAAGCTCAGAGAGCGTCGTTCGCGTCAGGTCTCTAACGTTGCGACGTCTTCGCGTCATGTCTCACGACGTAAAAACGATTGACTGGCGAGACCGAAGTAACGATCCGTGAAATCGTGCATTCGCGCAAACGTTCTGTCCAATCGTCTCTGACGAGGCGACAGTGTAGAAGGGCAAATGTCTTATTCAGATTTTACCTGAACATTGAGAATGAACGCCGAGAATGGTTTAATTGTTGCAGTAACTTCGTCTTGAGTAAAAATGTGGCGCACGATTGTTGACGAATGACGCCCTCAATAATACATAATACACCATCGCTATTTATATCACCTCGTTACACCGTCTTACTAAATTATTCCTTTACACATCTAAATACCAAAATGGCACGAAGCCGACATTGATCGATGTACCCTCGCCGAAGCGGCCGAGGTCGGAGCGTACGTGCCATAAAAATGAGGCCAGAATTCAATATATTCGTCGAGCCAACAAAAAAAAAAAAAGAAAAAAAAAAGAAAAAAAAAAGGAAGAAGATGCGCTCGCTCGTGCGTCGATAATTAAGACGCAGTGGCTCTCCGGATTCTATCTTACCGGGTAGAGGAAATCTATGGAGTTGCTAAAGAGCACTCGGTAACCAGCTGGGTTATATACGAGCGACTCGTTCTCGAGAAAGAGGAAGCAGGAGGCAGCAGGGTGTGGTAAGGAGAGAGACTAACCGGAGACAGAGAGAGAGAGAGAGAGAGAGAGAGAGAGAGAATGAGACAGAGAAGGGTGCAATCGCGATTCTTTCCCTTGGACGAATAGGAGGCTCGTCCGTTCCGCGTGCAACGCGGCACCCATGTGTCCTCGCATGTCGCGATCCCTCGATCGCCCAGACAATGAACCTACTCTTCATTCTGTCGATCCACGTGCCCACTCCACTCCGGGTAAATACACTCGCACAGTCGGCCCATTATCCTCTTCCTACTCTCGCCACGCGGGCTCCATTCCCTCGGCTTATCCTCTTCGGAGGAAATAGAAGGAGCTCTGACGAGTGAGCGAGAGCAAGGATCGCGTCGGAGAGGAAGGGAGCGAGACGAAGATATCGAGGGAGCGTGAAAAGTTGGTTGATAGTGAGAAAAATAGGGCCGCGGGGAAGGTAATAAGGAGGAGAAGGAAAAGGAGGGGGGAGGGGTGAGAATAAGGAGGGCAAAGAGCGGACGGCAACGATCCGTTTCCATTGGATATAGATTTTATCACGGAGCCCCACTCTCCCCCCTCTCAATCATCCTTTTCTCTTCTTGCTATTGGTATTTCCATTTAACAATGAAAACGATGACTAGCGTCTTGTTGCACTTGAAATGGCTTCGTTATCGTCGCGCGGCGGCGGAATGACGTCGGGGTCGTGATGCTTTAGAAAAGTGCCGAGCGCGGTTGTTGATCTTGAACGTTACTTGCGGCGACGACCTCGGAATTGAATTCGACGATATCCGCGTCTAATCGAGCGTTAATGCGAGGAACGTTATGACGGTACCTACGGTCTTACGGCGCGACGGCATTAAGGCTCCGTTCGCGGAATTCGTTCGAGTTTCGTGTTTCGCGGGGGCTATTGCGCGCCAGGCGACGTGAGAGTGTAATTAATGTGTCAGTGTGAAAAAGATAATTCGAAGAACCCTCGTAGATTATACCGTGACCTCCCTCGAGCGGCAACCGATACTCTCACGTAACAATGGATGATGAAGATCTATCGTGAGAGCCATTATGGAGTTCTTACCGTGCCCCACTCCGTCGGCTTCACGCTCTGTACGACGTCGACGAAAATTAAAGTCCATTGAACGTCTTCGGAGGGAGCCGGGACACGTTAGAAAGAGGGGGATCGAACAGGCGGGAGAGCAAGAAAGAGGCGAATGAATAGGGAAGAAAGAGAGAAGAGTGCGCGCGCGAGCACGCGATGATGTTGGTCGTCATCGCGTGCCCATACAGACTAATTATCTCGAAATTCACACCACCGGCATAATTGTCATCTCGCATGCCGAGGACGATCGCGACCGCAACGGCATTCTATGATCGTCGGATTATATTGCACCACCGTTTGCCGCATGCACGCGCTCCGTCGATATCAGCGTCATTATGCGCACTGGAATCCGATAAGTTCGCCGAGAAACTATCGCTGCTGCCGATTTTCGCAACAACTGTCAACAGCCGCGTTTATACCCCATCGATATGTGTTCATCAGGGTAAATAAAACGTATTCAAGGGAACTTACGCGATAATCGTTCACGACCGTTTTGCTGCAGATAAAGAAACTTCACTCTCATATCTGCACGTTACAATTCTTCTCATGCGTAATACGCAAAGTTTCTTTCACTCAAACGGCGCTTTAACTTCATTTTTCTAACGTAAACAGATTGGTGGGACGAGGAGCCCGAGACTGACATGAGTCGCAGCGAAAAAATGGCTCGAACGCTAAACGATCTTTAGCACATTACCACGTGCTCAACTGAGTGTGAATTCGAAACGACCCATAAGTGTTACTGTCGGAGTAGCAACGGGCCAGTGGTTAAGCGCTAAACCATACCCGGAACGGGCCTGCTCGAGTGGCGCGCGCGTACGAAAGAACTCCAACGAAGTACGAGGCTCGTTCGAGCTCGCGCTGTCCCCCAAAAAGACAGCGCGAAGACGAGAGCGTAGTGTGTGCCGAGAGGAAGAGGAAGAGGAAGAGAAGAGACGTCAGCGGCTACACTGTCGGCGGCCGCGCGCGCGCGCGCGCGCGCTCCCTGACATAATTGCATTCGCGAGTTGGTTCACGCTTAACAAGTCGTAGACCTTGCCAGATCCGTTAGGTGCATTATGGCTGCGTTTAACACCGTTCACCGTATGTATGCTCTTCTCCTGATCCGGACGCGTGTGCAGCGGCGTCGAGTTTGGGAGGACGACGAGAAACAGCAGGAGACCAAAGGAAGGAGAAAGAGGAAGAGAGAGAGAGAGAGAGATGGTACGTGCCCCGTTTACATGTGTCACTCGTATCGCATCACACGTCATTACCTTTCCAACCTCCAGCGAGCTAGTGCCTGGCATTTCCCTCACTCTCTCTTTCTCCATTCCTGTCTCCTATCTCCATCGCCCTCGTCTTCTCTCCTACGACCCTCCCTCCTCTACTCCGCCACCCCCCGTCGACACCGCGCCACTCTCTCGTCGTCGCTCCGCGAGTTCGTTATCCACGGTTCAACGAACTTCGAATCGCTGCTACGCCCGCGGGGCGCTAATGGTTTTAGCGATGCAGTTAAAACGTTCGGCCTTCGATGTTACAAGAACGCCGTGGAGAGCTTGTTCGCCACGCGCAAATGTGCCTGCGCGCAGAGAGGGAGGCAGCTATCAGGTGCCTCGTTATTTCGCTACTTTTATTTGCGGGTCAACTGATCGGAGAAAATTGCTCTGTGAGAGGAGAAGGGGAGGGGAGGAGAGGGGTGGCGCTTAAGGGTTGACCTGTTGTTCCTTTTTTTGGCGGGTATTTGAACGGCCAGACACGTTCGGATGCATCGTGTTTGCCGAGCGCGTCATTATTCGCTTCGGCGTTTCGCGCAGGCCACCGATAGATGAATTTAAGTGGGCGAGTGAGCGTCGGGATACATGTTATGTACATTTACATTATGTGCTCATAATGCGCCGGATCGCGATACTGGAGAGCTGCTAAGTAAATTACGTCGGGAAATGTGCTCGGCGAGCCGTCGCCATATTTCAATCGAAAGTACCGCCACTGGCCGGGAGTGCCGAAATTAAAGAGCGCCCTTGTGCCGCGATATTATTTAACGAGATATTCGGACGCGTTGTTATCTCTGCCATCGTCCATCCGTGTTCGCCCTCGAACGTCCGGAATTCGGCGCAATTGAATTGTCCAGTTATCGACGCTTCGCGTCGGAATTTTAATCCAATAAATTGCCCCTCCGCCTCCTCTCTCCTTTTATAGCCACCAATGTGCTTTCCATCACTCGGCCAAGCGAAAGTGATCCCGCCGTCGAAGTTACTGAATCTTCCCGAAAAGATTACGCAGCCTCCGTTATCGGATTCCGTTGGAACTCCCACTCCGCTTCTGAAGACGTTGAATATTCGGAATGTCGTTGTATAAGTAATCGATTGAACGGTCCAACAGTTAGTATTAGACTTTGTTTAAAAAATAGTTGACAATCTTTCAAACGCCCGCACGCGCTGGCGCTTGTGAATGGCCGAGCAAATTGGGCGCTGGCTGTTTCGATATAATCCAAATGTGTACCTCTGAAATTGATACGTGCCAGAATCCGGGAAACCCTATCGTACCACTGCGGACAAATGATTCGTTAGCTGTTGATACAGGCAATCTAAAATGAGTTTTGTTCATGGCGGAGTTCAAATTTCGTCGGACCTCCTCCGTGCACGGAGCGCGGATTATTTTCAGCATCGTCCTGCCGTCGGATATTGTCGACGAATCAAATAGTGGGCCGTTTCGCGTCGAATTCGTTACGCCGGATTTCAGTAAATAGGGTTCTTAATATTTTTTAAGTTAATTTGAAATATTTCTTTGATTCAGATCTCGAGCCTTCGCTTGCCTCCGGCTTCTCAATTTATTTCCATCTCGTCCCGCGTTTCCTTCTGTTAGTTCTCGACAAAACTGTTTAACTGTTTGTCACGCGCACCCCGATCTCGTACTGAGTTCGTGCTCACTAATTATTTTCTTCGTTCCTCAATTTATCCGGTTAACTTCGCCGTGCTAAGGCGATTAATTACGATCTGGTAGCCGGAGACACTCTTCGTCGGCGTTTCTAGCCTGAAGGAAATAGTTGGGTAAGACGTATTCCTGGATTCGATCGAATATCGAAGTTGTCAAGAGCGATAAGTTTCCCCGTTCGGATTGCGATTGGCGCGATGCCTTTCAATCACTGGTTTATTATTCCTAATTGGAGTAAGTTTTGCATGAATTTCATAAGCCATAACTGTAAGTGATAAGTACAGCTGCTTTAAAAGCCGTGATGGTTCGACCGTTATTTATCTACTATTCAATATCGTTGAATTAAATCATTCAACTTTTACGTAGAAAATATTTAATTTTCCATTTTGCCTAGTTTACTTTCTCGTTACATTGTCAACGTTTTAAACGTCGCGTTCTGACTCTACTGCAACAGTGTCTTAACGCGGCAATTACATTCTGCCTTTCAAAAACGTTTTGTTCCTTTTGCTTAACTTTTCCCGAGGCTTTTTCCTTATAATTGTAGGTTGGAAATATTTCACATTCGTCGCGTTCGTTCTTACTCCTAAAACGAAATGAAAATCTTAATTGGAAATACCTCCTGTAGCAAGGATAGGCTTGAAGGGTGTTTCGCGAAAAGGTGAGTCAATCATCGCTAGAAAACGACCCGTAACGGAATACGGTTAACCCTAGGCACCTCCTGCCGTAACTGGAATTTCATTCTGCGTATACCTGTTTCCACCGCCCACGACACTCCTTCATTCTGCCGCGCATACTATCATGAATGTCATCCATTTTCCATTATCGCCCGGCGAGCCAAGATTTCATTCATGAATACTCACCTGATGACGGTATTCAAAGTTCAAAGATCTTGTCAACAGATGCATGGAACGCCTGTACTCCGTTACTCGAAGAAACGCTGGAATAATTTACATTGTAATTATACCACTTAATTTTTTCATTATAAACTTTCGATAAGTGGGGTCGCCGATTCTACACGCGTTCGAAGTTTACGCTATATGACTATGTCGCCGTTTATATATGCGCGTACATTATACGCATAACTGTTCATCGTTGCATACACACATTTGAATACGTTCATACACCCGTATTTATGTAAATTCTCATGAGCGCATATGCGCACATCGGTAATCTTGCATTTCTCCACACTTTTTCGCATGCCCATTCGCGTTCATCTACGCCTTACGGTGCCTTTACATATGTCGGTCACGACGAAAGTGACCCCAGTCACAAATACGGAAAAATTGAGTTAATAGCTCTCTACGAAATGGCCGATGTCTGAAACATCTAATTATCTCAGGACAAACGATAAGTGGCTACGGCCACTTTCATAATTGCCGGCGCATGTAACATACATCACACACATACTCTTCCGTCATCTCCGTTTCATTCACGAACTTGGTCCCCGCACAGCGTACAGACTGCATCCGTAACTGCAAATTTCCCAACATTTTGACATCTGCCAATCGCACACATTTGCACTCGCCGCCGTCCGCACACATGGCACCTTCTGACAGCGCTAAACAGTCGTTCCGTAAAGGTTTTCGAGAACACGCGGCTACCGATCGAATGATCTTGTTGTCCGCTGCGACGTACCGGTGTAACGAGAATCGTCTGGCCCCTTCTCAGTTTCATTGACGGGCTGCTTGCCCGCACGCAACCTGGGCGACGCGTTCTCTTTTTCTCTCACTCTCGCCCGACCTACGTTTCCTCCCGTGTCTCTCCTAGTCCAGGTTCCAGTATCAGGCAGGTATCGTATTCCGCGGCAGGAAGGCGCGTCCCGAATACCGCCGCGCCGTCCGCGTCGCATCGTCGTGCGTGCGCGCGCGGAACGAGGGGAGGTCTCAAAGGAAGAAAGGAGTCTGGAACGATGAACGGCCCGCGTTCCAGTGACGCGAGAGTCTCATGTTTCCCGGCGGATGCCGACGACAGTTGACTGCGAACGAGCCGAAGGTGCTAGATCGTGACTTCCAGACGAAGTACGACCTCGCGGCGTGTGGGCGCGCTTCGGCTTTATTTGCACCGGTCAGTCGTGCGAACGTGTCGTGTACGGGGGCGGATGCCAAAGGAAGGTTTAGTGCGTTTAATACACCCGTTACCGTGTGAATTTCGGTAGCTTCGGGATCACGATGAGAAGATTGTATGCTCGAAGCGTTGATGAGGTTTCTTCATTTCTTGAAACGTTTAAGCCGCGTTCGATGTAGTATGGTCATGAGACAAGGACGGGAACGGGTGGAGGATTGATGAAAAATTCAGCGACGCCATAGTGGAAGGGCTGTGTTGACATGTTTGTCCCATGTAATATGTTTCGGCATGGTCCGTGAATTTGGTCGAATTTTCGTTGAACGCTCCGTATCTGTTACTTCGCCGTCGCCTTTTGAAATACAATTTCTCGCCGAATGTACGCCACGTGCCCGGCTACGTGACTCCGCGAAGCACTGGAACTGTGAAGACTGGATCGTGCCGCGCATCACGCCGTTGCCACGTAACGCTAACAAACGATTGAGAAATCCAGGTGCTGCCGCCCTGTTCGCGACGAGGCAACGAAAATATTTCGACGTCGGTCACGTTGCGCGCGTTTCCGCGCTCGTCTATCAAATTTAAACGCGAAGTAAGACGAAGTCCGGAAGTCCAGACGACACGCTCGCCAGCGCGCAGGGAATGGCCTTCTTCTTGCGTAACAGGAAGGACCGACGTATCCCGACGCTCGCCGCCGCCGAGGAACCTGGGAGTCACGTTGCACGTTACAGAATAACTCGAACGGCTGTATGGATTACTTCTCGGCTCGCGCGGTAAGAAGAGGAAGACGAGCGGACGAAGTCCGGACGCATTCGTAGCTCTGCCTCCTCATCACGGAAACAACCTCTGCGAATGTGCGCTGGTAAAAGACCGAAGACGCGAGCAAAGAGCGACGGCGGCGGTGCGCACACGGATTTCCAATTTTGACAGGCATTTCTGGAGTAACAATAAAGCGACACGTGTTTCCGCAATTTTCTTCCGTGGACGACCGTTGCCGCAGGGGCCCCGAGTTGATAATTGATTTTGAAGCCGTGTGTATAACAAACAAGCTGGGCGATGGGTTTTGTGTGTCAGCGAAACGGGCGTTTTAATACCTGCTGTTATTACCCTTTTCCGGTTTTAACTGTTCGAATATTCTGTTTATATCATATACCACGTATTGTAAATATACTATAAATACAGATTTCAAAGTTTGAACGAAAACTTTTTACTCCACTGCCATGGTGTCTTTTTTTTAAGGGAGAGGTGGTGCGAGTATTTGAAGAGTTCGGGTACAAAATGATACGGAAAATCGGGTCGGTTAGTAGAGCCGAGCTTGACAGTTCCAATATTTTTTTTTTTTTCTGTGAATCGAATGCGGTTTACTCTTTGTAAAAGGAAAATGAGCCGCGCGACAGACCAAAATCCAGGTTTGCTTGAACATTTGGCCTGTTTGACATTTTGTTTTACTGATTCGTCATTTCTCAGCTTTAGAAGATCAGATTATTTATAAATGTACCACAATGATAGCAAAGTTTCAAACAACAACTTCGACTCCACGGTAGTTTTAAATAGTGTTAATTTCGCTACATTCTAAAAAACTTGAATACATTTGCAATGACAGCTAACTTTATGAAATCTAAGTCTCTAAAAAATGAACATTCTACGGTAGACAGTAGAAAGTAACGTCATAAGGAATATCAAGGGAGTTTTCTTCACGTTAAGCACAACGAATGTGGATTTTGCCGAAGGAATACCAGAGCAGGTAATGTTCGTACGTTGTGTCCATCTCACATCGTTACATTTTTTAAGGAAGAAACGGTTGAGAGGAGGGAGAATGAGATACTGAGGTATCGTTGGAGAAACGTATTTGTTTGGGCATAGTGGGAATAGCGTGTTCGATGCGAGAAGAACGTGTGCCATCGTGCAAAGGAAACGTGCAGAGCGCACGAGAAGTTCTACTCAAGATACATAAAGTTGCGATGAAAACAGCTAGAACGAAAGAAAACTATCTGCCAGAAAACAACAGACAAAGCACAAATGTACTATACGCAACTGCCGACTATACAATCGACTGCGTCATTTCTTCAAGAAAACGACAAAACGAAAGGAAGCGTAAAGAAAAGTGAAGTAAGTATTATAAAAATACATCAATTTCCGCGCAAACCCAGACTGGTTTCACGCCGACACAGTTCATCCCCCACATATCTCATGCCCCGAGCACACGGGAATTGTCTTCCCTCAATGCTACAAGCGTGCATCCGCCTGCTGTTACACTTCCCTGTGCAGACTCGCGTGGAAGTAAGAGCAGCACAAAAAAAAAGGCAGAAAAGGGGCACAAGTAGACGAAAAGAAGGGAGCGACTGAAAAATTGGCCGCACGAGTGTAAGGAGCTGGGAACGATGGAGAAGGATGGGAGACGATGAGCGAAGATGGGATGCGGATGAATCGAACAGAGAAACGAAGAGAAGGAAGAGAGAGTCGACGTTGAAATGGCAAGTGGCCGCCGCGCTAGGTATATAGGAGAGAGGAACGATACCTTCTCCGTATGTATAAAATAGCGCACGTCGTTATAAGGGAGCCCGCCACGTGAGGAGAGACAGCCTGAGACCGCGGCCACTAATGATGCCGTGGACACGTGCTCGCCTCCCACGTCTTTCCATGTCACGCATCCCTATGGAGTGTGCCACCGTTGTCGGTGCCGCGCCTCCTGTCGTTTGTTGACGTTGCTACGTCTCGATAGGGATGGGATCAAGTCCTCCGCAAATCGTATGTACGTAGAACAAATCTTGATTATGCGCGACAGAGCCGAATTTTGAAACCGTAAAAACTATCCTAAACATTAAAAATAAAACAAGCTAGCATGTGTCCTTTAGTAATTTGAGTGGGGACTGAAATGGCACTATTGGTTCTTAGTCATCTTGCTTTTTTTAATCATAAACCTCTATTTTTTATTTTGAAATTTGATGTGTGTGTATACATGTATACATACAATTAGATACGAGGAGAATACTTTACCGGATATTCGATATTATATAAAATATTCGGGATTGAATTGAGGGATATTTATAAACTAGATTGAATTATGATTCACGTATCGGTTTATTCCCATCCGTACAGTGCGGTTGCATTGGTTTCCGATGCACAGCTGCTTTCACATTTGATCCGACACAGTCCTCGTTCATTTCCGTGCCTCGTTGTGCGCGTACGATCTCATTGTTACATTAACGCCTCGACATACCGAGGAGGTACCAGATCCTTAATGGGGCTCAAGTTAACGGCGATCGTGCTCTTGCGCTAACTTGACGCTCCGCGTCTAATTGTTTCTCACTTCGGAATCGAGCCGGCGCGGCGGTATTCCGTTACAAGAATGATTCTGTCCGACGAAGGAGAACGTACAAGTGCTCTCAATTTCTTCGCAACGCGTTAATGGAACTGACGGTGGCCGTTGCTCGATCTTATTTATTTCTTACGTTTCCGGCAGACGAAGATCGCTGCTTAATAGTTTCTGCGCGAGGAACCTGAAAATATGTCGATCAATGATTTTCACCCGGTGAAAAGAATTCCAATTAGTGGTACGAGTAAGTTTTGCAGGCGGAAGAGGTTCCTATCGAATTATCGTCGACGTTGAGGCGTTCATAATGGCGCATACGGGTGTTGTTCTGCTGATTTACGATTGGGACGTAGGTAAGAATGCATGATACAAGATTTCATTGTGTAACGTGTTTTGAAGACTACTTTAGTTTGAGACGAGAGAAGATTCTATTGAAAAATGTCTTGAACATGTTATAATGATCTAATCTTCTACATCTACAGGATATCGAATATGTCCGTACAAAACATACGCGTCGTTATAATAGAATAAATTGATGTTTTTCGGAATAAACGGTCGGGATAACGAGCGCGTCTCTCTTGCGTTTTCAATAACGGTGCACGATCCTCATCGTTCCGACTCGTTATCCACCCGTCACTCACCGGTCAAGCTAATTGTGTCCACCTTTGTCGAAGCGTGTCGTCTGTTTACGCTAGAACATATCCATTCAATCAACACTGCGCTGACGAGGAACTCTCACTCGATTTCATTTGCTGCATTCCCAGCATCAGGTACTTATTGCAAGAAGAGACAAATGTGAAATACGGAAGATTTCGTTCTGTTAAAAAGAAACATTAGAGAGGATTCGTAAAAATTCTTGTTACGTGCACATCCTTTTGTAGGCTTGGCAATAAATAATTTGTTAAAGTTTCTCCGATTTTTCGTACAAACCTTTATATCGTGGTAAGCATTTCATCGAAAATCGCGATTCTTTACTCAACGACAGCTGCACAAAGAGAGCACTACACGCCTTCCTCGCGAACTGTCAAAGGGGGCTCAAACAATACTTCTTTTACGCTCATTATATGACACATTTCCGCCTAGCGTAATAAAGGGGAGCCCTCCTTTTCCTCCCTTCCCTCACGACCCAATTGAGTCGCAGAAAACGCGCTCGCCCCGGCTGACTCGGAGCCGAGAAATTTAGTCGACACGAGAGCTCCTCCCTTTAAGACGGTGCGCAATCAAATGCACATTTGATTTGTCAAATCGTCCCGAGAGCTCAACTGAATTCAACTACGCCGGTATAACTGGTTTCTTAAACTCGCCGTATCTCCAAAGACAAGATTGACCTTTGATTACATCGTGGCGCAGGAACCGTTTGCATCGATCGAAAGCACGATTCGATTCGGGCAATGTGAACGATTCACCGTAATCAAACGCGTATTGTCTTCCTTCGTCCGAGTCACGGCGAATCCGATTGAACTCGACTCGACTCAATTCTATTCCCCCGGCATGACTGACGCCTAATTGGACTCGACCCTACTTGATCCGACTCCTCTCTCTCTCTCTCTCTCTCTCTTCCCCGGTGTGACTGCGGCTCGGCTGAACGGCGCGCTCGTCCAGAGTGTTTCCCTGCTGCATGTAGCCGTGCACGAGGAAGATGCCTAAGGTCGAGGATCGCGCTCGAGCCGACGTGCGCGCGTCCTGGCAAACGGCGCGGCAACGGTAATGCGCCAGATTGTTTTTGCACCGCGTAACGAGCAGTCGCATTGTCTTAGGTCTATATGCATTCGCGCGTACCGATCCGCGTTCGCCGGGTGTTGCTGCGCGGGTGTCGTTAAGGCTCCTCGAACACAAGGCGCGCGGCAGGGGAGCGTGGGCGCGAAAGCAGCGGTTAAGGTAACGATAGGTTGTAATTGTACAGTGTTTTCTGCGAGGTATGTACCGTTAATATAAGTGGACAGCGGCGACGTTTACTCGTTTACTCGCGGCAACGTTTGCCCGACTGCGGCCGGCAATCTTCCTCCGTTCCCTTCTGTGCGAGTGTCAGCGGAAAGAACAACGGGGAAAGGAGGCGGACAAGGAAGGAAGAAGGAGGAGGAGGGGGGGGGGGGCAGGGGGCCGTAATCTCTTGGACGTTCGAAGCGTCGAAAAATCGGCGCGATTCAATTATTATCATTAGACATGAAATCCGAGCACGAGCGCTAATGTTATTCTCGAGCGTGCCTTCGCCGGAACGACGAGGGAATGCAAATGAGTAACGCTCGAGCGTTGGCGCGTGTACTATTACGCGCATATCGTTCGGTATTAACCTCCTTTCCGGAGTCGGCGAAAAATTCACGTCCGCCACCGTGTCGACCTGGAATCCTGATTCATCATCTTCCGCCGCGCCGTCGCGGACGTCGCTGTCGCGTGTTGGAACGATTTTTCTTCAGCATGAGAGGGCGCTCCCCATTTTTATCGTCGCACTCTACGTGGTCGGCACCGCCAATTTTCCTACTATTTTCGTCTATCCTGAGGTCTCTTTAACTCGACGCTCTTAATGTAGTAGCTGCATGTGCAGAAATAATTCTCAGAAATGTACAGTCTGTATCATGTAACATAAAAATAGATATGCTATATAAAATCAAACTTTACACCACACAGTGACGACAAGATGGAAGCTAAAACATCTTATAACCAAAATCACTCATTATTCCTACAATTTGATTGACTATTATCGTGCATCGTATAGATCTCTAAATTTCTACGCTTCACAATCAGTATTCGTTACACCATTAGTACCATAAAAGAAAATTCCATTTTTGCATGATCAAACGAATACACCACAATTCCGCACTTTTGCAACGCAAAAGACGTTAGACTTCAGCAAAAATCAACCGCTCGTCGATTTTCTATTATCACTTGAAAGTCGTAATGCACGTATCCATTGAGGTTATCGCCGTTTCCGCAAGCCTCCCCTCCACCCCGCCCCACCGATTCCTCGTCCGCCCTCTCAGTGATCGGCGGGTTACATCGGCCTCGGAGTCGCTTTGATCACGGTCGTTAGCGAAGTTGGGTCGCTGGTAGCAGCTTCGAACTATAAGATCGCGTGTCCGGGTGTGCGTATGGGAAGCCGATAGTCGATCTGGAAAATGTATCGCTCGCGATACATGCGGTTCGATAAGGTGAGTCTCCTTATCTGCCGCCCCTTACTCACGTTCGGATAGATAACGCGTACGTGTTGCGTATGCATAATGTACCTAATTACTTAACATTGTTAGTACGCCGCGCAATAAATGCACCTTGCCTATGCCGCGGTGATAAATGGCCGAAAGGCAGTACGTGTGCGCCCGGTGCGTCGGTGGGCAGGCTCTTCGGGAAATTTACTGCCCCGCGCGCATTACAAAACTGCAAGGGGGATCTACCCGGGGATCCTTTTTCTCTCACGTCGCACACGCTCCCTCCTCCGCCGTCGGCCATTGTGCGCCGCGCCGGCGAAGAGCGTCTCGCGTTTCGATCCGACCTGTCGCGAATAAATCCCCGACGAATTTCTCCCCCAAGCGTGTTTTTTTCCCGCCGCCCGGAGCCGCTGCTAAATTACGCGACGGAATTAATAACGCGTAAGAGGTGTGACATTCGATAGTGATGGTTGTTTCTATGTCAGACAGACAGTCCATTTGTAACGTAATTCCAACAGCTAACGGCAAGCACGTTGCTCGCAATCGTGTTGGGCGGAGAAGATGAAAAAATCGCCCTTCAATTGACCTATTTATTAAGCCCGCGGTAAATGAGGTAACTTGGGGAGCCAGGGAGATTCGATTTGAAGTTTGTGCTTGTATAACGTCTACCAGCCGCCGGCCGGTTACCTCATAATTCCTGAATGCGTTTTCGATTTACCGAGAAATTGTCTCGACGTTACGGGGCAAACGGCCGGGAACGCCTGTCAATGACGGAAATTGTTCGCACCTCGACGATTTCAATGGTGGAACGCCTCGTCCTGGACGCTCGCGCGCGTTTCTCGAATTACACCCGTACGTCTCCCCTTTAATTATGATAATTAGCATGCTGGACGCGATACCTGAAAAAGGTAGATTACGATTACGTTAATGAAGATATTAAATGTGCGCGTAATTAGATTGCACGCGGATCGCGGACGGCCGGCGGAGGCGGTGCGAGAATAAAATACCGCGTTGTAAGGCGAGCTGTCATTAGTCATCGTTAATCCTTCCTCGTGATCCCCTTGCGCTCTCTTCGCTCGCACCGCCGTTACACGCGCGCGACGTGCGTGAGTGGCGCGCGTATATCGTGTGCGCCCCGCTCGTTACACATTATTTACAATTATGCGCGATTTGCATGAATTTGCGGAACGAATAAAAAAAAATTACGCCTCGCCCACGCCACAATGCCAATCGGCGATGATCAGAAGATGGGAGAGGGGGAGGGGGGGTGAAGGTACCGGCTGAAAAACATGGTTTGCACCGACTACTTTTAACGGGTCAATAAATTTCCTAACGAATTCTCATGCAACCTCGCGTGTGCGCCGGTGAGGGCTGCTCCATTTGGAATTAGCCTGCCCACTCCGGCCGTGCGATGTTTCGTTTCTGCGCGCCATTGCGGTGTCGTTCCTACCACTGACAGCCCGCTCGCCGACGATTGTAATTTGCAGATTTGACCGACTGCCGCTTATCACGATCAGCTCCCCGATGGGCACGATCTTTTTCCTCGCTCAACTCAGTATGCATGTGGGTCGCGAAGCACATTTCGATGAAACTGTGTCGCGCGAGGGCCGTTTTCTGGCGCCGTATTCGACGCCGAAAAAGTCTGCTCAACGGATTCTCGTGCGATCGCGGAAACGCAGGGGCCTTTTCATTCGAATTTTATCTCCTCCGATCCTTTGCGCCGGCAACTGGCTAAGCGCCACCCGAAAGGTCCGCGACCCCTCTCATCCGAGAGCCTCCTCGCCGCGAGTAGTAAGAAACGGGAAACGCGGAAATGAGAGACCGGCGAGTGCCTGCCGAAACGTCTGAAAAGCACTCGTCGGGCCGAATTTTTTCTCCCCCGTCAAAATTATTCACCCGAAATAACCGCGAAGCGTGCAGCGGCAGGGGCGGAGTAGGGCCGGTTCTCATTTGAATATTTTCAGTGCGAATGTAGGCCGACGAAAAATGCCAGGCCGCAGTGGGTTCGAAGTGCTCTCTCCGTCCCGAGCACAGTCAGTCTCAGTAGTGTCGTGCCCGACATCGCGGCTTCGTGCTTCATTTTTATTCTTTCTTATTGCTCTTTCATTTTCATCATAAATTACGTATTCCCGTGAAGCGTGCCCGATGTTGGATATGGGGCTTCAACGTTCCGCGAAACGATTCGATCGACCTTGCCGACTTCTACGCACTACCTTTTCCCTTTCTCCGCACTCCTTCGCCTTGCCATTCCCACTTCGTCAGCTCATCCCAGAAAAGGGTTTCAACGATTTTCGTCGGTTATCGCGTGTTACGTATCGTGCTGGAGTCATTAACGTTCGCGGCGGCGACTGTGGGGTACAGGCTGGAATTGGTATGTTGCGTGGAATCATTCGAGGGGTAGAAAAGACGTCGGCGGGACGAGAAGCGAAGAGGCCGAGACGGTGCTCAAAGCCAGCGGATCTCTTCGTTCTCCTTTCTAAACGATTTAACGAGGAATATGCTGCCGGGGGAAAAAGAAGCTTCGATCGCGGACGGGTAATCCGGATTTGCGACGGCCGCAAGCTCGGAGAAGCCGGAGCCCGTTTAGCTCGCCTGTACGTCGCCGGATGAGATCGCGTGACTTTCTGCAGCGAGACAGATTGGGCCAATTATTGCGGCGGCAAATAATTGCTGGGTTTTCCAAGTTACGCGATACCTTCATCAAGGCGGGTTACTCGGAACACTATCCGGTAATGTGTGCTTTCAGTATACGAGCGCCGCGTGAGCCTCACTTCTGCTTTCACGGAACGCGTCACTTTTGCACAGCCTCTGTTTAGGTTTTTCGTTCGAGCGTCCGACGATTCCTGTCACTGTTAATGGTGTTTCGGTGATATTTCGAAATATGAATGCTTCCCGCGAGCCGGGAATTTAACGGTGCAGCGAGCATGCTAAGTGGACCACGCATTGCGGAACTTCCGAATATACTCACCCCCGTTAGTGCGCTCACAGCGTCCCAAATGGCGCCACTGATTTTGCCCATACTGATTCGTAGTTCTATACCTCGCATCAAACTATCGAGATACTGGGACGGTCAAACTATCGCTGTTTCATCATCACCCTCGCAACATTGTTAACATCGAACCTCCGCAACTGGGTCCGTACAATCGGCGAACATCGCGCCCCGAATTTCCCTGTCAGCCACCCGTTCCGGAACTTGAGAAGGAGGGTCATTTACGGGACGTTCCGGGGGCGGTTGTCTAAAGTGTCTGAATATATGTATCGAGAGTTTCCAACGGCACAGAAACCACGATGGAAGTAGCGTCGTCGAGGACGTGTCCCCTCCCTCTACGTCTTCCGCTTCGCTAACCCTCGTCCACCCTCTCACCCCTGTCGCCACCCCCTCCGCTCGACCCCTCCCTTACCCGCTGGATCGCGTCCAAGCCGCGAGGAATTGGAGAGTTTGCTTCCGCACAATGCCGTCTGCGGAGTCACATTATGCAAAGCATTCCATTCCGGGAAGGCCATAGAATCCTCGGCAACTCGACACCTAACTATTCGTATCCCTTGCGGCTACGACGACGAGGACGTCGACGACGATGTCGCCGTCGTAGTCCAACTTCGTACGCCATGCGATCACCGCGGTTGCGAAGTCAGTCGTTCGGGGCACGTTGTCGATCCCGATCCCGGACTCGTCGCTTGCCTTTCTTCAATCCGATTGCAAGAGGTATAACCGCGCATACTGTAGAGGGCGCGGTACCCAAAGTCTTTGTTCGACATTTTTTCATCGACACACATTCGTGGCGGATAATTCTAAGCTTCCTTAAAACCGCGCGTCTCGCAGTATATGGTATGCTTTGTGGATTAGTACAGCTTGCAGGTAGCTACATTGTTTTCGTGTAGAATATGGCTATGCTTGTAATTGGGCACTGGGGTGAAATACGTTCTAAAGTATAAGCATTGTACCTCTTTACTTTCGTTATATTTGTACTTATATAGCATGTTTCGATGTTCGTTTACGTTGTTTTTGAATTGAATAACTCGATAAGATTTCCTAATTTATTTTGCACGTTATTTTCACGCGCTGTATCGATTCGTATAATTTTAACTGCCCAACATCCCCGATCTATTATTACCAGAAATTGTTCTCTCGCGGGAGAACACTCCGGGGGATGCGCGTAATTTATCACGGGATGTACACTCTGTTACTGGACAGAATTTTTCACGTTTCCTCGTAGGAGCCATACACGCGCTTGTTTCACGTTTCAATAACATTAACCCGATCTGGCTCCCGGTATCATCGACCAGAAGCGAGTCTACTGAAACTTCTCTCCTCACAATTTCGAATTGAAATGATATTTACACTGATAAATTAGCCCGAATCTTCGAAACACTTGGTCTCCGTCAGCCAACTCGGAGCCATGCGCCCATGCCACGAAACTTCCACCCTCATATCTCGGATGTACACCTAAGCTGAAAATACTTCATCTCCGTCCCGCAGCCCTGGAACGCGTTATCCCATACGAAATCATCGTCACAGTCCTAGTATCCACGTCACCGTTCACCTCGCCCATTCACCGCCACCTAACAACGATCTCGTGTCCCAGCAAAGACAATACCCGCAACGTCGACAGACACGCGGGCGTGTTGCAATTACAAGCCGCACAATGTGCCCACGTGTTCGCCCTCTCTTCCCTGGGTCGTCTTCATTGTCTCGCCGCCGTCTTTCGTCGTTGTCTCTCGCTGATCGTCCTCGTCAAGAAGGATCAGCAGCCGCACTGAGACTGACGACACGGCCGTCTCACGTCTCACGTCTCACGTCTCGCTTCTGGCAACGATGCAGCGTGCTGGCTCAACTGTAATTATCGCGTGCGAGGTACGTGTAATGGTCGTCTGACCATGCGTGTACCCGTGGTCTGCGCCTACTCTAGGTCAGTGTACCGGTTTGGCGCGCATCGCACGCGCGCGATCCTCTCTCTCTCTCTCTCTCTCTGTCCACGCAGCCAAACGCGCGGAACGCACGCCTTTCTCTTCTGCCGGCGATACCGAGCCCGAGAGGAGTCACTTTGTCCGCTCGCTTATTAGACTGCGGTTACATGGCATGGGAATTCGCGAGGGGATTTGGCGCTGCGAGTCGTGACATAATTATCCGCGCTCGAATGGTGCTCGCACTCTGTCCGCTTAAGCTTAGGGGGAGAACGGTGTTACCACCACGGTGCCGGACGAATGTCTTCGACGTGTAATCAAGTGTAATCAAGCGATCCTGTACTTTGATCTCGCCTCATGTTACAATGCTAATGAGAGCTCTAAGTACGGGGGTTATAAAATACGAACTTTCTGGCACTTACCGCACGGACGCTGGATGCGCCATTATCGCTACTTGTGCGAGTTCTGTCCATTCTCTCAACTGAACCTAGCGTGTTCCCTTCGGCCGACCAGAAATTTCCTAATTGTCACTTCATCGCATTCCTATCGTTTGAGACGTCGGTCTTAACGCCACGCTGCACGCGTGAATTGTCAAACGGAGGATTCGGCGATATATAAGGTTCGGAATGCATGATAGGCTTCATGCGACAGACAGAACACGTGGGAATTTTGTTGGACTGCGGTTGTGCTCGTTCGTTGTTTTGTTCGCGACACGGTTGTTCATTATCCACGCTGATCCGTACATATATCACACTGAGTATGGTGTCGGTGGGACAGGTCGTAGGCGCTCATACACAAAGAGAGAAACCTGCCACTCCGTCGATGCTCCCTGTAGAACTGCCTCTGGAGACCCGTGCGGGGGAGGGAAGTAAACAGCGAATGGACATGTTCCTCCACCTGCCGACCTCGGCGGGCTCTAATTGTTTTCGCGAATTTTTCGCTCTCAGCCTCCGGACGTTTGTCGGCAAATCGTTCTGAGGGAGAACAGCGCGTTTTCAAAACGTGTGTGTGAAACATTTTTTTTCTATCCGAAAATTTTTCCCCTCTTTTTTCTCTCTCGCAATTGTTCGTGGATACTCGCAACTCCGATTTGCCTCGTTTTGCTGTCTCTTTTTTCGTAGGTTTTTTTTCCCCCTAGTAGCCGCTATTGCGGTAACGTGACCTCTAGAGATTGATATAACGATTGAGTGATGTAAAGCGCCGGCTGCGTTATACGGTTTACAAAAGCAGGGTGTCATTACGCGGGCGTATGCGTAGGTTTGATATGTTCGGCCTAGTGTAGGACTGTCCATAGATTGTAACACAACGATAAAACGTGTCTAATTGAAGGTCGTAAGGTGGACTTTCTCAAGTCATGTATTTGAGATAATAACAGTCGATAATGAAAGCAATTTAGTTGCAGTACAATGATAACCGTATCGCAAGTACATACATATGTAGTAAAATGCAACAGTTACCAGTACGTGAAACGCCGCGTCTGACAGTTTACGTATTACCTGTGGACGATATTGATGAGTTTTCACGGACCATCTTACGTGCCTCTGCGACGCTGTATGTTGAATGACATTCGTTCGCGATACGCGATTAGAGCGGTTTCGGAGCGATCCGGGTGGAAGTTACCCCTTGATTGGCAGAAATACCGACGCTGTGGAAAGCGCTTTGACGGACGTATTCGTTACCGCGCACCAGCCTGTGTGTTCCTCCTTTCACAGCGCAGACGTTGCCGAGGAAATTTTCTGCCCTGTCAGAGATCACGATAGCTCCTTTTGTATTTTTCCCAGGCTCCCATTCATCCGACGTCCCTCTTATCCTCTCCTCCTTTCCTTTTTCCTTCTTCGCCTCCGCCTCTATCGGCGGTTCTTTATCGCCTCTTTTTCGCAGCGAGCTCCGAACGCTTACTCCTTTATTTATATCTCACGCGAAACACCTGTTTCCCTCTCGACGTGACGGGCGGGGGTCGTCGAGACGCGTTCTAGATAATAAATAGCCAAGCAGGGTAGGGAACCGTTTACGTTTCTTCAAAACTCCTGCTTCTTCTTCTCCTCGGCTCTCTCTTTCTGTCTCTGTGCCGACGACCGAGTCCTCCTCCCTGTCGCCCGACGCGAAACTGGCAGCGCTCTCGAGCCGGGGCAAAAATCTGCAGCCGCGGAACAATCGGCCGGAGTAGTGAGTTTTTACGCGATGAAACGCGATTCGGACAACCATAAAATTCGCCGCGTCCACCGACGAAATTACCTTTCTGGCTCTGGTGCGCGAAACTCGAGGGAACGGAAGTATATATACGAGCGTGGGGCAGTTCGCGCGAATAAAGCATGGCCCGTGCGCGAAGGATAGCCGAGTCAGCGTAGAATGAGATAAACGAAGGTTGTTACGGTAGATTAGTGGGACAAAAAGAAGCGCGAATATGAAGAGCTGAATGTATGTAGGAGTCAAATCGGAAAAAGTTGTATTGATCTTTATCGTCGTTGCTACGTGTCAGCGTTGCTTTAACTTTCTGCAGCAACGTGTTCTACGCACAGTTACGAGTGAATGATTTGCTCGTATTCAATATTCGTCCACTTGGACGTATTGAGTTGCGAGGCATGACCGTGCCGGTCGAACGTTTAGATTTCGAGTCATCGATTCCGGTGAAGGAGGTGCAACGAGATTAAGCACGCTACTTAAGCGTTTCATATTCGAGTCGTTCACTTTGAGGCATTGAGAGGCAAGGAAGAATCGTATCCACTTGATCATTTAGAATCCAAGTCACTGATTCCGAAGTATCGAGATGCAACGAATAAGTGTGCCACTCGAGCATTTCGAATTGAAGCATATAATCGTGTAACCCGACGGCTGATCCGCACTGTATATATGCATTTCCCAACGTTCATCTCTTCCTTCCCCTTCCCCTTCCTCCGTTCGCCTTCCTCTCGTTCTGCTTTGATGCCGGGGAAAGGCTGCATGCGATCCAACAATTACGGAACTAGTTTAACTTCGTCATATCGAATTGTAAAGTAATCCTTTACCCGCGCACTCATTGGCTAACTGCACGCGGACGACCGTGCACATTTCGACTTCGTTGCAAATTCCTTGTGGCGGATTACTTTAGCGAAAAAAATTCTCCGAATCGAAATGAATTCGAATAAAAGCGATAGATTTTCCGATTATTCGATTCTATATTATCTATAACTTCATTTTTGGAGCATGTGACACAATCATTTGGCAACCGAATTTTAATACTGTATGTTCTAAATACTGCTAGTGTTCGCCATTAGGCACACGTTAATTTCACGATATGCTTATTGTCCGCTCTCGGGAAACGAGTAGAAGCCAAGCAAATGCGTCATGCGATATGCATCCAATTATCGCTCCTTTTCCCGAAGACTGTTTTTTATCGTTTCATCGATAAAAAATGCAACGTCCATGGCTACCCGCAAAGTAGTTTTAATTGGATGGTCGTTTTATCCCGACAACACTTCATTGTTTGACGACGATGGAAAGATAGTCTTGCTACGACGTCGAGAAACGAGACACGCAGTTTCATGATCTCAAACGAATCCACACGTCGAATCGAATGGAATGGATCACGGCGTTTGCTTCGATCGTTTTGTAATATTCCATTGAAACGAATCATGCGAGACGTTCCGATATCATCTACATGGTTGTAATATGATGTTCGGTTAAAGTGGTGTGAGTCTCGGCCTGTCTCTCGACCATTTGATACTTGTAATGATTACAGATGATAGCGTTCGTACTCTCGTGTATTCTTTAATGTAACTGCAATTATGGATTAGTGACCAGGATTTCTTTTATGCTCGCATCCTTCAATATGTTCGATACCTTTTATAAATGCTTAACATTACTTTAATACGAGATTACTTGCGTGAAAATTGTATTCCATAGATTACACGAAACATTCTATCAGTTTACCAATTTATCGTTACTACTTATCTTTTATATCGTAAAATCTTTCTGTGAACTCCCTTTCGGCTCACGCAAAACATTCTTCCGATAATTCCGCGAAGCCCGCGTCGTTCGTACGGAAAAGCTTAACAATGCACCTTTTTCCGAAACACAAGGAACGCAATTGTTCGCGCCGCTCCATAAAGAGCGAGATTAGAGGGCAAGGTCGCAGAAGGCACCTGGATGCTGAGAGGACAGTAGTTCTTAATGGGGCCGACACGGTCTAACTTGAACGTCGTATGACTCGACTTCGTCCATTATTCTCCGGGACGCTTGACGGATATAATAGCGTTGTAGATTGTGTAGAGCGCGAGCATATAAGAGGATGACGATGAGAAGCCATGGCCCGTGACGTTCGGCCAACACCAGAGTCCTTCCGTTACCTGGTTGGCCTCCATAGCAAAGCTTGGTCATGCTCAAGGGATCAAAGGAGAGAAGGCGAACTCTCATAATCCTGCGTCACTCAATAGCCTCGTCGGTCGGAGCACAATGAGCAAGTACATACCCAGGACGCAAGATGCCTCTATGACCGTTCTTGCCACCCTGGTTAGCATCGCCAGAATGTCTTGGATCGTTGCTTTTAACGGGGGCTGGCCAATAGATGCAGTGCAGATTTGCATCGCTCCACGTACTTCCATTTCGATCGCAGTGTTTCGAGACTTTTTGACTACCCACGCACTTAAGCTCCGGCAATAAAATCTGACTTCATAAAGCTCCTGATGAAACCGTTTGTTTGGATGAAAATGTACGATATCAAAAATATGGCCGACGACTGTTGTGTCATTCTTTCAGTCTCGTTTGCGGTAAAATTGAAGAGTCAGAATATTCACGATGTTTCCCCTTAGAAGAAGTACTTTTGAAAACAAGTCACTTAGTTGAAGTTTAATCCGTTCACACAGCCCTTACTCCGCAATGCCAGTATAAACCGCGAGAGTGAGAGAGAGAGAGAGAGAGAGAGAGAGGGCGATACATTACAGCCTGTTCCCCATTAGTGATTCTCCCCTCCCGCCCCTCTTGAATTCTTTCCGTCACACAATGCACAGAGCGTGCATGATGCATGACCAGCGGATCGCGAGGGAAGATTATTAACTTCTCTGTTTACAATGTCCATACGGATCGTACGGCGGAGCCGAGAATAGAAGGCCGCAGAAAAGTAGGGCTGGCACCATCCGAGCTTGATATTGTGCATGTGCTCGGTGGAGGGCCCTGAGGGAGTCGAAAGAGGACGGGGAGCGCAGAGGCGGGCAAGCGAGCATGGCAGGCAAGCGGGCAAGCGAGGCAAGGCAGGCAGATTATCCGGTCGATTGAGGCGGTGAGTTGGTAACTCACCAACTTTCCGAGCGGCAGATTCACTTCGTGAGACTCTTCGCGTCGTTGTCAGGCGTACATACATAGCTGGGAGGCCCTTTCGAGAGCAGATTCGCCGGATCCGCCTTGGACCTAATCCCCGATAACTCGAGGCAACCTCTCGACGCCCAAACGGCCCCTACCTCGCCCGGTCGTCCTTAGCCGTGAAACGTTAACTGTCTCTAATTACAATTACCGTCGCCAACTTCGCGCCGTACCGGGACCGGTGGAGCAGCGGGGGCGCGGAGGGAAACGACTGGTGTTTGGGACTTCGGAGTGTTAATATTTCCGGCGGATCGTGCCCGAAAGGCACGCCGTGACCGAAACGAATTTCGCCGCTAACAAATTCTTGGCTAATCTCGGACGGCGGCGGGGGCAATGAGGGCGAAACGCCGATCAGCTCGAGAACTCCGGGGCAGGAAGGAAACGTTTTAAGGGATGAAGGGGTAGATATCGGGGGCGGTTTATCTGCGGGGTTGCTTCACAGAATAGAATAATAGAGCGCTTCGAAATGCTGATTGTTCTAGAAAAATGTTCTGGACGATGAGTAGCGTTTTGTTAATGTTGTTTTGTAAGAAGATTGAGACTGCGAGTGTCGTGTGAGAAGAAATGGTTGTAGCTACTTGGGACGAATCGAATCATTGAATTGTAGGTGAAATAAATGTTACAATGTGACAGAGTATAACTCTATTATCACTAGCATTTCATATGACAAAATGATCGTGTTATTCGTCATAAACCGTTTTATGCAACAACGATTACCACATTTCCCTTGCATAGCCGACACGATTTAACCACGAACACATTCTTCTTCCACCCACCTTTACATTTATCAATAATACCGCATGATTACATTTATTAACATAACCGCCGGAAGCAGTTGTAACATGGAAAACTGTAGTAACAGCAAATGTGACCACATGGTATTAGCGGACTCCCGTCTGTACAATGGGTGGATTTCGAATGTGGAAGCGCCATTATCCAATTAACTGACCAATACGAGATTTGATACAATGATTAGGTCCGTTTTGTTCATCATCAAACGAGTTATACGTATGAACATGCGGCCGTGCGTCCGCAAATACGCGAAGCGCGCCTATCTCGTGTTCAGCGACCTAATAAAGCTCTCAGCGTACGAGCGCTTTCCAGTTATGTAGTGCTACGTAACTATCGGAACCGACGTGCGCCGGGGGGTCGTCGGAACGCGGACCTGGGATTTCCAGAAAGCCCTCGGACAGGGGCGTGGGTGGGAGCTTTTAAAATTTAGTGCTAATGCAATATTATCCCGTTGCGCGAAGGTAAGTCCGCGGAGTTAGGAGGCATTAGCTTTTAAGCCAGTTCCGCGCGTAATATAATGCTCTCACTCTCTCTCTCTCTCTCTCTCTCTCTGCCTCCCCCTCACCCCTACTCCCCTTCCATACGTATCTATCCTTCTTACGCATATCCCGAACGCCTGTCCTCTCTCTGCCTCTCGGTGGTTTGTGGTGCTCGCATTTATATTTAAAGTTTCGCAGCAGTTTGCATTAATTACGCTCGAATAACCGTCTTTTGCCGCAGGAGCACACGCCGTAATACGTGCGCGCGCGAGCACCAGTTGCGAGAGGGGTACGAGACAGAGAGCATTTTACATCGCGCACCGATGCCCTTCTCATTTTCGGCCGAGAGCCCGTCGGGACTGCCGCTGACCGAAATAAATTCATTAACTTGTTTCCCTCACACGCTCCGTGATTCGCCGGCATAATGTTTCGTTAAACGCACACGCTCCCGTGCTCAGTGTCGGCGTCTGAGTCTTGACTCTTGAGGGCGCTCTACTTCCAGGACTCCTCTGACTAACTTTAACCTTAAACAGAGGTTTCCAACGAGGCGGGGTCCTTCAAGCAATGTTTTCCGCTTTTGTGAATCACCTGGCAGACTGAGAAAGAAAGGAAGGAGGAGGAATAAACGGTATCCTTCGGGTATCATTTACGTGGCGGACAAGTTAAAAAGTCGATCTCGGTAATGATTGAGTAAAGTGCATATCAACGGTATTGCTAATTAATATCATTAGTATTACCAGTAATAGTGTGCGCTAAGAGTCAGTGCACAATCCATTACTGATACTTACGTTTCTTTATATTCAATAAAATGCAGCAGATTTCAATTTGAAAATATCTAAATGGTCCACTTTCCTTACAAATTACCGATAGCGCTCTGACGAATGACATCGACTACGAACGCGTCGTCTGTTTCGCATCAAGAAACGTCTCGCAGCGTGTCGTTAGAATACTCCGCGCCAGTGCAAGTCGCAGCCCCGGTTTCTGCCGGTCCGTCTAATTACGGTTAATCGACGATTAAGTTTGCGAACGACGCCGGATCGGGAATGCAAATGAAGCGTATTAAAATGACGCAATCGCGGAATGACGCACGACGACAGTTAGTTCGCGCTCGTCGATCGGCCTCTCTCGCAATCGTCGTTTTCGTTAATGCAGAAACCGGGACTGATGAAGGCTGCGGGAGAGTGGGGGGAGAGCGGCAGAAGTCGCTTTCGTAATTTCCCTTTTCTCACGGTCGCGTTCCTCCTGATCGCAGGTCGTGCCCGGTTCCTTTCGCGCTGATTGCAATGTACCGGGCAAACGAACAGCAAGTTAGCGCGGTGTATCGATATCCCTTGTCCGTGTCGATATTCCGGAAACGGCTCGTGACGAAACGGCCCGTCCATCGATGTTTGCTCAAAGTGATTCTGATTTATCGGACCAACGAGCAGGAAGCTATGCGCCACACCCTAGGTCCGGAAGCTAACAATAACGCCCTTATGGCTCGCTTCCGGGATAATGAAACAAGAGGGTTCCTGGTCATTGCGCCTTAATTCTGTAATTAAAACTAGCGGCAGCGGAGCATTAATGAATGATCCTCGGTCAATCACCGCGAATGATGACGGGAGGCAGGTTGTTACACGCTCGTTTAGCTTACCGGTGTCATTTCTGCACGATTACACGGATGCGCCACGCGCGAGTGTACGTTCATGTATTATGGACGGTGATGTAGTTGTATTATTTTACGAAAATGATCGGAGCGTGTATCGTTGAAGCTGATATCTTTCTCACGCTTCTGACTGCATTAACATCCCGCCGAGCGCGTTCCTCTAGTTTCTCCGTTAAGAAGAATCCGGCTAAAACTCTCTCTCTCTCTCTCTCTCTCTCTCTCTCTGTGTCCTTTGAAGATAGGGAAAGCCGTGGCAGCAGTGGTCTCAGATTTGGCCCGTTTGCACCATCGGTGCCCGCGGGAGTGGGGATACGGAAAAGTGTGCGTGCCCTGTCCGTGAGAGCTGCGCGCGCCGTTTCTGGCCGAATCGCGCTCGGCGTGGAGAGAAGGACGGAACTATGCTGCGTCTCTCTTCCACCAACGTCGCGTGACGTCACGTATCGTGACGACACATAAGAAGGACAGAACTATGCTCCGTCCCCTTTCAACCAACATCGCGCGTTGCGTCTTTGTTCGACATGCAGTCGCGGCGTCGCGTCTTCGTTCCGCACACAGGCCGGTGACAGTGGTGCCAGATTTCGCATAAGGCATCGCACGTACCATTGCGTTCTTTCAGCCGGAAAGCAAATCGGGCACCACCGCGTTGAGCAGAGCGCGATCCAGCGAAAAGTGAATCCAGGAGAGTTTGGGATTGACTCGTCGTCGCCCGTCGACGCGTTCGAGTTTCTTTTTACGTAGTTTCGTGCCCAGCCATGGTTCAAATTTTTTTCACAGAATAATTTTTTTTTTTAAATATTCATCACACGGCAACAAACGATATTCATTTAAAAATATTTTAGTACTTACTACGTATAGTTTTTAATATTTTGTCAGCGGAATAGATGTGTCGTATTGGCTTATAATAGATATGGGCAAAACATATATTTCATAAATTTTGGTTTCAGTAACATTAATCTTTCTGTGGTAGTAATAAATAAGAAAGTATATAATAAATGCCAATTATTGCGTATTATGCATTAACCGTGAAACAAGTAACAGGAGCTTCTTGCACTAAAACTTTCTGAGGGATCGTACGAACACGCGATTTCAACACACGACAGCATACGTCAGGAAGAATTTTCTTGACCCGATGCGACGACGGTGGGAATGTTTCTATGTGTTGTTCTTTATGATTTGTTTTCTAAATAGAAGGTGACCAAATTGTGCATATATTCTAACAGTTCTCATCAAGTCCCATCACATTGATTTGAAACCTTTTTCTTACTACGCACGTTTAGTTTAACAACGCTATCCCCATTTCGAGAATGAAGAAGGTGCTCCTTCTTTGGCAATGCACCATGCATACTGTAATCAATATGTACGTCCATTGTCGCAATCTGCCCACGAAATGTCGCAACGTGCGTATTGTCGAAGAAGGCATGATAAAAGACGACAATAATAGCAAAAACCCTGTCAATAGAAAACCGAAACTCACATTGTGCCGCTCCCGACCGACCGCGGGTCGCGGTTGGACTAATTGAAATATCTGAAAAGTCAAACTATTCTGAGCGCGTGTTTTACGTACCTACTGCAAATTATATCCCCGGGACTCTAACTGACTTTTCCAATGTCATTTTGTCATCATTATTTTGCAACCAATTGTACGATATATATTACTTTTAAATGCACATGTACAGGGTCCACAGGTTGCGCTAGTCAGCTTTTTTCCTGTAAACGGTAAGTATTAGACAAAATTATAGAGGAAAGGGTTCAATGGGATCGTAATATCTATCTTCTACGAGACTTCATTCTATTGAAAAGTGCAGCGCTGCACCCGACAAATGCAAGTGCGTATGTAAGGTTGTAGTTTATATAATTTCAGATACGTGGACTTCCACGCCACCCATGAGGTGCCACGACTAGCGCGTTCGGTTTTTTAACGTAGACCATCGCCTATAGCCCTATTGTACCACATTTTATGATAATCATACAGCGTGCGGCAATACCTCTGTCCACTTTGAACGACGGAGATATTGAAGGTGGACAGAGTTATTGCCCCACGCTGTATGATTATCATAAAATGTGGTACAATAGGGCTATAGGCGACGGTCCACGTTAAAAAACCGAACGCGCTAGTCGTGGCACCTCATGGGTGGCGTGGAAGTCCACGTATCTTAAATTTTATAAACAAAAACTTTACATACGTATTTGCATTTGTCGGTTGCAGCGTTGCACTTTTGAATTGAATGAAGTCTCGTAGAATATAGATATTACGATCCCATCGAACCCTTTCCTCTATAATTTTGTGTAATACTTACCGTTTACAGGAACAAAGCTGACTATCACAACCTGTGCACCCTGTACATGTGCATTTAAATGTAATACATATCGTACATAATGATGAATAAATGACATTGGAAAAGTCGGTTACAGTCCCGGGGGAATCATTTCTAGTACCTACGTGAAATACGTGCTAAGAATGGTTAGACTTTTCAGATATTTCAATTAGTCCAACCCGCGGTCGGTCGGGAGCGGCACAATGAAAGTTTCGGTTTTCAATTCACAGGGATTTCGTTATTATTGTGGTGTTTTATCATGCCTTCTTTGACAATACGCACGTTGCGACATTTCGTGGGCAGAATGCGACAATGGACGTACATATGGATTACAGTATGAACGGTGAATTACTTTCAACCGAAAAACTTTTTCTTTCACGAAATGGGGAGAGCGTTCTTAAACTAAACGTGCGAAGTAAGAAAAACGTTTCAAATCTATGTGATGGGACTTGCTGAGAACTGTTAGAATATATACACAATTTGATCACCTTCTATTTATAAAAGAAATCATGCAGAATAAATCATAGAAAACAACTCATAGAAACATTTGCACCGTCGTCGCGTTGTGTCAAGCAAATTCTTCCTGACGTACGCTGTCGTGTGTTGAAATCGCGTGTTAGTACGATCCCTCAGAATGTTCTAGTGCAAGAAGCTCCTGTTACTTGTTTCACAGTTAATGCATAATACGCAATAATTGGCATTTATTGTATACTTTCTTATTTATGACTACCACAGAAAGATGAATGTTACTGAAACCAAAATTTATGAAATATATATTTTTCCCATATCTATTATAAGCCAATACGACACATCTATTCCGCTGACAAAATATTAAAAACTATTCGTAGGAAGTACTAAAGTATTTTTAAATGAATATCGTTTGTTGCAGTGCGATGAATATTTAAAAAACAAATTATTCTGTGAAAAAAAATTGAACCATGGCTGGGCACGATCCTACATAAAAAAGAACTCGAACGCGTCGACGGGCGACGACGAGTCAATCCCAAACTCTCCTGGATTCACTTTTCGCTGGATCGCGCTCTGCTCAACGCGGTGGTGCCCGAATTGCCTTCCGGCTGAAAGAACGCAATGGTACGTGCGATGCCTTATGCGAAATCTGGCACCACTGTCACCGGCCTATGTGCGGAACGAAGACGCGACGCCGCGACTGCATGTCGAACAAAGACGCAACGCGCGATGTTGGTTGAAAGGAGACGGAGCATAGTTCTGTCCTTCTTATGTGTCGTCACGATACGTGACGTCACGCGACGTTGGTGGAAGAGAGACGCAGCATATTTCCGTCCTTCTCTCCACGCCGAGCGCGATTCGGCGAGAAACGGCGCGCGCAGCTCTCACGGACAGGGCACGCACACTTTTCCGTATCCCCACTCCCGCGGGCACCGATGGTGCAAACGGGCCAAATCTGAGACCACTGCGTGGCAGGTACGCTAACAAACGCACAGCTCCGAAAGCGGTAGCATGCAAACTAAGAAACAGACGTTATACCGTCCGCCTGACCTAACGGCGAGGAAACCTCTTATTTAGCGGGCTCCTCGACGTCAGAGGGCCGAGAAAATAATTTCGTTAGTTCCTCGAATCTCGCGGTCCTTTTTTTCGTCGCTCGTGACGCTTGCAGGCGTGTAATTAGCATCCCGAGTCCTCTCCCGGTGGACGATTTAAGCATTTAAGGAGCTGTCTCAGCTCGAATGGCTAAACTCGAAGAAGTACTTAGATGGCTTTGCTTCCGGAAGAGAGAGAAATACGTCTCTCTCTCTCTCTCTCTCCGTGCCACCCTTCTCCCGCATTTCTGTCGGATGGAAGTTGCTTCGGGCAGTGCTTGTTGGTTAGCTGTAATCTTAATACTTCCCCGTACAATTGCGCGCTAACTATTCTGGCAACTGCTACCGTCTGCCGCTATTTCTGGTCTACCGACTTATTTGCCTGCTGACCGGCGAGAAAGTCTCCCGACCCTTATTGATCTTCGCTCTCTCGCATTCCCAACTCCGCCGCGGCACGGAGGGATAGGCACGCCCGCCGCCACGTTTAATTTGCCACCGCTAATTAGAACTGCTCGTTAGTCGTGCGCCTCCTAATTCCTTCGGAGGAGAGTGTGTAACTTTGCATCGAGAGCGCGCCCGATACACACTTCCCTCACGCGGCACGTAGAACATGCATGTAACACCGCGGTATTCATAATTGCATCGCGATCGCGCGCGGCACTGGGACGCGCGGATTTGATCACATCAGCCGCGTTAAGCCGAGATTCCTTCCTGCGTTCAACGTTTCTGTCAGTTTCACGTACGATCTACGTCTCTTCGTGAAATGCCGATATATTCCGGCTTACTTAAAGACACCGCATATGGACACACAGATTCAGTTGCGCGCGCCCCAATACATTCCTCCGCGTGTAAATCGTTCGCGAAAACATACTTGAAAGGTTTGAAAGATCAATGACACTGTTCCGCCGCTGTCGGTTGACACATAAAGTGCCTGTATAATATGAAACGATATACAATACTGTTGCGCTTTAATCTTTGAACAGTCGATCGTTTTTATTCGCGCGGCACAGATTCAACGACGATTTGTCTCAATCAAAGGCACGCAGCGCGGGGAAGATTTAAAGCGTATCAGCGTGAAATCACGGGAAATTCACGCAGGGGCGTCGCCGCTGCATATCTGCGCCCCAGGCAGCCCGGCCACAAGTATACATATACGCGCGCCCGTGCCTCTAGGGATTTAAAAGCTGGCACGACGCAAATAATGCCTCCGATAAAAGCATTGAGCGGACCCGCGATTATCACAGCACGCGCTTCTCTCTCGTTCTCGCTCTCTCCCACTACTCACAATAAAAGTGTACGCAGGCCGATACGCGCTTTGAAAAATTGCAGGTGCGTAAACATCGAGCTTAGCCTCGCCGATAGCCCGCGAAATAAACACTTCGCCATCGAAACGAGTCGGGAAGTCAGTTGCACGTTGCCGGAAATTGCGAACGTTTTTTATTACCCAATAGGAAGGGGTTCGGTAAGCTTTTAACGTCAACTGCTAATCGAATTAGCTGTTTTACGGATAATAAATTCGATGATTCCGTGTACACATATACGAATGTTGTACGCACGTAATTTGTATGTAGTAGTAACCTGGGGTACATATCGTTGAAATTGAAACGTTACTGGCAAGATTGCAAACGTTTTGAGTAGCGCAGTAGAACAGCCTTTTTGAAATGCTACATTGTATAAAATGCTCCCATTATACAAATAGCAGGTTTGATGTACTGTAAATATTTAATTAGAATAAGCGTATGCGCTTAATTCGTAGAGTGCCTCTAGCCTTTCGAGTAACTCTGAACAAATACTCCTAAATGCTATAACGACGTGCACTGCTAATTACTGTGGTCGACGTTCAAATGAAAAGAGTAATTAATAGAAAGTGAACATTAGACTTCAAGGTGTAATCGAGAATGCACAGAATGTTTGCAGTGCATTAAACATAGCGTCGTTAGAGATCGTAGATTCGCTCGTCGGTAGATACATTAAGCGTACCTACATAGTTGCAATTAAGGATTGAGTGACTGCGAAACCTGTCTACGTCGCGTGACAAGATCGAAATAACGACGATCTGATCATTACCTCCGTTGTTAACTCATTAAGACCGGTTGTAATAACGTATATTAACGTTGTGCAGAGATTCATTCCTGTAGGAATGACCACAAAATTCGTAACGACATTAAACGATGACAAACACGAAAGAGGTAGCAATCAATGAAAAGGAAGCGGAGTCTATTTATAGCGGTAAATACATTTTCCAGGGGTTACTTTATCGTTTCACAAATTTAGATAGGATCTACAAATTCGTATATCAACGAATTTACATGTATGACTACGTAACACGTAAGTGTATATAGATGCGTCTCAATTCTTATGTGCATATATGTATGCATATTGCCATATTGCATAGGGACGAATGTACGGTAATATGAGATCAACTCGCAGTATGGAAGTGTTGTAGGATCTGATTCGCAGATGGTCGGCGTACAAGGATTGAGGATAAGGCAAATGACACGGGTTTAGAAGCGCATATATTATACTATTCGACTTCGGTTATATGGTATCATTTTTACACGACTATCCTACACTTCCGCACCTCACCCATAAAACAATCCATAATCCAGCAGTGCTTAAAAACATACGAATTCACACCCACACACGCACAAACATAACGCATGCATCACAGCTAACAATGACCTGTTTAAAATCTACGCGTCCCGCAGTGTCGACGTCTGACTCATTAGCCATTACGGATTCGGAGGTGAAATATTCATTAACGAGCGAAGCGATCGTCAGAGGCACTTGGTTACGATCAAGGAGCTCGTTCAGCGGCGTCTAAATCTAAATAATCAGAGCACCGGGGAATCGCGGCCGTGACTTGTATCTTGCCTATTAGGAATTAATGCCGGCACTATTTCATGCCGTTGCTCTGGCATAAGCGATGATAATTTACACCTAGGAAACACGGCCGTAGCGAGCTCGCAGCCGGACTCTCGTTAACGTGGGCGTGGGTTATATTGACGACCGAGGCTATTTATTGAAATTAACTGTCTTCGGCTACCGTTCAGCGGCCGATTATTTCCGTTTTGAGTAAATGCGCTATCGTTTGCAATCGATCGAGTTCAACGATCGACGACGCTTGTCGCCGTAGCTGCTACTGTTTGTAAGTGCCTGAATTCATCATGGGCAGTCGATACCGCGTATCGCGAAACTCACCGTGTATCGCGTTATGCGTGCATCGATATGTAGCACCATTGCATGTATTGATTCTCGAAATATTTGCTTGGACACACATAACGCGGCAGTTTGCATACATGAATTCGGAGCAAAACTTATGAAAGCTTAAAGCGTAGTCGAAAATACAGAAACTCGGGCACAGGAGGCTGCGGGGGAAATGTTCGGCAAAGGGCGTCGTTCCGTTCAAATATTCAGCAGCGATCGATTTAAGCACATTCTATATTCCAGACACGCGGATCGATCAGACTTTACGTACACCTGGCGGACCGTTAGTGAGTTCGGTAGATAATGGCTAATTGGTAGCTTGTCGCTTTACGTAACGCGTGTCAATCGCTCGGATCCTTTGCAATTAGGTTTTTTCCCCCCGCCAGATGCGTTTAATTAACGCTCGGCACAACCCAGTGTAGAGAGATCAACGATAATTAATCGAATTATACCGCGTCGACGCTACGGTGCGGCACAGGTTGCGCGGAAACGAATTGTGTTAGCTCTAAAGCGAAAAACAGCGCGTTACAGGTCGGTGCCGGAGAACGACTGCGTTTTTGTTACGAAAAAATCGGGCCGGGAAACAAATATACCGTTTCTAATAGCAAATCGAAAAAAACAGACGAGAAATACGAACCCCTCCCAAAATCACTAGAGATCACCGGCATAAAATTGAGAGATATTCGATATCACAGAGCTACTTTGATTTTTACACAATTACACAGTCCTTCTCCGCTATACCTAGACCTATTTTCAGCACCGACTATATGTGGCCTGTAATGATTTTACTCAATATTGCCATGACAACGTATTGTCAAACAGCACAAGCTGTTCCAAGCTGAAAGAATCGAAACATTTTTATTATAGGAAGAACACGATCCACGTTGGTCTCACGATAAGAAACGAATAGTTGTCAGACAATTAAGAATGTATCTATTGCGACTGTGAGATAGAACACGCATAGAATTTCATAATGCTTTGTCCAAGACCGTTCCTGTCCTCAATAGCCAACGCGTTCGACAGCTTTATTTGAACGGCATCGGACACCGATTCGACCAATCGGTAATGTCAGTATCAAATATTTGCAGCATCTATTCATACTTTTGGTCCGAAAAACGCGTACCTACGCCACTCACGATAAAATGTAGGTAATTGGCTGGGCGGAAACGCATACGTTATTGAGTGACGTCGAACGGAAATTGGAAAGAAAATGTTGTCGTCCGTCAGAGAATTCGCAATTGATACGCGCGCGTCACGGTTTCGAACGGTATTTCCAGTAATCTCCACTTTTTGAAAATATTTTTATAATGCCGCGAACGCGACACTGGGAAACGATATTATTCGTGGTTCGGAGTTCGATGTCGATTGCTCCGTGGGAATACAAACAAACCTATTTGGATTTGTTTGTATTCATGGTGTATGCCTCCACAACACTCGGTTGTTTATTCTGCCTACATGTTCCACTGTGAGACCAATAATAAAATACATACAAAAATCCACCTACTGGTTCATATAATCAAGATGAATTAACAGAAGCTAAAGTCATCGCTATCTTCTTGTCACATGATTTATAAAGATCTATATGATGTTCTTTATGACCCCGATTACATTTAACCAACCTTTGACTAACCCCTCATTGTCCAACTATTGCCGAAATCGAATTATCACGTGAAGTGTAAGATTTGACGATCGAAGGAAATTCTGAAGAAGGAATTCGATTAACTTGAATAAATTGGATGAGAGCGGTGAGACGACGGTGAGCCGGCATTTGCCTGGAAAAGCGCAACACCGACGGAAGCGGGTCACTAGGAGGGGACAATCCATTTGTCAGCGATCGTAGTACACGCGGAAGGATGCATTATTAATGAGAGCATTATCGCATTCCATTATTTTAAACACTTCTTTCGGGGTCAGCGAGCGTGAACGCGCGCGTCTCGCCCAAACTGGGAATTCCGCATTCCGGAAATTGACATTTGCCGCTCGCGGGTCAGATACAAATGACAGGCCGAATTTATTCGTCCTGCATTAATGAACGCTCTCTCTGCCATTCGTTGTTTATTGCCCAAAACGTCGAACTGTCGGTATTGGTCCGATTTACACTCGAAATATTCGCGAGCCCAAAGGACATTTATCAATTTCGCCCTTGTGATTATGTCATGCGTCTCGCTGTGGCGAGTATGTAATATAAAACTTGGGGTTTTGGGAGGATCGGCTGTTGTAAACTTAGAGTGCCTTGATTGGCACCTAGGATCACTACTTAGGTTCGAGTTTTGAGTTGACTGCGAAACCCAATCCTCTTGATTAGAGTCCACTGAAAGTTGGCACGGAATTCGAAACTCGTAATATTTGATTCTCGTCGAGCGGCCGAAGTAAATCTGTGGATTCTTCAAACTCGTGAACTTAAGAGCTGCTTAGTTTCTTATTCTGAAATGTCATCGTCAAGTAAGTAATTGAAGGTAATTTTGATTACCGCAAAAGTATGTCCTACATGTATTGTCGTTGTTTAGAACTTGCTCCGAAAATGGCACGGCTCTTGTACCCCGCCACGTAGACGCTGGTATTGGTTAGGTACTATTGAAATAATAAAAACTCGATGGATAGTGGACTGTATATTAACGGAAACACGTGTTACAGAAAAATGCTCTTGACGCTACGATTTGCTCTTGCTAAGGTGTCGGCATCGACAGACACACATGTTGCCACGCACCTCTCCCAACTACCTCCCCCGAATACCACCCCTTAGCTTCTCAGGTTCTAAGCCGCTCAACCGGTGGACATCGGCGTAAACAAGGCCATAAAGGACGGAGATAGAGCATACAAGAACGCTTCCGACAAAGAGGCCGACTGAAAAGAACGGAAATTCTTGGAAACTCGCGGACCGCTAAAGGCTAATCGAAATCTAAAAATAAACCGCGCAAGAAAATATTCGAGACCCGAGAGTTCCCAACAGTCGTGTAAATATGAATATAATAAAAAAGATTAGTAACTATAAATATAAAATCTATTAGCCCACTGAGGTTAGGTCAAACGATTGAATGTAAGTGAATGGTTCGACAGGAAACTGAAGGCCAATCTTGCAGTGAGTCCTCGGGAAGTACTCTTAAGAGACAACTCCGTTGAAGTTCAGCCGGTCTTGCAGCGGGTCTTGAATAGAGTACTCAAGAATAAGGTTGCTCGAAAGGAAGTCATTGTCAGGCAGAGATCGCTGGACACTCACTAGTCAAAACGTTCGCCGAGGTAAGATTGTTCGGAAGAGTCGGAACTCGATTTCGCTAGGTTGTGCTAGGTCGTTTTTTTATACAGGAAACTTGGTCGAAAACGTGGAGATACTAAGAGTGGCGACAGAGAAGGGAAACTGACTTGTAGAGGGAGGGAATATTGGATCTTACACTAAACAGTTCGATACGAGCTCCAACTGCTGAGGCCCGAACCGTTTTATGCCAGCCAACGTCAAGGGATAACTATATAAAAGTGGCGTTCTTGTTCGATGTCGTCGACGACGGAGCCGAACGCGGAGTGGAAATGACGCTTACAAAGCCGGGGCCGAATGGCAGCCGACGAAGGCGAGTTAATTAACGAACACCCGACGAAGGTTCGACATTAATGAGGATACGAGGCCCGCGGCCGGTACGCCCGGTGCACCGGGGACACGACGATGCCGCCGCGGCTAGCCGCTTTTATCGCGCCGAACCATTCCGCGTAATGTTCGCGGGACTCGTGGAAACGGCGAAACGACGAAACGACGAAACTACCCGAACAATAAGTCTTATTATTAGCTCCCGCCCCGCCATTATTCGTCGAGTCACCTCGCCGTCGTTTACGACGTTCGCTAGAACGTTCGGACGACGACACGTGGTTCACTTAGAGCTACAATTAGAGTTAGAGCACTGTTAGCTGCTCTTTTATTCCGGCCACGCCGTTCCTTCGGTCGCACGTTATAAACTACGCGGATGTGCCGTACGTAATTGGAACGGCCTGCGTCACGCACTTGGAAATGCGCCGATTTGATGCGATTGGATCGTACGAAAATTCTGGTCCTGTGGAAGTTACGGTGGTGTACGGTTCAATGCTGCGTGCCCTTTTCACGCTCTGCACACTCGGCCGTTTCTGAATTCCATGTCCGGCAGACCGTGTGACGTATCGATCCAATATTTCACGGATTTCGTGTGCCGCGGGATCTTTTGTTTATGGACTTCAGATTCCGCGCGTTTTCGTGGCCCGAGCGACCGCGTTGTTTTCGTTAATTCAGCGTATTGTGCGAAATTCGCCGCGTGGCCGTTTATTTGCTGCACCTAAGATGAAAAACTTGACGTCATCCGGAGTGTATGGGTTTTAGGCTTTATTAAGTCCACATTATCAGGACTACTCGCTAGCACTCGTACACAGTGTACACACGTACGACGTGATTAGCGTGGGACCTTCCAGAAGAAGCGTCGTTCAGAAGGGGAGAAGACACGTGCCAGACACACTCGCCCAGCAGCAACATCTTTTTCGATGATCGTCATTAAAACGCCGACGGGTCACTTGCGCTTGAATAACGAACGTCCTTTATCAATTTCACGAGGAGCGAATGGCGATAAACTGGGGAAATATAAAAGAGTTTATGATCCAATTACACGTTAACGGCGCGACGTCGATTTCTGGGTAATACCCCGCCGAAAGCTTTCGCTAGAATGTAACAAGATCAAATGAGCGCTGTAAAATATTAGATTGAAAGAGATAGAGGGAGGGGTTGAGTCGTAAAGGTGTGAAAATGTGAAAAAAGGGGAGTAGAAGAAAGGAAATTAGGTAAGGAGAAGCGTAGAAAGCGGAGTGCTTGGAAGTGAGACACCGTTGAAATTCGTTTGACCGAACGTATCCTTAGCAGCTCGACACATATTCTTTCTCATTTTACACGAGAAAGGGAGAATTACGGAGCGAGATGCAGCGAGGAAGGAAAGTTCGTTTAGTGGGTCAGGCGCGACACTTATTGCTTCTCCTCCCTTTCTCTCTCCGACTCTTCGTCTTTCCTCATCTTTCGCTGCTCTCTTTCCTCTCTCAATTCATCCTCTCGCACTCCTCGCCTTACCGGTTGCACTTCTGCAATTAACGGTGTTCATTGTTACCGTAAAGCAAGATATATTTTCGTAATTTATCGCAGCCATTACGGTTAACGACGAAGGGGGGCAGAGACAACAAGAAAGAAGTAGACCATGGGGGTTGGGAAGGGGGGAAAGAAGCAGATAGATAAAGAGAACAGGAGAAATGGCGCGAGGCCTCGCCGGCGCTACCGTAGAATTAATTTAATTCCTCGTTATCATCGGCATTCGCCGCGCGAATTTACGTTAAATAATTAGCGCGTCGAGCGCGGGAGGACGATAAATACATTTACAAGTATTTGTTCCACTTCTCTCCGTCCCACGCCGTTCGTCATCATTCGCCGGGGATCGAGCAAATAGAGCGACGGGTCGGCAAGCATCGCCGAGCTGTAATTATTCCTTTGATTTCCTTTAATGAAACAGGCCGCGCGAAATGTCGGGATGAGTTTACGGCATCTGCGTTTTTATGACCGCGCAAATTGCCCCGCTCGCGCGGCCATGCCGGACGCTCGCGTTCGTTTCCGCGATCACGCAACGTCAGGTGGAATTTCAACAAAAGAGCTTCTGATTATTTTCATGAATATGGATGGTGGCCCTCCCTCTTAATGGCCGGCCTTCAATAATCGCCCGCGTTACCTTCCTTTTTCCCCTCCGACGCTCCATCGCCGGGTTTGTTAACGGATTTTCGGCCCGTCGGCGTCGCATCGCTGGTCGTTTGCATAGTCATCGAATCGCGGAGAGGAGAGGAGAGGAGAGGAAAAAAAGGGCAGGACTCCGCCGACTAGTCGTCCATTAACGGAACCTACGCGACGGCTGCTTTGATTCGATTCGATAATTGCTGCGCGAAATTTGTTCGAATTCCGATGATTGCCATATCGTACCATGTTGTTTGGCAATCGTCTCGCCGACATTTTTCCTGAAACTCTCCGATGTCTAGTATCGACGAATTCGCGTAAACACCCTGCTAATACATGATGTTTTCTTATGTTTACAGGTAAGACGACAGGATGTAGCGATAAGTAGCGATGGGAATCTGCCTTAAATACGTAAGTCTAAGATATTGTGCATACTTCGAGTTACCGCGGAATTATATATTTCAAGCGCAACGAACAGAAGGCCGTAATCGAGCAATCCTTTTTCATCGACTGCGTCTTCGTGCATGGGTATCCGTTTCAGCCGATTACCGGTATCAGAGTAACTATTTCAAAAGCGAATCGCAAGCGATCGGAGCATCAAAATCGAGGTCACCGACAGGATGAGTGAATATCGTCGACGGAAGCGTTAACGCGGATGCGACGAAATTAGTCTGCCGACTTTCCGGCGCAGGACGAACGGAATGAACGCAACAAAGTTCGGTCGCTCGTTCGTTCGACAATCGGAAATGGCGCACCGCTTTCCTACCCCTCCTGCGGCCTCGTCTGCATACGTGCTCGCTCAAAGCAATAACTTTCGCGCCATCTACTACTCCCCCCGCGCACTTTTTTCCGCCGGCATGTGTGCACCCTGCTCGCTCGTGCGGCGCTCCGTGACTCGTCGATCAGCAGAATAACTCAACGAGGCGGCACTCACTCGACCCGTGGGAAAGAGGTGTGTATTTCAGTCAAACATGCTTTTTTTTCTCTCCCCCTATTGGCGAAAGAGTGCGAGCACCGTTGTCGGGCGCGAACAATTGACTGTGTCGGACAACTCGACTCGGAGAAGTCGAGGTCTATGTTATCTCGTAATCGTGATCGAACGCATCGGATGAGTCCATCCACTCTCGAGTGTCCCGAAAACCCGCAGTGGCCGTCTGGTCTGCTTGGATACTTCCTCAGAGGCGGCTGGCTGCTGAGCGCAAACGAACGAATCGACGTTTTCCAGAGTCAGGTCTTTTTTTGTAGTTTTTATCTTTTCCCTTTTTCTTTTGTTCGGAAACTCGCCAACCACCGGCCACGCGCTCGCGCTCCAAAGTACGAAAACTACGCGTTCCGCGACCTTTTTCTCTCTAATCAATAATTTGATTTGACCGCTCGGTCGCGAACGGCCTCGCTCGAACGACATGCGACGCGATCGAACTCTAACTGGACTCACTTGGTGGATGGCCGCGGTAAAATGTAAATCGATATCTTCGTTAGCAGCTTAATTAGCCGCCGTGCGCTGCTGGAGCATAGTCGGGCTGGCATAATGCGTGCCTGCAACTCATTTCGAACGCGAGGCTCGTCGTCCGTTAGGTTCCGTCGAAGAAGCCGCCTTTCCGTCCGAATCCCTTCTTACGGGCCTGCGAATGTAGGCGAGCGGTCGGCTTGCCGCGAGAATTAACGGCCCCGTCGTATGTGTCGACGTGTCTGCCCGTTCGATCGAAAATCGACAATGGCCCGTTAATAATTGACGTGTGATTTATTGGAGCACGGGATTGCCGGGCGCGTGACTCCGCGCCCGCGGCCACTTTCGTGGGGGGCTAAGGCGGCTGTAATGGCGCGTGTGTTAACAATTGACAATCAAGTTTACACGCCTGCCGCTCGCAATCGGCCCGATCGGTCCGCCGCTGTATTCCGTTACGTGCCACACGTCCCCCGAAGCTTATTACCACATCTCATTACCGCCGTTTCAATCTCGACACGAACTCGAACCGGCCATCGACGCACACACCTACGAACGCAAACGGAAGTGTGCGTGTACCGTGGGTGAACGGGGAGCGTTCATGGGATTGAGGCATCGGATAAAAGTTAGGGGTGTGTACAGTCGTACGACAAAGGATACTGACTGTTCCGTGGCTCGAAGTGTAATGAGAAAGAGAGCGATGGGCCACGAAGAGACGAATCAAAAGTGTACAGTTCCAATCGTTAAACCAGCTTTTCAAGATTGAGCAGCTTTATGCACCTTATCAGTGCCTCCACTTTTTCATTCATTCGTTCGTGGAGAATCATCACCGTGCGTCGGCGTTAATCACCGTCGTTAACGACATGTTAATGTCAGAAAACATCTGGGAAAGACACACACGAGCAGTTCAAGTCAATAGACTACCATCCGCCTGGCATGTAATTAATTAAACAGAATTCGCTGCATAAGTCACGGGAACCAATTAACTCGTTACACTGGTCTGCAAGAAAAGTCCGCTAGGCACGCGAAATGAAATAGTGGAATATGGAAGCTGAAAAGGGAACACTCAACGAAGAAATAAAAAAACCCACAATCGCCACCTACTAATTTCCCCGTAACTCGACGTTAACTCAAACACTGGGCTATCCCGCTGAAATTAATAACTATTTGCCCCGACAGTCCAACAGAACGAAATCGACAATCCGCCGTTAATAACTTACATTTGATTTATTCGATGCCCTGGCGAGTGAGGCTCTCCCTCATATCGGATCGCTCGAGGGCTCCTCTCCTCTTCTGTTCTCCGCTTTCTATCATAGAGGGGTCCGAGAGTAGACTTCGTCGAAGAGAAAAGGCGAGCGAGCGATGCCAGTAGTACGGGGGCGCGGAAGGCTGAAGAAGGGAAAGAAGGACAGGATGAGAGAAAGAGACACGCATAATCGAAAGAGCGTTTCGCAGGCGTCGGCAATCGGGCGGTGTGCGGACGTGGGGCCGTTCCTTTAATAAATCGCGTTTCTATTTGATTTCACTTGGCTCAATCGATGGGATCGGGGGGGTGTTCGTCGAGGGATCGAGGATCCGCACGACGCAATCCGCTTTCCGCGGTTCGTATAGCTCGCGGCCTCTACGCTATGGTGGGCGTAAAACGATAAATTACCCGCTTCGCCGCCGATCCAGCTCGATGCGCCGCGGCATTATTAGTCACGACAAAGGCGCCAAGGCGTAATAACTCACACCTCGCACCCACCCCACCCTTCCCCCCTTCCCCTCGCCACGCTGCTTCCTCGGCTGAGCCGTAGCCCCGCTCTCTTATATTATTTATAATAATTACAACTTGCGCCTCGATATCCATCCCGTTTGCCTCTCGCGCGATATCCATCCCTCTCGCTATCGGCGTACAACGCCCTCGTGCTCCTCCTCGTTATTTTTCCACATCCTCACCCTCTCCCACACCCACTCGCCCTCGGCTACGCTCCCTCTTTCTTCTTCTTCTTCTTCTTCTTCTTCTCTCTTTTCCGACCGCCGTCACAGCGGCTACGCCGTGAGCTACGCCCATCGTACGCTATCTCTTATCGTTAATAAATTTCCTACCCTCCCCTTCTCTATGCACGCCCGTACTCATACACGCGCGTACATGCACTGCCCAGATTTGATACGAGCTTCACGGCTGCGTTCTATCATGTGGCAAGTTCGAACTTTCCGTAGCCATTGGAAGTCCGTGACGTTTTATGTTTATGGCGCGCAACAAAATTATCGGTGTAACGACGGGCCATAGATGTTAGTATACGTAAGCGGTGGTTGGATTCGCACGGAGTAATAAATGGGTCAGTGGTGTTCAGGAGCTTCTAATGTCAAATAGTTGACTGTGCGTAGTTTCCGAACGATAATTCTTCGTGCGTCGGTCACACTTCGGAAAACTCTTGACGGGAAACCCCTTGACGTGGGTCGCCCGATACCCGAACCCTTTTTTCCGCTTTCCGCTCGACTGCTTTCTCCATTGGGTTATCCAGGGCTCCTCTCGTCCCAATTTTTTTTCGCTACGCTACATTCGCGTCTGCCCAAGATCCTTTTCGTTCCGATTATGAACTTCGGAAGGGTAACTTATACGGGATAAAACGGTTTGCGAAGAACTAAAAGAACGGAGTCGTGGTATTAGCGAGGAATTCTAAAAAGTAGACGCGTGTACTACGTATATACCTATTGCCTTAACCTTAAAGCACACACAGTCAAAGCGTTGGCAGATAAAGTATATGAAAGTAATAAATTAAGAAATCAGTTCATAAAATGCCTTTCGCCGCGTAATTATTGTGCACACTTCGTACGGGCGAGGGGCACATGGTTCGTCACGGGCGAAGAACGCCAATAGCAGGGACGAGAAACTCTGATTAACGGTGAAATCGTGTCTCAGGGGAATGTGCACGCGACATTAGCTCGGAACGCTTGGAGAATGGGTCGGGCTTTAATTTCAGGATTTTATTAAATGCCCCGAATAAAGCTTGCGTAGTATTGTACGATCGTCACTGCACCTGGTTCAAACGGAACGAATACGTACGTAACAGTACCCATATGTTCATATGCGTGCACTTGCGTGCACGCCGATGTGCGTAGGTCCCCTATTAACTCTGTGGGAATTCGGTCCATTGTACAAGAGTACAAGAGCGCGCGCGCGCACGTGCTTTTACCCGCGTGACACCAAATTTCGTCTGTTTCGCCATTACACTACCGTGCTCGCTAACTCGACCAGCAATCCCATTACACCGAGTCACACGGCTGTAAAGTTGAGCCGAAGTGAGGTGGCTCACCATAATTAGATACTGCTAAATGACGTGACAAGCCAGCGATTGGATCCAGGAAAATGGCAGCATGAACGTTGGCTGAACGCCACTGTCGAAAAACGACTCGTTCCGAGGAACAAACGGGGCCGAACAATGGTGGACGGGAAAATGTGGCGGAAATTAACGCGCGACAGCTTTTTTCGTCGGGACTACGAACGGTTCTCGTTAATTCGCCGGGGACGAACTAAGAGTGCTTATTTCAGACTCGCCGTTACCGCGGGATGAAAAAGGTTCGCGCGCAGGCCTGTAACGCACGTTCGTATCGCACGCCGCGTGTGTGACGCATTTTCGTCGGGGAAGTTTCATTTCAACCGTCGCTCAGTCGACGCCTGGGGCCATTCATGGCCGAGCTCCTAATGGAACTTTATTTCTTCCCAGGCGTGCTACAAATGCTATTGAAATTTGCCGCCGAAAAGCTCTGATACAGAAACATGGTCCCAATCAATCAGTCAACCCTTACGCGTCACTAACCGATTCACATTCGAAAACAAAAGTACATTAGTCGTGTAATACGATTCAATCCTTGGATAGAAACTTGTGACGGAACACTCAAAGTTTTTGTGCGACGAATATCTAAATTGAGTCTCACGAATGATGCAGCGCCGGACTACAGCCTCATTCCTACACGTGTATTCCGTTTAGGGTTAAGAACGAAGCGGGGGAGGGAGGAGCATACAGGGAAGAATAATCAGTACGCCTACATCGAATCGTCGCCGGTTGACCATCCTCTCGTCGCGCGTATCTGTCACCGGCGAATGAATGAGCCTTTGGCCGGACACGGCGCAATGATCGATTGCCATTATTACCGAAAGCTGGTGATCGTAACGGGAAAATGACTTGGGCAATTTGCATCGGCGTTTATAATTCGTACCGGGTGGCCGGGCCCGCCGCAATTATCACCTCCTCGAGAATCCGTTCCGCTCGGTCGCCTGGGAAGTAATCCTCGCGCAACGAGCCCGCTTCATTTTCCATTCGACCCTTTCCCATCGGGACGCGTGCGTTTGCGCGCACATGGAATCGCGTGTTTATTGGCTAAGTGGCATTACGCGAGTGGGACGACGCGCGCGCCGGAAAGGGAGACAGAGAGAGAAAGAGAGTGCGGCTGTCTGCAGTCGGTTAGAGATTTAATCGCGATTCATTTGCGTCTATTTAGAAAGCGCTTGAACGGGTTAAGCTTCAGTGGATCGTTAAAGAAGCGGCATGCGTAGATACCTTTCCACGTGCCAGATTAACGCTTCGCAGAAGATACTCTGTGAATGAGCGTGCAGATGAATCGTACGAAATAATGGGCCATGAAGAATGTGGCGATCTGAATTGTACGTTAACACGGTTATTAATGAAGAGTCGGAGACGTGACACAATATGTTGATATAATTGGGGTAATGAGCATTGGAAAATGTAGAAAAATAATGATAGGTGCTGTTACGATGAGCTGTGTTATAGTATTAATGATTCTAACGGAGAAATCAATGTTCTTCCTTTTAGATTCGGCTAGCCTCGATAATAAAGTGTTTATTCAATCGCCAAGAATGATACGGGGTATAATTGAAATTGGTGACCCAAAACACTGCGGAAATCGTAATAAATGGGGGCGGCCGGTCGTTACGCTGGGATCGACGCGTAAGGCTGCGCTCGCGTGCTAATTTAAACTTTCACAATCAATAGTACGCGATTATCGCGAGCGCTCGTAAACGTGAGCAGAGTCAATGGTTAATGAGGTAAGTAAGAGGCAGTTGATGAAATTATTATATAGTTCGCGGGGAGCGCGATCCGTGACGAGCGGGTAGAAAATTGTGTTCGCAAAACAAAGGAAAAACAGCGGTTGCCACACCTTGATTATCGTTAGGCTCGTTGCCTCATAATGCGCAGGTGCAAGCTACTGATTATAATAAATATACCGCGTCATATACTCTGACCTCTGCCGCTGTCTTTCAGTCTGTCCGTCGGATTCGCAGGCAATATCCAGCAGTTTAGTCAGTCCAACTGATTAGCGTCACTCAATATGATTTTCTTTTTGCCGGATTGGCAAACCAGTTAATGCGTTTATATGCATCCGCGTCTTTGGTATTTCTTTTTATCGGGCCAACGTAGCGGCGGGACGGAATTTCTATTTGATGAGTGAACGCACCGATATGTGCTTATATTCGCCATTATCGTTGGCGGCGCTGCAGGAAGAGGGGAACGAGTTCTTCTCACCTCGGCTTTCTCTAATTACCCGATCATGGCGACCTCTATTTAACCCTTAACTAGTATCGTGGGATCAGATCAGGTACCGGCGACCCCTGGGTACCAGACGAAAGTGCGCTATCTTCTTGATCGTCTACGAGGGCAAATCACTTGTATATGCAAACAGTTAGGCACTAATTTTAGCCGCAATGAACTCACCGCACGCGATTGCGTCGATACATTTTGAAATGAGGCCAGCAATTACATAATTTCATATAAGTATCATACTTTACATCAACACACGTATTAATTACACAATATATATCACATCAAAACGTATGATTAGTTGCAGGAGATCAATGAGGACAAAACAGCCTCTTGTCACTCCACAAAACGCAGGCTAACTTTGTCCGCGGCGGTACATTACGAGCTTATAGAATCGAACCGTCGGACGTGAACGACGTTAGAAATTAAAGTAGCGACTGTTCCGTACGGCGTGGCGCAGCGTCGCAGTTAAGAATTGATTATATTTTACGATCCCAGCCAATCGCATTTTCTCGGAAACCTCTGGGAGCGCGTCCCTGTCTGGGACGATTCAATTTCCGGGGGCCAAATTGTTCGATAAAACGTCGCGGCAAGGTGCGGCGCGGCGGTGGGAAGAAATTCAGGAGCCGTCGCTCCCCTATCGCATTTAATTTCGTGTCCTATCTTACAGGCCGCGCGATACGCGCGACCCGGCGTCGTTATTTCACGTTACGTCAGAGGACGAAGCCGGCGGGATGCTGGCACGGCCACGTATTCGTGCGTACACGCACAAGGCGCGGGAGACCAATGGGGCCTATATCGCGGGCGACCGAAGCAGACACGTGGCTCATAATTCATGATAAAGTAGCCTGAACCACGGCTCGCCTGTGGTGGTATCAAGCTCGCCGCCACAATCGTATATTAATGCTCGAACGCAGTGTGTACCCACTATCGGGCGGAGTAACCCCTGGCCTTGCTCCCATTAAACTCTCGTGAGTGTCTGCGCTTAACTAGAAAGTAGAAAATGCGTTTCTTGCTCCCACGGAGGAGAAAGAGGAGGTGCCGGGTGCGCGAGAGGAAGACGGCTAAGGGAGATAGGCAGCGGGGGAAGGAGATTGAACGAGGGAGAGAACGAGCATGAGAGAGAGAGGAGGAGCAAAGAGATAGTCAGTACAAGAAGAAGAGGAGCAGACGATCTGCATTGCCTCATTGGCGTAGGCCACTACAAGTTCCCCGCACTATCATTACAGAAAAAGGGTTAGCGCAACTATTCGATAATTACGCTTGAAATTACGAGTGCCGACCCGGCCTAACTCCGAGCGAGACACGTCGATTTAACTGTCATTAGTGTGTTTAACTTCGTGCGGCTGCATCGATATTGTTATAAACCCTTGCCCCCGTTTAGCGTGCAATTAAGAAAAGCCGTGCGTGAATTGCGAGAGACGTTTCTTCGAAGTTAAAGCCGAAAGCGTTTGCCGTACCGGATGCTTCGTCTACGTGGCCGTTATGCTCCAAACTCGTGTCTTCTTTTTGCTGCGGGGTCTTCAGGTAGGGCGCGCGGTGGCGGAGCGAGAGTCGAAATTCTTCCTTTTTGCACTTTGAGTAAATTCGCACGAACATGACTCCACATAGTTAACCGCGATATGTACGAATGGTACACATCCTGTTCCGGCGGTTGCATCTCATATTTACGCCCGATTCCCCGTCCCTATCTCGTTCTCTCTCTTAATTTTCCTCAGCTATCCTCTGCTTATATACACGGTCCTGTTTACCCGCCTTGTCGGTTTATTCGTGCTTCTGACTCGCGCAACCGGCAGCAACCGAGGGAACGGAAACTTCCGGTGTTTTCGTATATTAGTTAATGGACTTCGCAATTTACCTGAAATTCAATTAAAGTGACGGCCCTTTAACGTTTTGCCGTGGACTTTGTCTGACCGCTATCTATGAAATGGTGTAACAAAATCTTCGCCGAAGATTAAACCTCGCTCTCTGCATTCCGGACGTCCGAAGTATTGCTAAAAGTGATCACAATTATGTGTCCTTAGCCGTTTTAATTGAAAAATATAAAGGAATTACGCTGAGGTGGTTCAAATTAATTAATTCATACGAGAATGTACACTTCCAATAGCAATATCTAGGTCAGATGAATTACCAGATGATAATTGCGATAATTGTGGAAAAAGCATATTGTACGTTTTTTCCAATTTCATTATAATGCACTGACAATATTTGAACAATAATCTAATTACGCGGATATACATTTAACATTCTTTTTTGCGACCTTCAGTGCATGGGATCAGTATGTACACGCATGCTCGTGATAGAAAATTACCACATACTGTGCAGAGTTCATTTAGCCGTCTGCTTCTGCATTAAGCACGACAGACAAAATAAGATTGATGTTCGTGTTTCACCTCGTTCACGTGCAACGTTCCACCGGACTGACCAGTTTTGCCTATATCTACTGTGCACAGGATATCAAATAGTGACAGATTTTATCAACCGACAGACTTTACGGCTGGCCACATTTATAAGCGCCATGCCAACGTTCGTTTTTTAATAACAGCGTAACCCTGTACAAGGTTCTTTTGCATGAAATGTATGCAAAGGTAAACAAGGAAAATTTGGGCTTGCTATAGGGAAATTGCAACATGTCAGATGTAGTGTGCAGAATGTAACGGTACTTGTAAGCTCAATTTTTTGCACGGCACTATACAACAGCTACGTCATAAAGTGTACACATGACATGAATGTGTCTTTATAAGCATGCAGTGTAATGCGAAAAATCGCAATTAAACCACACATTCTTATCTTTGATTCTTCTGTCAAATTTGACAAGTTTTGTTTATTGATATCAAATATAAAGCATTTCCTTAATCGACACCGTTCTCTTTTATAAGAACAAACACGCAATATTAATAAAAACTGCATAAATGGTTTGTTGAGCTGAAAGAAATATACTTGACGTGCTTTGCGATCCTCTTTAAAAGATACGCCCATCTGCGTCAGCGTCGCTTTGACAACGCGGCCGTGGAGACAGTAATCCGCTTCGTGTCAGTTCAATCGCCGGTCCACCGCGACGAGACATTTTCCACCTGTATTCCGGGAATAGCAGAAGCCATAGATATTAATGCTCTCACCATTAAGGGGGATACTTGTTACTATCAATATTCATGTCCATCGCGAGGAGTCGGAGTACGCGCAGGCGGTGTACATCAAATCAATTACAATCTAGATATCATGGATTATGGTACGGGAGGACAGGTACAGCGGAGTGCACCTAAATCTGACCGAGCGCTCTTACGTAGCTACTGTCAACCGATAGCGACTATTTCTCTCTATCTACGCGTGACGTCCGTCATTTCAACGTGCACCTTTCAGTAACCACTTACCATTATGAGGAACAGACAGTATTTGGTAGTGCGTAACTATGTGTGTCCTCTGTGAACACTTTGATGTAGGAATGACTTTCTTAAATTGCAGCGAAATATTCTCTCTTTCGTAAGTATTGTCTTTGTTTTTTGATGGAAGTCGACATTGCGATGCAAGGCAGTGTGTCGAACGGTACGCGGGCATTTAGAGTGACGCGACGATTTGGCAGTAGCGCGTTTCTGGCCATAGTTCATGGGCATGCGCATGATTCCGTCTCGTCACCTCATCTCTCACTGTATCGTCAGAGCGTGTCGTACAATGTCCGGCTTGAATCTTGTCTGTTCTCCTGTAAACGAGGTAGTCTTTGACCTCGGGCGTGTTTCGTTGCTCTGTGATGCCATATCAGAATTTGCTTCGCACGATGCTCATCGATGTTTCAAAAGTTTCAACCGGATTTATTTGCCAATTCGATTATTCGGCATACGCGTCGTGTGAAGTTTAATTAATGCGTTTTTACGTATATTTACGTTGAATTTAAATTTAAAATATCCGTTTGATGGAATGAATGTATTGTTATGCAACGTGAGGAATAAAATTAATCATTGATACGTTCGATTATTCACGCTATATAGTCCTAAATCGTATTTCAATTGGTAAAATCGTTAACAGGTGGTAGATGGGAAATTTCGGAGTCGTACCCGTAACAACTTTTATCATTCATAGAAAGAGTTTTAGATTCTTCGTTTACAAATAGTGTAGTATGTGTAAATATAACGGTGGACGCACAAGCCTTCTGACGCACAGTTTGAAGTAAATTAATTATCTGATCCCTACCAAAAATTCTAATATGAATGAGGTTAGATCATATGCGACGAGAGAAAATACTTTTGATGGGGCAAAAAATACATTCGCCCCGATTTCCGATTGATCCAAATGATCGTAGAGTCGATAGTTAACACCACAGTCTATACGTTCGTTGGGCGACCATTTCCTAAAATCCGCATTGCATTTTGCGGTACGCGTTGAACGGCGCTTACAAAGATTTCATGCCACATATTTCGATATGAAACGAAAACATATTATACAAAAGCTGAAGTTATTGTAGAGTATTATCAATATCTGATACCGTGCATGTTTGTCATTGCACGAACTACATATAGCATGAGGGAGATTGAAAAGGGGTTGAAACGCGGAAAAAGGGACGACCCTCTGCCTGGCATGGACAGTCATTTATAATACCTCTGACGCCGTCCAAGCGTCCCGGTACTGAACTGTTCTGGTACGCGGCCAATGACAAGACCTAGAAGTGTAGGTATATATCCCCCGTGCCGTGTCAAGAGCACGCAGCGTCGCTAAATAATTAACTGTCTTCAAAGGGGAGTGCTCCGTTTCGGCCGTTACAAAACGAATATTCGATTCGTTCGTTTCGGCACTCGACTACAGCGCAGCGGCTCCCGTGCATTAGACAGGGCAGCATTTTCATTTCATTAAGAGTCTCGTTCGGAACGGGAAGTTGCACGCAAATCGCGAAATCGTGACGGTCCGTGCGGTTGGCAAACGGCAAATGAACACGACGGCCTTTCGGAGCTTTCCGTCGATGTCGCTTGTGCGCGGAGAGACGTAATCACGCTTGTAACGACTTTGCCTCGCAATGCTTCCGACCGATCGTCGAACGTTCCGTGTCAGTTCCCAACTTTGGGTTCGGCCATGCGTCCGATAGTTCCGATTTCATCAATTGTTCTTGACGTCGCAACGAAATCCTTTCAATTCGCTATTTTCGATTAGTTCGCTTTATATATTGTAACTAGATTGAAAAAGAACTTCAGACGTTTATAAGCAAGTAATATGAATAAAGCATACTACTCCTGGTTCATAGAAAACATCTCAGTGACTGCCATTTTCGAGGAAGCACGACACACGACAACAATATTAACGCTATCGTCACACACATATCACAGCAACTAACTTTTCATCGTTGAGACGAGCTACGAAAAATGACCCGCATATACGTCAATTAGGCCAAACCCCTGCATTTGAAACGTATCTACCCTAAACCATCAGACATCTTCACCATCTCCGTTCGAATCTGTCGAGCGGCGAAAACACGACGGCATTTCGGTCATCGTCCGAACGAGTAGCGGTGATCTGTAAATGGACGCCGGTTACCAGAAGTTCGAGAACGCTCGTTTCCTCGTGCGGCTCACGCGACGCCGACGGGAAGGAAGCAGAGTCGACGACCAGAGCAGTTTCGTTGTCAGGTCACGTCGCGGAAACGGAGACCCGCGGAGATGAAGACGGAGAAAAAGACGCCCTCGAAGTAGGCACGGCCGGGGTAAAAATAAAAAACAAACGTCGATGCGCCCTACGTGCGCGCGACGTGCCTCTGTCTCTCTCTGTGTGAGTCGACGAATGTCGGATAGTGCCGTACCATATCACCGCCGTCTGCCAGAGTGTACTGCTACTACTACGACCACTACTACTTTCTCGCTACTTGCGGAGATCCTTGGCAAGACTAGTTCTCCGGACGATGTTTATGTACGTGAACGGAATGCATGGCGAGGGACGCGGAAAAAGTCGCGTGCCGAAAGAATCGAATTCGGCCCCCCTCCCTTCTCCTGCGGGAATAGGTTGTTGCCGCTTGCTTGCCAATATCGGATAATTCCTTGGGCAAATGGCCGAGTGAAACGATTTACTCCGATTTCGTTGCTCGTTTTTGCATTGTCTCGTACTCTTCAGGTTTCACGGATTGCGACGTTTACACCACGCACATGCAGGGTAGGTACTAGAAGACGTGTGGCCCAGAAAGTAGCAGACGATAGAAAGAAGATAAATATCTTCGAATAGAAATATTGTACTTTCGAGTGGCCATAGTCCCAGGAAGTGAACCGGAAAACGGTGCAGCTCGGATCGTAGCAAATCGTAGCTCGTCCCGTGGGATCTTCCTACAGTTCGGCGTATGCATCCTTGCGACCGCGGCGGTAAACAATTTAAATGGCAAATATTTTCGAAATTCCATCGAGTCGCCGAGCACATAATGCTCGGGCGAATGTGGGTCGCGGGGCTCGTAAGTCATGTTAGCGTCCAAAATACGGGGCTATTTTTGAAGGACTGTAAGGCGGGTTATAAATTCCAGATGCTAATGCCGCACTCGACGTACCACCTCCCCCAAGATTTATAATCTTCGCTTAACACGACGTCCGACCGCGGCCGCGGAAAGCTGACTGCCGTACGATTAATGATACTCTAAGTTGAACTGAGCGTTTTTTCGCTCGCGTTTGTTCTTCACCGCGCGCTGACGCGAGGATGGAATCGTCCGTTCGACATAACGCGTGAATCGTGCGGTGTATGGGGTATGGCGTGCATGCAGGCTGGTGCGCCGCACGGACAATTATCGTCTCTGTTCAATGAAAGAGGATTTAACCTCGTGCACCGCTGTGAGTTCTATCAACAGTAATTCAGCGTTCCGTCAACCGTAATAATGACGCGGTAGATAGCGCGTAATCTGGGTATTACCGGCAGCTGTATCAGCGGAACATGATTTTCCGGCCCATTTTCATTCGAACGTTCAATTATGCAGCGCGCCGCGACTTTTGCCAAGTCGATGCGCATTTTTAAAGAGACGCAGGGGGGGGGGGGAGTGTAGGTATGTCTAACGAAAAAGAAGCAGGTTGAAAGAAATCATTCAAGTAGTTCGTCAAAGAGTCAGGGTGAACATTTTCTACATCCTTTTAACAGATCAGATCAAAACGATCGGTTTACACATTTGTCTCAATACAGCCGTTACTTGATCCGCCCGTATTTCTGCAATACATATCCAATCTGCTCCAAGCAGTATGATAAAAACCGACGAAGGAAAGCTCCTGATCACTCTAATTCCATTGTATCGACGGTTGGTACAAAGTCAATTTCCATCTGAATGTCTCGCAGCCACTCGAATCTTTTTTTCCCCGCAAACCTCCGACTCCGTCAACGCCCAACGAGATTTGGCGAAAAATTGGAGATCTCGATATACACGCCCTTTAATGGGCTTTCGCGGTCGTCCTTTATCGTTTCGTCGCGAAATCCAATATCAGCAAAGGCCAGAGACGTCGTCGCGGAGGATGCGGGAGGCGAGGGGGGGCAGCAGAGTCGGGCGAAGGACTTGGAAGGAGACGAGACGATACCGGCGAGGAAAAAGACAGCGAAGTCGAAGCAATTATGTAAATCCACTTCCAAGATCAAGATACATTTCAATCCCGCTCTCTGCACTCTCCCGGGCTCCCTGTGAGTCTCTACGGACAGAGGATCTGAAAGCGTTCACCGTGCGCACGATATAAAGATGTTGTTACGACCCGTTTTACCTCCTCTCGCCAACGAGCCTTCGCTACCATCCACCCCCGCACTCCCTTCCTTGTTTTTTCCTCCGTCTTCATTCCCGAAGATGGCCCCAATGCCTATCTCTCGGTCGCGCTATACGAAACTTCCATAACTGTACGTTTTTATCGGGCGTATTTACGTGCGTCGCTGATATTGTACGCATGGATATCTGAAGATATAACCCTCCAGCCCCTTTGTCATGCGTGTCGCTGCTTTTTTTCGCAATTCATGCCTTAACGGTCTTAAGAGTCTTGAAAGTCTCGAAAGTCTCGAAAAGGCCTGAAAGATTCCTTTGTTCCCCAACACGTTTCGCCAGTGAGGTTGCGTGCGCGCACGCGCCTAATCCGTCCGACATTCTGATATCTTGAATCTCGGCCATTTTGAATATGACAATTCAGACAGTCCGGGCGAATGCGCAGTTGGAAATGCGGAAATTCTGAAATCCGAGCGCGCACGTCCTCTGTGTGTATCTAGGCGGCATCTAACGCGTTGCCGGGCTCCTTGCCGCTCTCCTTGCCGCTCTCGACGGACAGGGGCTTTGAAAACGTTCAGCGGAGCGCGCGATAGAAAGACGTTGTTACAACCCGTTTCAGCCCTTCTCGCCAACATCCCAGCTCGCCTTCCCTCCGTCCCGACGCCGACGCCGACGCGTCGACGCCCGTTTCAGTTAGTATGGTATGATTCTCCGGGAAAACTCCTTGTACGTCTCCACTGCAAATTGCACTGAGAAACTCGCCGAACGCAGGGGCGTCTAACAGCAGTGCGCGTGCCGAAGGATGAGTTTCTCTTTTTTCACTCGCTCTCGTCATCTCGGCGCGAAACGGGAGGAAAAAGGGCAGCGCCGTGTCGTCGCACCGCTGCGCTGGAAATCCACGTCGATGCGCGTCTCACGGGTAACGATCGCGAGGAATCGCGAATGGCTTTGTCCGTCGCTCGAGATGCTCGCTGAGACGAACAATATTCAGCTCCGAGGTCGCATTGCAATTACGCTTCAACGTGCACGTACCGGATTTCTGGGGAACTCTGCTCTGCGCAGGCCTAATGTTTTTTTTTCGAACGATTTGGTTGGCTAGGTTCTTTTGATTCGTATACTCATTGGCTGAGGGAATAGGGAGACGCGTAATGGTGGACATGCGGTTTTTGATGTTTAAGGATGGAACTGGGTAGACGTAGACCTCTGGGTATTTCGTTATCATGATGTCCGTGTACATGACGATTGACGTAGAAGTAAATGTAAGGAATGAAATCTCACTTGAAAGCGTTACTTGAGTTTGCACGAAAGCGGGCCATGCATGCAACGTAACTGCAACCAGAGTTCGTGTCTATTGTTGACCCGATCGTATCGCCGGCTCCGTTTCTGCTCCTTCCTTTTTTTTTTTTATGGTTTTGGGAACGAGGCGACGTCGGTTCATAATGATTTTCGTGGGAAGTGTCTCTCGGTCGGGTCTTATTGTGGGGCGCGAAACGGTGGTAGTTCGCACGAGCGATTTCTTCAAGATTTGATCTGACGAGGCCGCTTTAGAGCCTGCAATCTTCGCGCATGATTCCAGCTTTGATAGTCACCGCTGTAACGGGTGTAGGATAAGATGGCAGGAACCATGAGAAGAGTTCGAGAGAGATAGAATTATCCGCCTTTCGTCTCTGTCGAAAGAAGGGAAACGCTTCGGGAGGTTGTGCTGAAAGATTCCGTTGAACCTCTCTTCGCAACCCTTTCGTCGCTAAGCCATGGAACACAGAATGAGTTGCATATAAGCAGCCTGCTTACAAATTGTGAACGTGGGCAGTTACAAATAAAGAATTATAGCACTTGAATGTTTCCTGCCGATAAAGAAATTATATTCGCGCGTGCACGCAGCACTGCATAGAACATTTACAGTCGGCGCTACGCTTTATTACGATGGCAGCTGGTCGAGTCTGTTTTCAGTTCAAGTACGTAAATTTGCCGGAAAACACATGACGCGGCGCTATTATGAAATGTACAAGGTGTACGATCCGTGCAGCTATAGGTCGTAGCCCGAGGCGCGCGAGTCGGATTTTCTGGATTTTAATTAATGCCCGGCATCCGTGAATTTTCATTCGGCAATAATTTCCAACGCACAATGCGCGCGTGTCGCGGAACTTCCGACGTAACGATAATCCGAGGAAAGGCGAACGAAATTTAATTAACACGGCCGACAAAGTGCGGCGATATTACAATGCCGCGCAGGGGCCGTATGCATTTTCCGTTCAATGGCGATCGCCGCGATAGTTCAATGAGGCGCTCGGGCAACAATCGGAATTGACGACCAATACGCGCCGGCTAAACGAAATGTTGTCGTATCTATTGTCATCGATTAGCGCATTGTCATTAGTACCGTATCGCATGGCCGTATATAGGCAATGAATGAGAATCGCGGCCTTTGTGACGCTTCGTAAAATACTACGAAACTCCCAACAAATCCGCGACTGCCGACGCGGCCCGGACGAAACTTAACACAGCCATATACAAACGGGATTGTTCGATCGCGCGATCGTTTCAAATCAATTCTCGTTAACCTATTTCCGATTCCCGCGCGTTCACACATTCACATCCCACTCCCTCCTTCGCGTTCTACATCGTAAATGATTTTTCATTTCAACGCACCGCTTCGCGGTCGGCCCCAGTCCTTTGATATGATCAGTGACCACGCCGTTGCCGTTTCCTCAGCACAAAGAACGTTGACGCGAGCGCAACCATCGAACATCCGCGCAACTCGGATTCCCTGTAAAAAGCCTCCGCCAACGTTGTCAGACTCGTATCGTTACCCTCAATTATACACTCGCCCGCGTTTCATTGCTAAGGCCGTATTCTCTAATGTCTGTTTACAGCCCCGTCTATGCAATAAGTAGCCCTTGCAGTTCTCGAAACGTATATCCCGGCCATACTACCGAGACGAAACGCGAAGGGGGGCAAACAGTATAACGTAGGAAAACAGGCCGGCCAATGAAGGAGGTTCATTCGGTATTTTTGAGCGCGTGCCGCGCACGCCGCCCTGGAGAACGCCGTCTCGCCGAGCGGAGCGGCGAGTCTTTCTCACTTTTACAGTCTCGTAAATCCTCGCGTACTCGTAAAGGTTCGTCAAAGTCTGGCTCTCTAATTCGTCGCGGCCATTGCCGACCCGTGCCTGAGCGATCGTCGCCCCGGGATGCATCGGAGGGATCGTAAAAAAGTTTGCGCAGGAGGGTAATTTCGCAAATCTCTCCCGCTCGCCGTTCTTTGGCCGCGCCGAGTTCGGAACCCGATAAATCCTTGTTTCGGATCGATCCCTTAGCGCGTCGCCGGGAGACGATTTTTTTTTTTTTTTTTTTTTTTTTTTTTATATATTTCGAACCTGCCCTAAAACTTGACGATCGGACGTACGCAGGTTGTTTGTGGGATTGATGCATATTGTTTTGCCAGTGGCGGTTGTTCGTGAAGGCTGTCGATGTGCAGATCCTTTTGAAGACATGTTTGCATCTAGATTGGAATGAAGTAGATTGTAAAAAGCTAGGGAAGAACTGGTTTTGTAATCCTATTATAAGGCAACTGCGTTGTGCCTAGTGTAGATAGGTATGCTGCGCCACGTAGACGTCGACCGAATATTCGTGGCAGATCTTAGCGGAAATCTTTATGTAGACGGAGTCCGGACCAAATTGAAATTAATTGGCAAATATAGAATTACGGAAGGATCTGTTATTGTAAAACAACGAGTTGACACACTCGCTGTACCAAATCAAAATATTCGCGGCAATCGATGTCAATTTTGATAAGTCACTTTAGGGATTGGTGAAACGAAAATGTTTTGTGAATCTTCTCGCTGGCTATTGACAGAATCGTTATATTTGCAGATTGACGTTGACCGATGGTTAACAAGATATGAAATGGAAGTTATATGACTACAAATTCGCGCGCCCGTAAATCTGTCCGTTCACATCTATAAATATGTCTACTCGTTGATCCGCGCGTTTATGGGTACCTATATCTGTTCGCGAATATTCAATATTTATGAAACACTCGTTTCTATATCCCATTGTATATTCCTACGGTAGAATTATCCGTGTCTTGCGCGCCACGTTTCTAAACTTCCGGGCGAACAAATACATTCACACAATTAATTATCCACAAATCCATGCTTGAACGATTTAATACACCTATGACCTATGCACGGATTTCCACAATGACCCAGTAACACATCCCTCGCACAAACTTACGCAACCTTCCAGACTACTTTCTACCCTGACAACGTTACCTACTCGTATAATACCGACAAAACGTTCGCTGTCCTAAATATCCAGTTTCGCGAATGATCTGACGCGAACTTAATCAACGCTTCAGAACCTCTTCCACTAATGCCGAGACTGACACCCGACGCGGATGTGTATCGGGAAACGAATCGATTCTGGCCCAGTTGGTCGCCAAGAGAGGGTCTCTTTATCCGCATTGATATCTTGTCACGATAAATCATACGCATCCCATTCAGCCCGGAAGACGGGCCCGCGATTTATCGCCACCCTGCTTACGCATTCTGCTACCTTCAAAAGCCGTTCGGCACTTCTCGAGAATACTTTCCGCCTCTTACGAGTCATTGCATTTCCCCCTTGTCCCGCCGCCCGTCCCACCACTCGCGTCCCTGATTCTATTCGAATGGGTACTTAGCGACAGAAAGGGTATCCCGCGCGACGATAATAATCGACCTCCTTTCTTTCCGCTCGTACGTTAACGTCAATTCTAATCATCTCGTCCCAGTGAGTTAACGTGACGCGCCATGTGATTGCGTTTGATATACGGCACCTGCGCGATAACTGGAACGAGAATCGGCTTAAGGCGATTTAATAAGAGTTCAGGGACCTGCGAGAGCTTAAACAGCATTGATGTTACGGGAACGGAACACGCGTGTCTTGGCTATGTAATCATGTGATTACTGCAAATAGAATCCAGCCTGCAGTAGCTGGAAACGATGCTATTGTATATCGCGGTAAATAATGATTATATAATATGGTGCCAATGAATAGATCTCAACGAAAACCGAATACTTTATCAATGACGCACATTAGAATCTATGTATGACAAGATCACATTCAATGGCCTCTGATCAGGTCCCGTTCCATAATTTCGTAGACTGCCCCTCGCGCACAATTTCTGAGTAGAAAGCTGTGCTATCTTGAATCATTCGTGCATATAAAAGTGTAAAGTTGTGGAGAAGTACTACGAAGAATTCCTGGCGACTGACGACTCGCTGAATGGTCGAAATATGCATCATGTGCAGGGGAATTTGCACGTGTGACGGGCGTCATCGAAAAGCGATGTTCCTCACTCTGGCGCGAAGTACGCGTGTAATTCGTCGTCGGAAAGTGTTCAAACGTAACTATTCCGTTCCCGGCGCGCCGTTGTGCTCTCGGAAGGGGGTGTAACGTCGTTCATTTCGCGTGATTTACGAACGACTCGCAATTGGGTAATGCCATCGTGAGGGAAGATTTAGGAGCCAGTCTGCCTAACGTAAGAGGGGTGGCAAAGGCGCGCGCGGGAACGGAAGACGAATAGAAGTCATTCCACTTTACCGTTTGAGTAGGTAACCGGTACGCGAAATAATGGGGTTGCAAATTATTCCATCGAGGATATTACTCGTTCGGCTGAGAAATTCTTGCGATCCCGGGCTTAATGAAACGACGCCAGACGTTGCGACGACGCCGCGTGTCAGGATGGAGCATCGCGAACAACGAACAGATGCGTAACAGTCACGAGAGTCTTTTTCGCAGAGTTGATCGAGGGATAGAGGAAACGGAATGTTCCGAATGAAGAGCAAACTCAATATCCACGGGATCGACGTAATATTGACGTAACTTTAGACCACGTGTGTGCACATTGCAACGCGGCCCTGTATATTCGTCGGGCATAGAGTGATTGATACGGTCGTGCCAAAATGGACGCGCAGAATCGATATCATATATTGCGCGCGGGCTGTGAGATTTACCTAGGTCTTCGAGCATTACGAGTCTGCGCAATGATTTTAATGTAGGTGTTACGTGACAGTAGTGCTTGAATGAGTTGAATCATTTCTTAAGTCACTGTCGTTAATTTAATGTGTAATAACGGTCCAACATCTACCATTACGTTGGAACCAACAAAACCCAAAGCATTTCTGGCAAATCTGTGGCGGCGTATAGAGAAATCATCTTTATTGGCCACACTGGCCGGAGTATATCGCGGTAGAAGTTCTCCGGGGAGCCTTTCTGGTTCGTTTCTCGGCAGCCGAATTGCGCTCGCCCATTCGGGAAAATGGATATGGTCTGCGCAATTTTTTTCGTACGCCGCTTTGTGGCACTGCCGGCAATTTGCATTCTAACGAGTTTCTCGAGGCCTCATCGAGGGCTCACCGACATTCTCGTTTGTCATTCGTAAATGACGTGTTTGCCTCAATTGCATCGCCGCTTTATTCGCTCTTCCTCTCCATCTTTCTTGCTATATGCTCCTCTCTTTTTATTTTCCTGTACCTCACTTATCTTCTCGGTTCAACTTTTTTGCTGTCACGTTTCTTTTCCGTCTCTCTCTGTCTCTCTCGTTTATTTAGACACTCATTGTGTGGATAATTTTCACGCAAAGAGTAGGCAAGTAATCGATGTTCGAACTAGTAGTTCTATCGTTTCGATGTTCCGTTGCGTTCAGTATCGACTTTTATCGACCAAGAGACGTTAGGCCATCGCACCCCTGCTAACTCCTTTTCGAGCCTTATCGACTATTTTCTCTGCGCTCGCAATCGATGCGACGACGTGTACTGCCTCGCTGTATTTTACGTGCATACGTGTATTTATCCGGTGACCGTGAGAATTTTCGATAAAATCTACTGTTATCTGACGCAAAATATTTTGGAACGCATTTAAAATACGACGCGTAGGCGGCACTGTCATTTGGCACTAATTACGTCGTTAACTGAGTAATAACAGTGCTCCGGGCGTGAGTATATAAAATTTAATTCCATTAATGATACGGCCTTACAAGGAATATTGCGCTTCTATATTCTCTCCTAGAGGTGCGCAAGATGGTACGCGCTACTGCCGACTGTACTAAAGTTGAGATTAATTGAGACTGTAATAAAACTGCGACTAATTAACACTGACATTAAGACTGGGACTGAATTTGCGATGAGACCTCAACTCAGACCCTGTTAAAACGGATGAATAAGGCACTCTTCTTTTGACTCTTCAGGTGTTAAATAAGATACGTTTGGTCGTGGCTTGAGAATCGGAGTTTCTCATCACTTTTCAGAATTTTCTACGCGATCGTCGAGTTGGCAAACTCGGCCGGTGGTGTCTCATGAATGTGAATTATTTTCTCTGTATCCTTTGTCATAAACGTTTCACGATAGACCAACACGGTCGGCGGAACATAATGAACAGTGCAGCGATTCAACGTGTTTTAAATATCATGAATGGAATTATAGCAAATTTTAATTCTTGTATTCCGAATGCTCACGTTGAGTCGAAATGATAACTACTGTTTGGAGTTAGCACGAAATAATATTCTTCCAGTCACAACCATATTTTAACACAACATTAACCAAACATTATATTACATTATATGTTACTTCAGTCCTTTTTTTTATCCAAGCTCATTCAGTTTCGTTGAGAACACAGAACTCAGCCAGGTGTAAAACATCTCGTCGAGAAAGTTCACTTTGCCTCTTTTCCACCCCTCCTCGAAAGTACAAATGACTTTCCGTTATTTTCGAAACGGCACGTTTTCCTCCACATTTCACTTTGTCTTCGTGCCACGATGCGCGTACATAAAAGGGTGAAGGGGTCTTACGTCTACAGGTCCCGGCGGATTTGCATAGAGCGCACATGAATGGGCGAATAAATCACGTCTTATTACGAATTTGTAGATGTCACGGCGCCGGAATGATTGCGTGGGTCGCGATGCACCATCGGAAAGAGGACATCGTTCGTGTGTGCGCGTCTGCCGGACGTTTCACAGTGTGCCAGCTTCGCTAATATGCGTGTATTCAAAAGACTTGAAATGCCGCATTTACGATTAAGTATATTAGGGCGCCCTCCATCTCCGCCACAGCCGTCCGAAAATATTCCTGCCCCGATATCTGCAGATAGGGTATTAAAATTTGCCCGTCTCAGCGTCTTGTATTCATGAGGTCTTTAACGTTTTTCATTACCGGAATACGGGGTAAAATAATACAACTGATTATGCGAAAAACGATTTTTTCTTTGAAAAACGTATATCAACGCGCACTAATTCATCTTGCCATTAGAATTCCTTTATCACTTTTGTAATGCTGATTATGAAGCGTCCGATACTTCAAATAATTCGAAAATAACTGATCATATTGAAGTGAGTACAGCGATCAGTATATCTTTACCTCCTGATAGCAACAACATAAGCACGATGACACTTTCACATTAAACAGAATACTTCCATTCATAAGGCGGTTATCAACTAAGTAGGCTCTATCGTTCGAATTCCGCTATTAGCCAGAAATTCTAGGCACCGAACGCCGCGTAGGTACGCCTAACGAGTAACGTGATTAATTAGCGTGATTGGCGGTACTGGCACGTCGAAGAGCTGACGTTCCGCGGACAGTCCGCGAAAAGCCAAAAATAAAGTACATCACGGAGGCCGGGCACGGACTGTTTCCCAATCAACGGGCCGATAACCGGCAGCCGCTAATCAGTCGAATGGCTGGCAAATGTCAGATCGCGCATAGTCGGGGGCGACGAAATCGTGTTCGAGATACATGCACGTTCGATCACCGAGCCCTCACGCTCGCCGACGAACGATGAAAACGCGCGTTGATGGTTCCGTGACGATCGACGCGCCTGGCTGCGCCTTGATTTGTGGTTCACCTACGGACCGATCGATTTTGCACAACCAACCGAAAGCTGGCGCATGCTAATATGTATTGCTCGAACTTTCCATCCGCGAGGCGGGATCGAAATCTTTTTGTATGTCGTCGCATATATTCTTTATGCGCGTCGCACGCGCATTTTGTCGCCTGATCAAAGCGGTGCTGTTCTACGCGTGATTCGAATTACGATGCAAATCTACAATATTCGTGCGTGACTACCTACCGACGCGAGGGATGAAAAAAATACGGTCTCCTAGCTGCGTATATTGTGAAAAGTTAATATGTCCGAATGAAGCGAAGCATAAATCTTATAGGGATGATGCGCACTATGTGCGCAAGACCAGCGGTCGAGTATATCTCTGTCGTGCAAATTTGATTACCAGCTCGTTTTGGGTCGTGTAACATTCGTGCTAAAAAGTAATTTCGCTGTCGCGCTGAATAGTCGAAATGCGTTCTACGCGCGGCAAACAAGTTCAACATAGAAACGAAAATAGCGAGCGAGCGGGCGAGAGCCGTGCAACGCAATTTGCCGGAGGGAGACATTTCGAAATTCTGCCTACAATCGTTTCCGCATTTCGCGGCCACGTTCCCATCATCCGGCGATACACACAAAACGAAAGAGGCCATAATCCGCGGGCTTACAGGGTTGTTTTGATTTCAATACTGTCGTTCGAGGGTATTCCCTCACGTGCACGCTTCACTGTTCTCTCTCCCTCTCTCTCCCTCCCTGTCTCTCGACTAGGCTCGACTTCCCTTGCATATCGGAAAATTTGCATTCTGCCGCGTAACTCCTGAGGCCCCGTTGCGCTCACTACCCTAGGATTTACGTTATTTCTCAGCTTCGTACGCGGCCCCGCGTCGTGCCGTTTCATAAACAAGAAACTTTCCCGTGACGCAGGTGGAATAGTGAAACGGGTCGAAGTGAAATCTTGCTCGCGAAGACAAACGATCGCGATGATATCGCGCCGCTTCTCCTCCTCTCTCTTTCTGTCTCTCTCTCTCTCTCTCTCTCTCTCTCTCTCTACCCCTTGCTATCGGATTCCCAACGTTACGCCCACCCACGCACAACAGGGACTCGATAGTACATCGCGAGTGGCTGTTTTTTTTCCCTCATGCTACCGCTCGCCGCTCTGCCTCGCAACAGAGTGAAACGATGAATTCAATCGGGCCAGCTGCGGAGCTCTCAATATGCTGCTACGATTTGATCGATTTGAGCAAGCGTTTCGGGGAATTTCTTGCCGGCGCGCCACGCGTCTCGTGTCGGTATACTCTTGATTGGAACGCTGATTGGCGGAATTCTGCTAATTTTATTCGGAGTTTCGCTACCTTTGTGTTTTTTTTTGTCCACGAGCGTCAAAGTTCCCCGTCAGACGAATATCTGCGAACGGCTCGCGCAAAGCGAGAATCTCACGTGCCGTTCGTCCCCTTCCGCAACAATTATACCTCGATGCCAGAGAGAATCGCGGTCGATCTTAGACCGTAGTAAGTAAGCGATTCCCGCGAAATGCGATCATATAGATGGAGAAAAATGGTTGGGCATGGGCATTTGTCATGCTGGAACGTCGAACGCTCCCCGCAAGGGGAAATGGAGGGGGGGGGGGGGGGGGACGTCGTAGCAGAAGAAGGAACTTAATATCGGCGGGCAGCGGTCCGAGACGTGTTTCACATTTTACCGCGTCAGCAGTGTGTCCCCCGGCGCATGCCCACGTCCAATTAAAGCGTCACGATCATGTCGATACGGAGAATGAGCGACGCGCGATCATTTCGAGTCGTGGGATCGGGCTTCGGTCGTCATACGAGGAATATCTCGTGCATCGTTTGCGAAGTGGAGCGAGAACAGGTTTCGTTTAACGAACTCACCTTGCTCGCTCCCCGTTTATCTGTTTGCCTCTACCTACCTCCCCTCCTTCCTCCTGTCGATGTCGCTTCTCCTTCTTCGTCGTGCTCGCGCGCGCGCGCGCCTCGTGGCGGTTCCATGGAAATGGAGTAATAATTTCTGGTACGCCCATATCGACGTAAGGCCCCCCGTACGTTTGTTTTAGCGACGTGCACGGCCGCGCGCCGGGGCATAACTTTCGTTATCGCGGCCACGCAGCGATGAATCACGTTTTGCCAGGCGCAACAACCCGACCGACCGACGGACCTATCGGCAGCGCCAACATTACAGCGATGCCGTCTGACGTGTAGTCAGGAGGCGACAGCCTCGAGAGCTATGTTCCGGCCGGTCGATCCGTTCACTGCACTTTTGCACTTTCGGTCTAGGTCCCGCTCGCAATCGCGTCGAGCGTCAAGAACAGCGTTTATTACTGACGGCGGACTTTTATGCCTTTATTGAAGAGATAAACGACGTTCTGGTGGGCGCTTTCGTGGTCAGTCGAGATCCTCGAAATTCGTACGTTCAGTCCTTGGAAAGATCCAGTCGTCGGGATCCACTGGGATTCCATCGCACGTTGCTGCATCGATCGACTAGGATCTGCTTTTTCGAGACGTCCGACGAACGACGAGTGTGTATTGCATAGTGTTACGTGGCAAGACGTATACGTACGGTGCCCGCCAGTTCGGAAGAAGAGGGAGTGGAGAATGAACGATTTTCCGTAGAAGGCCTTGAACGATCAATTCTCTCCCCTCCGCAGGGTCGCGGACATAAATGAAGTTATCGGCGTAAGAAGCACGCACACCGTGACAGGCGCGGTTTGTTCATGGAATATTGCCGTGCATTACGTACGGCGCACGTCGAAACGGGCCAACGATTCTCGTTACCGCGAGTCTACGAGAGATCCCGCTGACTCACTGCAGAATTCGTTCGAGAATCATCGCGGACATTAATTGCCGGCGAAACGGTATTTTCTGAAACGTCGAGTTAATACCGCAATATCGTTGCGGCATTGTCTGAGGTAACCGAAGTCATCCGGGTACGTAGAATGTGGCAGCGGTGATGCATCACCGTCGTACACGAGAGTCAGTCCGGCGAGTCGTCATGCAACAAGCTTAACGAGGGTTCCCACTGGGCTGATCAGTTTTTATGAGATCTACGAGCTCCAGGGCCGCCACGATGGATTAATATCATTAGCGGAATCGAGGCGCACTTTCGGGCACGGCCTTTCTAACTGGTTCACCACTCGGTCGCACGATCCACTCGCTGCGTACAAATATGCTTCCGAACCTTGTTCAACCCGTGCGTTTTATAGTTGTAGCGCGGAATTATTTCTATGAATATGTGTCACAGCCACGATGCTGTTATTCGCCACAATTTATAAGCGCTCTGATGCGAAACTGTTGATCCAATGCTCGGCTAATGAATCGTAATGCTACGTTCTCTACAGTAAATATTCGATTCTGAGAAATTATCTTAAAATTCAGTAAGTTCTTACGTAACACCTTCCGTGTAGAACTACGCGTTTTCAAACTCTGTTACATAGAGCCCGTCAAGTAAAAGATCCACGTGGGTGGGTAGTTCGTTGATGTAGGGCGACAAGATGGCAGGTAGATCCTGAATAGATAATGCTCGCCACGATGAAGATCTCATCAGTTCCGCGTAATTACCCTCCCACGCTGAAGCTGTCTGCGAAAGGTTGTTACACGTACATACGTGATAGCCGTCTTATCTCTTGTAGCGGCGCAGTGGCTTTTCGACTGTGCGCGCCGGTTCCGCTCCACATACACCCCCACGTATGTTTTCGTGAAACTTCGCGAGCTTTCTACAGGCTGTGCAATCTTCGAAGATACCTATTCTCGGTGGCCGAGAGGTCAGGCTGCGCCAACTTTCTCGTCGACTCGTCGTTGCAAGGCGATCTCTTTAACCCTCCCGTGCTAAAGTTCCAAGTACGTGCCCTTCTCTGGTCACATTATTGCGTGCAATATAAAAGATGGATCAGTTTCCAACGTTCCAAGAGTCATTTCCGATTGTTCGTATCATGTGGGTTTCTAAGTGTACCCAATTTTTTCGTTGTACTATGTGCATCTTTTGTGCGTGCTATCGACATCGGTCAGTATTTATAAGCTTAATCCGCATCCGTAATGTGTTCCTTTTCATGAGAGACGGTCGGCGTGAAATTCGATTTGCACTTCTTAAGAGACCTCGGACTCTAATCTCGCGTCTTTGAATTTGACACGTTTGATGATGCTTCTGGCGGTGAGATACCCGGGGCGCTTTGGATTTCTCGACGAGGCGGCCGGGCCACTCGCAGGCTCGGAATTATATCGCGAGATTTCAAAAGGGGCCGGTCTCGAGGGCGGACCAATTCCCCCCCGGTAGAGTGCTCTCTGTTTAAAGTGCTCCGCATAAAGAAGTAGACAGGGATATACTAGACCGCTGTCTTCCTTCGGGGATAAGCCAGAAAATTTAAGGCCGTACGAAAATCATCCCGACCCGTCGAATTAAGTTGCCCGAGATGCGTAAAACCGGCGAATTGGATGGTTTCGATGAATGTTTAAGGAGCGAACGGTGAAGAAGCAGAGTGCGGGCTCGTACATTCAATGATATTTGAACTTCGCAAAGCGTGGATCTTATGATTTTTAATATGCGCCCACCCCCTGCATCCGTAAACTTTGCGAGATGAAAGTTATCTAATTGTTGGATTTGCCCGTTCGTAAGTTTTCAGAACGGGGACCGCTTTGGCGTTTAGCAACGATTCTACTTAAAATTCCCCGCTGCAGACGGCGTTCGCAGTGCAGCAACGACGGAAATTACAAATTGATTTAACAGCGTCTCCACGTCGAGAGTCTGCCGCGCGTGAGAGAGGGCTTTGTTATTGGTCCCGAAACGTTCGCCTGCATATTTCACCTCGCGTCTCTCTCTCTCTCTTCCACTCTCTCGTTGTCTCTCTTCCGTCTCTCGATATGAGACCGTAGACTCGGGGCACAAACGATTTCGCGGTAACTTCGCCAAAAGTTTGCCCGTGGGAAGCAAATCTTTGTCGAAGCGACTATTCAAACGGCCCTTTATAGCGAACGAGCAACGAGTGGAAGGAAGTTTACACACAGTTCGTACAAACAACTGGCAGCGGTGTTTCCACCGGTCTTTTCGGACGAAACTCTGCGCCGCGATTCGTCAGATCCGCCACCCTGGCAATCCAGAGAGACTGCCGGCCAATTCTCCACTCCGCGCCGCCGCCTTTTTTCTCGCCCCGTCTTCTCTGCCGGCATCGCCACTTTCTAGCGAGGCGCGTAAAGAAATTCTTTAACTACCCCCGTAAGCATCGCGTCGAAGGTGTGCGCGTCTTAATCGTTATTAAGGGCATCTGATATAATGCTGGCGAAAGGGGGTCCGAAGACTAAGAATGACGCGCTAAAGGCTCGGATCAGTGGTCTCAAGCTGGGTACGCACCGGGCGAGCATGCGAGCCTCGAGCCTCTCACACACTCAAATAATGATGTCTGTATAAGGCCTAAGTCTTTCATTGTGTAAGGCTCGGGCACGAGCCGTGTTTCCTCTCTTGTCTCTCCCCATCCCGCAGCCCCTAGTCTTTGCCCAGTCGAGTATCGCAGGATGCTACTGACACACCCAAAACACGATGTCGGTGTACTTTTTGCGCGTGTATACGTGCATCGCGTGGATGCTCGCCGGCGATCCACCGCCGATGGAAAGCATGCGAGCCTTTCCCAGTCTCCCGTGCTTTGGTTCCGAAATATTTTCCAATTGGATACTGAACACACTATTTTTATACAATAAAGTAGGAAATGACATTTTTTTTTATCATACAAAGTAATTATCAAACATAATTACGTAAGTCAGTTTTAATGACGAAAAACCAAAAACAGTAATAATAAACATCGAAAGTATAGTAATGAAGGAAAATAAATTATTGCCTCATATTTATCCGGTAACACTAAATTGTCGCTATAATCGTCCCATTAACAATAGAATACAATTGCAGCGTCTTATTTTATCAATGTTATACTATTTCGAGTGCAACAAATGCGAACAACTTCTTATAACAGTTCGTTGAATTGAAATGTGGAGACGTAGCGGTTCAATCGTGTCGTTAAGCTGTCTAAAAGTATTCCGGTTATCTGTGCTATAAATGCGTATATTTTCTTCTATTTCAAAATTGTGCCAAATTACATGCACGTATGGTAACCGGACTTGAACTCACTCTTGAGTCCGCAGGGGAAGGGATTCAGACAAAGGATTGAGATTAGATAGGTCGCCATGGGGGAAGGTATATTGAAACATTGTAACAGAATATACTTACGCATTATAAATTCACATTTTCTGACCAAAGTGCATAATTAGTAATAATATAGTTGCAGTTACAATAATAATAAACAATACATTGAACAACGTCTCATATTCATCCATGGTTAATGTTCAATTATCTGTGGCATTATTTGAAATAGGCGCGCATACGGTGGTATCGGATGCATGGACTGATGGGTGCGATGAGCGAGAATGCGTGTGCGTGACTGAAAGTGTGTGCGTGACCGAAAGTGTGTGAGTGGCGCAGAAAGATTCGTATATACGTGAGCATTGCGTCACCTAGGTCCGCTGAGGCTCGGGCAGGCTCGGGGTTCGGCTACCGTACGCCAGTGATAGCAGATCTGGCACGAAAACACCGTTGGTGTTTTTTGGGTGGGGGAAACCACGGCAAGTGTGCGTGCGTGTCCGTGAGAGCTGCGCGCGTCGTTTCTCGCCGAATCGCGCTCGGCTTTGAGAGAAGGACGGAACCATGCTGCGTCCTCTTTCAACCAGCAACGCGCGTTGCGTCTTTGTTCGACATGCAGTCGCGGCGTCGCGTCTTCGTTCCGCACACAGGCCGGTGACAGTGGTGCCAGATTTCGCATAAGGCATCGCACGTATCATTGCGTTCTTTCAGCCGGAAGGCAAATCGGGCACCACCGCTGTGAGCAGAGCGCGATCCAGAGAAAAGTGAATCGAGCAGAGTTTGGGATTGACTCGTCGTACTCATCGTCGCTCGTCGACGCGGTTTTTGTTCGTTCGTTCGCGCCTAGCCATGGTTCAATTTTTTTTCACAGAATAATTTGTTTTTTTAATTATTCATCACACGGCATCAAACGATATTCATTTAAAAATATTTTATTACTTACTACGGATAGTTTTTAATATTTTGTCAGCGGAATAGATGTGTCGTATTGGTTTATAATAGATATGGGCAAAATATATATTTCATAAATTTTGGTTTCAGTAACATTAATCTTTCTGTGGTAGTAATAAATGAGAAAGTATATAATAAATGTCAATTATTGCGTATTATGCATTAACCGTGAAACAAGTAATAGGAGCACTTCTTGCACTAGAACGTTCTGAGGGATCTTACTAACACGCGATTTTAACACACGACAGCGTACGTCAGGAAGAATTTGCTTGACACGACGCGACGACGGTGCGAATGTTTTTATGAGTTGTTCTCTATGATTTGTTCTGCATGATTTCTTTTCTAAATAGAAGGTGATCAAATTGTGTATATATTCTAACAGTTCTCAGCAAGTCCCATCACATTGATTTGAGACGTTTTTCTTACTTCGCACGTTTAGTTTAAGAACGCTCTCCCCATTTCGTGAAAGAAAAAGTTGTTCGGTTGAAGGCAATTCACCGTTCATACTGTAATCCATATGTACGTCCATTGTCGCATTCTGCCCACGAAATGTCGCAACGTGCGTATTGTCAAAGAAGGCATGATAAAACAGGACAATAATAACAAAATCCCTGTGAATTGAAAACCGAAACTTTCATTGTGCCGCTCCCGACCGACCGCGGGTCGCAGTTGGACTAATTGAAATATCTGAAAAGTCTAACCATTCTTAGCACGTATTTCACGTACGTACTAGAAATGATTCCCCCGGAACTGTAACCGACTTTTCCAATGTCATTTATTCATCATTATGTACGATATGTATTACATTTAAATGCACATGTACAGGGTGCACAGGTTGTGATAGTCAGCTTTGTTCCTGTAAACGGTAAGTATTACACAAAATTATACAGGAAAGGGTTCGATGGGTTCGTAATATCTATATTCTACGAGACTTCATTCAATTCGAAAGTGCAACGCCGCACCCGACAAATGCAAATGCGTATGTAAGGTTTCTGTTTATAAAATTTAAGATACGTGGACTTCCACGCCACCCATGAGGTGCCACGACTAGCGCGTTCGGTTTTTTAACGTGGACCGTCGCCTATAGCCCTATTGTACCACATTTTATGATAATCATACAGCGTGCGGCATTACCTCTGTCCACTTTGAACGACGGAGATATTCAAGGTGGACAGAGTTATTGCCCCACGCTGTAGAATTAAGGGTTAGAAAAGAAACGAGAGGAATTTTTTTTTTTTTTTTGTTAATTTTATTTCATATTAATGTTGACATTGTATTTTTGTGTGGCGCCCCCCCCCCCCCCCGCCGCTGGCGCCACCACACAAAAATGCTCTCATTTCTTTTCTAACCCTTACTTCTACAGCGTGGGGCAATAACTCTGTCCACCTTGAATATCTCCGTCGTTCAAAGTGGACAGAGGTATTGCCGCACGCTGTATGATTATCATAAAATGTGGTACAATAGGGCTATAGGCGACGGTCCACGTTAAAAAACCGAACGCGCTAGTCGTGGCACCTCATGGGTGGCGTGGAAGTCCACGTATCTTAAATTTTATAAACAGAAACCTTACATACGCATTTGCATTTGTCAGGCAGAGCCGGATCTAGGGCCTTAAACCCTTGAGGCAAAAGGCCAAATATGCGCCCCCATTTGCTAAATGTTTCCCTATAACTAAGCAAATAGAACAATTTAAAAAAGAATAATATTAAAATTGATTAAATTTCAAAACACAACATTAACTTCATAATTTTTTATTCTAACGGGTCCAATATTTAAAATTGCACTTTCCTTGCTTTAACTGAAGCAAATTCATCAATTACTGACTCATAATTGATAGTTTTACATAGATTGATAATGTTGCTATATTTGTTTCGTTTTGTTAAGCGCTCACGCAACTCTTATACTTAACAGAACGACATTTTTGCGCCCCTTGTATTTTAAACTTGAGGCAAGAGCCTCATTCGCCTCGCCCTTAATCCGGCTCTGTTGTCGGGTGCGGCGTTGCACTTTCCAATTGAATGAAGTCTCATAGAATATAGATATTACGAACCCATCGAACCCTTTCCTGTATAATTTTGTGTAATACTTACCGTTTACAGGAACAAAGCTGACTATCACAACCTGTGCACCCTGTACATGTGCATTTAAATGTAATACATATCGTACATAATGATGAATAAATGACATTGGAAAAGTCGGTTACAGTTCCGGGGGAATCATTTCTAGTACGTACGTGAAATACGTGCTAAGAATGGTTAGACTTTTCAGATATTTCAATTAGTCCAACTGCGACCCACGGTCGGTCGGGAGCGGCACAATGAAAGTTTCGGTTTTCAAGTCACAGGGATTTTGTTATTATTGTCCTGTTTTACCATGCCTTCTTTGACAATACGCACGTTGCGACATTTCGTGGGCAGAATGCGACAATGGACGTACATATGGATTACAGTATGAACGGTGAATTGCCTTCAACCGAACAACTTTTTCTTTCACGAAATGGGGAGAGCGTTCTTAAACTAAACGTGCGAAGTAAGAAAAACGTCTCAAATCAATGTGATGGGACTTGCTGAGAACTGTTAGAATATATACACAATTTGATCACCTTCTATTTAGAAAAGAAATCATGCAGAACAAATCATAGAGAACAACTCATAAAAACATTCGCACCGTCGTCGCGTCGTGTCAAGCAAATTCTTCCTGACGTACGCTGTCGTGTGTTAAAATCGCGTGTTAGTACGATCCCTCAGAACGTTCTAGTGCAAGAAGTGCTCCTATTACTTGTTTCACGGTTAATGCATAATACGCAATAATTGACATTTATTATATACTTTCTCATTTATTACTACCACAGAAAGATTAATGTTACTGAAACCAAAATTTATGAAATATATATTTTGCCCATATCTATTATAAACCAATACGACACATCTATTCCGCTGACAAAATATTAAAAACTATCCGTAGTAAGTAATAAAATATTTTTAAATGAATATCGTTTGATGCCGTGTGATGAATAATTAAAAAAACAAATTATTCTGTGAAAAAAAATTGAACCATGGCTAGGCGCGAACGAACGAACAAAAACCGCGTCGACGAGCGACGATGAGTACGACGAGTCAATCCCAAACTCTCCTCGATTCACTTTTCTCTGGATCGCGCTCTGCTCACAGCGGTGGTGCCCGATTTGCCTTCCGGCTGAAAGAACGCAATGGTACGTGCGATGCCTTATGCGAAATCTGGCACCACTGTCACCGGCCTGTGTGCGGAACGAAGACGCGACGCCGCGACTGCATGTCGAACAAAGACGCAACGCGCGTTGCTGGTTGAAAGAGGACGCAGCATGGTTCCGTCCTTCTCTCAAAGCCGAGCGCGATTCGGCGAGAAACGACGCGCGCAGCTCTCACGGACACGCACGCACACTTGCCGAGGTTTCCCCCACCCAAAAAACACCAACGGTGTTTTCGTGCCAGATCTGCTATCACTGCCGTACGCACCGGCCGAGAATCGGCTCGGGGCTCGGCTCGCCCGGTGCGTACCCAGCTTGAGACTTGGCACCCGAGCACCATTGGTGCTCGACGGAGTGGGGATACGGAAAAGTATGCGTGCCTTGTCCGTGAGAGTTGCGCGCGCCGTTTCTCGCCGAATCGCGCTCGGCGTGGAGAGAAGGACGGAACTATGCTGCGTCTCTCTTCCACCAACGTCGCGTGACGTCACGTATCGTGACGACACGTAAGAAGGATAGAACTATGCTCCGTCCCCTTTCAACCAACATCGCGCGTTGCGTCTTTGTTGGACACGCAGTCCCGGCGTCGCGTCTTCGTTCCGCACACAGGCCGGTGACAGTGGTGCCAGATTTCGCATAAGGCATCGCACGTACCATTGCGTTCTTTCAGCAGGAAGGCAAATCGGGCACCACCGCGTTGAGCAGAGCGCGATCCAGCGAAAAGTGAATCCAGGAGAGTTTGGGATTGACTCGTCGTCGCTCGTCGACACGTTCGAGTTCTTTTTATCGTAGGTTCGCGGCCAGCCATGATTCCATTTTTTTTCGCAGAACAACTTTTTTTTAATTATTCATCACACGGCAACAAACGATATTCATATAAAAAAGTTCAGTACTTACTACATATAGTTTTTAATATTTTGTCAGCGGATCAATTTTATCACATTGATTTGAAACCTTTTTCTTACTACGCACGTTTAGTTTAACAACGCTATCCTCATTTCGAGAAAGAAGAAGGTGTTCCTTCTTTGGCAATGCACCATGCATACTGTAATCCATATATACGTCCATTGTCGCATTCTACCCACGAAATGTTGCAACGTGCGTATTGTCAAAGAAGGCATGATAAAAGACGACAATAATAGCAAAAACCATGTCAATGGAAAACCGAAACTCACATTGTGCCGCTCCCGACTAATTGAAATATCTGAAAAGTCAAACCATTCTGAGCGCGGATTTTACGTACCTACTGCAAATTATTTCTCCGGGACTCTAACTGACTTTTCCAATGTCATTTATTCATCATTAATTTGCAACCAATTGTACGATATGTATTACTTTTAAATGCACATGTACAGGATCCACAGGTTGCGCTAGTCAGCTTTTTTCCTGTAAACGGTAAGTATTAGACACAATTACAGAGGAAAGGGTTCAATGGGATCGTAATATCTATCTTCTACGAGACTTCATTCTATTGAAAAGTCCAACGCTGCACCCGACAATTGCAAATGCGTATGTAAGGTTGTAGTTTATATAATTTCAGATACGTGAACTTCCACGCCACCCATGAGGTGCCACGACTAGCGCGTTCGGTTTTTTAACGTGGACCGTCTCCTATAGCCCTATTGTACCACATTTTATGATAATCATACAGCGTGCGGCAATACCTCTGTCCACTTTGAACGACGGAGATATTCAAGGTGGACAGAGTTATTGCCCCACGCGTAGAAGTAAGGGTTAGAAAAAAAATAATGTTCTCATTTCTTTTCTAACCCTTACTTCTACGCGTGGGGCAATAACTCTGTCCACCTTGAATATCTCCGTCGTTCAAAGTGGACAGAGGTATTGCCGCACGCTGTATGATTATCATAAAATGTGGTACAATAGGGCTATAGGCGACGGTCCACGTTAAAAAATAATGTTCTCATTTCTTTTCTAACCCTTACTTCTACGCGTGGGGCAATAACTCTGTCCACCTTGAATATCTCCGTCGTTCAAAGTGGACAGAGGTATTGCCGCACGCTGTATGATTATCATAAAATGTGGTACAATAGGGCTATAGGCGACGGTCCACGTTAAAAAACCGAACGCGCTAGTCGTGGCACCTCATGGGTGGCGTGGAAGTTCACGTATCTGAAATTATATAAACTACAACCTTACATACGCATTTGCAATTGTCGGGTGCAGCGTTGGACTTTTCAATAGAATGAAGTCTCGTAGAAGATAGATATTACGATCCCATTGAACCCTTTCCTCTGTAATTGTGTCTAATACTTACCGTTTACAGGAAAAAAGCTGACTAGCGCAACCTGTGGATCCTGTACATGTGCATTTAAAAGTAATACATATCGTACAATTGGTTGCAAAGTAATGATGAATAAATGACATTGGAAAAGTCAGTTAGAGTCCCGGAGAAATAATTTGCAGTAGGTACGTAAAATCCGCGCTCAGAATGGTTTGACTTTTCAGATATTTCAATTAGTCGGGAGCGGCACAATGTGAGTTTCGGTTTTCCATTGACAGGGTTTTTGCTATTATTGTCGTCTTTTATCATGCCTTCTTTGACAATACGCACGTTGCGACATTTCGTGGGTAGAATGCGACAATGGACGTATATATGGATTACAGTATGCATGGTGCATTGCCAAAGAAGGAACACCTTCTTCTTTCTCGAAATGAGGATAGCGTTGTTAAACTAAACGTGCGTAGTGAGAAAAAGGTTTCAAATCAAGGTGATAAAATTGATCCGCTGACAAAATATTAAAAACTATATGTAGTAAGTACTGAACTTTTTTATATGAATATCGTTTGTTGCCGTGTGATGAATAATTAAAAAAAAAATTTTCTGCGAAAAAAAATGGAATCATGGCTGGCCGCGAACCTACGTAAAAAAGAACTCGAACGTGTCGACGAGCGACGACGAGTCAATCCCAAACTCTCCTGGATTCACTTTTCGCTGGATCGCGCTCTGCTCAACGCGGTGGTGCCCGATTTGCCTTCCTGCTGAAAGAACGCAATGGTACGTGCGATGCCTTATGCGAAATCTGGCACCACTGTCACCGGCCTGTGTGCGGAACGAAGACGCGACGCCGCGACTGCGTGTCCAACAAAGACGCAACGCGCGATGTTGGTTGAAAGGGGACGGAGCATAGTTCTATCCTTCTTACGTGTCGTCACGATACGTGACGTCACGCGACGTTGGTGGAAGAGAGACGCAGCATAGTTCCGTCCTTCTCTCCACGCCGAGCGCGATTCGGCGAGAAACGGCGCGCGCAACTCTCACGGACAAGGCACGCATACTTTTCCGTATCCCCACTCCGTCGAGCACCAATGGTGCTCGGGTGCCAAGTCTGAGACCACTGGCTCGGATACCTGGCACCGAGTGACGGTAAACTATGAATAACTGCGTAACTTTGCCGCTCGCAAATATTTTTCTATCCAAGTTTCACTTGAGTTCGGAATTTCTAAATGGATAAACAACGCGCTGCTGAACTCCTCCTCCCTGCTACGTTCGCGCTCTGCGTACGCATTGAAGACTGCTACGTGATTCGCCTCTTACCGTCGCCGGCGGTAACTCCTCTTAATGTCCTCCGCTACGTTAGGCCCCAACTCGATCTCCTCTTTGTGGATTTCGCATTTTTCCGATCACGTTACAAGCGGGCTTCCTTCGCGCACTCACGTAACCCATGCTTCCGTAAATGTAAAATGACTCTAGCTTGTATGTATCACGTGTACCCAGATCGGCAGTACCGTTACTAACGAGTTTAAATCCGACCGTACCCGAGTCAGCGGGCGTTTATTCTCGGCTCGTTAAGCGGCGTCCTCGAAAAATTCGATAATATCCCGACGGGGTGTCGCCGATTTCATTCTCTGTCGCACATTATACGGTTACTAATGTAACATGTTGTATATCGCCGGTAGAGATCTCAGTGTTCCTTAAAGTACCGGTAAATCGAGCGAACTATCGATCGAACGTCATTGCCTCTCGCCACTTATGCAAACTACGTTAACTTGGCGTATCTATATCTCATAGATATGCCGTCCGATAGTGCACAGCCAGTGCGTCTTATAAAAAGAGACGGTTCCTGTTAACGAGCCACTTTCATGCATAAATTTACTTAAACAACGCGTTCTGTTGAAGAACGAAAAAAAAAAGCAACGAAAACGTTGCAATATACCGGATGTTTGAAATCGGCAATAAGTATCCACCGCCCGACGCGGTTTCGTTGTTCCGTAACAGTCAGGCAGCGTAATTAGGTGCCGCGCGGGAGGTTCAACATTTATACATTTATGCATCGCGGCGCGTGCGCCCGGCGAAGTCAGCATAAACGGGGCGAGCGGGAATTTTCATCGGCCTCTGAAGAATACGGGATATCGTATTTTCGCGTCTCTCGTAATTAGTCCGCGCGGCGGGCGCAGTTGCAGAAATTCAATTAAAATCGTGCGATTTTACGCAGCGATGCGAACCGACGCCGGTCAAGCGTAATATCAGTAACACGTAACGTGCTAAACACCCGTCGTCCAATAAAATTCTCGATCGCCCCGTAACCTCCCGATCGCGGATGCAATACGAGGAAATAACGCGAGTTTCGCGAGCGCCGAACGGTATCGTACGCAGTCAGCCCCGCGGTCGCTCGCATATATCGCGATAAAAATGAGGAGGTGTGGTAGGGTGGCGCGGGTGAAATCTTCGCGACACTCTCGCGGATACGACGATTTGACCCCGCACGAGGTGGCCGCGGTGGTAATAAAGAAAATTACGCCCGGCCAACGAGCGTATCGACGGAAAGCAATCGGTTGGGTATTACCGCAAACATCGAATGGGGCAGTCAATCCTGCTTCCGAGCGAAATTCGCCCCGCTGCGCAACCGTTCGCCGGCGTTGCCTGGCATAAGTTTCGTGCAAACTGTGTTTGGGCGTTTCGAGTTTATCCATCGAGCTACCTCGTTCCTTCTCCTTTCTCGTCTCTCTCTCTCTCTCTCTCTCTTCCTCGCCAACTTCTTGTGTCGCTTTCCGCTCTTTTCCATCTCCTCGCGCTCTCTCTCTTTCTCTCTATAGCTCTCCTTCTAGAGACCCCGTGGAAGTTGAACGTCAGACGTTCCTCCCGATTTATTCTCTCCCTACCGGCGCTCCCACGTCGGCCAGGTTCGGGGGAAACAAAGCTTTGGACTTCCGGTTGGGCGGCACGTAAATCCCGCTCCATGGAGGAAAGGCGTCTCAGTGTTATCGAGAGATATAAAGATGGAGTCGCTTGCGAGACCGACGGAGAGAATGAGGGAGGCGAGCCGGCGAAGGCGGGAGAGTGGAAGAGAGAGAGGAGAGGGGCGCAGGATTGAAAGCAGAGCCAGAAATCTTTCGCGAAATGCGTCGCGACGGTGCCGCTGTTTATCGCCGTGGACATCTTTATGCGATGCAGTCACGTCGTAATTCGGGCTCGCGCTCCCTTCCCGTGGCCTTATTGCAGCCGTGTAAATTCTCGTTGGAGAGTTATACGCGAGGGCCGCTACCGAGAAGTGGATTTCTAAACTCCCCCGCTCGCTACTTATTCCGCCGTACGTTTTCCACGCTTTTCACGCCTTTGTTCCTGCCGACGTGACGTCGCGATTATTAACGCGTATGAGTTTTCTGCGTTCGACCGTGCTGAGTGCACGTCTTATGTTTTATCTGCGCGCTTAAATGGACTACAGTGGATTGTCATTGTTATCTTATACGACCGTCGTCGTTCTCAAACGCGTACGCTCGCTGAAAACGTATGCGGTCGGGAGAAGTGGAATGTGTAGTATTTCAATTCCGTATTTGCAATGTCCATATTGATCTTACGGCAAGGTCGGGCGGGAAGGCTCCAGAAGAGACCGAAATGTTAAGAGCGCATTGACGTTCGACCCATCTTCCACGCGTGTTATGAAATTTACATGATGTACACAGCGTCGTATATACATACATATATTTACTCACGTACCCTATGGTAGCAAACATTAAATACATATACGTACTGTTATCCGCGCCTATGTGCGTCCCGTACTCGCTACGGATCGAAGCTGCGCAAATTGCACGAGACACAGTGTGTGCGAGAGGGAAATGGCGAAGTAAAAGGAAAAGAGGTAGAGAGAGAGAGAGAGAGAGAAAGAGAAAGACGCCTCTGTGGCGAGGCGCTACTTGAAATTTTCAAGCAAAGAATGATTTACGAGGAAGCCCTGACCTCGCCACTAGTCGACTCTCGACGCATTCGAGAAGCATACATTTTAATCTTAGTCACACACGCATCGACGGCGCACACGAACGTGAGCGGACAGAGGATTTTCGATCCGTACGCCAGGATCTACCGTGTCTCTTTCGCTACCTGCACCATCCTGTCGAGGGTGTCCGGTGAGTACACTCCTGCTTCTAACGAGAGGTGTCAAGTCGGTCCTTTGAATTTTATGAAACACCGTGCCCCAGCAGGAAATAAGATGAGCAGAAGGTGCGCGTGAGAATGGGACAGCTGACTCAGCGGAAGAGAGAGAGAAGAGAGGCAAGAAGAGAGAATGCGAGAAAGATTTGTGACCGGGCAGAGAAATATTTATTGTTCCTTTGCACTCCTCACTGATGCCTGGCTAAATCACTACGTCATACCGCGGCAAAGGTCTTCCGCATTATTTGCGAACGGATCATGCGTGACAGAAGTCGTTTTTAGTCGTTTTCAGTTCTCCATTAATTTCCACTGACAGACTGGCATTTTAAATGATTGCCGTCCGACGCCAATAGGCTCTCGGACTAATTTTCCAGACGCTACAATGAAGTCCTCTTTTTCCATGGATTAATTGTTATCCCCGGACTTTTGGCGACTTTTTGCATGGAAGTTTATCTGCTTATGCTGGCAGCGCGAGTGCATTATGCGCGTTCGTACGCCTGCTCTCGCGACTGCCGGCGACATTTAACAAGTTCAGCGCTGTTCAGGCCGGAACTAACTCGTTTCTGTGTCATACGTTGGCGTTTATTCAAGCATGCCGCGACAATGAGTATTTCCGTAACGAACTCGCACTTGCATGCATTAACGTCGCTGTTGTTCCCGGATTGCGGAAAAATTGTCAGGGAGCATGTCCGCGACAAAACTCGGGCAGATTAAAGTAAATTTCACGTCTCGTTGAGCATTGCTTACACTTGATGCGATTTTGCTGCTTCGCCGAAAACGAACGGACACAGGACGGATAAAAGGACACAATGCGTGCAAGCACGAGAGAAAAGAGAAGTTTCGTTCGGACAAGTGTAGGGCAGCGAACAAATTAACTTGTCAGGTACAGTCGAAGCTAGATAGCGTAGAATCCTTTCAGTGAAGGAACGGTCCCTTTTATCTAATTGCTGAGATAGGTGTCTCGTTAAATGGACAAGACTGCGTAAATAGTCGGCTTTAAGGGAATATTTCCCCGGAAGGTGTAAAATTACCGCAAGGATTGTTCCTGCGGATTATTATTACGAGAAATACGAGTAACATACAGTTTCAGTTAATGAGACTTTCTTCATGTTTAAAAGTTCCTGGCTTCCCATAATAGCTGTCCCAACAAAGTTTTCAGTCTTTAAAGTGAGTGTCATATACCACGAAACATCCTATGCACGTCTATTTCAATCTGTACCTTACTCACTTACAAAAGTCAGACTTTCAAACGAAGCGTTGGACAACCTCGATAAAGGAGGGCAAAGCGAATTTTCGATTATTCTGCGAGTTTTCATCGTTGGCACTACAGTTCACGAGAAGTCGGTGTAAAAACGTGAGTGCGGAAGAGGGAAAAAGTTTCTGACAAAAGTGGATCCATTGAAAGTGAACGAATTAATGTCGACATGTCTGATGAAAGTGTGCGTCCGTCGATATCATTTTCAAAATCACCGCTGCCAATCTTTGATCCCTTTTGATGCGCGAGCGTCGTTGATCGAAAATCGAAAACTCGAACAGCACGTTAAAGGGACCACAGTCGGAAAAGCGATACTGTTTCGAAAAATATCATCCGTGGAATCAGTAGCGACAGGCGAAAATACAACGGGCCAACATCGACGCAAGGCCGCGTGAAAAGGCTTGCAGCGGACGCGCATACGCAAAATAAAGAATCAATACACGAGGCCATGGAGAATTAAAGTGAAAGTGGGCTCGCATCTGACGATCCCCCTATCTCCCTCGTCGTTTTCCGCCGTCCCGTTCCAGGTCATTGCCGTCCATCGAGGATCAGAAACTTCGGAACGATGACGCGACAGAAAAGCCTGACAGAATGCAGTTCGGCCGGAGTTAGTCTCGGCCGATGCACCGAACATACGGATAACGGGCGAAGCTTGATCGCGGCGCGTCGTAATCCACAGACGGCGCCTCGACGGCGTTCCGCTCCGTCTTCGCGCTCGATCCTCATCCCCTCGTGACGCGGCCGTCGCTTTTGCATCCACTTCGGTGCGCACCCGTCCTACGAACCGTCGTTATCGTTGTCGTCGGCCTCACGTCCACGTACACGTCCTCGCGGCAAAGGGAGAGCCATTTTCAATTTCATCGCGATTCCGCGGCGTGTGCTTTACGATGTCCCGGCCGAGGCCAATGGTCCTTGATGAGAATTATATGGCCCTCGTCGACGTCGTTCGCCATTCCTCCCTCCTCCCGCGGATCTCGGCACACGCTCAACTAGCACCGATGCACTCACACTCACGCAGTCGTCCAAACGATCGTCCACCGTGATGCATTGTCTCAAAGAACAACCACGCCGACCGGGTGGGAAGGGGGGCGAGACGTGAAAAAAGTGGGACACGGTATACGAAGGGGAGTCGTGTGCGGATGGGGAGCCGATGAGAGAAGGAAGAACATACCGTAACTCCTCTGATGTGCCGCGGGGTAGCCTGCTTTTTAGCGCGCACTCGCGCGACGCGCGTAATTCGGGAAATTGAAGCCGGCAGGAACCGTAAACTGCTTCCTCGTTACCGCGTCTGTATTACTTCTTTCTCTCGGCCTTATTGTCAGTCATCTCGAATCCTCTCTTCCTTTAACACCACTTCCCCGCGTCTCTTTTCATTCGCTCGCATCCAATTCTCTTCTCACCCGACGTCGCCCACTTTTAGGTCCATCCATTTCTCGCGGCGCTCTCCTTTCACTCTCACTCTCTCTCCTTTCACCCGGCATACGGCGGACGTGCCCGGCGCTCTTTAAATTAATACAATATAAATGCAAATTGAATCGCGGCGGAGGCTAGCGCGGCCGACGAGCAGGAAGACGTCTGTCCCTCGGTGGCTGCAAGCAGAAAAGAGCGCAGCGAGGCGGAGTCGTCGAGGAAAGAGAAGGAAATCCGTGTCGCGGCACCGGGGGCGGAGTGTCGCACGTAAATACGAATCATCGTCGTCGGGCTCATTGTTATCGCGATGCCTTCGGGAAATTCCAGAAACGGAACTTCTGCAAAATGAGGCATGGGGGTTTGGAGGGGAGAAGTGAAAGTAGCGAAGCCAGACGTTCGAGCGAAAGGGAGAAGATCGTTAAACGTGCCTGCTGGTGGTACATCAGGCTGATGTCTTTGGGATTTTTTTTCCATAAATAGGTCTGGGTGTAGTAACTTTTTTCGGTTCTGTTTCGAAGAAATCTATTCCCGTGTACCAATTTTGGTGGATGATGATGAGTAGTGCCTTCGGCTCCAACGACGTTGAGTAATTTTGACTGTTGAAACAGCGGCAGCGTGGTTTCTCACGTGTGAAATTTACTGGTATCGTTCCGTATCAATTATATCATTACCCATTCGGCATGGACAATCATCAGAAATTGTCTCTGGGTATTTTGATACGGGTGTTACAATGAATCTCCGGCTGGCCGTTTTGTTCCACTGTACGTGTGTCGTGAAAATTCTTTTCCTGCCCTGTTCTCATGCAGTATCGCGGTACGGTAAATTCAGTCTGGCAGAGTCATGCGTCCATTTTCGAGTATCATCCGTCTTGTGGCCATCTCGGGACAATTTAAACGCGCTACGCTTAATCCGGGTAGGAAACTCGAATTAGGGAATAATTCTTGTGCGCCGTACGTTTTGAGAACGACTGTGTTGATCTTTTAATAACACTCTATTGCGTAATATATACAGAAGTCAGTTTTTTAGTTCACTTACAATCTTATATTAATAATGAATTGCTAATTTATCTCTAATATGTACCTATCCATTGTAGTGTGTGAAGAATGACTGGGTGTGAATGTGTGTGATTGCGGGTGAATGCGTGTAAAAGCAATGAAGGCGGATGAGCGGTAGATCGCGGGAGGCCGCGGAATCGATCATCCAATTGCGGGGACAGCTCGCTGTTGCTGGGCGAGTTTTTGGGAGAAGAAAGGAAGGCAGTCAAGATTGAGATAGCTTCATTAGCGGACGTGCTGAGTGCGCTCGAAAAGACAATCGGAGACGCGGTAGAGGGGCAAGAGCCTAGCGTCGCTGTGTGCAACCGATTGAAAAACGAGAAACGTCGCGAAACTATTAACGTGGACTGATAGTTAAAAATGTGGATTGTAAGCAAGCGTGAATGTAGTCTAAGTGTTTCAATAAATATTTTATCTAATTCAATCTGACTCTACACCATTTTGGTTCTATCGAAACTTTCTCTATGATTTGTTTTCTGGACTAATCTTTTCAAAATAAAAACGCTTTTCAACTGTCCATGCCAGTAATCTTTTGATGGACATAAAATCAATTGACAAAATCACAGCTTCAACAGAATGCCAACGATTCTTTTCTATCCGTCATTTAAAAAACCTTCACAGTTTGGGGTCACGCGAGTATAGTATTTATCCCGAACGTGCGACGAGAAGAACGAAGTGAACGCTAATATTGGTATATAGTGTATAGTGATTCAAAGCTGCGTCAGTAGTGGTGGTGGAAACGAGCGGATCGGAAGCACGATTAAACGTGGTTTATCGCGACTAGAAGAGCGGCTGATATACGTCCCGATATAACGCGAAGATCCGCTTACCGCCTTTCGTTACTACTCTTAACTTTCGTCTCTCTGCTAACGAAGATAATCCTTCGTTGCTGGAATCTTCCAACTGGCTGTTGCACTGAAAACGGGGAAGAGTTGACGGGGAAAGAGAAGGTGGGCAGAGGAAAGGAGATAATTGCATGGAAGTATGATGTTGTGCATAAGACTGTCAAGCGCAGTCCCTTTGATGCACAGATTACAGCATTGCTCCTTCTGTAAGCTGGGAACATCCGATTTAAAATGGTAATGTCAAATGCCGTTTTAATATCAAATTAGTTGGCAGGCGATTGGTCTAGAAAGTATGACAGAAAAGTCCAATATTCCGAAGGGAACGTAAGAGACAATTTAAATACGATAAACTAGGAATCAATGAGATTTTTCGAATTTATCTGATTTAGTAAGAATTAATAAATTGGGGGCTATATGTGACAAACATGATTGCGTTGCTATTTGAAGAATGTTAGACAGGAGAGCATCGCTTTGTAAAAGCAGTTTATCATTGCAAAGCATCTACCTTCTATCACGTGTCCCCACTTTTTTAGTTGTTTCCACAAGAATAATCGACTTGAGAAATGACATCCTGCGCTCCTTAATGTAATAATATCGTAATTATATTGACATTTATAGCCATCGAGCTCAGACGTTAATGACACCTTGTACGATAAACTGTATCGAATATCATGGCTGCTTATAGGTTATTTATGAGCCGCGTTCCATATTTGTAATTAAATTCCATACCTGAAACAGGTGATTTACAATTTTCGCCGTACGTCACCAGTAACACATGCAAATTATTTCCTTATTCAACGTCCAGCGACTACTAAACGTTCTGGATGAAATTTCCGAGTTTTCCAACGGAGTCCGATTTGACCGATCTACGTTCATTCTCTCGTGAAAATTATAATCCGGAGACCCCGGAATACTGATGAGGACGACGTTCTGGCGACGAAAATGTGCACGCGAACGCGGACCGTATGAGGAGCAGGACTCATAATCTCGAGTTAACAATAAGGGCAAAAGTTTATCCGGTTTTAACCGGCCGCGTATCTGGTGTCAGGTAAAAACTTATGACCGAGATAAAGAGTACGTGGGGGGCTTTCGTGTACGATAAAATGCGCGGCGCTAGAAGCTCGCGTAACTTATTATCTCTGACCGAGCACGTAATACTATTTTTCCTTTCGTAGCGCACGCGATTACGTGTCTGAAAAAAAAAGGAGCGCGAGGAAAAATGGAAAGCGTCTTGTCGGCGGCGACGGGATACGGGAGTTCGCAAGGATCTACACGTTGACTTGACGTCGGTAGCCCCGATACGCGTAGATAGTGCCTGACTTATTGTCCAAGACACTTTTGACCCGAAGGAACTTATCGCACTTGTCGCCGCGCTAAACAAACTTGGCGATTTCCAAGCGAAATAAACGGCCCTCGGCAAGGTCAGTCGAAAAGGTAATACTCTTTTTGCACCCATTACGACGTAGACGTAAGGAAATTGAATTTCACTAGAATCTCGTAAAACAAGAAAAACCTTCATATCATTTCCTTCCCCGCCTCGCCACTCCTCACTCCATACTTAGTTCTTGCGAATTAACTTGTGTGCTTTCCGTCATAAGTGTACGATATGATGAAATTGTTTCCCGAGTCCGCGCACCTTCGTAATGTCCAATGACCGGCAACATTGATATCGTTTCTTGCGGGCGGATGCAAAAGAAGCCTATACAGTCTCGTAGTTAAAAAGGTCGACTTTTGGTAAGCCCAACGTCTTAGGTCAGAATCGCGATCACGTCGAAGCCGACGGAAACGCGATACGATACGGGATGGCTGCACGATCGACTAGCCCTGATCAGCCATGCAACGGTCACTTTCTTGCTAGTTTTAGTAGAACTGTCCGCTGTCTGCAGCGTTGTCTGGCTGCCCCATGTAAACGGCAACACACTGACGGGACGAGCGTGACGTCGTACGTGCAAATGCATCCGATATAATATACGAGTTTCTCCGGAATACGACCTCGATCGCTCTTGGTTTTGCCTTGAAAGGTTGCCTTTCCCGTTATCTGACCGTCCGCTCAACGACAATGCCGGCCCGGCGAGCCGTTTCGGCAAGAAAGTGGCTGCCGTCGAATTGCGCGATCGATTGACGTGTGGACAACTGGTTCGCCGAGAGCCGGAGACGTTTGCGCTGCTTTTTGCGTCACCGTATACTTCGCGCGGACGGAATAAATTTTCCTTGACCCAGTGCGTCGTTACGTACGGAGGCTAAAAGTGCAGAGGTGCCTTTGGCTAGCGACGAGCAGCGAGCATACGCATAAATGTGCATATAGATTGACAGACATCTTGACTGTGTCAATTGCCTTACTGATCTCTGTTACCAAACTGTAATCTGTTTCTACACTACCTTGTCATCTGCGCCCAACTCGGTCGATCTAACATTGACGGAATTACATTGCATCGTGATTGAACCTGCGCAAACCCGAGACACGCCATCGTGGAAGCTAGCGACGATTTTGCTTAAATATTGACACCCAACTAGGCAAATTCTGTAAAGCGTCCTGGGTAATGGTTCGGCCGGTCGTCTCTCTTCCTCGTGACTTCGTTAAAATAATTGCTATCGCTGCGGCCTTCTGCCTCGCGCTCCTTCCTCACCGCGATTACTTGGCTCCCTTAAAAAGAGTCTTCGAACTGGGGGCATCCATAAAAAAGGACTCATCGTTCGTTTCACGGGCTTCTTCTTGCCTGTTATTTAAGGGTGGCTAAGAATCCGTCGAGTAGTCGCAGATAATCTCATTTAAATAGAGCGTTCCATTAAATGAAACGTCCTGTCCGTCGACTACGGCATACTTATACATACAATGTCGTGCGAAAAAGATGCTGATCATATTCATACAGTGTATTTACTTAACTGCCGTCCGATTAATTTAAAACTGAGACAACGACATAGGCAGCAGACGGTTGGAGATTGCCACGCGGCCGTGTTATTTGACAGGAAATTAATTATCTTTCATAGCTAGTTTACAACGTACACTTAAGATGTAGTTAGACGTGAGACGACGTTCACTCTTCACTGGCGGTGCTTTCTTTATGGATCGTGTAATTACAGAACGTTTTGCTCGGAGCGCTTAAAGCTCTCCGTATTTGCATTTTAATTCGCTCGATTCAAATTGACGTATTTCCGCGTACGGTCGTTTTCGTTCTTCGTAAATGCCATCTTTCAAGCTGTTATACGAGGGGGTTATAATTGTTTGCGCAAGCGACGCAGGTACCCTCTTACCTATATTTACCGATCCTCCAATAAAGCAAACCAGGCATTCTACCTCACTCGTCCACCGACAACCACGTCATTTACAACAAAGCGCATCTACAAAAAGCCACGTTAGCAAAGAAAACATCGAGCCAAGCGAGACCGCGAAAAACACGCGACTAACGAGGAGAATCACGCGGGAACAACAACAATAAAAATAGATCCAAAAAAAGCGGACCTTCCTCTGTCGCATTGTTACACATCCGCGCAAAGAAATGCCAGCCCGACAAACGCACAGCGCGTTCGAACTAATTACCGGATTTACATAAACGAAGCGCGTCGCGCGTAAATCTCGTCGCTCGGTGATAGCTAACAATCGGAGTACGTGTCACGTTTCACCTTTCACTCTCGAACGTCGCTGACGAAATCGATCTATCGGCGGTTCGTGCAGCGCGGCATCGATCCATTGCGAACGGGTCGGGATCGATCGATTTACGCTTGCCTCGCGATCGTCGGGCATACAAAATGTCGTAAAGCAATCACGGGACGCCGGAAAGCCGGCTCATTAGCGCGCTTCGCGAACGGACTCGAAATTGTAAGATACTGCGAGTCTCGACCCTTCCCACCCATCCCGCACCAACCGTCTTCATCCCTCTTCTTCTTACCACCGCTCGCAGTCTCGTGGCTCTCATCGGACGAGGCACGTATTTACATCGGCCGATCGTCGATCTGCCGGTGAGCGCGAGGCACATAGCAACCAGGCTTCCCACCTAAACAGGATTCATGGTAATCGGGTCTATTAAGCTGCCAGATAGAGAATAGCGTTAATTATCCTGGCGTACGCGTAAGAAACGATTCCAGGGGGACTATCTGCGATCTGCCCATCGTACCTATCGATGTGTCTCGGCACGGTGCACGTCGCGATATTTCCTTCGTGCCATCGCGAGTATATGTTCCCCATGCACACATACTCTCTTTCTCTCTCCCTTTCGCTCCTTCCTCTTTTGATTTTGCGCTCGAGATCGTGTGCGCTCCTCCCTCTCTCTATCCCTCCATCCCTCCATCCGTCCATCCGTCTATATCCCTCTTCCGATCTTTTTAAGCTTCGCCTATGCCTATGCCTATGCCTATGCCTACGTATATACCCCGCGTGCGCACGAACACGCGCGCAATACGGACCCACCACCGGTCTGCCGGTTAATCGTTCCCGCACGCAAATTGAAACTGTCGACTGCACGTGGTTATTTAGTTCTAAGCCAGCGCTCTGCGTCACGGGCTAACGGCGGCCAGGTATTAACCCCCGCCCCACACAAGACTCCTCCCCGTCCTCCTCGCGCTCGTGGGATTCTTACTCTCGTTACGCAGCAAATTGATTTCAGCATTATTCATCGAAACGATCCGCGAAGGGCGCGCAGCACATCCGACTGGCCTTTTTCTGTTCTAGTCGGCGTCTCGACGCGAGGATTCTCTGTACACGCGCTCCTTTTTATACCGATGTTTAAGTTGCGGCAATGAGGTTATATCGGAGTCCAATTACTTACCGGATCGATCACGTATTTGCCAAGCGTTGCGCGTCTGCGAGGGAACATTAATTAACCTCCGCGAAGTTCATTACGTTATAAACAGAACCGAAGGAATGTTCCCTGACGACGAGAAGAGAGTCACGCGTTTAATGTATACGCTAAGCAGAGAATCGGTACAAATGTCGTCGCGCCGATACCATTCGCTACCGAAACGAAAAACCTTGACAGAGGAAAGTAAAGCGGCGAACTTCCGCCGTCGCACCGACGACGTTCGAATTTCGAAGTTTCGCACTGATTCGAAAGTTTCACTGCGAAGCCCCGAGGCGGGAGAACAACTAGCCGGTGCAAAAAGGTAGACTTCGACGCGTCGAGTGACACGGCGACTCGCGAAAAATATATCTCGCACGCCGCGCCGTGGAATCTCCGCTCGCCATTTGTCACTGGGAACTTCGTTACTGCAAGACATCGCCGGCGGGGCGAGGCGGACAGAATGAATTAAGCTAAGCCCGGGGCGTTGTCGTTCGCCCTGCTAGCGATTGCCTCTAATGGCGTCGCTCCTGCCACGTTCGCGCGTCGCAAACGACCGCCGATATGTAACGACAAGACCGTTACGTTCATTCGACAGCGCGTGCACGCGATGTGCGAGCATTTAATTATGCCCGCCACTGTGCCGAAGCTTTTATTGACGGGACTCCGGCGTCCGGGGTCTGTGCGTGTAATGCACTGCTGTCCAGGGAGCGCTCCCAGTGCTCTATAGGCCCCCCCACCAAATTAACGTTGCCCTGGAAACGGACGACGCATCGTGGTCCAATATGATCGGCATAAACAGAAAAACGCGATGAAACATAAAGGACAGAACTATTTCTATCCAGTGGAGGTGGAAATAGCGGTGTAAGGGGCCCCTCTCGTGGACTGCACTGGTGTAATGTGTTCTGCGGCAGGAACGTGCGCATCCGTAAGGTCACATCGCCGATTTTTCTGTCCTCTCCATGATCCTCGGAGACACCTTGTCGCCCGGGACTGCCGCCAATTTGGCAAGATTGCGCAAGTTATTTCGTTTTCTTTCCTAGTTCGGCCCGAACTAGGGGCTTATTGTAGGAAGACAGCGGAAATGTTGTGTGTAGAGTAAAATGAACAACTGTCGGTGTTAAGTTTATTGGACTTGGCTGATGGTGGAGCGGCTAATATTTCACATGAAATAAGTTTGCTGCGTCAACTATGAATACACTCCCCGTGGATGACCTACATCACGCTGCGGTATGTATTGGTGCACTGTAGAAGGACCGAACGGAAAAATAAAGTTATAAAAATTATCGTGAGAACGTATGTGTACTATCTATGCTTGAAAGAGTTTAGACGTTTTATAGGCTAAAGTTGAATATATTATACACCGACTTAGTATGTTCCGTGTGTATTCAGTGATCATAAATGAAACATCACCTTCGTTCGAGCGTAAAAGTCGCGTCCGTTATTTGTGCCTTTCCGTACGAAAAGCTGGCCCATTTGCTGAGCCCAGAGGATCCTCCGCCTTCCGCCGATGTATTATTAATGCGTCCTTATCGCGGACAACATCTTCCCAGGCGGAAAGAGAGTCCCGCTCAATATTCAGCTACACGCATAAATCGATTTACGAGAGCCGCTTTGTCGCGCGCGCGCCTGTATCGAGCGTAATGCGCTTTACGTCATGTCGCGCGCACGTTTTGATGGTCGGATTGATGGTATCGCTACCTCCATAGGCATAATGAGATAGAACTAATTGACGTTTACTAGCGCTCAAAGATGTGCGCATTAGCAATGATATATTCCTCCGCAGATCTTTTGACGGCTTGAGAAATGGTGTAGCGCGGCTTTGACCTTACAAAGTGCTTTACATTTTCTCGTTTCCAGCCACTTGCTTTCATCTCAGTCACACCTGCTAGTAATTGTTGATGCTTTAATTTATCCAACGTTAAATGGGCGCAACACATTTTCCTGTGCGAAATCTATTCTCTCTCTCTCTTAAAGCGGGTCGTCCCGGAAGATGGAGCACCGCGTGAAATCCGTGACACAAAGGATCGCAATATCTCAGTCTAACGGTGACAAAGTGCGCCGCTCTTCCTACTAATTGTAAGCTCGATCATGATCCGCCGGTATGCGGATAATTGCACGGAAGGGTGTGTGGGTGGAGTAAAACATGTTTGCCTGTGCCGGCGGACCGTTAAAAGTAGTGCGTAGGATTATAATAATCATACAATTACGTCGTAGAGTTGTTCAATCCCTCATAATTTGCAAAATCTCTTTCTTCCCGCATCGGAATAATTAACGTAGTCTCGCTGATACGAACTCATTTCCTCATTTCTTTATTCTCATACCAAAATAAGAACGCAGACAACTAAATGCAGTTAGTTCATATTATATAACCTACACAAAGCCTCGCACGTATGCGTCCAGTGATCGAAACTACTCTCTGCATATCTCCAATGCTTTCCTTTCCAATCGGAACTTTTACGGTCAAACAACAGTACGCGGAACAACATTCCGCTGCGACGTAATCTTTGTCAGTCGAAAACGCTGGGCAACGCAATTCGCCATTAACGGTGGCTGCCCGGCACCGCGTAAAGCGACAATAGACGTCAACGCGGGGGAGGGTAACCGTTCCAGTTGACATGGCATCGAATCCGCGCTCCGCGTTTGTTACGATTCAACTTTTCGTAGCCAAGCAGGCGGGCAGGCAAGCGCGGCGCCTCGTGACAGCGCAAATATTATTTTCCCTATTCTCGGTCTAGTAAACATTTCGAAAGAGCGCACCAATGGGACTACCGGCCACCGAAGCTCAACGGCGCGTAACTGCTCTGGCGCTGACTGTATCAGTCGGAGTTCGAAGTTGAAAATACGGAAACGGTGGGGTGATCGGGGTGGGCACGCGAGCACTACCACGCTGCTAATTTAGCAGATGGGTTGAGGGCGTGGAGGGGTTGGCTCTTTCAAACGAAATCCCGAAGGCTCGCGCGGTTCTGACTCGCCTCGCTGCGCATGAGAGCTTCTGCGAGAGGTATGAGGAAATTCCGAGGGACAGCTCGCAGGTGACTCCACAATTCGTTGAAATCGCGCGCTCGCCGTGAAACGGCGATAAATAATGAAAAAGCAGATAGGGTCGGCCGGTGTAATGCCGTTCGTATCGATGCTGTTGTGACAATCAATTTTCCCCGCTATCGTTTGATACATTTTTTCACTGGCATTCTTTCCGATGCGTTGCAATCGCGGTGGGGGACGCGTTTATCGTGAAGTCGGGTATAATTGTAGGAGTAGTCCAGAAGTTCCTGCGTCATGTCCTGCATTGTTGATCGAATTAACCGATTGACATTTTGTTCAGTGGGCTGTTATGTTCAAATTCGTTTATTTGCATATTCTCATAAATAATTAAACGTACCTTTACATTTCTTACACGTCACGCTATTTGCAACATCGTCGATTCCGGTGTAGAAGACGCTTATCACAATTCTCTCGTTACACAGAAACTTGTCTAATTATCATCTACATCAAACTTCGAATACTTATTTAGCGTGACATCAAAATTACACGATATTTCGTTCCACGTTTGAAAAATGACCCGTCAAACGTCGAAGCGATGAAACACCAAATTCAATCTGAGAAAACACTTTCGAAATCGGCATTGCTCGTGCACACCATACACATTGGCGATCGTCTATATGTATATGCGTGCGTGAAATGGCCCGTGATAAAATGTTACGTTAACGCCTATCGAACCGTTTTTTTTTTACTGCCGCGAGAGGCTTTTCTCGTTACCTTCGTGAAAACGATCGAACGAGCGCGGGAGTGCGAGTGCGTCGACTGATTTCCCCATGATCGTTCTACCCCTATCGAGAGATAACCTAGGCCGTCGCGCAGCTCTTCCCTTCAACGCGGCGTCGTCATTATTATTCCGCGTTGCCACGAAAGCCGCGATGCTATTAACGATCGGCCATAAAGTGAACGGAGGTCACGCTTCCCTCAGCATTCTGGCTTGATCTTGGGACACTGTCGAGAGGGAAAGAGAAAGAGAGAAAGAGGAAGGAGCAAACTGGGAAAGAGACTGCGGGAGACGGAAAGGGGCAGAGATTGTTGGTTGGTTCGTAGGTAGGGTAGGTTGTTGGGAAGGTACACGTGGCTAGGTGGCTTATTTGTATGCTCGTGTAAGGTGCTAATTTGCGAAGTACACGGCATATATACGTACGCGTGCATACGAACGACGTGTATCCTCGAGCGAAGTGAACGCTAGTACCGCAAACGATGAGAGACATGGTGCGAGTGGAAGAGAGAGAGAAGAGAAAGCATATGTGCGTTTGCATGTGGGACAGAGAGGACTCGAGTACGTGTAACTGCATATCCGCGATAGTTAAGCGTTAAGGTCGATACCATGCATACGAGAGATTTCCGGCATGCTGTGATGCCCAACCGGAAAGCCCCATGGATAGAGCCTTCGTTCTTTTCCCCCACCATCTTTCTTCGTCTCATGTATAGTCCGTTCGTCTGATCGGGTCATATGACGAGGATGCGAGGGAGTCGGCAATTGATATCAATTCATTAATTTCACTACGTCTATCATTAAAACCTGCACGTTATCATCGAAGTTATATCCGTGAGCATTCGAAGTTAATATTAGAACAAAACAAACGTCTTCTTTCAGTCTAGTCCCAGAAATCATTTCGATCGTTCGCCGACATGTGTTCAATGTAATTGAAAAAAACACACACACTAAGGATAGAATAAACATATCTTCGAATCAGATACACACACGTTAGCCGCATTCACAAAGTGGCCATGTTTTCCCACGAATCCATCCCTCTCCCGCATTTTATTCCCGAACATTTGATCGATTGCATAAAACGTTACCTACCTTCCGATGCGTTTTTTATGTTCTCGAGTACGTTATTTATTTTAGCACAGTCTCCCGGAACCCGGAACATCCTGCGCACGTCGGGTGTATCGACAAAAATGCAGCGGCGCGATTCAATGAAACGCGGCGGCACGTGGCCGTAACTTTATTTCTTGACACCGGGTCCTGATCGCGACGCTTCGATATAATAACTCGAGCGGTTCGAACGAGGAGCAGCGTAAGAGAGCAGGACAGGTAGCCGGTTGCGTCCGGCGGGGGGCTACGCGGCGGCACATCCTCCTGATACATCTGTCGCTGACACTATCGTTTCTCGAGTCTCTGTTGCGACGACCGGCCAATATCCCCTATCTTCCGTATACCCGGCTTCCCACCCACTCCCCCCTTCGTAATTCACGTGGCTTCTTTCGCGAGCGAGCGCGTTATGAACTACGACGAGTCCGCAGTAAATCGTCGACGTCGAACGATCTAGCCGGCGCGATGCTGGCGGTGGTGGTGGTGGTTTATCGATCGTCCGCCGGGTCCCGACGATTATTACGATCCGCCTAGGCCAATCTGGAGGTAAATATCTCTTACGTGACCCCTCGCGCTGGCCCGTTCGCACGACTCGATTCCCTCCTTCGGATAATTATTACGACTTCTTCATTGGATACTTTAAATAGCAGCCGGTGATAAGTGCCGAATCGAAAACGGTTTAGACAACTAAATGATGCTGTGCGCTCGGCGAGGTGTGGGTAACGAATGGAATGGACGCCGGTGCGTATGTGCTTGGAAATTGTGAATGGGTATAGTCGTGAGATGTAGAGATCGTAGTGTGTAAACAATATGAAGGCTTTATAGATACTCGAGAATTATGGCGATGTAATGACGAAGAGCTATGATGAAACAATGCATGGTGCTGGAAGCTTTAGGAGAAAGTGGTTTTTCCTAGAAAATGAATTGTCAGAAGCACTGATCCAGTGTACTGTATGTGTAGGCACCGAATCAATGAATCTCAAGATTTATAATGTATTTCTTCCATGACCGGAGTCTCTTAATGTGTCGGCAGTGGGATATTATTACCGACCTTTGTTTCGTTACTTAACGACCCCATATTGCGAGGCGCGTGTCTGTATTGTAACACGTCGGACAGATACATTTGCGACCGCGGCGCACATGTGTTCCGTTATCTTGCACGAAAGGATTTCAGTGTCAGCGAACGATCGACACCTATATGCGTGCTACGGATAATAACGTGTCATTTGAGGAAAGCTGCGAGAAATACGCCTTTGCGGTACGAATATGGCATAGCGCGTCGTACGAATTACCTTTAACGGTGTACCATTGCCGCGGCATGAACTATTGACCGGGCAATTTTTTTCCCTCACTGCCAAGAATAAGACTGCCGGTACGATAAAGGGATACCTTAGCCGGCGCGGGTTAATGACGCAAAGATTTCTGGTCTTGCGGCAAAATCGGGGTTACCCGTGTTTTCTGGCTCATGTAACCGTTCTAATAACCACGCATTTGCAATATCGCTTATGGTACACATAGTTCACCGCACAATCACCGCAAGCGTGGTCGGAAAAAAATGTCGATGCAAATTGTTTCTTATACCGTTCCCGACGCCTTATTTCGTAACAAATGCACTTGTTGGTGTGAGGTCCTATAAAATTCAGCCGTTTCATAAAATACCTAGACACTTTATACGATATTTGCTAAGCAATCCATACAGTACCCGAGCGAAACGTTTTTGTGTCGCAATCTCTGCACCGATTTTGAGCATTCCCGCGTATATTCCTACGATCGCACACGTTGCCGGCAACATATCTATACGGGTACGTACACATATATATCTTTCCACAAGAATCCCTCGTGTCCCGACTGGCTGGCGGGTACGTAATTGAACTTGCAGGCTCGCGCTTGTTTCTCTCGCACGCTCGCTCCCCTGTCTAATCCGTTCTATCCCGTTTCTAATCCGCGGACTGCCGGTCGGGGCACGATCCCGCGAACGGCACAAGCCCGCTTTCACGTGTCCGACTTGTGTTTCCACGCTTTCTTTTCCACGCGGCCGAGCAAACACTCGCGGCACATACGGTATCAAGGGAACGCGTCGGCGTGGTCAACGAGGACGAGCTAAGATTCCCGGCCACACTTGGCTAACGTAGTTCTGACGACTTGTTCGAAATTAAGCTGGAATGTACGCGAAATTGCGTCCCGATAAGGCTCTTGGCGCGCGAACTGCATGCCTGGGCGGCGTGGTGGGAACGAGGGTGTGTAAGAAAATGGGAGGAAACGTCGAGGAAAGAAGGCAATGGATGACTCTTGATACACCCGCGCGTGTACGGGGAACGTCAACGATCCGTTATGCTGGACGTATCGTACCGCGCCCAATATCCTACATAACTGAAACGATCGGCTTGCGCACCGATATACCACGGATTCTATCATTACGAGAAGTAAACCGCGATCACGTTCAAGCAGCGATCCGCACGAATTGTCTCTGTGGACTCGCCTCCGCGAAGAGGTCGTCTTCTTTCGTCGGGGGAAAAGAAATGAAGGTAAACGTTCGGCGGCAAACGTCTTGTGGACAAATGTGCGGTTTAACAAGTGGTATCCTGGCAGCATAGGAGTATACGTTCTACTCGAGATGACTGTTGCTCTTCGCGAAGTTTCAACGACGTCCTTTGCGGTTTCGTATTGTCGTTGCGTGTCGTTTGTATGCAATAATAAGTCGAAGTTTCTTACGTTTGTCCGTGCGTTGAATTGTTTGAAATTAAAGACAATCCACTGTATCTGCCGCGCGTCGTTTAAAGCATTGTTGGATCGATCGTGCGTCGTTGCATCACAAAAATCACATCAAAATATTAACTTCGCCGATTTAAACATATTGAAGCTCACTCGCTCGGGTCACCGGCTCTGTGTAAACGGATAAATTCCGCGGCTCATAAACCATAATCCTCAGCACGGAACCAACTCGTGCGCTACCTATAATTGAATAATTACCGTAGCACCTACTACGGTACCATTATTCCTCACAACTCTTGTGGGCCTGGGAATACAGTCGGAAATTCTCGTGTACGAAAGCGCTGTTCATGCGTTTCGCTCATTTTCCCTCGCGCCTTCCTCGGCAAGAATGCGAAGCTTTCGCAGATGGTGCAGGACTCCGCGCGTTTAACGTCGAAAACATCTGAACACTTTATTTAGATGACGCAGCGCGCGCACGCCAGCGAGGAAAGAGGGGAAAAAGAGTAAAGAAGCGAAAGAGAGGACGAATTGCTCTTAACGTGCTCTCTTCTCGGCGCGTCGTAAAACGGCCGACATTCTCGTCGCCCCGTCTTCGCCCTGAAAGGACTCTCCCAAACGTGCCTGCGTACCTTAGTCACCTATTTCGTTTCCCCGTTGCGCGACACTTTATGAAAGTCCTAAGGAGTTTGTGGCACAAAGTGTGCCACCGACGAAAATTAACATTGCCCTCAACGTGCGGCGAATTAGGAGCACAAACAAGGCATGCCGCCTATTTACTCTACGCAAAGTCTTCCACTCGACGACCCTCCTTTTCGCGTATGAATAAATACGATCATATTCGGTATGCGTAACTAAGAAGAATGGTGTATATAATTGTATATATCCAATGGCACTGTTATTATGGCAGAAGGTGACATGACTTCTGGTTACAATCTTATGCACAATTGATTTGTTAGACTTTCTATTTTTTCCGTTAGCTATAACATCTACGTACACATTTCGCCAACTGTCGTCAAGGGAGTTTCAAGCGAACGCACGCGAAGAACAAGGGCTGTAACGGTATATAAGAAATGTGCTAATCTACGGCAATTACGTGACCGCTCGGTAAATACAGTCTGACCCCATGGAAATCACTGAGAGAGAGTCGAAAACTCCCTCATGATTATTGCTCTCAAGTACAAGCCGCACGCGTCGCGGGTCCCGCTGACGACCGACCGCCGTCGGCCGCTTCGTAATTAAAATAAATCGACTCGCCGGTCCCTCGCGTGCAAACACACTCCCTTGAAACAGATCCCCTTTGTAGCTTAACGGTCGAGTGGCAAGTCGGAAGGGGGGGATTCGTCGGACGTCGCGGTTTTGCGGGTTCGAAAGGGCGGGTCTATGATACGGCTGAACATCAAAGTGCACCACGCTCGAAATTAACACTGCCGACAGTGGCAGATTATACGAGTGGTGACTGCAGAGCTTGCGAGATTGTGCGGGAGGGTGAAGGAGCGAAAAGATAAGGGTGAGGAAGATTAAAGAGGGACGAAGGAGAATGTTGAGGGAAATGCGAGAGAGCGAGGATGAGAGAGAGAGAGAGCGAGCTGGAGGCGGAAGGAATGGGTGAGTACAGGGATGGGTAGAGAACGACAGAGAAAAAGAGATGATAGGGTCCAAGCTGAGGTTCCGTTCCCACTGGCAAGCGATGAACATCCGGTGCACACGTGCGCCGCATATCCAACGTGTGCGGCGGGAGCCTCTACATCGTTACCACCGGTTTGGCTAGCAGCCTCAAATACTCCTGCCGCAACCCGCTACCCATGCGGGGGATTGGGGGGGGGGGGGATGGTTGGAGAGAAAGAGCAGGATGGCTTTCCCCTGAGTAAACACAGGTCGGACGTCTGCCGAGCACGTGGATTAGCTTTTGTGGGTCAACAGGAGTAAGCGGACTGCTCTTTGCGCAGCAGTCCTAATTAATGATGATGCATCCTAATTCGGGGCTTTACTTTTCGCACCGTGCCGAGCCCTGTCGAGTCACGGCACGATACAATGGAACGCGGTTGCTCGATAGAAATTCAATGAGATAAGTGAAATGTTCGTCGGTGAAGGGAGACGCGGCGGGAATAACGGAAAGATCGGGGAGAAGATGTAAAGGTATTGGGAGGGCTAATAGGATTATTCCGCTGTGTAGATTATGATCTAGCACCCGCGTGTTTGCACTTTCTCTCGAAACTATGATTGCGTTATAACTTTGCCGTTTATGTTATGGACCAAAAGCGGAACGCCTCCAGCGTCCAGATATGTACAGTTCCTACGAAGGGTAGCCTGTACGAGTATCGGTTTTGCTTTGCTTAGGAATCCGCAAGTGGTGGGGGGCAACGATCGTTCCGCGTAAGCCGCTCTACACCGTTTCCCGTCCTCGTCGTTCGCCTTTTTAGTTTACCTCATTGATGATCCAGCTGTACAAACGTATTGACAATTAGCGATAATCCTATTATGGAGCGTTCCGTATGAATGAAGAAAATATGACACGACCCACGTCGGACTCGATGCGACATACAGGGAGTAGAGTTCTGTTTGGCACTTGGTCATTTTGTTTTTGCCAGCGGACACAATGAAACAAATTAGCCACTGTTGCGGCTGTATTGTGACGCAATGAGAAACTGTCCAGGCAAGTTCTGCCGTATGACATTCTCTTCGCAGTATAACCCGACGTGGCCCGGAGTATGCAAATGCCGTGGACATTAGTATTATCATAAAATATGGATCAAAACTTGGGCTTAGAATTATGCGGGTATAACGATGTCCGTTATGCACTAACTATGCCGTCGTTGCACACCGACTGCCCGCAGTCTATGTAACCAGGTAATTAACGACGACGCATCCTAATTTTGTAATTTACTCTCTGCATGTGCCGTGTGAGTAAGATGGTAGAGTTGGTTGTAACGTTTCGGATTCTTTTGATTGCAAACATTTTATTTTGTTCGTATTGGTGGTTGACGATAACAACTCGAATGAAGTTACACGCTTTGTTATCAAGTGTAATGAACATTTTATCTTACGAACCCGTTGACTACTGACAACGAAGTACTTCCCGTTTCGCCGACAAACAGGAAAAAGATACTGATGCAAAAAAGCGAAATACATACAGTTCTCGTTTATGAACAGACACGGAACGAGAGAGCGAAGCGTAGTTAAAAATTCATTCATTACTCGTTCCCGCGACGTAACAGCGTGAGGCAGCCCAGTATGACGAGGGAATGTTGGAAATTGCCGATTTACCAGTAGAAATCGTTAACCGCGTCGCCTCGATCGTCGCTTTCCATTGGCTAAACGATTTTTCGCGGAAGGTACGGTTCCGGTGATAATTATCGCTCACGCACAAAGTGGCTGCGGGACGGGGATAACTGGCGAGATACTCGACACTCGTCACGCGACATAAAAGAAGAGCACGACGCGACGGACTTACGCGGAAACTCGCGGTATCGAATTCAATTACTCGTCAGAAATTGCTTTTTTGCCACCGGCCCGATCCGTTCAATCGATGTCGCTCAGAAATGAACGGCCGTTAACATATCGGTAAAGGAAATCTGAAGGTTGAGAAAAACGTCGAAACTAGTCTTGCATGAAGTCGTGCAGGAAATGAGAAGAAAACGGTGAATCTTGATTGCGTCTTTTCATACTCTTTCTCTCTCCTCCTTTCTCGTCCGCTCCTGCCTTCCTCCTTTCCTTGCCGTTTCCCTCTCTGCCTTCTGTCCCGCTCCTTCATCTCGCCGCGACCAAGAGAGCTCTCATCGACGACTCCAATGATTTCGCCTTGAAGTACCTGACCGTCTAATGGGTCTAGCGACGATCTACGCTTCTAATATCGGCAGACACACGTAGCTGCGACTATCCTCCGTTATTAATGAGACGCGCAATACCCGCTGGACATACTCGATAAACTCTGGCGCTCGTCAAATACCGGGATGCCGATGTTCACGATAAAGCCGTCTTCCTTTGTCTGCCAGGAGACAGAACCGGAGGAGGGAAGGGTCGCATTTCCATATCGCCGTAAGTTACGACCGCCTGGGTGAATACACATGCAGATGCGGTTCAATATGCAACAGCGGAGGATGAGCCCATTAGTCACGTTTATAGACTCCGCGTATAACAAGACCGGCTCGACGCCTGCCGGAAAATTGATTCGCTCCCAAGAATTGTGACGCTGAAAATTGATATAACGCGAGAGAGGGCGAGCACGCGCGACCGCTAATTCCTATTCACGATACAACGATTTGCGATCTTCCCGACTTGCCGGAGCACTTTGTGTGTCCGTATGCTATTACCGCGAAAGTATATGTGCGCCACGATCCGCCGTAATATTCTCGCCTGACACGTTTTATGTTGATTCTTGGCTGATTTCAAAAGCGAACTTCTTGCCCGCGTTGGCTCTGGAGCGCGCATAGGCGGGATAATGTAAGACGCCATGTTTATGTATACGTAATGGTGCCAGTGCCCTAATAAATCATTAACACGTTCATGATCACTAGCACATACATATATATACGTTTGTCTGCCCAATTTATGTGACACTACCAAAATTCTTCATTCCACACACTCATCGATACGCCCATTCTCCGTGTCACGCACACTGACATATTGCGAAGAAGACAGGAAAGTTGACACTGGGGAATACGCGATACGACATCTACTACGTATACTGCGCGCTAAGACAAATTCCAACAAATTTGAATATTACCATTTGCCGGCGTATCACTCAAGTTTTCTGCTCCCAACAACTTCGCCATCAGCCCCGTCCAAGTACTCGCCGGCAAGCTTGAAAGCCCGGCGTGGCATGTCGGCCGAAGAGAAGAGGGGGCCCCGGAAACTCGATGGCTCGTCACCGCGAAAATTCGCACGCCGTCGCAAAATAACAGCTCGCTCTCGCACGGGTGACGAGAGGCCGAGAAAGTTAGTCGACGAGACACCGACAGCAGGCTCGATAGCCCGCAACTATGACACGTATTAGACCGAATGGCGTGACTCTTCTCTGCTTGGATGTGCGGTCGTTTCAAAGTTTACGGCCCGCCCCTCCCCGCCAGCCTCTCGCTTATCAATGGCAGTTGAGAAGCTGCCGCATTATGAACTTATCACGGTAGAGACAGTCGCAGACAACTTTGCCATTAAAGTTCCGCAGCGAGCGGAGAGTCGGCGGATCTCTGCTTCCTTCTTCGTTTCTCTTTTTCGCCCGCCTTCCATCTCTTCAGCTTCTTCGCGGCATTCGTCCTCCCCTAGTCCCTCCTTCTCTCTCCTCTCTGTCTCTCTTTCTTTCTCTCTCTCGTTTTCCTTCTTCCCCCGATGCTCCGGCATCGCTGACGTAGCTATCAACGGGCAACTAAGTACTCATTGTCGAGAAACAATGGACGACGAACAACGTACTTCGAGAAGCGTCCGTCTTGCTTAGTTTTGCAATACGCGCGAGCTAATTATCGAAGCTGGGGTGTGTTGGACAGAGAGGCGGAAAGGGCGGAGCGACGGGGGAGCAGGTCATTCTATAATATTTTTCAACGAGAAGGTTCGAATCCGTTGGCCTTAATGCCGCGAGCGCTCGCTGCTAAGTATGAACGCTGAATTTCCGTCGCCAGCGGAGTGTCGCCAGATTTGTCCCTTTCAGTATTTTCATTTGCTCGCGTTTCCTTCCTCGCTGTCGTCTTGGTTGTTGCGCCTTCTTCCGTCCGGTTTAACTCTTTTTTTTTTCTCTCTCTCTCATCTCCTTTCTTGCATCCTTCCTGTGCTCTAAATGGACGGAGTACAAAGTACTTGCAAGCTCATTGTCACACCATAAACAGTAAGCAGGCATACTTTAACCCAATGACTGTCATGCGACATTTCGTAATGTTTCGGAAAGACGCTTACCTCGCACCTGCGCTATTTGAGAGGCATCGTTTTGTTAGGAAGTGTGAAAGAAATTATGATTTTTTAAGAACATGGAAGGAGACCAAAGGTGCTCAATTCGAGAAGATTAACGTTTATTGGCCGCTATAGATATTTTAAAAAGCTTGCATCTAAGATTGACGCGAATCAGGCAACGCCGCCTTTCCGAAAACGAATCGATCGCAAGCGAGCTTAAGGCGGTCAAGCGTTGAAGAAACTCGAAACTGACTCTTCTTAGTTCTGCAGATACTTGTGGGATTAAGTTTCTCCTTCGCTCCACGCTGATCGTCGGTTCTGATAATCGCGCAAATAATTGAAAAATGTCCAAAGTTTGTCGTTCAATGAGACTGCCGAACGACGGATGTAGAACTGCGCAAAATATTTCGATATTTTCCGCAAATGTATGTTAGTGCAATCAACGAAACAACGAACAAAGTTATTAATGATAATTTATTTCTTTTTCAGGTATGTGCCCCTTTGAGACTTCACTCAATTACGAACGCGCTTGAACACCAGCTACAAGGTACGGTGTTAATCTATTAATTCAACGTGGCGCTGCCTCAACGTCGGTCCTTCCACAAATGCTGAGAATGGAAGTCGGCCATGTTAGTCTCGCGGGGAAAATTCTCATTCGCGCGAGTTTCATGCTAAAGGGTCGCGTAACTTTTCAGATGAATGTGCACAGTTTCCCACCAGGTACACCCTCCCATTTGTATACTAACACGATCGTACGGTACGAATAGAATGTACACGAGCTTGCCTTCGCGTCGAGAAGCGTTCGAAATTTTCGCTACCATATCCGCTAGGCAGTTTTCCGTAAATTCGCACGAAAGAATTGTACAGAAGTCTCGTACGGAAAACATAAAAAAGTCAGGGAGATCCTGATGAGAATCTGTTTTTCACTGAATATCGACATCGTCGGAAGCACACCCCGCTTTTGAAAACATTTCAATTGTAATACGAAGCATTTGTTTCCGGTGTTCCGAAAAATCAACCACGAAACTTTTCCGAGAGTACCAACTTTTCATATAAAGAGCGAAATCGGCATTGTTCGGTGCTTCTCTCGAACGTGAAGGTTTCACGCGTGTACCATCTGCACGAGGGGAAAAAATTGTCGAACGTTACCTCAGCCGTAAAAAAGTCAGACCGTCAGAAACAAGGAGCCGTTTCAAAAAAAAAAAGTTCTCGAAAGGACACCTTACCGCTTACTTAAATTCCACCAACCGGACGATCCGTCTCGACCCGTCAAGGGGTGGAGGAAAAGGGTTTCCTCCCTAAGGGGAGGCCCTTACTTTCCGCAAGTTTGGAAAACGTCCCGCAAGGCCGTAATTTCACGCCGATGGATTAGAATAAAATTGTCGCTGTCGCTGGCGGGCGGGCGGTCCGTGGAAAATTTCCGCGCCCGCGTCAACTCCCCACGAAAAGGATCCGCGCGTAACTTTGCCAACAAATATGCACAATTTGTCCGCGGCACGCCTCCTCATTTGTAATCATGAACCCGTGATGCCTAGACCCATTTCCTTTTTCTCTTCTAACCCTCCTTCTATATGGGCTTTCTTCCTCCACCTATGTATTTCGACTGAAGTATCATATACTTTGCACGTGCCCCGTTCCTTCTATCCTTTTCGCAATCAGTATACCGTGTGCGTCTGGACATGACATTTAAATTTTCAAATATTACACGTTGTAATTTATTCTGGACACGGTAACGTCGTTCGCAATCTGGAAATGCATCTAAATTGGAACAAACTTGTTGTAGATACTCATGAGAGACTCGCAAAAGCTTGTTCAAAACTCGCCGAACGCTCGCGATCACTGGAGTATCGCTGAAAACTAATTCAAGACAAATCGAAGACTGCTCAACATAGCTATTAGTCAGTCCAGCCCACTTATTTTTTAGCTTGACGAAAGCCAAAGTCTTCTCTTGAAGAATAAAAAACACGACGTATCGGTCTTTCCAGTTCAGAACACCATACATATATACTATAATTCTACACATATACCTACTCCTACGTGTTCCTATTCCTTTAGCGTTAACCTAGCTCAACCTATTAAATACATCCCTACTACGCAAACAAATTGGAATTTATTACATTCCCGCGGAATCCTTTGTGCCGAAGCACGGGAGAACAAGGCTCATTAAGAGTTCGCCACCGGCGTGACCTCGTTTAAAATCCTTTTTCGGCCACTGAAGAAAGGTCGTTGACGAGAAACCTTAATTCACACTTTCCATCACCGCCAGTCCCGGGTACATGGTGTATTTTGTAACAAAGCTCGCTCGCTCGCCGACAGCGAAGAGCTCCGAGGGCAAAAAGTACCGTCGCTCTTGCGCCTCTCTCCCCGTCTGGCGTTCGGGAAAAAGCGCTACTTAAAGTGGAATTTAAACCTCAAACTTCGGAACTGTCCTCTATGGCTTATCACGAGTGTGCCCGCGGAATGGCTTCGCTCCATTTCCACTTACGTTTTCCTCGACCGTCGCACGTTCCCGCGCTCCGTCAAATCATTATCACACTCTAACCTCCTTTTTCACATTACAGGCTCTTACTATTGGCCCATTTGCCGGCGACACGTACTTCTATCGCGCCGATGGCGAAGTTGCGGGCGTGTCATAACATTGACCCAGTTGGAAATGTATCGGTCGCACTTTTTCAATTTGCACTCGGACCTCTATTCCAGTTTTACCGCGTTTTCGCGTCAGGCCAGGACGCGTAAATGCATAGTGGAAAGTGACGTTAAGCCGGCGGCGACATTGTTTCCGTTGACAGTTTAATCTGGCAATGAGACTTTTAGAGATGCAAGTGAGTACAGTTGATGCTAGATGGAAGGGTAACAGTTGTTTGCGCGAAAGCTTTTTCTTTTTTGAATACACAGTTCTCATTGTGTATAAGTAGGGACCGACTGAAACTTATTCTGCGTTGTTTTTTTTTTTGTTCGGAATGACCTGTCGGGACAGTATCGTGGGAACGCATATCTACAAGCCGTGCATCAAGGAACCCCGTTATCATTATCGATCTTATTGAGCGCGTGTTTTATCTGTCTGTTCTCGTTTCAAGTACGCCGATCTCGATGGGATATACAATCCAGTCTTCTTCTTACAAGAGGTTAACAGTAGAAGCAAGGAAACCTAGCACGTGTGCTTGTTAATTTGACTTTGCATACGGATAAAAGTATGTACCCAAAATAAATTAACGATTCCAATTTGCCGAATATACATATAGTAACCATATCAATAGATTGACATGAATATTCCGTGTAATTGAAAGTACACTATACGAAATTGTACCACAACGAAAAAATGAGAGACAAACAACTAGGAAAAATTATCTTCAAACTATTTTTGTTCCTACATTTGCACTTGCACCAAATATTGGTATTCGATACACGAGATGATGATACTTGACCCTGAATCTCTATTTCGCAATTAGTTCAGAAAGTAGGTCCTGAGCACGAAGTACGTGAAGCATGAAGCAAGGTAACGCGATAAAGTATCATATTACCCATTAGCCCGTCAATATCGTTACGCGTAGTTTCTACGCATCCACAGCACGTAACGTCCGCTAATTCATTACGTTTGTCGTTTCAGCTGATAAAAAGAAAAACAGGCGAAACAACAAAAAAATTCATACGAGGCAAAATAAATTGCCGGTGGTGCGGCAAGTTTGCAGCGAGTGTATATCGAATTACGTTCGGCGGTCTATATACGCTGAAATAAACGCGGTACCAGGAGTAGATGGGGAACGTGCGACGTGTTAACTGATCAGCGGAGAAGTGCTCGTCGCATAAATTGTGAATTCCATTAACAGAGTGGCTTCCTTTAAACCGCGATGTACACGCAAAAAATATAGTCGTTTCAGAACGTTCGAATGATCGAGTGGGTATATTTGCAAGTGTATTACGTGTGAAGGACAAATAGGTAGGTTCCGTTAACGATGTATGGCGCAAAAACGAAGGGGAGCGGGAAAGACGGGTGCAAGACAAAAGCGCGGCGAGCGATCTAAATCTCTTTCCCGTTTTTCTCCTATATACGAACATTTTCGAAACGTTTTGTTGAAGCGTTGCATTCAGAGACGTACAAGTACCGCAAAGCCGGAAGTTTGTTTTGCGAGTTGCGCCCGGTTGCAGTTGAACGATGCAGTTCGTCGACGCGACTTCTTTGTGAGCGGGGGTGTAGAGAGAGAGAGAGAGAGGGATGATGCACGCGGAAATGCCGGAACTTCGACTGCCGCCTCTCGTGCGCCTGCGTTTCCGCGAAAATTTATAACCGACGCGGCGCGAGCGTCAAACGGCTTTCTTCTCTGGTTTCGGCTATTGTGACTGGGGGAAATAAAGCGTCGGTTGGGTCTTAACGTCTCAACGCATTTTGCGGTTCTATTTGTACGGCGTGTTTCGTAACACGTGGGAGTCACTTCAAAGAAGAATTCGGCACTTACAGACGATCAAGTAAGTTCGCATAAACAGATATTCGACTTTGCTTTGTATTTCAGTACGTTCTTTGGCAATTTGAACTACCGTGGCTGATTTCACTTGTATCCTTACAAGCGATGCTTAATACAGCTGTAAATATTGTGCAACCGAAATAATATGTCTTTTTACGTACCATTTTTTGCTATTAAATTTTTTGTCAATGAAGAAATACTCTGAATAGTGTTCAAGAGAATACGAGGTACTAATTCATTTCAAAAACAAGTTTCACAGATTTTTAACCTCAAAGTTACTAAAACTGTCGATGTATCCCCATGGGGTAAAATCATTTTTCATCATTCTATATATATATATATATATTTATGCCGATATATTAGTCACCCGAAAATATAAACGACAATCACTCGGAACAAATCAAAATCGAATACCCGTTTCCATGAACCGATTTAATCATTTTTAAATGCCGTCGCCATCGCCACACTGAAATGTCCCCGACACGAAAAACAAAACTCTTGTGTTCGCCGTTGGTTCGTCGGTCAAATAACTCTGTCACCGATAATTGATCCGGCCATTTTAACGCGGAAATACCATTAAACCGAAACTTCTAGTGTGAGCGAGGAATAAATTTCCTATGAAGCTCCACGCACGATGAAACGATATGCTGTAATTTGCATATTTCGCATATTTCGAAATTCAACGAGTGACCGTGAGAAAAAGGGATCGCTTTTGAATATCCTTCGTCCGTAACCAAAAAAACGGACATTTGTTACGTACGTTGATGCTACATCGTATTGTTCCGACATATGGTTCAGGTTAAAATAAATCGCGAACTTTTTCGTGTACTGACAATGAAGCACAATCTTTTACCTGCGTAAACAACGTTCCCTCATTGCAAAACAACCATTGTACTTCCGTTAGAAGCTCACTTCTGTGAAACGTCAGATGCATGGTTATATGAAAAGGCTGCGTAGCGCGAAATAATGGAAAAATATCCTGCGAAGTCTTTTCTGAGAATCACTGCGTTTAGAAAATGTGTGAAAATTTTAAATACTTGAAACTTACAAAATTAACGCGACACGAAATTATCATACGACTCCATCAGTGGCGCCATCTGTGCTTGTAACTTGTCACTTTAGGTTCGGAATTTTTCGGCAGTTACCCGAAGTTCCCGATCTTCATTGAATTCGCGCGCTATTGTGGCATTAGGCTAGCTTAAAAATATCGTGTCGTGATTTTAGCAGTCCGTTTAATTTTGTCATTGTGCGACTTTTTGTACTTTTGTTCGTGGGTTGTGGTAGTGATTTTGCTTCCAATCGTGTGAGTGAAACTGTTTTTGGCTGGACTTTGTCTGGCGAAGACGATCTTGTGTAGATACCTGCTGTGACATGTGATGCTGTTCGAGACCACAATTGAGTTGTTCAATTACTTCAGAATGTGCTTTTTATGTAGCTATGTATTTCTCGCTCGTACATATAACATGCAATATTTCTCCAAAGTAACCGTGTAATGTATATGTAACTATAACCAGTTATATGCATGTTATACATGTTATATGTGCCACATGTCGTGTTCAATACACCGTCTTTTAACACAAATTTTTAACACTCCACATATACAATCAAAATCGATCGACCGCCAGTTATGTACGTCTTGATTTGGTCAACATATGTGCTTTTGTCGCGCCACCATGTTTTTTCTGTTAATCGACCAGTGAACAATGGGCACGGGAAAATTTTTCCAAACATGGCCGCCGGAAACGACCGGCGAACAGGTACAGTTTATTAACCGTGGTCAGAGGTGTACTCGCTCCATGCGGCCAATCCACGGCAAGAGGGAAAGAGAGAGAAAACCTAGGCGCGAAAAGTAAGGCGCAGTTTAATTAAAAAGTTGAGATTACGTTCCCGCGGGACAATGTAGAGTATTCGCGTGTTTCTGAATATTCCCTTAGAAGGCGCGTTAATTAACTTGACAACGGCGCGGAGCCCTTCTATCTTCGCCGGGATTCCAAGGCGCGCCCACCATTCTTCTCGTCGACACTTTAACTCGTACTTTTTTACGCTCGTTCCCTTTTTCACGTTCTGCCTCGTACGCGCGTATTCATTGGTAAGAAGTAAGGACTCGGCCAAGTTAATCTTCGACGCGGTGAAAAGTGCTTTACACGCTTTAATCGGTACGAATATCGTCGATGAGTACTCGCAGCTACTTCATTATTATTGTAAGATATGGAGTTAGTGAATTATCGGAAATTTTATTCAAATAATAATAACGCGAAAGGCATACTAGGTTTTATTGTAATTACGACACTTTTGGGACAATACGTCTTTACGTGACGACCGTAATGCAAATATACGTTGTTACAGTCATGACAATGTCGTACGAATAAAAAATTCATTTTCACTTTATCGACGTTCGCTTTTGTTATCATTCGAACGCAATTATGTTGAGTAGCTTAGTCACTGTCGCGCATAAAGGTAACGTTATATACGGAATTATCGTTCCAGCAAATTTAGATGTTGGCCGCGGCAAAAAGTACATCGGCAGGGTTTAGCCCTGATATATAGACTTGTTAAGAGGATTTTGAACGTTTTCGAGAACCGCAACTCGGCCAGTCTCGAAACTGGCGGAACCGTCTAGTGGACGGAACAATTTGGGCTCTGGGAAAGTTGTTATCTACGCTGAACTAAACTCATAGAGCAATGGTAGTCGAATGAATCAAGAGGATGCGGGGCGCTCTCTTGAAAGCGAAGAAACAACGCGAAACTACTGTTAAATTGTTATCGATAGAAACAGTTGTTGGTCATGGACTTATTGAGATCAGTGGAACAAGTAGGAGCTTAGAACTTATCATATGCAAACGTAATGGAATCCACGACTTCCTTGATTATATCTCCAAATCCTTTGTTCATACGTAGTATAACCTCCAAAAAGTATTGTTCCTCATCAAAAAATAGTTTCTGCGAAAACGCACAGCGTAGTGCACCAATCAAATTACTCTATACATTTGATGCTGTCGAAGAAGATTACACGCTACAGAAATACTTGTTACATTTATATTACTCGCATATCTCCGCGACGAAATAACTTTCCGGAAACAGAGAAGTCAGCATAAAAAGAACGGCAGCCCGTGTAAGAGCACGAACGAATAAAGCGGATGTATCGCAGCGATAATTCGGTCTAAAACGAAACCTCGAGCCGGTCGTTTCTCCTGGCGCGGGGCATTCGCAGCGCGAAGAGACAAGCCGACAACGACTTCGTGCGAAACGCAAATGGACGCTCGAACAACCCTGAGAGTTCGCACCACCTCCGCGTCGGCAGGGTAAGAACAGCGCGTGCGTTTTATCACTCTTCAAAATTTACAGTTAGACTTTACGACGCTCTCCGGCCTGATAGAATCCGGACATGTTGCGTATTTCTTCCCGTAAACCGCACCGCCGTTGTAGCGGCGAGAATCGTTTCGACGACGCGCAGCATATTTCACGCCTCGAACTTTATTACGTCTCGTTTCATCTCGCGTCGATGCTAGGAGACGGAAGTCGCGTACCTAATATGCACCCTACCGGAACGGGAGGGTTCACAGTCCTACTTAACCCTTTGCCCCCCTCCGCTCCCCTGCCAACTCTCCGCTTCTTCCTTCGCTCTCATTTCCATACCCGCTTTGAGGGCAAAGGGCGCGCAGTTTGCGCGCTTTCAAAGGATCCGTCTGATCCGTCACGGCAAATTTCTTGACTCGACCGCAATCGAAACGGACGCTTTGCCGTCATTTTACGCACAAAGTTCGGCATGATTCTCTCCCACGGCGAAATTAACATTCGGCAGTCGGCGAAGATCGATAGAATACGCGATATCTTCGCGGCGAAGGTAAATTTCGATAACGAAATGTTACGGGATACAAATATGAAATTACGAATAATGCCGTTGGACGGGCGCAGTCGACGAAGGAATGCACGATAAACGGTATTTAACATTGGACGGACGACGCAATTGAATAAATCGCCGTCAAAAATACGGACCGAAAACGACCGCACGCCGAGAGATTCCTATAACTCGTCGTGCCGGAACCGGAACGAGGATGTTCATCGAGCAATTTACCCTTTCGTTTTTTCCCCTCAACTGCCGATGAGGCAGAAGGCAAACGTAACAGTGCAGATTAACCGATTAGAGCTGGCACCTCCGTAAATTTTGCCTGCGAGCAAAAGTGCGTTTCAGGGTCGTGGGATTATGTGTATGTGTAGCGCAACGATAGAGAGCGAAACAGAAACTGAGAGACAAAATGATAGAGAGAGAGAGAGAGGGAGGTAGGACGCAGTCCAGAGAAGTGGTCGAAGGAGCAAGGGTGAACGCCGTTGAGAACCAATATCGGAAAGCGGTGAGTTTGCCGGTATCAGCTGCGAGCAACAGCTCCTAATAAAATATGATATAATCCCCGATACTCCATAAAGTTAGCCCTCCTATCTGGCCGGATTCCGAAATCAAAGCCTTTGCGCTGCCTTCCCCTATCCGCGCGTGACCCACAAACGTTACCTCGTCGTATTAACCCTCGAGTGAATAGAAAATATTCTCTCCCGCGGGATAAGCTCCATGGACCACGTACGCGGGCCGCTTCGAAAACGGTCAACGTGCATAACGTTTGTTACAGATAATATCGCTGCCGTCGCAAACTTCTATGATCTTCCGCGTCCAAATTTTCTGTGAAATCAGGGAGGCTATTGTATCCGCGGTGGTGGTTACATTAGACTCCCTTTGCAGGGAAAGTCTTATATTGTGCAATCAAAGTATCATTCTACAGGGGAAATATGAGTTTTCAAATATCAGGTATCAGCGTGTCATGTTCGCAACAAGTCCACGTAGAATTGAAATAATTGCGCGACCGACAGTGTTCTACTGACACGCGTATATCTACATACATTACACGCGGAAAGTGTTCAGAACGCGATACCAATCGCAACCCATATCTCGGGTTGCCCTCGCGGTACTCGCGAAATAAATTCTATCGCGCAACGTGCGCGGAGGTCGACTGTTAGAAATTTAACAGCATGGCAGCATGACTCCGCCACTTTCACGCGAATGTTTAGGGGGCCATTCCCGACGAGCCTAGTTCGCCGATGTAAAGTGTGTAAAGGGGACACCCCGGAGTGAAAAGTGCTTTGCCGCGAAAACAATCCGCGCGCTCTGCTTTAGTTAGTTATTTGCCTGCGGAGTGAGTGCGTTCACGTGCACGTAAAATCGACGCTTATTAGAGAGGAGGCCATCGGGGCTCGCGTGTTGGGCAAAGTCATCAAGCAAACTTTGTTTAGGTAGATACACAAGCCGCGGCAGTGCGTGCTACGTCTGTTCTTTGTATCGATAGAGAGGGGGAGGGAAAAGGTATAACGATGGAGGAAACGGTTGTCGGCGTTGTTAACACAACACGCAAGTGGAGAACATCTACGGGGGGAAGAAGTTTCGCCGACTTTGGAAGGCGTACACGCGAGCCGGCTGCGAAACGCGGGCAATTAAAATTGTTAACGCTGATCGACCCTTTTCTTGGAAAACTGAAAAACGAGGCTCTAATTAACTCGCATTTCGCTGCGTAGCCGATAACCAACTCGTCTATCGTGCCTCGTATTCTTGACGTTAATATCCAGCGTTCACCGCTGTTCCGCTTCGGGACTGCGGCATTGAAGTTCTGACTGCATGAAATAAGTTTCAAATGGCCGGGAGGATAAAGTGCGGTAAATTGTGCTAAATTCGGATAATTGCAAAAGTGTTTAATACTTATGTTTTAGCCTCCCCTTTATAAATGCGAAAGATATGTTTTCTCTCAGTTATATTACTTTGTCGGAACTTGATACGTTAACCCTGTTGAAGATAATAATCGAATTAGCTTTCCTACTACTGCGACCCCGCCGAAGAATCACATTTACGTGCGGCATGTGGAATTGGATGCTCATCGAGTCGCTAACAGGAAAATGAAATTCCGATGAATGTGAAACGTGACGATGGCTAGCACATAAAAATAAATTCAGTATACACGCTCGCTATTTTCCATACGCATCGAAATGAAACATTTGCCCCCGTTTCGTTTGCATTCAAAGGCCCTTCAGCGAAATGAGGGAAAATCGGAGGTTGGCACAGAGAGTGCGTGCGCGCACGTCCGCTTGTTTTTCGATCCTTCCTCTGTCCCGACGAAATTTGGACGTTTTAATACCTCGCTTGTGTCGCAATAATGGATAAACGCGCACGCAATTCTGAAATGGGAGCCAATTCGCGGAATGACCCCTTCATGAAAAAGGTAGTACCCGCTGATCTATTCAGTACAACATTCAACGGTAAACGGATGATCCAGATAGCGCGGCGATGCTCGAATTTAAAAGCTAGCGCACCGGTATTAACGCCTCCGCTTTTTCACCGCGCCCCCAGTGCGCCGTGGGTATTTTTCTTTCTGTCCCCGCCACAATGCCAGAATTTTTCGAGCGACGCCGCTCGCGCGCCACTCTCTGATGCGCTGAAATATTCTTCGCGGCCCGCTTTTTCCGCGAATTGTGAAATATCTTCCGCGCGGGGCTCGGGTGTTATTCTTTTCACGTTGCAAAGACGGCGCCGCACCGTAAATCCACTTTTTTCTTTGCGGCCTAGGAAGCGTGCGCGCGCGAAATAGTTCCGCACAGATGGCACGCTCGGAATTTTTCATTCTCGCGATTATTTAGTGCTCGATTTTCAATTACGGTGAACACGAGTGGAACGATTGTTTTTCGCCCGATAAGCTCGCCGCGGATGGTACGAACAGGCGCGTGCCGGTAGCGTGAGAAAATACGCTTGGCGGTGTAAGAGAAATTTGCCGAAGCTTATATCTTATGTAGCGACAGTAATGTCTCGCTTACACTCGTCGAAGCGACGCGAAAGCGATTTTTCGGTCGCCATTACTGTCTTTATCGAGATAGTTTAAAGCTGACGGAGGAAGGTCGTGTGATCGCGTGTAAATGGTCGACGATCGTTGTTCTCTGCCTAACGTTTTTCCTCGCGCAATTGCTTGCTGTTGTTTCTAGTTGAATATTTACAAGGGGCGACTGAACGATCAACCGATATTTGCGTTCGGCTCTGTACTATGCACGCCTTAGGTAAGGTTAGCCTCGGCCGTATTTATCGATGTAGACAGAAATAAGCAAGAGGAAGTAAGCATGATGAAATGGGTAAAAAGGTAGAGAGGCGAACAGAAACTGTGTGTTAGAGAGAGACTGAGAGAGAGGCAAAAGGGAAAGAGGAGGGTGAGGATAGAAAAGGGAAAGATGCGGTCAAGATAAAGCGATGTGGGGAGAATTACCCTTTTCCAAGCTTCAGCGTGGCCAGGACCCGTAAGGGGCCAATTTCAACCACATATTTACGTGCTCGCTTCATAATCGCGCCGTCGAGTTACTCTCACGGGACATTTATTGGTTAGTGCCTCGCGCGTAGAGGCATATAAATATGTAATTTGTAATGGCCCCGCGTCGCCATAGATGCCGGGTAATCGTGCAATATTCACAAATCGGATTTTCTTCCTCATGCCATGAGCGCACTTCGAGGCGTTATACTTGGAGCGCGCTTCTCAGCGTGAACCACGAAAAACGTGAGCTTTAGTACCTTGCGGGAAGTGTCAAATGGCCTCGTGAGGATCGTTACGCTGAAATCCACAGCAGTCCGCCTGGCATAAAGGCGACAGTATTACCGACTTCAAGCTAACAATATTCAGTTAAGATTGCTTCGAAATATAACGTCGCTACGCACGGGGAAAAGCTGATCATCTTCCGAAACTTCTTATATCGGCGCCGTGAGGAGTATGTGCGAGCTGTTATGAAATTCTGTGTAACGTACTTTCGTCTTGGAAACTCTTGTAATATCCGCCATACCACAGTATATTACAGAAATCAGAGTCATGCAAGAAAAAAGAAGAATTCAGAATGTTTCTGTTCTCAGGATCGTTGCGTGGAAATTGAACCGATTATTTACGACATTAGCAGCAGTACTTATAATGATTTGGAAGGCATCTGAGTAATATAGCGGTTTCAGAATGAACGCGAATGCACAGTTATTAAACGGTTTATAGGTTTACCAGGCAGTTGCTTTGAAGCTTTGGGAAGTAGCTGCAGTGCAGTGGTCGTTTGAGATACCTATGTTGATATATTGTCGGTAAGAGGAACCTACTAAATAGAATTTAATTATGAATTAATGGGAGTGAGCAGCTGTCGGGAGCTGAATCAGCTCAGTGATTGACTGCGGCGTAGTAAATCATAATATACCCCAAAATTAAATTAGCTCGTGTCTACGAAAGATCGCAACGGCAGCTGATGTATGTATTCTGACAGAACGAAGGTTACGTTTCACCATCGACCCATATTTATGCTGAACGTCGACATACGTAACAAGATGTTACACACATTCTTTACTTCCTCGAACAATTATACGTTGGTATTACACGAATTGCAGTCTCGTTCGTGAGGAGGGAAGTTTTTCCTGAAGTCCACTCTCAAACGTGTCACACCGTCATCGAAGAAAATACACGGAGTTTCGCTTGGCTAAGCCCCCACGTCAAGACTGCCGCTCCTTTCGTCGATCCTCCCTCTTCATTCCACTTTCCCTTTGTTTCCATATTCCTTCTCATAGCTGCCCATCTCGCCGCGTCCCCTTGTTCTCTCTATCCGATGAAATTAGTCGTCCCCGGTGCGTCCAACGGGCCGTCCATTTATAATTGGAAAACAACATTTCCGCGGCATAATTGCGTATCTCTGTCCGGGCACAAGTTCGCGGCCGAGCGATTCGCTTTGTCGTTCTCGTTCACGTCGCGCGTATCCATGCCAGTAATCTTCTGCGAGGAGAGGAGATGCGCGATGTACAAAGGGGACAGCCGGAGTTCGTGTCGAGCGTCGTGACGCTCTATTGCGTCTACCGGCACTCGTGTGTGATTGTGTGCGGGTGGGTGCGTATGTGACATGCGTCGCGTCTGTACATTGACGTCATCGCTTTCCCCAACAGGCGTGTACAATGTAACCTGTATCTGTCGCGCGCGCTGCGAACCTTTGTGCCTTTCGCAATGCTAAGTCGCAGAAGGACTGCGCCAGGCTCACAATCAGATCCGCGTGACGGCTTTCGATCGACGCGGAGGACCGCTTTGCGTGGGTATCATTTTCGTCATGTCAGATTCTGGGAAAAATTCCGAATTTTGCGGATTCACGCGCGAGCGAGAGGTGGTCTCGATGGACCGTGGAGCGGCGTTCCTTTTCATACCATCGTAAAAGTCTACATTCTGTATAGGGATGTGTCTTTTTGGCCGCCGCGCCAAACGGAGCGAAGCATAACTTTCGCGTACGTTAGACGTCGCGTTGAATTAGTGTCAGTGTGTGCATAAATACGTCGAGCCTTATTGCGCGTCGAGCCGTATCGCGGGGAAACAGACTCTCGGCCGCCTGCAATTTTTGACGATACGCAGCGCATCCGAGATCCGCAAGAAAAATAGCGCAAACAGACTGTGCCGGGGATCGGGCGCGTGCATCGCAGTTGCCGAGAGTGTTACGTAGAAGCGTCTCGGTGTTTTTGTTCAATCAGCCGCTCCCCCTGGGCGTTGCACACCCTCTCGTCCTCGTCTTTGTTTCATTTGTTCTCGAACACGGGAGAGGATTAATTAATCCCTGCTCGACGGGCGATCGGTGGCGCGTAGGAAAGTCGAACGTTGAAAGAGAGAGAGACAGGAAGATAAAGGGAGATAGAGGGTGAGTTAGATAGACTCAACAGAGAAGGAGTTTGAGATAGGAAGAGAGGGAATGAGAGAGAGAGAGAGAGAGAGAGACAGAGGCGGCCAATGGTGCCGACGAAGGCGCACAGACTCTGTGTACCCAGCCGTCTGTTCTGTCCCTAATTAAACCGGAGTTGACTCATTACCGTCACTCGGATTAGACCGGGCAGGAGGGAAAAGGACGAGACTGGGAGCCTCGGCCTTCGTCTGGCCGCGATAACACTATCGCGAGGCAACCACTTGCCAGGCAACCTCGGAATAATTCCGACCATTGGCGTATGCGTTTCACGCGCTCCACGGAATTTCCGTCATTAATTGACGATGATAGCGGTCGCTGCTGCGATCGTTTAATTGATAATTATACGAAGGAGCAGCCTGCGTCGCGCAGCATCGTAAGGGAACTGTGGTGTCATGTGAATCAATGTTTCAATGCGTAGCAATGATCAACGATGATTTTGGACTGGACGACAGATTGATCAAGGTGTGTGTGTGTGTGTCTATGTGCTTACTGTTGAAACTTTTCATTCGTATTGACGGAGAGTTGACGATCCACTGTTTTCGTACCCGAGAATTCGGGTAACTTACTGTTTTGACAATAAGCTTTAGGTAGGTGCTCTCGCTTGAAGCTTCAAGATCGAATAGAAACTTACAAATGTTATTCGTCGTCGGTCACGTAGAATGGCGCAAACAGCCCTGTCGACCTGTAAGTTCGTGGGAATTTGTACGTTACTTACATTAGTATTAGTTCATCTTTAATATATATTTTACACGAACAGTCTCCCTTTGTACAATATATCTCGTTTCGATCATTGGCCAAGATCGTCTCATTCATATTACTTACTGCTTACTCAAAGACATGTTCCGGAAATTATTTATCGAGAACTAGTATGAAAACGGCGGAGTACACAAACTTCTAATTTTCCTGGCGCCGAGCGGAAAGCGTATTCATAACAACTTCCGTAACTCGGGACGCTAGGCTGGTTACATTACGTGTACCAGACGGATTATGTATACCCATTTAGAACCGAGTTAAATCTTCGCCGTCTCTCCGCGACACCGGGTCTGATCTACAAATTGCACTCGAGCCGATGTACCGTGTTTCTAACCCTTACCCCTTTCTCAGTATCCGGGTCGTTATTTCCGTTGTGGAGGCACGATTTAAATAGACATTGTGTTTTACATGTAGCGTTAATCGCTATCGTCTGTTTCGCCGGCTGTTTACTACTCGGTTCTCCAGTAGATGTATTTCATCACCTAATGGCTAAATTACAGTCCATTGTGTAATAATAATACAGTATATTGTTACATGAATGAATTATTGAGGATATTGTTGTACGAGTATTAACAGCGCTACATTTAGTTATTCCTAATTTTCGTGCAGCCCAGTATTGCGTCACTTTCATTTAATTACCAACGGTTTTCGTTTAAGATTCTTTTTTTTGTGCCGTTAACGACAGATGACCACTTTCATACACGCAAACACTTAACACTTATGAACGAATATGTGAGAATTTATCCCGAAAATTCTAATTTGTACAGGGTTGAACATCCGCCGTTTCGTAGAGCGGGGCGTACAGGATGTATAGTGGGATTATATTTTACGCGGTCATAATAAAATTATGACCTGGGCAAAAATTCGTTGCGCATTACAGTAAAATTATGGCTACGTCAGCGTAGAAGATCCCCCCCCGCGTCGTTACGAAACGCTGCCCTGTTCGCAGGGGCTAATTAACGTTGACGAGAAATTCTCGGCGTTTTTAACAAAATTCCGAGCTACCGTTAAACTTCTCTGTAACACTTTTTTTATTCCCTAATGTTAGAGCGCATTAAAACTTTGCTCAATTGAGAGTGTGTTTCGCATAAAATGATATGTCGTGAACGTCCGCGTTTTGTGAGAATTACGAGGTCTTCCCACGTTGAACTGAACAGCTATATGAAAGTGTCTTTGAAAACGTCGTCATGCCCAGATTCTTTTCTTTTCATTCTCAAGGAAACAAATCCTGTATTTTTCAATTTTGAAGAACTTCGTGACCTTTGACTGTCGTCTGCATGCGCCAGTACTTAACTTCTACAAACTTTTCACACGTACAGATAAATATATCTGCTCCCGCGTGAACAGAACTATTTCCGATGCCAAGAAATTGAAATAGTTTACGCTCAGCCACCTTATCGTACCATGACAACACTTATCCATCGCTATACCTCCATTCGCGTCCAAAAACGCAGATTACACCGAGACGAAATGACGCAGCAACGAAATTTCACGAAGGGCCAATTTTCATGAACGACATTCCGCCGTACAGCAGCCGTTTCGCAAAAATGAAAAACGTTTTCCGGAGCGTGCAACGGGCGGCGTGCACGCCGAAAGTGCGAGAAAACAAGAAAGTGGGACGCTCTCGCACAAAAGAACCGTCCTCCGGTAGTCGGTACCGTGGCGGAGAGTCTCGTCGGGGGGAAAATATCGCGGACTTCCGCGCGATTATGGGGCAGCTTTCCAAAATTTAACGGCCGGCGAGATGCCAAAGGCTCACATTCGCCGATTCGTGTGCCGATTAAATCCGCCGGCCATTAATAACGCGTTAACGCCGAAGGCGAGCCGGCGGCGCGAGGGCGAAGTTCGAAAGTGGCCGCGATTGGGTGCAGTCTCGTGGCAGGGTGCGAAAGGGGATTGCAGGGGGGTAGGTTTAGGTGGTCAGCCGGGTATATTAAAGCAGCTCCGAGATCGTACGTCACCGACGTTGCGCGATCGTTTATAACCGTGAATTCTCTTCGCGATTTTCCGTCGTGAGCCGCGTCGTCATTATTCTCGGCGCACAATCCGTAGACGCGAAGTTAAGAGGGTCGAAGAGGGGTTATAAATAAGAGGAGAGAGAGAGAGAGGAACTCATTGTACTTTCCGGAATAATCCGATTTGAATCGACGGAGCCAATACTGCGAGAATAATGGGAGACATTGAGGAGCGAGCGAACGAATATTGGTATAAATCGGGAAATATTCGATTCATTGAGGATAGTATAATTGCGAGGGACGAATGCCGTTCTTCCCGCGATCGCCCTCTACAGAATCCTCGGAGTTGCCCTATCGATATGCATTTGAGTAAAGAGATTTTTCAATTGTAACGAGTGAGGAGTATCCAAGACAATGGAGGCGTCGACAGGGCGATGAAACGCATTATCATTACTGCCATGTCGACTGAACAACGAGACCCAAACCGAATAATAAAACCGATAAAGAACAATTACATGTTATGCTCATGGGGATTACACGAGCTATAAATGGCTTAATATATAATCCTGTAATACCCACACGACCTGAGAAATCTCTCCCGAACACTAAAGCACTCCCGTAACACGCTGTTCTACTTCCGCTAAATACATTCGCAAACTTTTCGTCGGACCCACGCAACTTTCGTAATTATTAAAATCCGCGCCTTCCCCGTTCGCAGCTTTTAAATCATCAGCCGGTCACAAGATGCCATTACGATTCGCCGCCGGAATTCGTGCGACGCGGAACTCGCGCGAAATCGAAGCCCCGCAGGAAACTGGAGGCCTCCGTCGAGTCACCCTCCCCCCTTTCCCGCCTCCTCTCCTCCTCTACCTCTCGACCGTTGTCTAGGAGAGCGTTACCCATAAAATCCTCGGTGGATATCGGTATCGTAGGTGGTCGTAACGACGGGCATGGTGGTGCATTGATTACAGGACGGCCGGGAGGTTGGCACGGGTTAACAGTAAAAGCCGGTAAGAGAGGAGGACGTGGTGGAGGAGGAGTGGTACCAATGGATCCGCGGATCGAGCTCTTGTTGCGTGGCCAGCGAACCATGCCGATACGACGGGGCGCGCGCGAGCGAGCTAGACGGGCAATGAAAAATATATAGGCAGAGAGAAGCAGAAACACACTGTTAGCGGGGCAATATTGTGAGGAACGAGGAAGAGTTTCTGGCTGGAAGAGATGAAAACGAGCGGCCTCTCGCGGGGGAGACGGGTTAGCAATGCTAATTATATGGCTTTTCTTATAACGCTCGGTACCGCTTTCGCGGTGCTCCATAATAGTCGATCTCGTATTGTGCTCCTCGTCCGCGCGATCGGTAGGCGGCCGTCTACCACGAGAGCGCGGATGGGTACCGCTCGGCACCGGTTGCGGTACCTTTCGACGGTGGCAGTTCCCACGCTAGGTTAACTCGGCTACGTGCCCGCGTACTCGACGTTTTCGAAGGTACGCGACGTGACGTATTAGCTATGCGCCGAATTTTTCCGCCGGCGAGATATCTCATATCCACGTCGGCACTTCCTTAACTGTATCCCTTAAGCGCGCCGGCGATGGATATGTGGACGCGTCGACGTGTGTATTTATGGTTGCGCTGACCTACGGATGGACCCAGAGATCCGCGGAGCCATAGTTCTGCTGATCTATGAGAGTAAAGGCCCGGGGACATGTAGACCTGTATAATGATTTATGGCCGTGGACATCTGGGAATGTATAAATCTATACATGAATTACTGGTTACATTAATCCTGCGAATGCCTCGACTTGGCGTAGCTACGCGCGAATCGTTTCCTTCGTTTCACGAACGTCCACCTTCGGCAACATCGACGAAATTACTCAAGCGCCTGCATATAATTAGAAGTACGTCTCTACTTGCACTTAGTCGCTAAATAATTAACACATTACTGACGGAGAACCTATTAGTACGTCAAGGTATGACAAATACCAACATTAAGACAAGTGCGTACTTGAAGCGTATCCCGCGTGGATAGGATTACTCATCCGAAACGACTCGATGGTAAGGTGTTAATGACCCACATTACAGCATCCTTGGAATGAGATATCCTTCGACGTACAAAGAAGTGTCTAATTAACGCTTTCACGGGCACGCCATTTAATGAAATCTTGTTCACGCTCGAACGGTTCGAACGGTCCAATTTAAGCGTTTCGTTCAGTCACGCGGACGCGGACGCGGACGGCAGCCTCGATTCGGCGAAAAACTCCAATCGGCGCGCTATCCTCCGGAGGACCATCCTGCCGGATCCTGCTCGTCGTTCTGCCTGGGTCATCTTTGAGATCAGCGTCGAGATTGCTTTCATCGCTTTATGCCCGTTACGTGCCACCCGCTCGGCGAGTACACACTTCCTCCTGCCCTCGGTTCAGAGCATGGAAAAGTTCGGGCAGAGGGGTAAAGCTGGATAGGAAATATCTTGGCCAATCCACGTTCTTGCACGCAGTCAGACAGCGACAATAAGTGACCGGCGGTCTGTGTAGAAAGTCAACGCTAACACGTGTTGCAGTGCGTACTGTTCTTTCACGTAAACTGACAAAACCGAGTGCATAGAATTTACGTGTGCGTATGTGCATATGTCACGTCTCGTCTCGTCACGCTACCGTCGTTTACATAATTTATTACGTGAGCTTTCCGTTACTAACCTCCTAATAGCTTATAACGGAACAGAGCACAGAATGCCTCGTTCAGATGATGTCGGCAAGTGTTGTCTTTAGTTGAGTTACCCTGGCCTGAATTTATCTTCTTTCATTGATACGCATTACCTGTGTGAACGCGGGACTCGTAGAATAGGAATTTAAGACTGCCATATTTCTCATTGTTAGTATAAGAGTAGTTACAAGACGTTTCTTTACTTCGATTAAATACAAATGTTTATCGCAATGTTATTACCTGTTCGGCACAACTCATGGCTGAACTGATTTTATTAAGTATTTACAGAGCTTGCCGCAGTAGAAAGTTGATTGTTTATTAAATATGATATAACAATACACTCCCGTTGCACGGCAGAGCTCCTGTAAGAATTTTTTTAGCTGTTTTTCCGGTGCCCTTCTCCCACGATTAGTCTGCATTACTACACGTACTATAATAATATATATCATATATCATATACCAATTATACAAGATAGCTAATATGAAATGTAGAACAGCTGCTAATTTACATAGTCAGTTCCATTAGAACTGATACTATCCATGCTTGGAGATCCACCTACAATATAGTAACTATCACGTAACACGTCATCGCGTATGTAAGTCGAGCTGCAACGTAATATCAGTGTCTTCGGTCCCGAGACGCCACAACACGGCTAAATCAAGGATTTTCGGGATGTCACACGACGTGTCTTCGCGCAGCACGTCCCTAATGCATTTTCACTTTAAGACACGGCGACGGTGTGGTTTTACGAGAAACGAGCACGAATGCCTTCGCCGTCTTTTCTCTTCTTACTCGGTGCACTTCCCCAGCGCTCGTATCGGCTGACCGGTCCAATTTACTGCGGACGCTGCCGCGTAACTCGTGCACTCCGCTAATGGTGCATACTAATTGTTTAGATAAGCGAATCCGGGCGCCTCTTGGCTAGCTCTCCACGAGCCGTATACGATCCCCCTCACGACGCTTCATTCAGGACCGCCGGAGTGCGCGAGAAAAACGTACCGCCGACAACTTAATTTATGTGAACGTAGCCGACTGCGCCGATAGACGGGCAAACTCATTTATCAGGAATCATTTCATAGGAATTGTTAACACAGATGCGCGTTCTTCACAGGCTTCCTTTGACATCAATCTTTTATTCGGCTCGAAAAGAGTAAGAGCAGACGGAAAAGGAACGTAATTGACCCTTGCACCCGCCGCGCAGGCGAACGAAGCACGCGCTTATCCGCGCGCAATATAATATAACAGTATTTTCGTAATCGAGGAAAAAATGCATTTCCACGCTTAATAAGCCCGACTGGAAATCGCGGGTATCGCCGAAGTGCCGCCTCGCATTACGGGATCGGGAAAGCGAAATGCAATTAAAGTGATCGCTCGGTGATTTATACGGGAACGAGTATTAACACCTACGACGTACTTAACGCGCGCGCGCACCGTACGTACCGGTCGCATACTATATCAGCGGGCGATAAACGCTCGATCGATAATTGACCTCCGCCCGTTCGGAAACTTCGCATAGCTGACCCGCTTAGTGCGCCCCTCGAAGAATCTTCCTTTTAAAATCCGACACCCGCCGCGTTATGAGCTAAAAATTCGCCCTCGGAATGCGGCTTCGAGTGGCGAGGCTGCTTCCGTCAGCGAACGATCTACGGCGCTTACGAGTCTCCAACGAGACTGGCATTTAGGGAGATCCTCGCTCCCGCAAATGGAGAGGCAATTGCGGTGAAACAATGGAACTCGCGCGTGGATACACACGTCTCCCTTGAAATCCACACCGGCGCGGGCGCTCGCGGTCTCCTTTCAATTCTTCACACCTCGAGGCGCGCGCGCGTGCACGATCAGAACATCGACATTCGAGATTGGCATCGACGAATTACCGAGGCAAGTTTCTCTCGAAAAGCAGTAGGCCTGACTCGCGAGGGCGCGAGTTAAAAATTCGCAGCGGAATGCCGCTTTGTTCGCCGGGCGGGCTCGTTTCCGTCGGCGAACGATCCGCGCGCGGCGATTTGAGTTTCCGGACGAGGCGGCGGCATTTAGAAGCTCCTGAAATTCGCCCGCCAGCCTCGCGCGGCTCACTCATTCGGACGCTTTTATAGTCCGTCCCGGCGAGCGCGGAGAGCGAAGAGGTGCTTTCCAAGAATGGATTATCCACGCGGATTGCGCGAGGTCTGCGCGGTCGGCGCAGAGATAATGAGGTAATAAGGAAATGAAACGAGTGTTGTTGGCCGACCCGGGGTATTCATACATCTCGCTAACCTATCGGTTTGCGTCTTAAATGCGGCAATAAATCGAAGAATGTATTAAATCATGCCCTCGCGCGGCCCGCCGCTCGGAACCGCGGCGAGACGGTTACTCGCCCGTTGAAACGGCTAATTCATGATTGGCGCTGACTTACTCAGGTATCGTTTTCCTGACTTCCCTGCCATCGTTACCTGATAATGCGTACCGTTAGCCTAATCGGCGGAACTCTGACCACGTCATTTTCGATCCCGAGTCTCCTCTCTGCTTCACTGCCTCGGAAGCAGGCGAAAGAAGTGGAAGAAAGAAAAGAAAGAGGCAACGGCACCTGTGCAATTGCAACTGAGAAACCCGTTGCTATGTCATCCCGGTCCCATCGCTGCGCGTCTTCGAACGGGCACCAAATTAACTCTCCGGACGAATTCGATGCTTTACACTTTTTTTCCTTTATTTGTCGTATTGACACATTTGAGAGTATCGTGTGGAACAGGCGGAAATAGAGGCACCCGTCACGCCCTTCAGCTGCTTCAACATCCTCCTACGAATCGCTCGTTTCTATTCACGACTCTCGTAGCAATCCGATACAGGGTAACGATCAACTTGTCCGTGAAAGTGGTACGCACAGACGCCGTTCTCGTCCTCGTCCACGCCGTGACGGTAAGGAGGCTCGTAACGATCCTGCGTCATCTCTTCGTCACGATTCCTCCCATAACGACTTCTCGTTGCTCCGTCTTGCACATAATGATGAGGCACGTGCTCGTGCCTGCCGGCGTGCTGATAACGCTCGCCGAACTTCACCGGAGAGCAATTCGTCAATTGGTTCGCGTGCGCGCGATAACAATGATCCACGCCCGTGACCTGATTCGGACAAAGGACGCCTTCCCGAGGCAGATTTAATTGCGAGTGACGACGGATCTTCTCACAATCGGCCTTAGGGCGTTCCGAGGAGAGCGGCCGCCGTCTCAGGGCTTGCCGGTGCTGTTCGCCTCCGTGTACTCGCTGGCTCGGTATATGCCGCGGCTCCTGGAATATTAAAGAGCGTGTTAATATTAACGTGCTCGTGTCGGCTCTTAAGCAGTATCGCGTTGCGAATGTACTCCTTTCTCGGCGCCCGGGGATCAGCTAATTAGATCCTCCGGCATGAGGAACTACGGGGTGGGATGTCGGTGTGTTTGTGAAAGAGCTTATGAAGGGTAGGAATACGTTCAGTAATATCAAGGTCTTGATAATGTGCGAAACGTACTACGGTCCTTAATGATTTTAATGTCGCGTTGATGTCTCACGAGGTGCGCGTTATCGTACGCGTCACTTGTGCCGTTTTGTTCGTCGGAAGAAAATTAATTTGTTCGGCATGATCGAAGTGATTTCGTGGTTGTGAGAAAAATGTCACGCGAATATCGCCGTGTTCGTCACGCCGCAACCGCCCCTCGGCGCCTTTATCTCGGAGAATTAATTTCAGTTTAGGCTGGAATTAATTGCTTCGGAAATTAGGAAAGATACGCTGCCCGAGATATACCATTTTGATCAACGGGATGACCTCCTTTCGGACATTGCAGACCGGCGGGGCCGGTAATCGTGTTCAGTACAACCCGGTGTCATAAACTATCGAGACGCGCAAACGTTTGGCCAGTGGTACTCACACGTGCCAAAATCCAATCTGCTAATGCAATCAGTGCAATGATACACTGAGACATATATTCGAGAGAAGCGAAACGAAGAAAGAGCTTGCGATGCTCAGCTAGCATTCCGTCGGTACGTCGAACTTAAGAGGTATGATCTTTCATTATGAAATGGCACATAATATGGACGCGGTATCGCGGAATACCCGGGAATTCGTAGAACGTACAATACACGAGATAGACAATAATGACATACCGAGCACACAGTCGAAGCAGAGATTGTCCTACAAAGGCGGAAGATACAACTCTGACACCGTATAATCTGCAGCGCGAGGATTGAATAACACCGGAACCGAGCGCAAAAACTTTTTGCCGCAGCTCGCATTCAGCTGATCCGGCGCGCATTGCAAGTCAAAGCCACAGAACAAAATCTCGGAGGAACCCGGCGGCAACAAAGTCGCGCGGCATAAAGTCGCGCACAATGTACGCGTATGGAAAAGAAAGGAGACGTGTACGTGCCCGGGCGTTCTTTCACCTGCTGATCTCCGTGCTGAATCGTCTCCAGTCCGTGGCCCGAGTGACGACAGCAGGACTTGCATTCTGCTCTACTGAATTTCGGCGCGACCGACAGGACTTCGGGTAATTGTTTTCCGGGACAACCCGGCGGCCGGCGGTCGCACTTGTTTTCGATGTAAGTGCAATAATTGTGACCACAGAGCGGGCACACCATGCGTACGCTCTTATCGCGGCTCATCATTAGCGGCACGAAGCACAATGGCCAGCAACTGAAAGCAGATGACGCTCGCTTCCCGTACCTGGCGTGTGTGTTTTATTTCTAGAGCGCTTGCATGCGGGCGTAAGCGCGAAATTGTCGGGAATTTTCGAGCGCCGCGGCTGAGTGGAACAAGAGAACTCGACGACTTCGCTCTATGATTTGCGAGGGGAAATGGATATTTACGGGACTACTTTTGACGGAAGTGCGCCAAATGTCGAAAGAGCCGCGCGCGGATTAACGTACAACAAGCCGCGGGCGTGGTTCTATGTATATTCACATAAGACTGTCACTTTTCGAATATGAATAAATGCGGTGATGTCTAAATTAGTTGGGTTTACGTTTGATGCTATCCGTGTACCAATCATATCGTTATGTTTACCCGCATTACAATTAGCTTCAAATTTGAAAAGCAATGTTTGAAGAACCAAATGATCATATACGTAGGTGGAAATAATTTGAAAAATTATCATACGCGTAATGTGTTCCGTATGGTTTTGACAATATGTACGATAAAAAAAATGTCAATCTTTGTGCTCATTTTCTCGGGTCAACGAGTTGCAACCGTACTTCAGCGACACACATTGAATCCGTGTATCGAGATTCATCTGAACGGGCGGAACAAGGAAATCCGTCAAAGTTTTCTGAAAAATTCTACTGACCCAAGCAGGCAAAAGGCGGCCAGACGGGAGTTGGTGTACTTGTGCTGCTTTGTTAAAAGTATGGGCACGACTTCCTCGTTACACACCGGGCACAGCACGCTCCTGTCGTAATACTTCCAGGTTTCGACTGCAAGGAGAACGTTCTTTTGCCACTCGCCCGCTTATGCTCGCTCGCTCGTGTGATTTCCGCGGTATTTGCAAATGACGTTTAACTTTTCCAGTCCAGCCCGTCTGTGTCGGGCTGACACTTCATTTTGCCGCGACTCCTATTACAACGTGCGCGGCCGGCGCGGCGTGGAGAACGGAACCGCCCCTCGTGCCGTTTGCAAGTAACTTATTACGAGTACGTTCGTAAAAGAGTTTTTGCCGGCGAATCGCGCGACTTTTCTGCGAGAGGGGTCTTTTAAGAAGCAATGCACCGTGCGGCGCATTCTTTACAGCTATGTCTATGGCGTAAGTACCTTGCCAAGTGTTTTTCAGATATAATTCTACGGCAGAAGCCTAATGCGCAGTGCATTGCTTAGTTAGAAATACGAACAACGGAACTTCCACATTTTCCATTCGGAACCTTGAAATACAGTTTTCATATAATGCGGAACATTTTCACGCGGTCTTGTATGAATTGATTCTAATGTATCAATGCCTGAATTTAGCCACACACTCATCACGGCAACGATGAATCTGTGACGCAGAATTTGGTCACGTTGTTTTTCACGGAGGACTGATAAGCATACCTTTAAAATGACTTATTAATGCGCGAAACGCGACGCTTCAGCTACGCCGCCGCGCCGAACGAAATTAAACTCGCAAACCAAATTCCGTACAATTTTTTCCGTCCGCGCAAAAAGCGACTTCAATTTTACACTCGTTAAGCACCCCCATCACAACGTTAATTTCAATCCACGACGACGGGACGAAAAACAGTCGCAGAAAATAAGGAAAATTAGACGGGCCAACGTTTCAGCCGGAGAGCCAACATGAAAGAATTGTGAACCGTGTAAAAGCCTATTATCCGCTTTCCGTTCGCGACGCACGAAAAAAAGCACATCTCGAAAAGCTAGCAAAGCGTGAGTTTGGCCGCGCTCGCGCGACCCAGATCATGCGAAATTACTTGACGCATCTTGACGAACCTCTCGTCGCGAAAACGCTCTTAGGCTTCTTCGTCCCGGAATCCCAGACGCTCCTCGCCAACTTCATGCCCGACGTCCGCGCGTGCCCGTCTCGATTTCGCCGGCAGTCCCTCTCGCATTCTCCCTTCCGCGAGTTATAAAAGCGCACTTTCTAGAACCATAAATCCATCCGTGTGTCTGTTAAATCGCCGCCAGTCGTTGCATTGCGGCGCGGCCGCGAGGAGAACGAGCCGAGAGCGCGCGCGGCGTTTTCCGCGTCGCCTTAATGGGCCGCGATTTCGAGCCGCACTTTTCGACCGCGCCAAGCGCGTCATTATCGGCCGCGGTAAATCATCGAGGACGCGACGCCTCTAACGAGTTTACGTGCCTCTAAATTGAATGTAAACCGCGAGCCGCGCTCCTTCCCCTCTCGTATCTTTTCCTTTCTGTTATGGGGTAGACTTCTTGTTTTTTCTTGTGTTTATCCTAATTAAGACTCGTAAGGGCAGCTCTATCAATGTGCACACGCCTCGAATATATTCACGCTAATTGAGCCCTCAATTGTGCAAAGGCAGCTAAATCTCACGATCGGCCCTGCATGTCGGAGACTTACTGGCGAGCCACGGGATCGCCTCGTCGCTCTTCCCACGCCCGCGTGTAGCTACCTGCTACGCTGCTGCGGCATGCCAAATGTCGATGTCGATAATTATATGTCCGAACGGACGAGACTGGGATGCGGGTCGTGGAAATTCGCAATTTTCCGCAATCAAACGACGCTATTGAGTTGACCATTAAAACGGCATATATTGAAACGGACAAACAGTGAAGTTAAAACGACAAAAAAAAAACAGAATAAACAACGAGGCAACTTTTAATTTTTCGCCTCAAACAATTGCTTCGTCATTTCGCGGCCGTGTGATTTTCCTTTTGTGATCTCAGCTCGTCGCACCGACAAATTTAAACGGTACATCATTAATTTGAATGTCCCGCGGACGTTTCTCGCGCGCTAGCTCGTCCCGCAGCGTGTTGCTACAGGAGTGAGGTATTTTTCTTCCGCTGTCGGTACGATGTTTGAACGGCAGAGCTTCTGTTCTACGAGTCTGGACTCAGGCTAGTGGGACGGTAGAGTTTTATTTCAGAACCAAGCATTACTTTCTTTGGACGGCCCTGTACCTGGGCGTTTACAATGAGTCGGTCACGGGACCTGGTGTCGTTTAATATCTAAGCAGTTCCTCCCTCGTTGCTTGCACACGGTAGGTCGTTGGCGGGGATGGCAGGTGTGTGTCTAAGTCCTCAGAGTCCGGCTTACAGGGTCTCAGTTCGGACGCATTGCTTTCGAAGGTTCCGTAGACGTGGCCGCATAGCGGACAGATCATACGAACCTTCTTCGCACGTTTCATCATTAACGGAATAAAGCAAAATGGCCAACATCTGTTACAAACGATCGTTCGATGAATGCACTTCTTGTCGTTGCCATGCCAAACGAGTGCGGTAACTTTTGCGTAGCGTGCTTTCAAATTGAACTTTGGGAAATGATGAACCTCAGCATATTCTTACATACGCCGCACATGTCAAATCCCAAAGACATACCGTATCATGGGTCTTATTTATTGGGAAAATTGCTATATTATTTCCCGGTTCTAAATCACTCTTAAGGTGATACTTGTGAAGTTTCAGTTAGGCACTTCTTAACATTCGAAAAATGACTTACACAATTTCCTGAATAAATAAGACCCCACGATACTGAATGTTTTTTGGATGTGACATACGTAGGGCGTGTAAGAATATGTTGGAGTCCATTTCCCAAAGCTCGACCTAGAACTGAGACGACGTCATCCCTGTCAGTTAGAAAAGGTACCACTGCGCTACGAATATTGTTCTCAATTTATGTTTAAAACCAAGATTTGTACATAGTCATATGTATAAAGAATAAAAATGTATGTATTAAATTACATATCGAACATAATTTTACGCATAAGCAGATTATTATTTCCCTTAATTAGATTCAAAAACGTCAGGTAAATAAATGATACACTGGCTGAGCAGATAAGCTTTCGGTTTTTGTTTCACATTCGAAAAAATGAGATGAGAGAGCGGACTGCGGTCAGGCCCCGTAGCGGCAGAACGGATAGAGTTAATTCCCGCGGATTAAGTATGATTACCGGGCTAATTACACGCGCGACGCGAAACATAGCTCGGCTTAACGAGACTGATAAATGTATTCATAAAATTTCCGCGCGACGTCACGAGCCGCGACTTCTACAAAAAGCAGCAACAACAGCTAAAGCATAAACATTCGCGCGATTGCCAAAATTTGTCATCGCCATCGGGCATTTTTCTGTTTCATGCGACTGGGGGGGGGGACAACGATGAGAAGGGGACGCATATTTTTTTCGCCCACTCTCTCGCTCTAGGGAGCTTCGTTACTCGACTACGACGCTTAACGAGACACCGTTTTTTGTTGACCTTTAATGACACGCATGGTCGACGACCCAACTGGCCGGGATCTAGAGCTCTCGGCTTTTTGGCCGTCACGCAAACGGCAAACAATTAATTTTACGCTCCCTGTGTACCAGCACAGCCCGCTTGCGACCGTTCGCGTCGCCGTGAGAGATTAATGAATGGTCCACAGTCGAAACTTAGACCACGACTCGTTAAGTTCGTGTTCGTATCTGATCGCATGGGACATCGGGTGAACGACGTCGATTGAAAGTTAAAAGTTAACGCGTTCGCTTCAATAGCAAATATAACATGAACCAAAACCGTAGATGTCGTATGTAGACGTGAAATTGAACAGGAATGTACGGGTGCATGAATGGAAAGTCATAATGCGTTTCATGTATCGTATAAAGAGTGCACATATTGCAACGTAACATTGATGCGTAACGCAGTGGCACCAACTCTATCTGAAAAACCGCGAACGTCCTAACGGAATATTCGCACAACATGAATGACTATTGAATCATGCAAACCTATATGCCTAAAACAATCAATCAGGCCGATACGTTATTATTGAATGTCAGACCGTTTCGGCTGGCTTGAGACAAAGGGAGCCACACGGTCAATGATCCTTGCCGCGAATAACGTTTCAACATCCGCGGTCGAGGGAAACTGAGAAATTACTTTGACCCTCTCGGTCTGTGCGCAAGTTCACCTTTACTCTACATACCCCAGAAGACACAGTGCTCCCATATGAGAGGTCGCCAATTTGTCTCCGCGTGCATGAAGCGTCGGCACAGCTTCCCTTTGGCATTGAGGACAGAGCTTCTTCTCGTTATGGGACTTCCACGTGTCCACTGAAACGGACGCAAGGGAAAGAGGAAAGGCAAGAGTGCATCGGTTCGTTGGGTGCAATTGCTGTATTCGTCGTGAGCAGGTCATGAGCGCGCACACTCGTGTTTCGTGCAAAACGCGTCTGTCATTTTTCCGTCAACGTGCTCATACTTTCACGATTGTCCGCATTACCGCGCTGTTATTCTAGGACATCGTGGCATAGATTGATCGTACTTCAGATGTAAAATAATGCAGGTAAAATAACTAAAAAAAAAAATGACTGACGTAGTGCACGTCACCAATTGGCGAATTCCAAGTCTACATTTTCTGAATTCGAGTGTATTGGCAGTTCCATGATTATCTGTAAGCGCTTTCGTCTTTTCCAGTGACACCCTCACGAACATATTTGTTCCATTTTAATAGCAACTAGAACTGGTCTTGTTCTACTGGGATCTACCTCGAGCAGCGTAGATTCTCTTCTCGTCGTTCCTATCTGAGCAGCAAACAGTCCTGCTTATTCTCTTCGCCTCGGCGGATTCTCTTGATAATGTCCCTGTACTTTCTTCCTGCAAAAGGGAACAAATTTCACGATTAACCGTTGATAGAAGATAATCTCGCGCACGTACACGGCAGAGCAATAATGACACACCGCGCTTCACTTTCCCTCCACTTTCGCGAGCGAGCAATTTATTTGTGCGACGCAACTTTATGAACCCACACCGACACCGTCGCCCCTTACGGAGGCGTACTGCAGAAGCTACTATATCCTCCCTCGACACGCAGCAAGAGCTTTTTCGCGGACAATGCGACGGTCCTCGTCTTCGACAACGAAGCGAGTCAAAACGTACTCCGTTCTGTTCGCTTATCGATTCAGCCGATAACGAGTTCGCCGCAACAATGCCGCGAGGGAGCCGCGGGAGCATTTGTCATAGTCGAGTGTCGCGACGTAAGAATTTGCTCCGCGGGCCGGATTTTTCGAAGCTCCATCCGCATCCACCGTGTCTGCCCTGTACCCCGGTTATGAGAATGTTACGAGAGCTGCATATCTCCCCCCCTCCGTTACTCCCACCCCGCACTCACTCTATCCTATATCCATTTTAGATTTCATGTATCCCGCCCGACCCGAGGACCGCGAGGGTCGAGAATGCAGGACGGATAAGAGCAGGGTCGAAGGTGGAATACGAGACGATAAGGATGCAGCCGTAGATGCGATACAGTATCTCGCAGTCCACGCGACCGTTACGGGACCGTGCGCGCATAACTTTCATATGTACGTTCGTTGAGAATCGATCAAGATACGCAACGCAGCTTTTACAGTTACGCTACACGTCCTTAACCCTTTCGGCATCTGATTATTTCTAACATTAGGCTTTGGCGGGCGCGTAAACATGGTGCTGCGAGATCGTCGCTGATACTGGCCAATTTCGCGGATAAAGTTACGTATCGCCGGAGTATGATGCGCGGAAGGTTCGTCGTCGTTCATCATTTAACAGAATTTGCGTTCGGGAAGGTGATAACAAGACGTTTTTGGATATTTCTTAGCAAAAGCATCTTGCGTGTTCGGTGCAGCATTCACGCAGTAATCTGTTTCTCGGTACGAGTGATATTATTCTTTCGTGGAACAGTTATGAATAGACGTGCCTTAGACGGTAATAATCGCCCCCCATATGTAAATCCTGTTGTTACCCAGATTAGCACATTCGCGTCGACATACATCACCAGTGATATACCTCTCTGATTTTCTACATGCATGAAATTTTATCGCTCCCCTTACAAGCTTCCCGCGCCGTCACAGTTTCATGGAATTATAAGGAACCGTGCCACCGAGCAAAGATAAAGCAATATTAATAACCACGAGGTCTCTTACGGCAACAGAGACAGTGAAATGGGGAGTTGGATTGTTGAAATTCGTGGCGACGCAAATGGGTCGAAACGTATATAAATCGTGAAAGGGACGTCTCGTAATCTGACGCCGTGTCACGCGACGTGACAGTTCGAGAGCGTAGGGCGCGTCAAATAAATCCTTTTAGGACGCGAGATTATTTCTACAGAGGACGGAGTGAGCCCACCTGATTCTCGAACCGTCGTCTGGTCGTTTTTCGATGATATTTCCGTACGTGGGCGAGAAGTCGTTCCGTGTCCTTTTCTTCCGCGCTCACCTGCTTGTCGCACACCGGGCACCAAGTAGCCGTGTATGACTGTAAAATAACCAAATTGTCGTACTCCTGGCGCATGGCGCAGCAAACGGAATTTCGGAGTGCGAGAATTAAGACGACGGACGTCACTTTCGCGCAGACGGAATCGGAGATGTCGAGGACGCGCTTTCTTACCATGAAAATTTTGTGCGGAAGTAACTAGGGGGGCAGGAACGGTCAAAGGAACGTTGAGAGTCGTCGAGAACTATCGAAGGGAAGAGCGGAGTGATTGGGGATACCAACCCAAGTGTTGCGAGGCGCCCTGCTTAAACAGAGGAGATGCATTAAGAAATGAAAAATCTCCGACTGAAAAACCATTTTGCGCTTGCGGAACGGTCGACGAAGTACATATTTGTTTAACCTCCAGTGGCTCGAAAAGTACGTCGCGCAAGCAATCGCGTTCCTTTATTCGTCGCGAACGAGATTTTTGAAAGAGCGCGAACCTGTGCTTTTTTTACCATGTTCTTGAATATGAATATCTACGGTTTTCATCGGATCCGTCACTCATACTTGAATAAGCGCGTTCTAACGTGAGCTTGACATTTGCGGTTACGTTGACAGAGTGAAATTTTCTGCGAACTCGTTCGACTTCGAGCGATCTGAATTTGTTCGCTCTTCGGCTAGCCCGGGATGGAAATCCTAATGTTCCTAATATTAAAAAGTGAACCTGTAACTTCATTCAAACATTTGGTACGTCGTCATGACGACGGCTCTCGTAACGTTCCTTAGCATGGCCTGTAGAGAATTTCAATACGTTGTAAATATTAACGAGCTAAGGTTTTAATTATGAGACCAATTACGATATTTGGATAGCATTCAATTTAGAAGTGATACTTGCACAAGGCGAGGCTGCTGAAATGTTCCCTTTAAACATCTTCGTTGCCTTATGACTTTACGACAAAGAGCGTCGAGAAGAAGTTGCTTGTGTCGGTTACACTGAAATATTTTCACCAAGTTCATTAACCTCATTGTTTTCGACATTTATTCCATCGATAATGACAAGTGTAGCATACCTTTCCGCCCTAGCGATCGATAGCCACTGTGTCTTCATTTTTAATCAAATGCATCGCTACTCTCTGTCGATTATTTATGGGCGTGAAACGCACGCGTAAACACTGAGCCCACGTTTCAAACTTTAAATGGCGCGTTTACGGTACAATGAATTTAATTAAAAGCTCGAATTGTTCTCCACTTGTTCTCGCATTCGAGCGTAAATTATAACTTTGCCGCAAGTTAAGACGTAAGCGTAACCGCGCAAGCAATCTCAAATTTTCCTCTGTCCATATACCGCTATACACAAAACTATAAATCCTGCAGTCTGAACCCCACAGTACACCCATACTTCCCCTTCACCAGACACATTCCTTTTACGCATGCACGCGCCAGAGAGTATCGACCCGTCGCAACTTTCTCCGAAGTTCGATCCGCCGAAAAGTGCCGGGAAAAAATTAGCGCCCGTAGAACCGGCACGACCCAATTTTCCACGGACTTCGAGATTAGCCCCGGCAAATTACGAATTCCCTTCGAGTGCGTGTGAGCAGAAGGAGAGAAGAGAGAGAGAGAGAGAGAGAGAGAGAGACGAAGCTGGCGCGCGCGTCGGAACAAGGGCCACAAAAAGCGTCTGCCGCACAATAAACTCTTAACCGGTAACTTAATTTAACTTGCTTCGGAGCTACTCGCTCGGGAAGTGCTACTAATTTCCGGTCGCCGCTCGAAAGCAAAGCCGCCCTTTCCTTTCGTGGCACGAAAATTGCGAGTATCCGGCACGCCGCTTTGCCTGACCGTGAAGAGAAAACCCCGGCCCCTCCCCTTCTCCCGCCGCCCCGTTCGTTTCTTCACCCCTCCCACCCGGCCGTTCTCTACGCCTCTCTCCGTTCTCTCCGTGCCCCCTCATTTTTTCAGCCCTTCCAACCCCATGCGTCACACCCTCGGTAATCCGACTGTTTTTGCGCGGACGCTTTTTCTGGGGACACTCCTGAGGGCATTGTCGCGTTTCAGAAGTTGACCCGCCAGAGGGACGGAAGTGGTTCCCGAAGGAAGTAATCCTGGAAGTATAAGATGGAGGGGTGGGTGGTGGGGGAGGGTCGTGGGTGAGGGGGAGGGGGGGGGGGTACAAGGTGAGAAAGGAGCTTTTCCTGAATGCCCGCGCGAGAAGTTCAGGGGAGCGAAGTCGAAAGTTTCGGAAGGCTGTGGGAGAGGGTAGCGCAGGCGAAAGGGGGTGGTGCGCGCGCGAGGTGTCAGGCCAGGGGGGAGGGGGAGGGTGGCGGGGAACAAAGGCCAGCACAAAAGCTTGTCACGGACGGCGAGTACGGTGCGACTCACTTCCGCGAGCGGGATTGCGCATTCGCGGCACGAAAACTACACGGTCAGAGGTCGTTTCCGGGAGTTTGCGAGGTATTACTGCGCGCCGGTCTATCGAATCCTAGATAATGCCGCGCGGCTATAACTATGTAAGATTTCCGGCGGACTTTGGGCGGAGAGGGGGGTGGGGGCACAGCTTTCACGCGATATACTTGTTTTTTGCGGGTCCTTGCGACTTCCCGCAGTCCTTCGACCGTCGGCGTCGGTCGGCGTCGTGCTCGCCGCCGCCGACCCGCTTTGCAACTTGCAGCAGATATATTATGGAGTTTCCGCGCGATACGGACTACCCGCGTTATACGTGTGAACGAACTCCTCGCTGGCGTACAGATATAAACCTCATAATGTGCGCGCAACTCCGCATTATGTACTCGCCGCATTATACGGACTGTATAAAGTGTGCGCCGTGTTATAATGGGCCGTATTATAATACATAGGCTGACTCGGCGTTTACGACTTCCGTGCGTCGCGGAAGACATGGAAGAGATCAGAATTTGGGGAAAATTTCGCCGACTGCGGCGCTTTTGCGAGTCGTGTTCCGTCGTTCCTCGGTACTGCGTGCGTTTTTTTTTTTTTTTCAGGCAATAAGCGCATCGAATTTTTATGTATTACGACATTCGAATATTGCATTTAAGGAATATGCAATATTCGTATGTGGGGCATGCAGCCAATTTTATTGTATTAACGATACACGCATATAGTGCGTTCTGTTTAGTCATTAAAGTGATTGGATTTCACGCACCGCGCATAATTACACGACGTTTTGCCTTTATTTATATTATAATTTTACGCATTCGCAGTATTTCCCATGGAAGAGGGACAGTGTTACCCCGAAATGAGTTGATGTTAATATTATTTGCGTAAACCCGTGAAGTATCTCGGGGATATTAATTTATTTCCTGCTTGACAATGGAAACATATGTTCATTTTCAATTGTTTAATATTTATCATCTAAATGCTATGAATCGACAATGCCGGACATATGTTTAACAGAATATAATGATTCAACCAATTTATCATTAAAAACAATATTTCGTACAGAAACATCTCTGACGAAGCTCTAAGAAAATATTTCTAAGCACGATATATCCATCACGTAGGAAGAAAATCATGAATTTTTATAATTTATTAAATTTCCCCTCATTTAGTCCCTCTTAAATTCATTGGTTCATAATTACCATAATACACTCGTGCGCTCCACGCCGTATGCGTCATCATTCTTAAATCGTCGGTCATTCTGTGGAACATATTTTAAGGTTATGATCCATTTGGTTGGTTTTATTCAGTCATCACCTTCGACATTTCGTTACTCGTTAGCTTCACCAATTCGATGAAATATGCGACTCGATGAATACTAAATGAAATTCCACGTTTTTATTCGATTTGTTTCGGACATTTACCCCAATCGATGCGCCATGCTCGCGAAACCTTTGATCATTCAACAGCGCTCCGACCTTTGCGTTTGCCTACGTATTAAACAGCGTACATACAGACTCGTTCGGCTGCTAGTGTTTCTTGCCGCATCACGCTCATCGAAGTTACGTCGCGTCGCCATGGCGCTCCCCTGGAAACTAATTGGTAAGTATTTAACTTGCAGAAACGTAATGGGTACTCGTCGACTGTTTGCGGGAGTGGCGCCCGAAGTCGGAGGCAACTCCGACTGGCAACTGCGCGCCGTTGCACCGAAGTGCGCCTACAGTTTTGGCTTGCAGAACTTCACGAGACTCACAGCGAATTTCTTTTTTCGTGTCAAATACAATCTTCTTTCACGATGGGATGATTGATTCGAAAGAAAACAGCCAACAATGTTGTTACAGAGAATATAGTTACCCGATTTAATGTAATGGCACTTTATTTTTAAAATGCTCGCTATATTAAGATGCTTGTACGTGGAACGAATGCATTGAACTTTCTCATATGCACTGTGGTTGATTTCTCAATGTGCCGAGACAAGACTGACGAATCGTACGGAGAATCGTTCCTTATTGTCCATGATATGTAGACTACACGGTATATAGACACCACTCCGCGACATACGGTCTTGCGATATTAGTTTCCGTCACATACAAACCGTACAATCCGTGCGGGAATTCCTTTGAAACGTCGTTCAATTCGTGCCACGGTTCCTTTGAGTTCTCTGCGATAGAATTCTGGGAAATAATGATGGTGGCAAACTTAATTTTCTCTGAACATGGCAACCTTCATGACGAGCATTCATATGTACATGATATTATTTCACTGTACAGATGCCGGTAACAATGAACAAGGTAACAATGATTAAAAGAAAGGAATGAAAATCATTTCTGAATTGGACGCCTTTTTTCCTGTTTTTCACTCGTTTTAATGTTTTTGTACGGTTGCGAACGTCAGAGGCAGCATCTAATATCCGCGTTCTGGCAATAACATTTTCTACGCTGATATATTACTATTCTCTAGCCAACTAAGACTGCACCGGGCCGTAAATGAATCACACATCTCTGTACGCGTTCACAACACACATGAATGTCCCGATCATTATAACTTCACAGCCTATACGTATAACGCATAGGCTTGGTAATATACAAAGTCAGTATATCAATAACGTAGAGACAGACTGCAAAATCTTCATTACACGCAGATTCTACAGTACACACAACTTCATAACACGCAGATACCATAAACGTGTAACCGCGAATGCGATATAAACGCTATCTTTACGTATCGCATGTAGCGAGTTTCACAAGGGGGAAGAAGAAGAAAAAAGAAGGAAACGCCTTAATAGTTTGACAAAAAAAAATGTAAAAAAAAGTCACCCCAGCTACTTGAACCGCAGTCAAACACGATCGCGAGCGTCGTGATAAATTATCGGCGAACGTACTTTACGGTTCGCCGCAATAAACCGGTCTGTCGTGTGCAAGACGAACCGCACGTTTAATCATCAATACGTTATATCTCGCGACATTTAATGCGTGCGCGGCTCTCGTTAGCACACAAATCTCCCGAAGCACCGCTGCCTCCTCGAATCTAATTCTGCGCCTCGTCACGGTGATTGCGCATAAACACTCCCGGCAACTCCGAAAAGGGCATATCCGCCGGCGGGTGTGTGCGGTGAAACGGGGTTGAGGGGGAGAGTGTGGACGAGCGAGTGAGAGAGAAGGACCGGTTCGGAAACTTCTGTTAACCTTCCACCCGAACGATCCCGCCCGAAGAATCCATGGAACCGCAACCACACAGTGCTCTTTCCATAACCGAACGTTTACCTAGACCGTAATGAATACGGTACCGCGATTTTAGTACCGCTCGGCAAATGAACGGGGAACCGCATACGGAGAACTAGTCGGTACCTGCTCAAAATTGACGGGGATATCGTGAAAGGCAGTAATTGAATTAGACACCGAATATGTGCAAATACACCCCTCGCATGCGGGATGCGGAGAGTGAAGGAAGCGTGTGTTGGGGTGCGAGTCCGTTGCTCACGCCTCGCAATGCGTAGAAATGCGTATTGACTCGTCGTTGAGGCCAGAATTATTAGGATGGAAACTGCAGACACGTGAGACGCGAATACGTCAAGATATGCGGATTGGAGAATGGCATGCATATTGCGTACCGGAGTGTGGAATGCGAGTTTTGGATGCTCTTAAGTCGCTCAGTAGTTTAGTGCAAACAAGTTATGAAGACATGTGCAATTTGAACAGAGACAGCCGCCAAACGCAATTACGCAATCGTTTACATATACGTTTTGCTATGAAAAAGTACATGACATACGTATACAAAGCAAGAAACGAGCATGAATCAAATACATCGTCCTTACTACATTATCGAACAATACAATACACTTCAAAATAAAATATTCCAAAGACATGTAATCCCGTGCGAGGAACCGATTCATCATCTGAGCGCACACAAGCCTCATCGTGCCTCAGAAGAGTAAAAAAAAACCCATCCCCAAAAACAACGAAGAACCGACATATTCGTGAGTTTAGGCGAGTGGGCGCGAGGACGCTCGGCGCCGCGGGCATTGGGTCAGAAAATCAGGTCAGGTAGGAGAAGTGAAGTGAAGTGAACGAACGAACGCGAACGAACGGACGGACGAACGGAGCCAGAAGAAGATAGTAGGGGAGCCCTGGGTACCGTTACCATCGTCTACCCATCGTCCACGGTTCGTAGCCCGAGGTTCCTCCGCGTGGATGGACGTGTAGGCAGGCAGTCGGTAAAAAGATGAAGCGACTGCTCGTGGGCGAGACGCATCTCGTTGTTGCGTCGTTACCCGTCTGCCCTCTTCTTCCTCAGCCGCGCGACGATCGAATATAATGCAGTGGTCTCCTCGTCCTCGTCCTCGTCCTCGTCCTCGTCCTCGTCCTCGTCCTCGTCCTCGTCTGCTCGCGAGAGAGGCGCGGCGAAAAATGTGCACGGACGGAGTGAGAAGACTCCGCGCTGCGCTCCATGGCGACATAATCGGCGTCGTCGACGATTATGCTTCGCGAGCGAACTCCCGCGACCCGCGTTCGTCCTCAACCAATTTGCCCTCGGCCATGAGACGTCGGCTAGCGTCGAGGCTGACTCTCTTCGGCGGGGCTAGTCGTCTACGGCGATACGAATGGTCACTGTTATTACAGAAATGTGCACCTTTCCGAATCTGTCAGTCGAAGGATTTTTTGGCCGTCGGGACGTCATTGGATGTGGGAAAAGGTATATTGATGGAGACGAGTTGCGTGTTCTTGGGAGTTCGAATGCGTAATTGTAGAGATTCGAGGATCTGGAAATGTGCAGGCATGCGGATACTTAGAATCGTAAACGTCTAGATCTGTATGATGCAAAGGGGTACGTCAATCTGTATTCATTGACTCAGAGCTTTGTACGCCCATTACCCTGTCCATCATACGTCGCTGTTATAGTCTGTTTTACCTTCAGGACTACTTCATTCCATGATTGCATTCTTACAATCCAAGAAATTCGACGAACGAATATGGTAAACGCTCATAAACACTACCATCTATGCCAAAGCGACTATCCATTAAACTCGAATTGATATCCTTCAGCGCTAGACATCGCCGTTAATCATCCCGAACATAAAACCTTTTTTACCTTCACCTTTACTGTGACACAATCCTCGGATATCAATGTCGTCGACAATCGGACGTGTCTCATTAAACACACCCACACAATTATATTTCAATCACGGGTACCGCGCGGTCGTCGACTCTTTTGTCAAGTCACAGAAAGCCGAGTTAGCAGCAGCGCGGGGCAGCTAAAGCATTGCAGCGCGCGGGTCTGGCGTAAGTCTGCAGAGATCGTTTATCTCTTCGGCTTACCAATAATAGATATTATTATCGTTTATCGGGGTAGCATGGGCCGTACTAAGCCGGGGACGACCATTAGAGGAGCCTTATACTTTCTTATCGTCGGCCAACACCGCCAACACGCACACATCGTCGTCACTTCGCCGCCTACGTCGCCGTTACACGTGCCGCGCGAAAGCCAGCGACGACTTTCGTCCGCTCGTTCCGTCCGTCCCATTCGTTCGTCCCGCGCGGCCCAACCCCCGAACCCCCGGTGGGCAATGTAATTTTCAAAAGCGCCGATTACTCGCGGATTATAACGGCTCGCCGCGACCCATGCTTTGAATTAATTTTCCCGTCGTGCGTGAGCGCCAACGAGGTCCCTGAATTATCGTGAGAAAGCCGCGGGCTGCCTACAATGTTTGACTTCGACGTTTAACCCTTTGCGTGCGGCACGATTCAACGGCTACCGTCTTTTACGCTTCCTCATTGGGCGTGTTATTGATTTAGCAAATTGTTTCGTTAGACGCGCAGGCCGCTGTGTGCGCTGCGAGCACAATTTCGGATGAATACTTGCGTATGTGCAGGGTGTGTGATTTGAAACTTGTTTCTGTATTGTGTTTAACAGACTGCGCCTTTTCGTTTTCAGGTAAGCGGACGTCAATCGCTGTTTTCTACGTAGAATGCGTGAGTATTGATAGCTGTGTTTATTTTCGATTCGAAGTGGTTGGGTTGTAGCATGCCGGTTGGTTACGTTTGTAACGCCAGTTCTGTGTTCAGTTCAAATTACCAGGTTTGGAGATCAATATTTTCGTACTGGGTTCGAGTCGGTATAATGAATTCAATCATTCCAGTTTTGGAAGTTGCGTTCAAATTTTGTTGTTCATAATGAGTTTTCAAGATGTGGCTGGAAGTGAGTGAAGACTGTGAACATTTCTTCATTCTTTGCCTTCGCTCCGCTGCCTTATGTTGAAGATAAAGTCATTTATTTTACGCAATGTACAAAAGCGATTGTACAACTGTATTCAGAGCAACTTTTAGATTTGCACTTGAAGCGGCACCGCCTTGTAACCTGTTGCATTCACTCACATTTAAACGGCAGCCAATTTTTTGCAAACCGAATTAACGTAATCTAACATATTTCGACTGTGAGCAAGTCGAAGAAGCGTTTTCAGCCTGGTGAACAAAAGCGCGAACCATCCTGTTTTGAGACGCTACGTCGGTTTTAAATTTGCACTCGCGAAAGCTTTCATCGCCGCGGAGCTTTTATCCAATTAACCCGATTACATTTGAGAAACTTCTCGCTCATTCCCTTTAAATGATCACGCGTCAATTATACCGTTAATCGCCCGGAGCATATGCATAATACCGTGAGTTCCTTTCAATTCCGCGAGCCTCATTTCTCTGCATTAGCACAATGATATCGCGCAAGAATTATTATGTTATTATCGCACGACTAAGTGAAAGCCGCTTAAGAGGAGGTATCGTTCTCGCGTGCGAAAGTGAAGCGTGCACCTGACTCATAGCCGGCCGAACATAGCCAATTCTTCTTCTTCCTGCGTTCCGATGACCGCGGTAAATCACGATAGAGGCGTGCTATACGACTTTCGCAATCCGCCTGACACGCTGCACACCCGAGGATATCCTACCTTTCCCTCTATAGCTCTGCACGTTCACCAGAGACAACTGCGCACTTTCATTCCTACCCCGTGACTTCTCATTTGCCAAAACGCAGAGACATAGCGAGAAATGCTTCTCCGTTATCAGATAAAACGCTGCATCGCCGAATCAAGTCGAAATCGTATTGTTGCAATCATTTTTTAAGATCCTCGGTGAAATATGTTGGGATTGCTTAAGAAAGACAATGATTCACAATACGTGTTATATAGATTCAACGCATTATGTTACACGATGTTTATTCAATTTGTCAGTACAATTGGGGTCGTTATGAAAGATATTGATATGAGAGTGTGACTTTGAGCCTTAATTACAAATTGTGGCACGTGTTTAGAAAGAAGTTTGACAGAATGAATATTGTAATAATTATGGAACTAACACGTTAGCTACCACGCCCGCTTACGCGCGTCGACGTTACATAATAAGCTTTTTAGCAGTGCCGTGGATTTCGTAAACGTGTGCCTACGGTGCGTCCAACTTAATATGCGTCGTGTACACATGTTAAATTACCGTGAATTAATAACGTCGCCCATTGCGAATGCTATTGCTAATATATACAAGGTACCTGGCGGCAGATTAGTAAAATGGCGGCACTGTAGGCGTTCGAAAGTACACGCAGTGACAATTTCACCTAGCCACGTGTGCGCATTTTTCATAAACGAAAGGATTTCAGTGCGAACCCGCCTCGTAGCAGGTAAACGATTTAATGAATTGCACGTTTCAGCCAGTCGATAGCAGAGTCAATACATGCTCAACACATTTCGAGAAACAAAATTTCGGCGAGCGAAAATCTACCGTCGAACAATAGTGGCGGCGAATGAAATATCGGCAAGAGAAGCGCGCGTCGAGCGATGCAATTCTGACAAACGTCGTTGCTCGGCGAAATTCTGCGGACCGCTGCTGTGAAAAGAAATCGATTTGTCGACATTACTGCCGTGTACGCCTATCGCTTATGCGCCGATGGAATAGGCTTATACATTGTGCACGGTGTAAAACGGTTATTCATTCAGTCCGCCTTCCTTTCTCTTCCCTCTCCCTCTCGCTCCCGCAGGTTTCCACGATATGCATTCTCGTGATACATAGTGCTACCAAGGCTGTAAATCGCGATAAAGACGGTGCGATACCACTTTCGTAATCGTTCGGTATGCGCGAGTACACGTTCGGCATGTCGAAGCTCTTCGTGCAATCCTCGACGGAACAACACTCCGTGCGACCCGTGAGAGTCACGGCCTTTTCATAGTCCCCCCCTCTCCTCCCGAGTACATGTATCCATTAATCGTTACACAATTCATTTTTTAATGCGTCCATTCATTCTCTCGTCCGCTGTCCGTTCGCGCTCGTCTCCGGATTCGAGCGAACGTTTACTCTCGCACGCGTGTACGGAACGACGAGACACCTCTCGAACGCGAAACTATCGATTTTACAGACTCTCTTTCGCCGTCACTGCGCGCCGGCATTAAATCGAATGCAAATGTCACCGACACATGGTAATCTCGGGGTACAACCGGTGGAATACCTGATTATTCAGAGAACTGTACGGCTCAGGTTCTTCCGGTAAGCTGAGGTGCGTTGCATCGACTAGGGTCGGATCGTTCATGATTGAATGTCAGAAAAGATTGGATGCGCAGTGTTAACTCGGGTGCCCGGTTATTTGTTGCTAATTTCGCGATGTTCTGAGTGGGATCAATATCGAACGAACTGGACTCCCGGGATAGAACCGATTTAACAGTGCGTAGGGAACGGCGGGAGGGCAGTATCGATTCAAAAACATTGCAGCGGTAGAGATTAGTATGGATTCGGAATAGCGCGATGTAACATAAACAACTGGTCGGCGCAGTATTATGTTCCAGTTAGTGGTTTCCCAAACAAAATGAGAATGGATAATTTTATGCATGCGCGACGTCGATGTCAATTGTTCTGTGGACATTCGTTTACGGCGGACTGAGTAACACTTCGGGACACATCAATAAACTCGCAACACGATTGTCACGGTACGCATATACATCGAGCGGCTTTATTTGTAAAACGCGGAAGGATCCTTGTAACAGATCAGTAGAAAGTAGTTTTAGAAAGGATTTCCTCAGGATATATGTAATTAGAGCTCGTATATTGCACTTCGATACGAAACACAAATCTTCGGTTACACTTCTCTCGATTCTTGTCAGAAAGAAATTGAAGCATCAAATATCATATCCCGTTGACAGTAACAGCTACATCTATAATATAAATAGAACAAATGTTTTCATACCGCACACGAAGCTCCTCCTCAGCTCTGGACCAATGTTGACGTAGCAAAATGTGACTCAAAAATCAAATCTATTCAGGTAATTTGGTACCTGCAAACCGACAGATTCGTGTTCATCACGTTCTCTCCCGCATATCAAGCCCGTTAAGCATGGTCTTTCGTGTAGTGTTACGGACGATATTACCGAGTTATCGAAGGGGCACAATATTCTGTTTCGACTGTTACTCTCCCGTAGTATTGGCAATAAGGTAGAGTTACTGCCGGATACGGCGCGTTACATAAGCGAGCGCCACGATATTGCAACGCGCCTCTCGAGTGTATGCAGTTCGTCGTGAACTACGGTTTCACCCCGGATAGCACCACCGGTCACTCTCTCCCGCGGCGTCTACGTCCAGCACGCCCTCTCTCCCTCGCCCATTCACCTTTCGATTGTGTACTTATCGCGGCGAACGATCGAATCGTGGCAGGATGCGAATTCACGTTCACGGACGTGTATCTGTTCCGCGAGATCGGCGAACGTGAGCAGTCAGGTGGCTGTCTCGAAATAATTAATTTCACGCCTCTCCGCCCTTTTACGCTACTCGGCGGCTCTACGTGCCAGCGTTAGGAGGCTTTTTGTACGACCGGGTCTGTTCCAAACGACGGCCCGCTTTTGCGATGTTTCCTGGGCCAACAATCGTCTGATTCTTCTCGTAAATTAGTTCAGGGTGGTGGATATTAAAACGGCGGGTGAACACGATTCGTTTGAATGATGCATGATCAATGAAACGTGAGATTGCCGGGCAGGTTGTTTCTTTGATAAGACATGAGGATTTGTGAATACGAACTTCGTCTCTACCAGGAGCAGCATGCGCTCTCCGCGGTAACATTAATTCTTCAATATCTCTCTCCGTACAATGTAACGAAGAGCGCGCACACGTGTTATTTCTTCCCGATCGCTTAACGCTCGAAAAAGACTGTCATTTGAAATTCTGATTCGTCGGGGGGCGGTCAGCAACAGTAATCGCTGAATCAGATTCGTGAGGCGTTCCTCCGTACGTTTGACTGGAGGAACATACGGAAACATATCTACATCGAGCGAGAGGAGAGTGGCCAGGGACAACGATGGCTATCGTTCGAACCGTTCCAGCAATTTGTACTGGATGACAAGGTCGAGAGAGTGAACGTGGTGTCCGATGCAGCTCAGTGATTAGATTCTGATAGTTGCAGTCTGCCTAACGGTACCCGCGCGAGCAAAGTGGATCCCCGTAGTCTTTTCATCTCTGGACCCGATGGGCATTCAGTCTCGGTTTACCATTGGCACGTACACGCGCCTTGGTCTCATACGACACGCGGATCGTCCCTAGATCGACAGAACTGTCCGACAGTCCTCGCCTCAAGATCGAGGATCGTGCTTCCTGCTGGACAGTCGGCACTACTGACAGAAAGGGTGAACGTACATGCCGGTACAGCGGTGTCGGTCCGCTTATTTCTGTCTTCACCGTTGCACGTTTCGCTTCCAACAGTTTTCTATTTCGACTCTTTGCTTTGTTCCTCAAACATCTCTTCGTCGATTCGATGGAAACATGCCGGAACGTCGAAATGAGCTTGGCTCGATTCGTATGCATCCCCTGTATCCAATCTGAAAAATATCTGTCGATTCGTGTAATAGCGTTCGTACGGCATTATGAATGGAGCGGAGTCAGTATGGCAGAAGCGTAGTTCACTGCGGAAGACACGAGTAAGAAATTTATTTATCTTGCGCCGCAGTGCGAGCACTTACCGTGCGAGCGCTTGTAAATTTGTAAGCAGAGAAGAGGAGGGGCTCGAATGGATTCGAACGGAGCGAGACTTAGAGCCGAAACAAATAAATTTCCGACTTATGGCCTGTTCGCGCTGGGCAAGGATGCGCCGCTCCACCGGTGCCATAAGGTTGTATGGACAGGAGAAAACACGCTTCCGCGTGGCCGGGTGAAGTGATGCTGCATTTCCATCCACTTTACGCGACTCCGCGCAACTTCGGTAGCTACTTATGCACTGATCATTGAGAATCTCATTGAACGTTTGTAATGTTCGAGGTCATTGAATTAATTAGACAGCAGCATCTATATTATGCACTGTACGTGTCGCGGTGATCGGTGTCCTGTTAATGAGCCGAACTTAGAACAGAAGTTCGACAATCATGACACTGTCTATGACAGTGCTGTCCAGGGAGCGCTCCCAGTGCTCTATAGGCCCCCCCCCCACCAAATTAACGTTGCCTTGGAAACGGACGACGCACCGTGTGTTATATGATCGGCATAAACAAAAAACGCGATGAAACATAAAGGATAGAACCATTTCTATCTAGTGGAGGTGGAAATAGCGGCGTAAGGGGCCCCTCTCGTGGACTGCACTGGTCTATGAGAAACGCAGTGAAGGAAATTAATCCGCACGAATCTGACCTTCTACGCACGCCGAAGACGTTCGCACTGGAGCAATCCACGTAGACCGCGGACGATGAAAAAGCGAGCGTTGTCCACGGACTCCGCAGACGTCTCAATTACTTGCCGTCGCGAGGCGTGGCGATGGTTCGAACTCGAGCGTTTTCTCGAATCAACCGAGCGCACCGTCGCGAACACTTGACCGCACGTCCGCACTTCCGTACGTTCCTCCTCGCGTCTGGAGGGCCGTTCCTTTGAACTTAATTCGATATCACGGGGCGACGATCAAAGGGGTCCACCGCGATTGTAACTGCGAATTGTCCGAGAAGTCACGGTCACACGTGCACGCCCATATCCGCGCACCCATAGGCACTCATACATCGGCAGTTGGGGTACACTCACTGACGTCCTTCCGCAGCACTGCAAGCTCGCAGGCCAAATTGAGCTTTGTTCTCAGCTCCTGTGTTCCCCCGTTTCAGTCGGGCACATCTGTGTACGCAGGGATATCGGGGGAATAGTGCCAATTAAAAGCACTCGCCGGAAGATACGTTACGAACGTTGGCCGGCGATAACTAACAGCGCAAACACGCTGCGGACGGACGGTAGAGCACTGCCGGAATATCCTCGCAAGGCTCGATTTACTTTAATCCCTTTCACCCACCGTTGCTCAATACTCGCGTCAAAAGAAAATGAGCTAGCTGCGTCTCGTTACGGCCTGCTCCGGTCGTTTGATGCCCCGGGGATAATGACGTTTGCCGGGAATCGGATTGCATGTATGACAGCGGCGGATAAATAGGATTGGAACGAGCGTTCGGATATAACGAAGTTAAGTCCCAGTGATCCTGAAGCGCTGCGAGCAAAGTCCGAGGCTGCGCGGATTTTGCTCGCGTTATCTCGTTTACGTATTGATGATAAATCAAAGCTCTGCATAATATTCATTGAAAGGGTCGAGGACAGATGGAAATTTAATTCAACTGTTTTTCTTAATCAATTGTATATGTCGGTCTTGTCGAACTAACAGCAATTATGTTGTAATAATTGAGTTTTAACATTAAGCGGGAAATGAATTGTCTGTCACGCTCGATATTACTATCGTTTGGGTATATTTATAAGATGTTACACGACAGATCTTATTTTTCGTCTACGTCGATAAGCAAAGTTGTACTACAACTCTGAACTCGATAAATAACGTTTTATCAGTGTCCGCCTTCGCGCCATGGCATGCAGTGCGCTAAATCGTTACCGTTAGCACGACAATAGAGTGACTCTTTACTTTCACGTAGCTTCAGGTCAAGCGCATATAGATAGTCGTGGCTCTGGTCCGACCGAAATTCAAATGGGGGGCAATAGTCTGAATACGACAAATCAAAATCAGACTGACCAGACCGCTGTTGATCACAGCTAATCTATTTTCAAGTCAAATTTTTACTAATTCACTTTATCCAGTCCAGAAATTCACTTAAGTCTCAGCATAAAATATTAGCGAATCAAGTAAAACCGGTTGCGCGTCTTTACGAGCCTCTCATCCTTCATGGACATTAGTATGACGATGTAATGAGTCTCGACGTCGGTAAACGCGAAAGCATAAATTGAGCGTAATCTTTTCCCAATTTTAATGAAACTGTGGCTACTGGAAAATCCGATAAGCCAAATCGGTGCCCCAGCGTCGTCGGTACATCGAGATGTCGAAACACTTGAAATAGACGCATGCACCTCCACCTTCTCGCTTCTACGTGCCAATTTCCATCAACGTTAACCTGAACGGGATCCGTTGGATTTATCGGATGCATCATTTGATGCTAAGTCAGGGCCGAATGCTGATCGCGAGCAAATCCCGAACGTGGATCGGTATCGGTTCGGAGTTTCACGTTGGTAAAAGCGGGGCCAAGGTTCGTTGGCCTCCCTTGGCCCACATAAGACTTCATCACGGACCACTGGTACGTCTCCGATTATAACCTCCCGTTGGCTCGAAGCTGGCGAGGCTGCATTATTTGCGGGTTTTCATCGGCGTGTCTGTCTACCTTAACGGGTCAAAATGCAGTCGACCCCACCACGGCTTGTCACGGTTAGCACCATTAAATGATCATTTTGTGACGTCGCGGTCGATTTGGAACGAATCGTATTTGTCAGTGATCGATACTTGACATCGTGCAAAAGGACATGATCGCGGACTGCTCCAATTTCGATGGCGATGGATCGGTGAGATGAACGGCGTCGATAAATCAAAGCAGCACCATTTAATATACTCCGTGCCGAAGTACATACGGTCGTCGAGATTCTTACTAAAACCAATGAAAATTCCGATCGCCTCGTTTTATCGGAATAATTGCAGTCGGCGATTGTCGTGACAAAGCTATAATAGATTTGGTTATTGACTTTCGCGACGCGAATTATCGCGGGCTCTCAATTTACTCTGCGACTCGTTAGAGGGTTGAGACAGTAAAAGACTGTCGACCGGAAGCTGTCTGTGGGAATTAATAATTCCTTCGTCCCACTTCTGTCGCTCGCGCTTGCTCGGACGACGTTTCGCGCGCTCGCTTGAATTGTCTGCCGGAGCGGGACAAATTTGTCGATACTGCTCCTACTGTCGACGGGATAGGGCGCGATACGAAAAGAAATTGACGAAAGTGTCGGCAGCAGTTTTGACGGTAACGTGGGGACCCCGATCTCTTTCCACCTGGCGTACCTCTCAACTCACGAAGGCAGTCACTCTCGGTGATGTACATAGTAGAAGCAGCGGGACGAGGTGAAGGGGGAGGGAGGCGCGCAAACGGAGAGAAAACAAGCTACTGATAGGTCGACACAGAAAAAGGGAAGAGCAGAATTCTTTCTGCGGGAATGCAGACGCGTCTTCTTATAACATGAAAGCCCCTTTTGTTGGCCGGCAGCAATATACCGCGATATGACATTCTTCGTCCTCTCCCGTTCTCTTTCTTTGTTATTCCCTCTCCGTCCCACCGTCGCCGCTCTCTGTGCCAGGAGACTGCTCGAAAAATCGCGCAGATGTGGACAGTGGCGCGGAGACGTTGCCAGCTTTAATCGTCCCCTCGACGCAGATGCCGCGCGGAGGGGTAGCAAAAATTGTCAACTTCAAACGATTTCCGGGCCCATTGTTCTGCGCGCGCGCGTTTCCGCGAGCCACGCGATACTCCGCATCGCTGCGCTGACTCGGGACGAATGGTTTCGTTTGTTCCCGTTCCTTTCTGCACGCCGAACGAGCGTCGATCGCTCACTCCATCGACAACGTGTTATTTTAATTACAATGCGCGGTACGCTTCGATTCCGAGCGTTCAATAATTATTTTTATCCAACCTCGCCTCGATCTCGCGATCTCTGAGTGAAAGAGACGACGTTGGCTGCGAGCGATGCCAGGACGTTTCTATCAGTCCGCGCGGCCTCTTTCTTCAACGTCGTCTATTGTGCGCCATGAAAAGGGCTCTGAGGCACGAATCGCCACGCGTGTTTTGCATATTCGGCACGCGCTGTCGCTGTAACGAGCCGACGACTTTCGCACGGAACGGTTCCTGACGTCTTTTCTGTCGTGCTTGCACTTTCCCCCCGCCGGTTTTTAGAAGAAAGCCGTGAAACCTGATTTCACGCTTCGACCTTCGTCGCGGTGAAAGTAGACGCGCAGGGGGTCGGCACCGTTTGTCCACCGGACGCCATTGTCGGTCGTACGATATGGGTTAGTCGGACGATCCGGCATAACAGAAACACTCTTCCTTTGACCGGAACGCACAAGCGTGTCTAAAGAGTAAACGGAGATGGCCGTTAAAAGCGAAAGGGTCTGGAGTCTGAGTCAACGCGTGACCATGAACCGTTCTATTTCGGTCGAGACCACTTCAAACTGACCCACTTGTTCCGTATTGAGTCGAACTTTGTTGTCTTTCAGGGCGAGTCGTTCTGTAAACGCCGGTAGACGGCATGTAGGTTGGTACGCCATGTATGGGATCGTTTTGAAAGACGTTCATTTGAGAGTGTGCCTCAATACTGTTAGGTATAAGGATTAATGTATTTTGTTACAGACGAACATCATTGATCAGCATCTAATTATTAATAATTTACTACATCTCTAATGATGCTTATACATACTTCCGAAAGAATATACGGATATATCCGTGAAAATATAAAACTCTTATATCAAAGTTAAAGTAAAATATGATATTTCAGTAATGTTCTACAAGATTTTCAGAATTGCGTGTCGTTAGAAAGCGTGGGCAACTACAAAATTCAAATGAGACAAGCTCGGATATATGCGCTGATAAAAAATTATTTCATTTTGCCTTACGTGTTGATTCCACTCCTAAACCAAGGGCCATATATCACGATGTACCCCCTACACCTATACACATCAAAAGGGACCTTTCGCCTATAACCTTTGGTCTAACAATATGTTTGAAAGCGCTCTTTTCACTTGAACGAGCGTCCCAAGTCCGAGTCTCTGTTGGCGAGAGACATATTGAAAACGGCTCCTGATCCTCGCGTCGGACATATGTCAGCCTGTCATCGGACACTCGGCAGAATGTTAAATCGATATCAGAATAGATTGAGGTAATTCCAGGCGTCTAGGTCACTGCCTTTGAACCCGCGATCCCCTCAGGGATACGAGTAACAGGGTATTTTATCTAGCTGCTCCCTGGCTCAGAAACGTCTAAGGTGAGAAAAACTTCAAACGTCCAGGCTCCCTTCAAAGAAAACACTTCCGCCCTTTGATCTAATAATTATTATTCGCGCACGTTTGCCCACGCCCGCTGCTCTTTGCCAAACATACGAAACGGAATTTATTATGTGCCGAATGATATTCAATTTACTTATCGTTATCAGTCAAGACGAGTTCTCAGACACGACGTAATTGTATTTAAAGGACGGTTCGCGGATGCTACATCATGATGAATTTTTGCACGTACATCCATACGGTGTGTTCAGAGAAGTATGTCACTTTCTGGATCTTCATTCTTTAACATAAACAGTTCTATATTGCATTCAGTGTATAATGTTCAAAGTACGAAATCAAGAGAGTATTAATGTATCTCGATTCTGCGCAGATAGCTTTAGTGCTACACTTTCTCATATATACTCATTATAAATATTAGGTACTTTCATACGATCATCACGAGAATCAAGTCCGATTTATTAGAGGATGCCAATTGCCGTGGATGATCTCTAAACGAGTTGCAAATATCAGACGGTCGTCGGGTTTGCCAGTCGATTAAGGTTTCGGTATACGTCGTAATGGTATCCAGCCATCTCTCTCCTCGCAAATGCTCCTGCTGATTAAGAGCTAATTCCATGTAATGCATCGGCGAATAGTGGCCATCTCCTTAACGTCAATATCGTCCTTAATGATCATCCTTGGACCGAAAGGTCGGTCACGCTCTGTTGAACGAGAGAGCTATTAAGGTCTTCTGGTAGTAGGAATTATTTTTAAATTCCTCCTCGTCGTTGCGCTCAAAAGACAGTGGCGATTATTCTCATTCTCCCCCGCATTCGTACCCCCCCCCCCCCCTCCCCCCCAAATCTCTCTCTCTTTCCCACTCTATCAAACACAGGCGTGCTCAATTCGCCTCTGCTCTTTAACCTCGATTCGATTCTCGTACCTTTTGTATTACGCTCTTTCACCTCGCGTTTCCTTCCTCCACTCCTGGCCGATTATACAAATAGTCTGGAGCTCGTACCCCTCCTTTTTCATTCCGTGATCACTGCCCGAGTAGATTTCCTCCCTTCGCGGACATCTTGCACTCGATCGGCGACCACAGCCTCTGCGCTCTCGTGGAAACTTACCCAGACGCCAATTTTCGTCCCGGAAGAATGCGCCTGCGATCATTTTATGAGGATAATGTTATGCGCATTTATTGCTTAGCATTAATATCGACGGCTTCGACGTATGACTTTTAATGAAATAAGATTAAAAATTTGAATGTAACGCAAACAAACCAAATAGATGATCGCGAAGAGAATTAGTAAAAATCAATGACGCACAACAGGGACCGTATCGACTACCAGACGTCCGCTCAACCGAATCTGTGCACTCACACGTTTTCACGAGTGTACAACGTTCGAGGGCAATTGCAATGTTTCTCGAGAAAACATTTCCTCCGGGCTAACGGTTGATATACGGCAGCTCAAATTTATCAAGAACGAAGCACTGGGTGCCGGGAGCGTAGGTGGACGGGGCCAGAGTTGCGCGGCGTTGGTGGTGCCTCCGACGGAAACTCATTGCATTTGATGTACTACGGGGGACTTAACTACTGGATAAATTTGCCGTGAGACGTATCAACCAGCCATTACCCGTGGCGCGCTGGGAGGCAGAATATCAGAGTAGCAGAGACGAAGTGAGAAAGAGAGAGGACGGATACACTCGTAAGCGCACGCCGTGTGTGCATGGTGCGACTGAGCCTCGGTAATATGATGCCGCAGTCGGGCATTACCTAGACGCATAGAGTATCCTCGAAACATTTAGCGGGGGTCCAAAAATATGTTCAAACTCGTCGGCCGCAGGCCGTAAGCCGGACAGAACGGACACGTACCATTGTGGACAGTAATGGCCCGATGCGGTTTTAGGAACACGGCGCTCCGCATCCAATTACTGCACATTATTGCCCGATATTTTCATATTAATCTCGTCGGCGCGAGGATTATCATCCTCGCCGGCGGCGAGGGGGTGCAGTTTATTGTCAGTCGGTTTTGCCCTGAGCGCGTGTAACGCGTTCAATTTCGAACGAGGACCGCTGCGGCACGTTTATCGTCCGCACGCTATACCCGACCGCGACTCGTGAAGTCAGTCGGCCGATTCTGTCGATCTTAATCGCCGGCAAGCGGTGATTTAATTAAATTCCGACGCTTCGGTTATTGCTCTACGCGACCGCGTCGAATGGAGTTGATTTAAGCGTTTAACGCAATGATGGATGAAGAGGGAAAGTGTGCTCTTGCCCTGTCGTACCGAGATACGTATATATGCATACGAAGAACTAGTGGTGTCTAACTCGAAAAGGATGGTGTCTTAAGCTCGCTGGGGACAAACAAGAATAATTGTCGCATATCGACCTTCCGATCAACATACTATTTCGGCCAAATGTACTTGCAACTCAGTAATCACAGATAGTAACTTCTCGAATTACATCGAAGCGCGTAAACGTGAAGCATTTGACAAAACGAATATCTTACCGTGACCGATGTATCGTAGATGACGTCATGTCTCAGATCGAGAATATCAGAGAGAAAATGCGCGGACAGGCGTCTACGATCCGTGAAAGATCTATAGCCCGGCAAACTACACAATATGCCGGCACGACGATGTCTCGCGACAACCGACGACGGGCGCGAAGTGCTAGCCAAACGATTCGCAAAAGGCAATGCGAAAACCAATTTTGGCGATGGTCAAACACTTCCTCGCGGGATTATTCGACCGTGCGGATGTTCCATGCCACAATTTCGTTTGCACGTCGACGAGCTGGCGTTCTCTCGTCGTCGATATACATACGCGGCCGGTGCAAATAAAAGCCAAAAAGCGCTGCCATACCGGCGCACAAATCATGTGCGTGCTCTCGCATGTTCATGTGTCATGTTCCTGTGCCTGTGTGCTATGTGCGCGTCGTATGGCGCTCGCACACAACGACAATTCTGTGGCTCGATACGCCTGTTGACACTGCTTGGAAATGGAAATAGAAGTGTGTCAGCGGGTCAATGGACCTCTTTTCTCCGGTCTCTCCAGCTCAAACTCTCCAGCTCCAGCTCTTCATCTGTGTCCCCTTGCGTATTCACTCCCTTCCGTGCTCGTACTCAGTCGCTCGTTCGCTCTATAAGTTTCTGCACACACTACTGGCCAGATTTGGTACTGTTGTCTAGTTCGGCAAACTTGCGGCGTGATTCATAGATTCCTCGTAAAGTCCACTGCGTCGACGTGTTATAACTATCGAGGATGGGTATTGCTGAGTCAAAGTGGTGGTGACGATGCTGTGTTTTCTTTTTATGTGTATTATATGTGTTTTATATGGTATACACAAGGAATTTTAGTCCTAGCGTTAATTGTTACTTCAGCTTGTTTAATGAATGGGTAAAGATATCATGTCTGTATTACGTTAGTTTTCCATATGGCCTACTTCTGCGATTTGGGCTTTATGGACTTTTTCATGTACTCTTGCGACTTTTGTACTCTTACGAATCGTTCCTTGGATGCATTAGTTCCGGACACGAACTGTCAACTTTTTCTTCGGCTCCTAAGCTTCTCCTTTTCACTCCATACGACTTCAATTTCCTCTTTTCTTATACGTCACTCAGATTTCTTGCGCAGAACTCGCTGACTATCAAAGATGGCTTCGAGAAAAAGTTAAAGAAGTACAGGATTGAAGCCAAAGAAGTCTCGTTTCGTTCGTTCTGATACCGTTTGAACTTTGTTCATCGTCAGAGACATATTTCGGATAATCCGTTTAAAATGACTAGCCTATGTCTACAAATTTAACTTGTAAGAATACTAAGCAGTTACAAACATATCGAATTTAGATAGAAATCTGACAAATCATAGACTTTGGAAGAAGTAGGAAACGTCGGTCTTGTTCTAAAACCCACTGAAACTTTACGTATAACGGGAAAACATGTCGCGACATTTAAACGAATTCAACGGATTAATACGGCCGCATAACTGTTTCGCATATAAATCTCCAAATTCGCCATAGAGAAATTCTATTCCGTTAGAGACATGTTTATCCACGACAATTCCTTGCGAGCGTCCGTAGTCTTGTAACAACCTTTTGGTAACTATTCATGCCCACGAAACGACCGTCGTGAATCTTCCAACGACACGGAAGCATCGACTCCTACCAATAATCCTTTGCACGCCGTAATTTAACAGGACCCGCTCGATGCGGCGAGCGGAATCGTGCAAACGGGGCCGAAGAAAAGAGAAAGTCTTCCTCTTTTCGGATAACATTTGTACGTTTTGCGGGTCACGGTCGGGCCATTGTCCGTCGATAGTCACGCTCCGGCACAGTTTCTGCGCGAGAATAGAGATCGTGAAGCGATGCTGCTCGAGTAACGGTGTACACGCGATCGATCGAGCGAAGCGATTACCCGCTCGTCGAAATATTGGGACGAAACGTTTTAATGTCAATCGGTGAAAGCTCCCGACGTTCGGATCGGTCGGGTTCGTGTCTAACGGACGTCTAACGTCTAAAGAATATCGGATAAGTGAAAGCTGTCGCATGATTCAACTCGTCGCATGAGTCTGGATCCTGACTACCGAGACGACTTGCTCTCGAGACCAGCTCAGTCAACGGATCGTCGCGTATCCTATTACTCGCTGACCTGGAAACACAGTTTGCCTCTATCTTTGTCCTTGCTCGAGATTTAATGTCTCGCTTTATTATAGCTTGCCGATAATTGATCCATGGCGCCACCGAACGTCGATCTCATTGCTAGATTCGGTCGAGAGCAATTGGAATCTTCAGCGGCGAAGTGACAATTTTATTTTACATTACAATGTGAAAACTCGTAATGTTTCTATTATGCCAGAAATGTTTTCCATACATAGTTTAGTTTAGAACGAGCATACACCCTAAGTGTTTTCGCTATATTCACTCGTGTAAATAGACGTACATGTGCATAGAGCAAACATCGTGCCGCACGTTATCGAGCATGATTCTTCTACACGCTACCGTGCACCGTATGCAAATTCCTTGTATAAATAATTTTTCATCGGTTTACTCCTCGCCTCTTCATTTTGACACATTATCGCCGCCCCTCCACGTCGCTCGTCGGTGGCAGGTGACAATTTTGTCGAATCGTGTACAGAACGACAAGTAATATTTTTAATCGTACTCCATCCCTTCCTCTCACATCGTTCGCGCTGTTATTCCAAATTGAACTTTCGCAGCGCATGTTCTATACTTTTAAACGTCCGCATTATATCGTCATCAGTGCGCGACACACGCGCACACACGGTGCACAGGTTTCGCGAGAGGAACAAGTGCTCGTACACACATGGTTGACCGTGTCACAGGCAAATGATCGCGGAAAGTACGTTTGCCGTGCAAACACCCGCGCTATTCGTTTCTCGTTCATAATGTATCCGCGTCAAACGGTGAGTCATCGGAGCGGATAGTTTGTTTCAGCTTGTGTCGCCCGCGTATCCGGGCACGTAAACGCAAATTACATGCACGTTAAATATTGAACGTCCGCTGTTCTTATGTTGTCGCCGGTCCCTCTCGTCTAGCGCTGCATATTTCCGCGCATCTGCATAATGTGCCCACGGAAATGTATGCTGCTCCGCGCTTTTGTAGCGCCGCTCTGTGCCTGTCCCTCTGTTCCTTTATTCGTCCTGTCCTGTCGTCTACACCGCGGATGATGCGCGTCGAAAAACAAATGTTTCTTTCTGTCGAAGCCGCGCGCGGCGCATTCATTAATTAATTTCCACAAGTATCTCGTTCTCTGTGTGCCCCTGTCTCACCGCCCCCCCCACCTTGTCTTGTTTATTAGTGTTCTGACAGACTTGTATGTTATCATGAACGATGTAGAACTGTTTCGTACAGGCTACGTGGGTGGTAAATGAATTAAAAAAAATATAATAGTAAAGGCGCGTTGCTGTAAAACTAGTTTTGGTAGCCGTTAGTGCTAAGGGCTAGGCTATAAGATGGCTAGCAGGTTATCCTAATTGAAATGGCTTTGTTAGTCACTTGTTTCACTAGTGGCATAAACTGTTCATTCAACTGTTATCGACACACGGCGGCGCACTGGTAAAGACATAAGAAATTCCAGATGCATAGCGTTGCAAGCGTGTTACACACGCTCATGTCAGATTCCGTCGACAATAAAAATGCCATAAAATGTAAATGTCCCTCATTACCTCGTTCTTCCCCTCACTCACCTACCTTTTTCACTTTACACCCATTCCCCTTTCTCAACTCTTCCTCATCTTAAACTCTTAACTGTTCTCCCGCCTGTCGTCACCTTTTTTCACGGGACGAAAAATCGATTTCTCACGGCCATTAACCGCTTTATGGCGACAATAAGGTCCCGGTAGTAGCTCTTCCGTCGTGACACGTCTCTTTTTTTTTTTTTGGGCAAGCTTCTTCGGCCAGACTGCAGTGGGAGGCGTTGGCGAGTGTCGCCTTCCATAAAAGTCACTACGAGCCAAGCGTGCTAGCGTCGATGCATCCGCACCGTTGCGTCCGCAGGTGCCGCATGCCGTAATGCGCTGCATGCAGTCAGTTGGACGCGGAGGGTGGCGAAGGAGAGAGAGAGAGAGAGAGAGAGAGACAGACAGACGAAGAACGCGAGAAAGAGGGAAAGAGGAAGAGGGAGCGGTTTAAAACGTGCGTGCGCGGCTTCCCTCGCCGAGACTCCTCGTAAATACGATTTATGCGATTTTTATATTCTTTTTTTTTTGCGATCGTGTACACGACGAGTTCGGCGGCGGAGGGAAACAGTCCCACACCCTCGTCCGTTCGTCGTGTGCGTGCCCGTACGTGTGAAAGGGCCGCGGCGACGGGGGCAGGGAGGCACGGTCGGGAAACTGGCGGGGAGACGATGCTCATGCGGAAGTCTCGCGTGTCCCATGCACTTTTCATGAAGTGCATTTTCCAATAAAAGTCCTTGCATCGAGGCGCGCACAGCCTCGTTTCGCCGGAATCGAACGACGACCCGAAACGATACGCCCCCCCGACCTCTCTCTCTCTCTCTCTCTCTCTATCTCGGTATGTATGCATATTCCGCGGGAATGTCGCGCGAATCGATGCGACGTGCCTATAAATCTTTCTCGCCTCTCGGATAACTGTTCTTTTCTGACTCACCCACGCGACAGAAAGCGGTGAGCGTGTGTCGGTGTGTCAGATGCGTGCATTTTCGAGTGTGTATTTCTACGCCTCAGTCGGGCGTCCGAGTGGTATCCGGAAACGGGGACATCTTTCTGAGCCATCAGATACGAGTCTTCGATGCTTCTCGATACCTACAACCGATTTCTCGGATAAGACGCCATGTGCGATTTTATCGGAACCTTGTCATTGAGTAGACATGCCGTAATTACAGGGATTGTTGGACAGAAGTCGTGTTCGTGCTATAATATGCAGTTGGATCTCAAAGTTCTTACAGGAAATGGAAAGATATTTATGGGACATGGTGATTTTTAAAATTAAGTAGATGCGTACGAAACGTGACACGTGGGCAACATTGAATAGGTACGGGGCACGCCATAATTATAGCCTTTTTTGTAATTCAGATTCAGGTTGCCTTTAAATCAGACGTGGGCAACTTGTGGCCCCCGAGCCACACACGAACAGCACACAGTCGCACATGTTCCCTTGGCCCCGCTCGCGACCGCGGTCTCGCCGGCGGAGAACTGCCCCCTCTATGCCTACTGCTCAGAAATCTAGCTACGTCTTCGATGTTCGACTGTGTCGCCTCATTGTAAATATTACAGGAGAGGGGGCAATTCTCCTCCGGCGAGACCGCGGTGGCGAGCGGGGCCAAGGGAACATGTGCGACTGTGTGCTGTTCGTGTGTGGCTCGGGGGCCACAAGTTGCCCACCTCTGCTTTAAATGATGCTCGCACGTCCGAGTTGTCAACGGAAATGGAATCATTCTAAACTAATCTAAACCATTGAGCATAAATAGTCAGTTCGATGACGTTGAACTATTTCTTGTATCATCAGATGGCACACGTGAACTTTGTCGGGAGTGTGAACATTCTTGATGTTCACACTGTGAGTATTTCGCCGTGTGAACGTACGTGGCTGTGAGTACACACTACACAGTTCCGTTCGATGCGTGGATTTATCGATGTACTCACGCAACTTTTTGTATGCACAAATCCCTGAATGTACGCTTCCTTATCCGTGTGTACCTGGACATCTTTTACGGTTGGAGCGTTTTATGGACACACCATTCTGTGCACGTACGATTCTATGGGTACATAGATGCATGGGTCTGCAGGTCCAGAAATGCGTTATGTAGCTTTAAATACACTTGTAAATAATACATGAGCGAGTCACGCATTTGTCACAAATGCGAATTTGCATTTCTTACTCTACCTCCGCGTTAATACTTTCACATTGAGAGCACGGCATAAAATGATCGAAAATGCACGATTTTCGATAACTTCCATGAAAATGCGCTCCACGAGTTTGCCGCAGAAGATGGATTGAGGGTAATCGCAATGAGTTCTGAGCGATCGGTTTCCGCGCGGGAACTTAACGGAAAGCGAGAGGAAATAGTGGGACGATGAAAAAGGGCGGAAGAAAGGGTCGATCGTCGGGCAACGTCGACAGACTGGAAATTGTGTTAACAGCCACTTAATTGTGAGAGAGTAACAGGGACTGTAAGTAAGTCGCAAAGGCATCGACGAAGAAAGTTGCCACACTTTTGACGAGTTCCCCCTGTTATTTCGCCGACGATAGACACGTACCACACTCCCCATTACTCCGACCGGGGTGGGGGGGACTTTGATTAATAGCCGACGAAGTCAATCTTAATATCACGTTGACGCCGACACAAAGTGCTCACGGCAACCCGATCGAGTATCGCTTTACTCGACTCTAAAAGCAAAAAAAGGGCTGATCACCACGCATGTTCTTCCAGGCGATCGCGCAAGCATAAAAGTTACATCATCGCCACTGTAAAACTGTACGCCGTCCCACGTGGCGAAGGACGGAGGGTGTCTTCTTCCTGGCACGCGTAAACACGTGTTTACACTGAGAGCAATGAGTACTCCTTGCCGGACCACCGATCATCTTCGATCCATCGAATCCGCCGTCCGCTTCTCTCTCTCTCTCTCTCTCTCTCTCTATATATATATATATATATATCTCGCTCCCACTCTCGCGCGCGTCTATCCGTTCATATTTCACTCTTTCTTTTTTCCTCGCCAGCAATCGGCGCTGTGCTCGTTATCGGATTTCATCGGCATGATTTCACGACGCTCATTACCACCTCCGCCCTCTCGTCATCCTCGTCGTTCTCGTCGTCGTCGTCCGCTCCGCTCTCATTACGCGGAGAAATATCTCCGTCGGAAATGTAAAAACTTGCCCGGGCGCCGCCCTTTTCCACCTCGAGCTCGGGTCGATCCACCTTGCGAAACCGTCTAACGAACCCGCCGCGAAGCCGGCAAGAGCGGACGAGGATGGCGCCGACGCCGACGCCGACGGTCGTACGCGGTGCCGACAAGGAGGATCGTCCGCGATCGACGCGACGTCCTGAAGGGATTAAAGGGGGCGGCAGAGCTCGGCGCCGCGCCGCGCCGCGCCGCGCCGCCCGCAATGTGGGTCCGAGGTCCGACATTATCAACGCCCGGCTTGCCCGCCGCGGCATCATTTGCTTTCGTGCCGACAAAAGCTGCGCCGACGACGACGACGGCACGACAATGTCGCCTTCGAACGGCGTCGGTATTGCTACAAACGAGAGCTCCGTTATGCGTTTAACAACGTGCTTACGCATGTGCATACGTTCTAACACGCCGATAATGTATGCTGTCGGGCAAGTCCGCCCGCAATACAATTATTGCTTCATTCGTTTCGTTTCTTCTACGAGGAAACAGTCGTGACTGTCTTCCCTTCACGTCTGTTTGTGTTTGAAGCTCTCTTTCCGCCTTGCCGTTAAACATCTTCACTGGATGAGTTTCATGTTTAACACCTGCTGATCCAAGACACAGTGAATAATTGTTTATAGATAAATCCGGTTGTTTCCGTCTTGTTGTAGTATCTATTAACTTGATTTTTGAACGGTGTCAGTTGGTCGTTTGCCTGCCGGAGAACCGTCGATTTTACACTTTCCGCTCGCTGGGCGGAAAGGTCGTTCTAAGTTTGCACGCAACTTACCGCTGAACTTCCAAGTATTCCTAACAACTAATCCGACGCGCCTTCCGCGCGGACCGATAATCGTTCAATGAAAGTCAGCGCTTTTATCGGCGCGCCATGTGATTTTTGCGCGTTAACGAGATGACGTTCAGGGACTCGAGGACATTTTTCGCGAGATATAAACAGGGCGCGCGACTCGCCGAGCGCAAATTATGCGGATAAGGGCGTATAAATTGGCGCAGCCGACCGCGCGACCGTCCGATCGGTGCGTGGGCACTTTTGCTCTCGGATAGGAGGCTCGATTAAGAGTCTGATCGGCGACGATGCCGGCTGCCCTCAAACGGCGCATAATGATCTGCCTCTTCGCTCGCCGCGCTGGTCGGTGCAACCTCGGTTACCGGTTCCGGTGCGGCGTGTGCGGTAATACCAGAGTGCACGCCGCACACGTCACCGACCGTCCTCCTCCCTTTTTCGCTCGGCTGAGCAACGCCTGCGATTATAGTCCGCGCGACTAACATATGTCGCACTTTCGTCGGATCAATCATTATCCCTTTCGCCGAGAACGTCGCATAAGTAAAGTATTGTAGGAATTATTTATTGGAAATTGATTCAGTGCTCTAAGGAGGTGTTAGTCAAGTGAGATCTTAAGCTCGCTACTGACTGACAGTCACTCCCAGTGGGCTTAATAAAAAATGTGACAGTGCCTCTTTCTGCGTTGACTACGTTACATTTTTTATATTAAAAGATAGTTCGTTATATGCTTCGAAAGCAAAATATGAATATATAAAACGTATCGTGAAGTACTGTCAAAACTGTAGGGGATGTATTGATTTTAGGGAGTGTCTGTTGTTTTTCACGGGTTCGGTAACAAATTGCTGGTAGCCGGGGATGGAATCATGCGCTAAACGCCTGACCACAATGTGTCAATGGACAGTAGAAGCGGTTGTTTATTGTGAAACCGCGAACATTTCGTAATGGACAAGTGTCCCTCGAGCGCTGGCGGGCTCACATTGTCGCGAGCGAATTTGCTTCTTGCACGCGAGCGTCCATCTCACATCGTTCTCGAGACGATTGCTGCACCTGCACAGCGAATTGGATTCTTCGAACACGTTCCCCAATAATTAGCAGCGTCTGGATTTCATCTGCCTCCGAGTTCCTCGCGGTCGATTACGGTTTTTGCTACAGGGCCCGGTATTTATGTCCGCCCAGCGCAAAGTAATTGCCGAAGTGAAGAACGACGCTTTAACGTTCTATCTTGCATGGGGCGCTGCTTCAAAAGTCCCTTATTACCGTGATTTACAACGGACGGAGCTTCGACGGTGTCTCGAATGCGCCCACTTTGTTTAACGCTCGCGGAAAATTCATTTGAACCCGTAAAAAGCATCAAGATTACTAGGAAGCTAATCTGGACAAGTGCAGTGATACACTTTGCTAGTACGTACTGATTATCGCTAATCGAATTGAATGCCGACGGGGCTTCAAAATTACAGTATCTATCACCACTATGCCTTAATTCACTACAAACGACTGAGCAAAATTGCAAAGTGAACGTAGCAATTTTGCAAATCACCGTATCGTTACGCTATTATCGTCGTAAACCCTTCCGAAGATTCATACAGTACAATTTTTCAGTCTTCCCGAGTTCGCTTTCCGCGTCGTACGACGAGACGACACCTGTCCGACGGTCATGCAATTCCTTTCATTTGCATCGTCGACCGTGAGAGATACGTCGCTGTGGAGCGGAAATGAAAAGTACAAGCCGCGGCGGGGGCGTGGGGTGGGGTTGCGATACTGACCGCGATGTTTCCATCCGCGGAAAGTCCGAGCTCGTCAATAATTCGTGACTCAATGGTCGAGGACGACGTAACGTCTGTCGGTTTTCTCACGATTCTTTACCTCCTGTCGCGACCCGTCCTTTCCCTCGAATTATTATGAAACGAAGAGAATAAGAAGAGTCCGTCGGACAGCAGTGGAACGTAGGGAGCGCCGGTAAACGGACGAATGAGCGAAGGGTAAGAAAAAGAATGGAGACTGAAAGGCTGGATGGCGAAAGGCGGCGAACGGGATTTCGAGTGGACCGAAACGGATATTCCCCGAAGAATGTCGGGACACTGTTGACGTAACTCGAGGTTGATCTCGAATTCGCTGACGCGAATCCAGCTTTGAGATGCGTTCCGTAATGTTGCATCCCTTCCGTGCATGTATTCTCGTACACAGCTGCGTGGGTGGGCGAGGGCGCTTGTTTGCCCCTCTGTGTGTGTGAGTGTGTGTGTGTTCTCGACGCACGCACGTACACACCCTCTTTGACGTACCAACACGGATACCGGTCTCGTTGTCGGAGGGATGAAGGAGGAGAGGCCGGATATTACTTCCATGCAAAACTCTCCCTTGTCAGGGCGAACGACTTTTGTTTCTGACGGTCTTTACTGCTAGTCTACGGCTTGGCTCGAGACTCTACGTCTTTCTCTCGCTTTCTCTGCTTTCTTCCTCCGTTCCTCCATCCCCGTGTCTGTTTCGACTTTACTCGAATGTGCTCTCGACTTGGCTTCGCTCCATCAGGCTTTCCTCGGTTCTCTGTCCCTCTCTTTCCACTCCCTTCGTCGTACTATGGAGTGCTCGATGCCCCCATTGGGAGAGACTTGAGAGTGGGAGAGAGAATGAGTGAGGAAAAGGCAGGGAAAAGAAAAGGAGGGGAGAGGAGAACATCGTCGAAACTACCGACGCTGGTTATGCGCCCGATCGATACAAGACTACTTCCTGCTTCCTGAACGTTTACGTCCCGTAAGTCCTACTCTAGCGAGTAACGTCTCTTAACCCCGGCGCACTATCCTTTAATCCGAAGAATCTGTTAGATTCACTGTCCCGATAATTCTCCAGACTATCCGCGGTCTCTCTCTCTCTCTCTCTCTCTCTCTTTCGCTTAAGGCTCTTACGCGAAAATTGCAAACGTTCAGCGATACAAAGGATTATAAGCTGCGTGTATTTAAAAAATTCATCGGCGCTCTTCAATGGAAAATAAGACACGACCGTCAACTTCAATATGAGACTCTTTTTATCGAATAATTCCGTAATCCCGTAATCTAATAAAGGCTCACCCCTGCACCCAGGATTCGCTGTCTCGCGCAGCCTTCATATTAAATCCATCGATTTGCAATACGATATCGAAAATGAAACGATTTCGTTCCCCGCGAAACGCAGAGTCGCCCGTCACTTTTTCGTCGTCGCGCGGCACGTCGATCGATGGTCGAAACGATCGAGTGCGGCCAATGAAACTCCCAGATTCCTCGGGCACGAAGCACGCCGCGCGCCTCGACACAAACAAAGAGCGCGGGCGGGCAGTGAATGTGTAAACGTACTCGCGTCGAAAATGGGATCGGGCGGGGAAATTATCAAGAAGCACGGTTTACCATTGTGCGCCCGAAATTGCGCCGCGCTGCACGGCGCACTTCATTCTATTGTACCGCCGAAATGCCGTCATTGTTCAACGTCCGCGCGCTTTCCGCTGCGTTTCATTCTGCCGCGTTTGCCGTGAACCTCCGCACCCTTTGCGTCTTTCCTAGGGTTTCCCATTTGCAGCGGACGGACTGCGCCGCATTCTCTTGAAACGGTCTGATAAATATGATTCACGACTCTCTCGGCCCCGCTGAACGAGCGTCGTCGGAAATGTCATCCAATCAAGCACGGTTTTCCTTGTCTACCTCGGAACACGGTCGATGTTGGGATGAACTGACAACGGTCTTCTCTGCCGTCTTAGATTTCTTTACGTTTCGATGCGCCGGTAATTGATTTAGACCATCATCGTCACGCTGTACAGACAACGTCTCATTTTTGAGAGAGGTAACGATGTCGAGCTATCGTCGACAAAATATTATCTTTCGCAATAATAAAGAATCGCGCGTGAAACATTTGTTTCAACGTTCTCTTTCTCACGAGAGCAACGTGTAGCGCACAAATATTTCATGTGCATTCGCGAGCTTACATCGAAATCAGACAATGCAAAAATCCGACGCATTTGCCGATTCACCGTTTCAGGCCGGCCACTTGCGCGACGGCGCTGGCCCCGTCAAATCGAAACGCACTGTCGCGGTAAAAACTGTTCAGCATGCGACACGCGCCCAACCCAGATTCGGCTTAATCCCGAACCGGGCCAATCGCGGCTCCCATATCGGCCGCGGGGTCCTATCTGCGAACTAAATCCGATAGCACAGAGCGAACCTAGTTAGCCTCTTTCACCCCAGCGATCGGCTGTACGATTTGTCCGAATTAATCGCGCGATTCCGGGCCAATCGCGTATAATACTCTTAGTTTCGTCGTTTGATTTATTTTCAGCGGCAGAATATACGCTCACTTACGATTACGCGTCCCGCAATCCGGTTGCAATGGAGCGCTCGTCGATTAGTCCGACGACGAAGTGCTCGATGCGAAATGTATCGCCGCAGCGACAAGCGAGATGCGATCGAGTGTGTCCTGCACTTGGAAAGATGCCACGTTAGGAGGCAGCGCTACTTAAGTATAGGTCCATATAAAACTCAACGCGTGACATCCAATAACATTGTACCGCCGCGCTGCCGGACGCGTGTACACTCGTGCACGTACATACTCTGCTCGCTCGCAATGATTGTTATAATTGAGTTCCGCCGCACGACTGGCACGTTCGTCCGCGAACGAATATATCGCCGATAAAGTTATCGCGCGACGGCCACTCGGAATGATCCGACGCGATCGGTGCGCCCGGTATGCGCGGTCGGGCAATATGCATAAATATCCATTCGATTAAGAAGCCCGCGCGCCGCAAGAGACGCGCGGCCACGAGTTTTACTGCCGCTGCTTAGGTTTCACGATAAATCATCGCTTTATCGTCGCTTTCAGCAATTCATACACCCAGCCCGGCTGTCATTTTTGCCGAGCGAGCCTGACGTTACAAATACTCGAGGTAGAATGAGCGCGAGAGCGCGCGCGCGCTCTCGGTATTCCAAGTGCGCCCCATTGATATGGCCTGGGAAGCAGATGTCGGACGAGGGTCTTGCGCGTGAAAACGACAAGCGCTCGTTAATTTTTCATGTATCCGATTTTCCCCTCGGCCCCGCCGCGCAACTCTCGATGCTTTGACGAGGACTCGGAACGCAGGGGTGGGGATGAAGTTGGCGAGAACACGGAGAGATTAATTTACGGAGTGGCTTTGGCAGTGGGGCTCGATCAATAGGGGGGGATAGGAGGCGAGCTTCCTCGCGAACGAAAGTGCAGAAATAAAAACGGCTGATCGTGTTATTCGCGCCCGCTTGCAAAAACGATCGTCGTGAAAATGACTGTTCGTTGTTCCTTCCTTTTCGTTCCGCGCGTGCCCGTTGCTGGGCAAGAAAATAGTGTGGCGAAAAGTCTATTATGCGCTCGCGGGTTTTTAGTATGCATTGTGCATCGGCAAATTTTCACTCCTATAAACTTGGCTATTTTTGAGTATACGTATGCATAGCCTCATTTATATTCATATGTCTGTACAGCTATAAATTACAATGTCTGCTTTATCGCTATATGTTATGTATATTTATCGAGCGACGTATGCAGGTACCTACAGATCGATGCTTGCATAGGAATGCACATTGCACATGTACGGTCTACCTGTTCCTGCACTCGACGAAACTGTTCTCGTAGAAAAATCCTCTTTCTAATTAGAAAACTCGCAAACGACAGTTTCAACCAGCGACGTCCACTTTTCATCGATCTCGTTGCAGCCGAATTTACCGAGTGAAATTACAAGAGTATTAAGAAGATTCAGAGGACTAAACTACTAAACGAAACGAACGCGCATCGTCGAAACGCGGGCCAGTGATGCCTTCAGTCGAAATAATCGCTCTTCGAAACGACACTTTTCCTCGCCTTCTTTAAAACAAGCCGTCCGCCGAAGGTGTTGAAGAAACGAAAATTCGAGCGACTAAATGCGACGGAGGCGGACCGTGGACGAGAAGAACGAGGGTAATGGGCGCGGGGTGCACGGTGGGTCGTTAGTCAGGGGGTGTGCGGTATCAAAATGAATTGTACGACGAGTTGCAGTTTCGGGTGGCATATGCAGGAAACCGCGGCGCCCTGCGACCGCGACGCTCTCCGTCCCGCTCGAGATTATAAACGTTTAACCGCGGAAACGTTTAGAACTCGCGGACACTGGTATCGCCGTTCGTAAAGCGCCTCCATTATTCATCGTCGTGCCGGCGCGGCGTTTTGAATAAAGTAAAACGGAATTAATGTGCGCGTGCGCCTTCGCGTTCCGCTTTTAATTCGCGTCGCGCCCTCCTCGGGCCGCCCAAAGGACTCCGCTGCGAGGACAATGCCGTTCGTATTCGCCGACGTGTCGACATCTGCAGTTGACAGTTCGCCACGACGTTTTGCGATCTCGAATAATTTTCTCAGTGTTTCGGTATATCGGTGTATTCCGTTCGATGATTTATACTCATTTCGTGCTGTCTGTCTGTTCCAGGTACGTGTCCCGTGTATGCATCTGTGTGTGTGTGTGTGTGACCTGGTTCTACCGATTGGTAAGTCGCGCGAATCATTTTTCGTATGCGCCCACATTTTCAGGCGAAATATTTCGAATGTTTCGAAGGGAGGAAATGAACTTTCATGAATTATCATGCGTGCGTCGTTTGTTGCATTATTTCGATAGCCACCGATAGCGCCGAACAAAGTTAATTAATACAGAGGAGTACATTGGGCGGAGCTGTCGACGAGAGTGGACACTGTAACAGAAGTCAGGCACTTTTCAATTATTCCCCATTTTCTAGATCGTCACTCCATCAATAGTTACATACGAGAGAGACAATAGTACCCTGTTAGCAGCGGAAAGCTGTTTTTACATGATTCCACGTACGGAAGCACAGAGATGGAGTGCCTACTAATCACTCACTGGCGTCACGTTAACAAGACTTCGCCGTTACACCGTTACCGGATCATTATTGCCGTAATACATGGGCCATCAATTCATCCCGAAAACGAGAGAGTCCCTTGGTTACAAGCTCTCGACACACGTGTCCATGCACGTATCTCCCTCCCTCTTCCCTCTATCTACACATGTGTCTTCTTGTACACGCGGCACACAGCGGGCACGATGGGTCTGATGCGTGGACTCATCTGTTCAGTATTAGAAACTCGATCGCATTCCGAGCTCGTACGTTCGTGCAAGGGGGTACAGAGCATCAAATTGCATAATTCCTGGGTCGTTCGCGAGCGGTTTCCGGTCATGCGGGAGGAGAGACACACCAAGGCGGGGGGTCGACGCAATTAGCCGTAATAACGTCGCGAGCCTGCCACGTGTTGGCGGCCACCTGCCTGCGTAAGTGCGGCCGTCATCGAGATCGTCGACGCAAGCCAGGATTAACGATTAAAGAGGAATTCAGGTATTTCGGCTTTTCCTCGCGTTCTGAAATAGTCGATTCTGTATAACACGATGACGCTTTGCTTTTTACTATGTAAAACAATATCGGTCAATGTAGCGTGTGTGTGTAACTGTTATACAAGTAAAAGTTCAGTGATTATAAAAATCGTTGGTAGGCAATTCGTGGGCTATGGAGGTATTAACAGGTTCCGCAACGTAATTGCAAATATTATTTCTGTTCAATAGCAAAATGCAATATATTTTCTATTTCACTAAAGCGTTGCACGTTATTTCATTTAATAAATTCGTATGCCAAGGATGTTGTAAAGGTGAGCATCGAACTAGGAAGAAGATTGTGAATAAAAATAGGAAAATCTAGATAATCTTCGCTAGCGTCTAGAGAATACTTGTGAAATTAAAACCACGGGATGTGGGCGTGTATGAAGTGTGTAACAGGCGAACGATAAAGGCGGTCACCTACCGTTAGTGACGGACGTGAAAAAACGTAATGATGCTTTTATGTGGTCCTAGTAAGAACGGCTTCCCCTGCAAGCACACACCCACCTTATTTTACTGCCTATCGATCATTCTAGACATTACGGGAGTGTGCGTAACGGTGACAGGTTCCTGTTGAACTAATTTCTCCTCTAATCTCGTGCAGATAGTCCGGCTAATGTTGTACGAATATTCTACGACGTAGATTCTGCAGTGCATAGATTTCGCGGTGCAGGGCTTCCTATGACATATGAACGAACTTAGGTAGGGTTATGCGGAAGGTAGAAGCCTGGCAAACGGAAGATTTAGTTCGGAATCTTGGTTTACCGAAGACTCTGTTTTCAGGACGGTTGCCATTTGTCGAAAACTCATATCCGTAACTGGAATGCGATATAGGAAATTTCGAATGTTGACATTAGTATTGACTCATAGATATTGAAGGGGTAATACTTCGGGCGATCCCGGCCCATGAATTTCGTAATCGCGATGAAGAATTGCTCGCACAAAAAGTGCAGAATACAAAATAGATCCTTGCAAATATTTGATACAATTCTCCAGTACACGATATATCACACCAATTTCTAGTGTTCCATTTTGCGCCTAACTCTGATCGCAAGCGATTTTTCCTTTTAATCGAAATACGCCTTTTTACTTATTGTCAAATTTTAATTCCTCTTGTTCGCTTCGTTTGTTGTCTCTTGTACGCTTGGGCTTTGCAATCACGCGTTAATGATAGGGTCACGGCTTCTTCCACGGATCCTCAACGGTGCACCCTTTGTTCCGTACTCCCGACCTTATCCCACCGTTAACAACTCGTTCGCACATAAAAACCTCGTGCAAAAGCCGATAATGATATTTCGCGTCGGGTAATATTCCGATTATGTCATTACGTTCGCCGAGTACGCGCCAACTGCTTCCGTTTCTTACAAGCACGACGACGAACGAGTATGGCACGGCTTTCTCACGCCCTTGAGCAGTCGAGCTCTCTCGTTCGCGCGGATCATTATTTCGATCCGTCACGTTGCCGCGTCGCGGACATCAAGATCAATCATTAACATACGGCCGAGCTACATATATCGGAATCGGTTGACGGAAAAGTGAACATTGACGAGAACCTGCACGCCTTCGACTGTCTCGTTTCGCGTCGTGCAAACGTAAAGAAATCGCTGACTTTGCGCGGACTTCTCCATGTCTCGCGGTGCCTTGTAATACGTATGTGCAAATTACGGAATCAAGGTTTACGATACGCTACATCGTTCTTGTCCGCGAACGGCTTTCCTTGCTTTACGAACATGGTCAGAAAACAGTGTCAATGGAACAATATCAAATGTGCATATCAAGTGCAAGACCGTGCCGTATAAGTAAATCTTGGAAATACAATTCCTCAGATCGGATATTGTCCCACACTTTTCATATAACTTACCCAGCATTGTTATCCCTTTTTACACAAGTACTTGGCCATCACGATCGACGCTGGTACAAAAAATTCGAAACACCTCACTGAGCAATCGGAAATCTCGCATCGACGGCGCTTGGCCGCGGAAAATCGTCCAAGACCCATCCAGGATTCCATGGAAAGCCGAGGCTCCTCGGATTGGGGCCGTGTGAGCGCTCTCCAGTCTCCGGGCACATCGGCTGGGCAATTTAATTTTGCCGTACACCGTACGGCATATTTCCGGGCAAACGGGAGGCGCTATCGAGCGCTTCATATACGGAGGAGAAAAGCGATCGCCTGCGAATAACGAAGCTTTTGAAAGTGTCGCGTTAGCGCGCCATTACGCGCGGCAGTGTGCCGATACGTTTCGTCTAATTAACCCCGGACCAGGTGGCAGGAAGCGGGCGAAAGTAATTCGGCCTGAAAAGGTTTTAACGCGGCCGCGCGCGGAGCGGAGCGGAGCGGAGCGCTCGCTCGATCGCCGACGGCCGTGTGCACGCCCGATCGAGAAATTAGCTTTGTCAGGGCGAGCGCGACGTGGCGCGATCGGGATCGCTTCCACTTTTTGTCGCGCGACATACGCGCAGCTTTCTCAGGCTTCCCCGGGCACGGCGCCTCTCACGGCTCCGCGTGTGTCATGCCCGATATCGATCATGCTTTTCTCGATACGTACGGGAGAGAGCGACTGACTGGACGAGATCCGTGTTATATTTACGATGCGCCGTCGGACGTACGGGGTGTCTGATAATGTCCGGTTAGATTCGACAGGTAGTGCGGGTGAAAATCAATTTTTTCGGTACTGTCTTCTTTGAGATTTTTGATGTTACGGTGCTGCGCGAAACTTGTTTCATGTTTTCGATTTATTGTTTAAGGAGACGTTATCGGACTGTTGGCGGTACGATGTGTCAGAGGACACTGCGTATATGTGAGCATCGTATGGTAGCCTAAGGCATTAAAATTTCTAATGTACTTGTTCGTTAATCTTCGTGAAGGTAAAGTGTCGATGGTTTCCCAGAAATGTCGCATTCCGAGCACACGTCACACTGATTTGCAATGGAATAGCATTAACGTCTTCTAATAGTAATGAATATTAATGCTGCGGGCGGGCATAAAAAGATACACTGTATTACTCGCATCTGAGAGCGAGGGCGATTACGCGTCGAGTTAGACTTCCACACTTTTCTTGACCTTCGCGAGACTGGCAATAAACGGTAAATGAAACTACTTCCATTTCGCTTCAGTGGTACGCCGTTCACGGACCCGAAGAAAACGATAGTGGAAAGCTTCATATCCATTTTCTATGAATAGCGAATGCAGATGACCAACAAGTGGCAATGGAAACTAATCTGATTGTGAGTATATCGGCGAACCTGCCGGTAATACACAGCAGTTTATGGACTAATTAATAACAGTATTATCGCAAGCAGTTGTCCGACTTCGCGAAAGCGCACAGCTTTACCGTAAAAGCCGTATTCCTTTGCAAATCATGCCCTACGTGACCTACGTCCCTACGTGAAAACAAATTTTACGTCTTTGACTCATTATCACGCCATCTACAGACTCCTCGATCGAGTCACGATTTTCAAGACACCGTATAAATCACACAAGCACAGTACTGATCCCGAAATATTCACAATATGGCGAAACGAAGCGCCACAGTCCATTGTTAACGGAGATCAGCAATGAAGGTGACCAGACTCGGATCGATAAATACTTCCATGTTTTACGCGCGCGGTATGTGAGAAGAACGGTAGCCGGTGACGTTGGAAGTGCTTCGGGAATTAACGTGGTGCGCCGTCCTCGGACGGCCTCTGGCTATCGCCTCTGAATCGGGAGCGAAAAAATCCCACTTTCCCAGGACCCCTCGCGAGGCACTCGCTATCACGCCCACGTGTGCACTTGGCGTGATACCGATCATCCTTCCGCCGCAGCGATGTGTAACGGCGCTAAGATCAGGCTTAACTTTCTTGTACCTCTCGCCTCGAGTCGGTGTTTCCTTGTATCCTCGCCTAACCTGCCGTAAATAAGTCGCTCCCATTGACAAACGGCAGCGAAGGCCTCGCCGCCGTTCGGCGGATCGTTTATCCTCGCAACGAACGCTCCTTTCTCGTTACGCTGCTCGCCGGTCGCCCCGGTCCGCTGTTATTCGTTCGAAATTCTTACCTTTCCGCGATAGCACGACGCTCTGTGTACTTTGTTTCTTTCGAACACTGAAACGGTCGCTGTTAAACGATAAGTCTGATCATGAGTAAAAATTTGACTTGAGGAAAAAATCGTTACTAGGTGATACGTGGGTGTTGAGGCGTCTGAAAGTATCGTGTTCCGGAAATCGTTAGCTCGTATTTCTTTAGATATAATAGTAGAGTATGAGTAAAAGTCGAGTTATTGTAGAAATGGTTAATAGGCTTTGATACTCGCTTGAACGAAATCACTGGTTCGGCGTAATAGTATGATGCTTATATGTTTCTATTTTTAAACGTAATATCAGTCGGGCATTTCGCGTTATGTGTGACAATGAGTAAAAGTCGGCTTATAGTGAAGCTTGGCAACAGGCTCTGCTTGTCGCTCGTTCGCTGCCGGCCTGTTGTCTGGCCGTGAGCACTATTGCCGTTTCTCCGCTTCGACAACGGGATGGCAAAGTGTGCGTTATGAACCGCGACTTCTAATTTATCGGTCGCGACGGTAGGAGAACGATATACCGGAGGTGTTGCAATGTCGAACCCCGCTGTCAGTCGTTTCGTTTCGTTTTGCTTCGTCTCGCCACACACTTCCGTAATCGATACGTGCAGGTACGCTCTCGTTTCTACGGCAATATCGTTCAAATCCCCTCACGATCGGGCGTGAAAGTTGCATCCGTATTGCAAATTGCCGGGCGCTCGATTACAAATGTCGATATTATGGAGTTCCGCGGAGAAATTTGTATGCGCTGAAAATCGCGTGCACGTAGGACGGAATATTTAGAGAGATAGGCAGTTTGTTTAAACAAAAACGACGCTTTTCCATACTCCCGTATCTATCGTTCGAAACCTCGTCGGGGTTCGCTGTTCGTGCATTTCAACATGAAACTCGCATATTTTATAAATATGTATCTTACTATTACTGTATGCCGAAGTATACTCCGAATATCATAGCCGCGCTCGTGTACTCCAGATACAATACATGCGGGCGCAGGTCTGACAATGTTATCCAGTCCCATAGAATTCCATGCCGAACGCGATCGTCGGTACTGCGATCGACAGGTCTTAAATGAGGCGTTGCATAAGAACGCGCGCCGTAAAACATAACAGTTCCGGCGTGTTTTGCGGGTCCAAAGGGAAGCCATGAAGGAAGGCGAAGAACGGAATAGGTGCCGAAGGCCGTGAAGCGATCAGGAACTCTCACGCGACATTGACGTTGAGGAACCCCAGGCAGGCAAACATCGACACAACGTCACCTACGAGAACGATATAGCAAAGGATGTGTCTAGAGGCGTTGATTTGCGATGTGCGGAAAGAAAGTAGAGGATGTGCGTGAGAATGGGACGATAGAGAACAACAGGAAAAGAGCGAAGGAGTAGCAGAGGACAGAGTGTATGTGTGTGTAGAGAGTGTGAGATTCATTCGTGCCGCCGGCGATAATTACGTTACGCTCGATTACGCCCTGATTGTTCTATGAATATCAACTGCTCGATAAATGGGCATAGAATGCGAGGGCGCGCGCGCGCGCGCCGCTTCGTGTCGATATCGATCATCGCTTATTCGCCGCCATTCACGCCTGCTCGCCCCGTTGAACCTTGACACTAATTATCAGAAACTTTCTGCTACACTTGCCCGTGACATCTGTCGGAGGTCGCCTTGAGCTAACGGCGGTCGCACGACACGGAGAACTAACTGGGCTTCTAACATACTTGAGTGGACAACGCTTTACGCGATTACGCGTGGACGAGATATTGTGTGGTTTTTTTTTAATGATTTTCGGTATTTAGTGCTTTCCGATTTTGTTGAAAAATGTTTGTAATCTTTTATATGTACGATCAATGCGTGCGCACGCGGCAAACGAAATAAACATTTTATTCGGACCCATTACATTACATCTTACAGTCTTGCATCGTTCCGACGTATTCGAGCTCACAGGATCGGTCGAATTAATTGCGTGTAAATCGTACTGAATCTGACTTTCTAGTGCGCTTACCTGTCGTCATCGGACACACGGCGGCCATCATTAATTGCCGCGTGGCATAATTATCGAAATTGCCCTTCTTATGCAAATTATAATCGGACGCGGGCGATCGGGTGTTTGCGCGCTACAGGAGTCGAAGTGAATATACGGTAATCGAGAAACGCTGTCGTGTCTATCAAATGTAAGGCGTATGTACCTGTTCTCTGCCAGTACGTATTTACCATGATTAGTACAAGTAGAATGGTTTAGTACAAATACAATACATATATAGAACATGTAGCCTACCTTCCCGCTGCACTTGCCTCGTTGCGTCGGCAAAACTTTTCTCAACAAACTCAAGAGATGCTTCCAATAAGGTTAACGATATCAGTCCCCTCCAGTTATCATGATTCCACCGATTGTTTTTATGCATTTGCCCGTTATGTCTATCGATAAGGATCGTCTCGAAAGACTCTAAAAGAGTCACAATGATGCGGGTGGCCTACTAAACGGGCACGGAAGCCTTTCCCGATAGCCTCGTCGGTTGATAGCAAGCTCAAAAAATATGAGCTCCAATTACTCGGACGGCATTCTTCTTTCATCGCTGCACAAGGACTTTTCGTTTACCCCGTATAAAGAACACAAACGCTGGTCGAGGGGAGGAAGAAACGAAGAGACAGACGGAGGATGTCGGGGGAGGGCGCGCTGAGTGCGGAGAGACGGAGTAGTACTGCAGAAACCAACTAGTTTACTACTTCCGCCCGCAGGGGCACCAACGCCGACGCTTCCACCGAGCGCAGCTCTCCGTTGAATTTATTCAATCAGCCATCGCGAGTGAGCGCGCAAAGTAATGAAGACAGTAATTGGAGTAACCGACTCGCGGCTGTCGGGCGATGTCAGCTGTTGAAAGCATTATGGGTGGGGAGTGCGGGAACGGCACCGGGACGCAGCCGGGCTGAAATATAGATTTTGTTATTTCGCAACTTCAAGCGCGAGGGAGACACTTAAGTGCGAGTCGTATGCCTAGCTTTTCCTTTCGATCGCGCTTCTCCCATTTGCCTGGCAGTCGAAAGATACACGGGCCGCGGCGGACTGCGATGGTGTTGGTGAGGAATAGAAAGGACGATGACGATGTCGATCGATTCTTTTTGCTACGGGTAGCGGCGTTATCTTTCCATTAGATCTCACCCGAATCGGTATCTGACTGTTCCTCCTTTATCGCGTTTCAATAATTTCGCGTACCGTTAACCGTGGACGCGCGAGCGGCCCACCGAAGTTGCGGATTATCGTGCTTAGACCGTCCAATTTCGAATGCGGCTCGCCTGATTGGTACGGTGAGAGAACGACGATGAAACTCACTGCACAGCTCAGTTTACAGAATTGGGGACGCGTTATTACTACCATTACCGTTCGTCATCTCCGTATCGACGACGAGGGTCAATTTCGGAACAGCGCCGGCCGACGCATTTCACCTACTTAACTAAAGAACAGAATCCACGCTTGCCGAACGACACGCAAAAGTGCCGGGCGAAAATTGACTTTCGCGAGACGCTGGACGAACGAGATCGTATTACCCCAAATTTTGAGCCTAGCTTATCGAATCTAGTCCAATGCGTTCCCGCATTTTTTCCCGTCTCTCTCACATTGACACGTTATTTATACGATCGCGCCGGCATTATTTAAGAGTCCGAGGCTGAGCGCACCCTAAATATAAACCGGCCGAGTAATTAACTCGGCGCTGGCACGGCTAGTACAATTAGCGTAGCGCCGAGATGACAGACGAGGCTGCGACAAGATTCATCGGGCTGTACCGGCAGCTAGAATTGAAGATCTGGAACGAGCCGCGCGCGGCACTATCATTATTGCCCTTCGATTAATCCCCGACACCGACTGGCAGGAAGTCTAATTGCCAGGGGTACCGGCGGACACGCCGTAAATCCTGGCGGATTCAAGACGCTCTATCGCGCGTGACATTTTCGACGCGCTCGAAACGGGCTCTGGCCGCTTCCGCTTGGGACGCGCGGCGAGCCGCGATCGACTTAAGTGAAACTGGCAGTTCGCAATTACGCACTGTTACGGCGCCCACCCGGTTCAACTGTCGATCGTAGATAGACAGAGCGCGGGGGATGAGTTTTAAAGGCGCGGGCTGATTCAGACGGCCACTCGAATGGCGGAAGTGGCGAGCGTCAGGGCGTTTTTCGCGACGAGCCTTATTTATTTCGCCCGAGCCGGATATTCTAGCGGTGGCTGATCGTTATTGCTAGTAATGATAGACAATTTGCTACATTGAGTCGCATAAATTTGTACGGTACGCGCGACGATCGCGGTGGCGAAGTCGTGAAAATTAGTGCTGTGCGTGCGACACGTCCTTTGTCGGAAAAAGTCTTGTTCTGTACCGGTGTAACCGGAATAATTACGTGCTCGATAATTGAGAATAGGCATCTCTTAGGAACGGGATCTAGTGCTCCAGGTCATGGGCTTTTTATTGTGCGCGTTACGACACCGATGTCAGGGAAGAAGGGAAAGGATCCATTTTCACCGACACGCGCGTTTCGCATTCGATATAAAGTTTTCTCTGCACGCAGAACGACGTGTCTTTCCGTTCATTACAGGGCGCAACGCTACACCTGGCCGGAAAAATATTTGGCGAAACACGCGTCGCCGCGGAGTCCGAAAGTTTGCGCCAACGCGGCTACCTGATTACAACCGGCCGTTGACCGAATCCACTCACCGGTGAAACTGGATGCGGGATAGAATAGGGCACGGACGTAGAAACGGAACTAGGAATTTCCGTGCCCAGGCCGGCGCGACGCGGCCTGTAACTGACTCTTTGTCTTCGCGGATGTTTTCAAGGCTATTTTTAACGCTGTCGGAAGTTCCGAAAGTTTGTGCGAACGCATTTGCCAGATTATGGCCACTGGAAACTGGTTACCGGACGTAAAATGTACCCGCCGCCCACGGGCACTGCGGCCGAAAGTGGAACTTCGCGAGTGCCGAATAAGCAGCGCGAATAATGACTAATTTTTTAACTTCGCGGATGTTTTGGAAAGTGCTGGAGTGGAAGTGTAAAGAGCTAATGCGCGGTAGCGTTACTGTGCCAGAAGTGGCATCTTCAATGCAGCCTTATAGAATTAGCCCATGCCGTTGTCCTCGAGTCTGTTCGACCCGTGGCTGTATTCAAGTTTCAGTGATTCTGTTGGTTCTTAATATTTTCCCGTAATATATGACCACTTCGTGTGATTATCATGTAAACTATCACTTTCCAAGGCGTCCGCCGCTTAAAACTTCGCCTCCCCCATTTTCCTTTACACACGTCCAAGACGTCCGCAAGCATTCTTACCGTTCAACGGCATCAACCTAATAAAACTCACCCACCGTCCCCTGCAATTCGAAACAGACTAATCCGCGAACACACATTTCTCTGCAAGCAAGAACAAAGAAAAAAAAAACAGACCATTTCGAAGAGCACCTTCGACACCCTCGAAACTCCGATTCTCGCGTTCCGCCGCTCGAAACGACGATCGTGCGCCGACAAAGCGTCGGAGAGAACTAATCCCGGACAAAAGCGCGTGCCTCCGACGTTCCTAAATTAACATCGGCGGCCTCGATTGCCATAAATTCCGCGCTCCCAAGCGAAGCAATTAACTCGGCGCGTCGAGTCTTCCGCTTTAAGGCGATCGCTCGCGAAAGAAAAATCCTTTGAGGAATCCGCGCGAGTAGCCGGAGCCGAGTGTGTCCGGTCGATTGAATGCCGCTCTCTGTCTTTCTCTTTCTCTTTCTCTTTCCCGCCGATGCGCTTCGTTCTCCGATTGGCGAGGGCGCGCGCGCACGTCGATAGTGGTAAAAGGTAAGGAAGGAGCCTCCTGTCCCTTCTTCTGCTCGCCGATCCGAGCTGGCGAACGAGCGAGCGAGCTGCAACTGCAGGTGGGCGCATGCCACGATCCGTGTGTCGCGATAACGCGACCGACTGTGTTTCCATCTCTGGACAACTTAATTCCGGTGCCAGCCGGCCTCGGTACAATGTCCGGCTTGGATGCTGTCTGTCCGCAGCGCGAACAATCTGCGCGCATTTAGTAGTAGCTGCCCCTGCGACCATTCTTCTCAGCGGCGAGCGTCGTAATTTATGTGGACATTGTGAATATCGTCCGCAGAGGGGCGCGCGGAATGCGCGTCGCAAGAATACTTCGGTCCGGATAAGGGATCGGTACTTCCTGTTTCCTGGCATCGGACCGAGAAGGAATGATGCTCGAAAAACGATGATCGTATTTCATTCCGGAGGTTCTGCTGCGGCTGACGTTCTTACCTACGCCCTGTCGTTCTCTGTATTACTTAAATTTCGAGACATTTGTGGCTCTCTGTGTGGGTATATATGTGTTTTATTTTGTTGACTGGGACTGAGGTGGTAGAAATAGCCAGCATCGAAATTGGCCGGCGTACGTCCGCAGTGCACTAATGCCGGGGAGAAATACTGGAAGAACCCTTGCGAGCTTTCTTTAGTCTCGGCCGACGATCTCCGCCATTCCTGCGGACCTTACCTCGCCTGCATCCCCGACGCGGCGTCCGGCTTAATGCGTCAGGTCTGAGCTCAAGGCTCGTGAAGGCCGCTGTATCTTAGCCGGGCTGCCTCTTAAAGTACGAACGAACGTCGGGGTCTTAAAGCTAGGGAACGCGCAAGCTCACGGATCGCTGGAAGGGTTAGGCTGGCCAGTTGACGTATTAGATTGGCGAACTTGGCCAGTATTTACGAACGTTCCTCTCTTTTTTTTTTTGCCTGCATATTAACTAGGTCTGTTATATAAAGATTTTCGAGCTTTCTTGATAGGAGTCATTTTGAGACCTTGGATTGCCGAATCGGATGTGGAATACGAAGACACTGCGGAGGGTATGGTATTTTTATCGGCTATCGGTATTCAATTTCGGTCGGGTCGAATTGATATTTGAGTCGGCGCGGAGTTATACAAAATTCTTACGACGCGCCGCGCGATCCGCTCGCCTTATTTCTTGACAATTTAGATTCGACGGCACGCGACGCAATGGAAGTAGGGAAACTTGTTCGCGAGGAAGCGCCGAGACTCGCAAGTGTCCTTCCTGCGCTCTTCTATTTTCCCTCGGACATTTTGATGTGGACAGACTTCTTGCCTGACCTCGTTCCGCGTGTCCCGCTTTATTCCCTGACTTTATATTTCTGCCTCGGCAACCCAATTCTGACATTTGACGGCACGCAAACATCGTCCTGATGGCATATCGTACAGAACGATTCTGCACACTCCAAACTGCGCCTGGCACACGTTTCGTTCTTCTTAAACTTTCGAAACGGTCGCGCTCTCGAATTGCTTCATTCATAAAGTCCAGGCAGTTGATATCTCGTACACGACACTTTCTGTTTATTGGCGAGTGATATTGTGTTTATAACATCATACTTTCGATAAATTCTTTACAGAATTTACATTGACGCAAAGCACGTCGTGGTAAAGTAACCGTGTGTTGGCTTTATCAAGGTAGTCAGCTGAATTCTCTTATTTCAAGCGAACTATAACTGCTCTTTACAGACATTGCCTTTGCACGTGCTAAGTCTCAGGCCCAACACAATTTAAAGTGTGGAAGCAGCGTTCGATGGAGCACGTTACCCGTTTACTCTGTTCTGTTTCTTCCTTCCTCTTTCGTGCCTTTCCTTTTGTTGCTCGCTCCCTGTCTGCAGAACTCGAAGACTTCTGGCAGGAAAGGGAACGGAGAAAAGGTGAGAACCAAACTGGTTGTCGTAAAGACTCGAAGGGATCTCTATTTGCTGCCTCGTTTCGACGCTCAACAGCGGTAAATCTTTCCGTTAACAGGTGCTCGATAAGGACTGGTCACTTCTTTTCTCCCCAAATTTAATCCCATCATTAACTTTTCGTATCATCTATGATACATATAATTAAACATATGATTTTAAATATAAGCATCATATTTAGATTCCCGACAAGTATATAAACTGAGTATTCGATCTATTACCAACACGCTACTCTATTCGGCACCATAAAGAACGAATCCGTTAACCTTCGTTCAGTCCTATCCTGAGCATTCTACAGCTTCCAATCCTTAATTGTCAACCGAAGCACGCTCTACCCTTTTGCACCCTATTACGGCTTCATCACTCTGTCATGTTTAGTTACACTTGCCGAACTTTTCCTTCTCTTCAGCCATCTACCCTCTTCACATGCATCCCACTCTCACCCCTTTCGTGGCCGACGCTAACTAGAAGCTCGTGAAGGCGTGCGTCTGCCAGGATCGTTAGATTCGCCTTGGCCAGATTCTTGACGTGACACATAGCCGTTCCCGTCCCTCGATTAATCCGAAAGCCAAGGCGGCAGAAAGGAGGGTGAGAGAAGGGCTGTGGAATACGACTTCGGCCACTTATCTTTATCTCGCCTTAAACCGCATGCCTAAAGCGTCGTCGCGTTAATCAGGCGTGCCGATTCAGAGGGAGAAGAGCGTGCTGCGAGCCGCCTGTGTGACCCGTGAGATTCCCTCGAGGTTGCGAGTCGGACAGAATGTACGATTGGCAGGTGTGCGTAAACCACGCGACTTGACGTCTGAAATACCGTACGACTGATGAGCATCGTATTTATGAACCCTTTATTGCGGCTGATGCGTCATAAATTACGTATCAATAATATTCACGATGCTTACGAGCGCGCGGCGTTACGAAATTCGCGGCTAATTCGATTTCAACGATTCGCGCGCGCTCCTGTAAGACATAAGGTTTCACGCTGTCGGCGGCGTGAATAAACTGTTAGTGACATTTTGACGTACCGTGAGCCGTTCGATGTGGATCACGTGGATATTCTGGTGTGCCTAGGCTGCGCGTCGTTCTGTGAATACTGTATAAGTGCCTGTGTATTTAAAAGGATCACTTGCATAAGCCGGACAGGAAAAGCCACAGGGCGGAAGACGACTGAACGTTTGACCACGGCTTCATGATGAAACTAACATCGATGTAGGTCGGCATTGTATGTACGCTGAAACGATAATCGTGACGCTCGTTTCTCGCTGCCCGCTCGTCGTCCATCTGCTTAACCTTCATCCGACCGTGTCAATTTCAATGTTCAGTGACGCTCGAATGAGATCCCGTTAAATTAACCTACGGATTGACCAATGCTCTCGATGCTGTTCCTTGACCACAGCCGGAGATGGACGTGTCGGTTACTTTGTTACGGATCAGGCCGTGAGATCGACAAGACAGCGGCACGAGAACGGCATCGCTTAGGAACAGCGATTCTCTATTACTAATTACAGCAAAATAAGCGGAGAAGTAATTGAGAACGTAGCTTATGCGGAGATCTTTTCAGCACAGTAATTTTAGCACAGTCATTTTAACCACGATATAAAGATAATAATAATAAATAGAATTTTAGCGCCACAGTATAATATAAATCGATTCCTGAGTGATTCTTAACACGTTCGCGGACAGTAAAAGTTTCAGCGAGGTACAAAACTTGACAGTCATTTTATTGTTAAATTGGTTCTGATATCCGAAATTTGATTAAACACATTTTATAAGGGTAGTCAGATTTTCATATTTTAATCGTTGTATACAATGAATGCCTAAAGAATCAGTTAGTCATTACCTTGTATAATAATTACAAAAACTTACGGTTATATAAAATTAAATTCAAAATAATTTGACTTTAAGATTTGAATGCTATAGCATTCACGTCCGCGAACGTGTTAAGAACTGAAACGTCTCTTCTGTTCCCTTCACCCTAAGACAATGGTTGTCACTATTACTACAGCATCCACATAATAACATATTTTGGCAGTGCATCAAACTGACAAAACATAGAAAGGGGAACTTTTATTCGCGTGTCCAAAAAGATCTTAAATTGCACGGACGATGCACTGGGAATAATTCGGTTCGTGCCATGATGTTCTCCCAAGTTGTGTGTCCGCCCACGCAGGCAACTTCGCTCGTGATTTACGTTTATTGTGCTCGGCGCGGAAACATTCTGCGAAGGATCCACGTTCATGGCTCCCGTATGACGTCGACGATCGATCCCTCATTTAGCGTCATCCCAAGCCCATCATCGGGGAAAGAACGAACGAGTACCAGTACCTGTTGCGTCTTATCCGGCTTCTCGTAGATCCGGCTGTTCAAACGCATTCCCGCAAGCGACCATAATTTCCTCTTGGCGTCCTCGTTTCGTCGATGATGAAACTCTTTCCGCTAATCGATTCGGGAGTGGGCGAATCGATCGCGGACTGCTGGGTTAGTTTAGGTACGTGCGCGTAGAATTGATGCCAAATATTTGGCCGGGAGAAAATTCGTGTGAATTTGGCGTACTTATTCAATAGTCGTCTACCATTTCTATCATTAAAACATCATTTACAATCCAACTGAAGATACATGGAAGATATATATAAAAAAATGTTATAAACAAAACATAATCCGTAATAACAAGATATCACACAAGTTGTGTGTAGCCCTCAATTTTAACTCAACAGTCGAGTCATACATGAGACCATTTAACGTTAGCGCATCCGAGTATCGAATATTTGCTGCGAAACGAGCGATGTTTGTTTCGCGCATCAGGAATCACAAAGGTTTTCTGTCTCGCGATGCTCGAAAACGAACGCAGCGCTGCGCGGATCCGTTAATTCGCTCGTAAATAATAAACTTTTCGAGTACGGGCGGCGCGAACTCAGGTAAATCCGCGAGCGACTTCAGCGCCTTAACTAGCGCGCCGACTTAAAGCGCAAAGTTTACCCTACTACTTCGGAGCCGTGTAATTTACAACCAAAACTATGAATTTTCATGTACCGGCATAATAGAGCCCGTCACCGGTGCCTCCTGGGTTTATTACCCCGGAAAGCCCGGGCGCAACACAGAGTGTACGTGGGCTGGTATGGAAAAATTTTGCGAAATATACCATCGATCAGTCTCGACGTAACGCCAAGTAAGGCGTTATCGTTGGCCTGGTAAGGTATTGAAGATATTACGGGCTTCTAAAATGGTACGAAACAATCAATGCAGACGACAGCCGAAGGTATTAAGATAGAAGCTTAAGGTTGAGCGCGCAACGCTGGCCGACTAATAAGGATTCCTTCGGTAGATGCAGTTATGGCTGAACAAATATTGAACCCCTTGATTTTCTGACACTTCTTTATAAGTTTCACGTGCAGTCGTGTATTATAATCACGAACAAAGGGATTTAATATTGTGGGTAAAAATAGACGGAATTTTCTGTGACGTAGCAAAGTTGTGATGTTTCTGTAATCCGATGAAATAGGTGACAATGAAGGTACCGTTGAGATTATAAACATATTTTGAGGTATCTTTAGATCTCTCGATGTACACAGAGAAAGAAAAGTAGCATCAGCAAGGTAATCTTAAATGCGAGGACTGTACCAGTATTAAGAAGGATAATTAAGTTATTGCTTTCAATTTTCTGCTCCAAAACATTTTAATTTGGTTCGTCTCCGCTCTCGCCGACATTCCGAGGCAAAGTAGTTGTTTGCCAGAGTCTCAGTTATTGTTACGGGAAAGTTGGCATGCAGCGAGGATCCATTCTTCAATAGACCACTGTGTGCGGAACGTGGAACTCCAAGAGGTGGCGCTGAATCCAACCTATCCAATTACGATTTAATTGGTCGTTTAAATTGAATTTGCGCTTAAAGCCGCCACGTTTTCAATTAATGCCGACCGCCCATCGAGCGTAAGTGTATCGGACGTATCGAATCGTCTGACATGTCTATTCAAACATTCAACTTGATTAAAAAGGGAAGGGGGGCAATGAAGAACAGAGGATTCGACGCGTGTATTCATTCGAACGTGATGTGGCGCGAACAAGAGATCACATTCTGGGTCAGGGACTAAGCTAACAGTAATTAAAAAGAGGACTAGCGCGTATGTTCTCAAAAAGACATCTTATCTAAGCGATTATTCTGACGCTCACGATATAAACATTACACAGTTACTTAGAAGTGTATCTCGAAGTTCGTCCCGTTATCTTTTATACCGCGCCCTATTTAATGACCAAACTAAACGTGCATAATGCATAAAAGGTCCAATTATATTCGAAGCAAGCGCACTTCGGCTGCAGTGAACGGAGAACTTAGGGAGCGTATAACAGAATAGAGCTGAAACGTTGCACGCGTTCGTATTCAAGAATAAGAACAACCTAATCAAAAGGCATAATAGCTTTTTCCGTTCGGCTCCGTCGAGCCTCCTCCCCGCGACCAATTCATAAATTACACGAAGTCGTCCGCAGAGAAATACGTCGGTTTAACGGGGCAGAGTAGACGGCGGAAGAGGTACGGGAGGCAGCCAATTGCGGCATAAACCATGAAATAGCTTTTGTCGCATGACTTTCGGCAACGAAACCGCAACGTGTTCCTGGCAGAATCGCGTTTCCGTTCGTGCAACGGTTGTCAACGGCCGCTGAATTAATAGCCGTACACGGCGCACTGACATAGATATGACGTTAGACACAGTCACGCTACACACTGTTTCTACCCCCGCGTTCCATCTCGCGTTCTGCCCGCCGCCGCGAGATTATGCATACGAGATAGACCGGCAACGCCAGGCGACCTGGGATAATTTGTCATCGATCAAAAGAAGTTGCACGGGGAGAAATGTCGTTCGCGATATGTGCATGTAGCGCGTTCTATGTAAGCTTATGTGTTTTCCAGACTTATTCGATACAACTTATCGAATGCTTCCATCGCAGGTATTCCGCAGGAAAGACGACGCGGCAGGGTGCCGCTTCAACACCTTCCGCTTAAGCTGCGTTAAACAACCTACCGGACATCAGTTGAGCACATACATCTCTTAGTGCCACAGTCAACTGGCACACAGTATCTGTTGTTCCTGTGTGGCTCTGTCCCGTTCGCAGTTCGTTCGTTCGCAAAGCGGATTTCCATGTGTTCGTTATTTCGGTATTGCACTTCAAAATAACGCTTCCGTTTCGTGCAGACGCCGTCTGTCGACGGTCTGTAAATTTATAACGCGCGCGTGCGCCGACATAGATACGGGGTTAGATACATACTCGCGGCTACATCGTCTTCCGCCTCCGTAGAGCTTCGTCGGATTATACACGACAAATAGAACGGGGAAGTGTACTTTACGTGATAATTAGATTGTGACCGTGAAAAACAATATTTGTACAGCAGGTCCTTTGAACTGTCCTTATTGTTGGTCCCGCCGAATGGCGCTTGTGTCATGTATTACGTCGGCAGGACGATGCGTCTCTTGAGAGGCAAACATTTCGCGGTATCTGTATAATTGGTATCCATAGCTAGTTCTTCTTAGAACGAAACAACTAGAGCACAGTAACGATTAATTACGTAAACGGCGCATTATCCAACGAAAATAACTGCTAATACGCCGCCGCGAGACTAGCATCCGACAACTTGTGCACGCGGACGACAAAAAAAGTCGTACTTCTCGCAAGATGTTACACCGTAAATCCTGCTTTATATCGCGAACCGTATCTCAAATATTGATACTGTCTTTACGATATCACTAGAGAAATTCCACGCGCAATATCGCGGATATTGCGCTTTAAGTCTCGGATAAGAAGGGAACGAGGAAGGCAACAAAGAAGGTGCGGCCAGCCGTGGAAGAGGTCGCGTCATCAAATTTAAACACTGTACGTGCTCGTGAACGACAATCCTCCCACGAAAACGCGGCGAGGCCGCGACGAATGAAAATTTGTCACGGGACGCGCATTAACCGTCGGCACGGATTAATTTATCCGGGAACGGTTCAAAGGCAGTGACCCCAGCCGAGCATAAAAGTGGGCATCGTTTCCTATTCACTTCGCGGAATATCGACGCTTACGGGCCGTGCAATCGAACGGTATCGGGCCTCATGAAAAAAGAATTGCACGCCGACGTTGTCGGGGCACATCGAGGTGGAAAGTGTTCGGCGCCATCGACACGATCGGCGTGTAATATTCGATAACCTGTTTTCCCTTCGACGTGAAAGTCCATTGCGGAACTGGCAGACGGGGCTATAATCGGAGCACTGTTTCGATGAGCGAATATTTCCGAGGTCCCGGGCAAGCGGTTGTTCGTGTCAAATTACACCGCGCGTGTATCGGCCGGATGTTGTAAATATGTATGCGGTTATGCGATGTAGGATCGACGTGTTGGCAAAATATACGCATACTTACTTGCTCGTTGCAAAACGTGTTCATTATATATTACCTGCCTATCTCGGGTGTCAGTTAATCAGTTCGAGCCGAAATTGTGCATGCGATTTCCGATAGTACAAGTCCTTTATAGAAGTGCTTCTGAATAATGTTTTGTTGTTACTAATTACTATGGTCTACATCAAATTCTACGGGCTTTTACTGGTAGCTCTGGATTAATTTGATACCAACGACCACGATAAGAAACAGCTCTTCACTTATTCGTATAAAGAAGGGTCCAAATAAATGATACTATAAAAGTTCTCGCTCGACCCATTGAATATACACGACATAGAAACCGGATAACACGGAATGCATTGTGACGGCATGCATCGCAACTAATTCGTACATAATTTAAGAGACGAAGGCGAAGGATAATCTCGTTGGAGGAATGTTGGGGATGTTTCGCGCAAATGGACCGTCCTGTCGAATTGCAATATGTATCAGCCCATCGATCTTTCGCGGAACCCTCGGACAGAAATATTCCGCCAACGGACACCAGTCGTGGATCCATAAAATTCTTACGCGAACCCCGTTAAATATTCAGCATCAACCGCCGGCAGTGCCGGCAGTTTTCTTTCCGCTCGTAAAATTCAACCGGATAGACGCGCGCTACATATTTCAAAGCCGCCTTGTCGTTGTCGAACGATTTTTGTTTTTATTATTAACATCATTATCTTCCCCGTTGTAAGGCAAACGGTACAACATCAATGATGCAGGTCTGCAAGTAAGGAATGGAAACGGTTGCTACTGAGCGGACACATTCCGTCGGTTTTCAGTATGCATTGATTCCTTTTCTGCGTTTAGGAACGAGAGAACGTCGGTGATTATGTGCAATATTTGTTACGCTCGCCTATTAGTTATGTATAAAGTTCATATGCATGGTCTTGTAGTGGAAGAAAATAAGTAAAAAAAAAGTTTGCTGCAGTCTGCCTGCCATGGAGTGTTCCATGCGGCTCGCCTACAGCCTATGGTTTTTTAAAAATGTCGCACTCATTCTCGAAAAACTGCTGCGATATTTGAAACAAACGGAGCTTTACACCACGGCTCCCGGGTTGAGCAACAATGAAAAATGAACGAGGCAGTTAATGCGTTAATTAACGCTCGTGCGTCGTGCAACATTTTTTCCGTCCGGCCTGATTTCGTTTTTCTGCCGAAAGTTCCGACAATTAACAACTTTCCCTACATGATTAAATATTTTAGGCTGATAGTGGACCGTATAACGAGAATGGATAGAAAGCTCACGAACTTTTCTCATAACCCGCATACACGTACACGCATTATGTGTACGTTGATTGCGGCGGCTTACAGATTTTAGTGGATATAAAACAAAGCCGCACTCAAAGGCGTTGACTGTGGCAGCCTGAATAAAGTTCTCCGCGGGAGCGGCACTACCCGTCAGTGATACGCACCAAATACGCGAAACATTAAAGTCAGCAGCAGACTTCTCGCTCTCCCGCGCGAGCACACTGCGATGGGGAAATCTGCTAAATAGAACGGTGCTTTTTATATCGATTTAACACGCATTATTACGTAGAAAAACACGATAACGCTTTTGATAATAAGTCAGCGGACGACGACGTAAGAGAATTTCCATATTTCGCGGGAGCCCCGGCTCGCCTTAAATGGTCGGACTAACGCAACAGTTTATACCGTAAATTCTCTCTTTACTCTCGCAAGAGGGTACCTATTAACCGACATACCGGTTCGCGTAATGAAAACTGTAATGGGAAGTAGCGCCACCGAAATTGAACATAACGCCCGGGCTCGATTATGCCGCCTCCCCCTTAATCCCTCGTTCTCCCGCATCTTTGCGCGGCGTAACTTCGGGCATTCGTAGGACGCGTCCGTTCCCTCTCCGCTCGCGGTCGCGATCGATCGACGTCGATCGGCAGGACGCACGCTAACGGTCGTCGGGACGAAACAATATCGAGAGCGCGCGACGTCGGCGATCGATATCGGGGAGTCGGCCGTTATCAGGACGATATCGTGCGTGAGTAGGAGGAGAACAAAGAGTGGCAAGGACGACGAAGGGCAAGGGAGAAGAGCGAAGGGGGGTTCGCCGGCGGGCCTTTGCGTTTGTCGTGCGTCGGCACAGCGAGCCAAAGGGAGATCGGAGCTGATTATGGGTCCGGCCCATTGCGTCGGGTTATACTCGTACCCGGCTGAATGCCAATTATCTGATCCTGCGTATTGCGCGCCCGCGATGTAGGCAGGCAGGCAGGCAGGTAGGTATGTACCCTCCACGCCATTCGGATGCAACGTACGCAGGAGCAATATCCAGATGATTATCGTCCGCGCCGCTTCACCCCACTTCGCCCTCTCTGCCACTTCACCCTCCGTCGCGCAATCTTCCGACCGGATCGTGGCCGCGGAGCGTGCCATTACATGCCCCGGACAGGCCGCGGCCGCGCTCCTCCCTCCCTCCCTCCCTCCTCTCCCGGTTTCGTGTATTTTCAATGAAAATCTCACGACCGCCGCACGTCGAGCCGCGTCGCTCTGCGGCCCGCCTCACGGAGTTCCGATCAAATTCGCGGAGTTGTCGAGCGGATGATCGGAATGAGCTATTGATGGATTCTCTGATTTGCTGAAGGAAGCAGGGCGCATGCGTGCGAGCTGCTGGCCAAATTATCTACAGCCGATTATTATGTAATTGCGGAGCGACGTTTGATAATCTATGTCGATTCGAATGCTTATAGTCTTTCATGCCATTTTTTTCTCATGAATTGTGGGAGAGTTCTGCTGGATAAAATTATTCGGTATATGTGTGACTTGAAGAAATTGAGCATTACACTATTCATTTTCACCGCACATAAAATCTATAAGTATGCGATGAATGTTGCATTACTAGCAGATGTTATCGGTACGTGCGATAAGTGGCACTTTTTTTCTTGCAGATCTTCCGGTACTATGTATTACGTTAGGCAAAAAGGGCACGTGGCGACATGAACACATCGTACCATCAGCATTTTATTGGACTCCACCGTCAGCCGATCGTGCACGCTTCAACAACGTTCTATGGGGTGAAACCGTTGAATGCCGAGATTGAAAATCGCCCGGCTCTGATATCGAATTTGCAAACGAAGATTCAAGGAGATTGCGTACTGATTTGCGATCGTCCTTTTGCGATGCTGCCCAATGAGCGCAAAGGTCGAATCCCGCAGATCGGCATGTTATATCGCGAAACAGGATCGCGCTGCTTTTCCTGTGTTTTGTTTAATCGAACCGCAGCGCCGGGACTGCGCATATCGCCGAGTGCATTTGCGTTTCCGTTTCTGGGAAATGCAAATTGCTGCTTCCCCGAATCGGATCCGCCCGTCGTTCTATTGCCCTCCGCGTGCACTTCTGCCACATGTTTATACATATGCGTACATGCATACATATATACGTGTGCCTTTACATACAGCATAGATCACGGACGTTCTATGTATGCACGTAAATATGCATACATACGGGCGAACGTATGCCAGCGTCGTACATAGATGCGAATGTATATCGCGCTCATTTTAAACCACGGTGTAGACGATAAGGCTGTCATGTCGGCTGACTAATGCAAGTTTCGTTTTCCTTGTTTACCATTGTGCGTAAATGCACCGCGTCTTGTCGGAGTGCTGCAAAGTTTTCGTTCGCCAGCCATTACCTCTCGAAACAGGAAAATATTCGTTGAGAGAGCTGTTCAGTGGGCGGGGAAGGATAGCGTTGACGTTTTTGCAAGTTTTACACGAGGTGGCGTGTGATTCCTGGCGCACGGTCACTTTTCACGAAAGCAATTAAATCGGAATTGTATAAAATCATATCTATTGTCCTATTCAACCATGCGATCATTGTGTGACAATAGAGATACGTTACCGGTGCAGTGATAACTGTTTCATTTTTGCAGATGACGCGAGTTTGGTTACGGAAGTCAGTTTGTAGGAAATGCGGACAAAAGCAAACGGGAAAAGGGTCAAGAACGCAGCGCGATCCGTTCGAAAATCTAGTCTACTTTATCTTCATCCCAGCGCAAAGAGGTTGCACTGCTTTGCCTGGCGGGCATTCTTCCCAACTTCTTCAGAGTCCTTCTTAAGGAAAGCCCCCGTGTTTCGTATTGTCCGCTTGAAACTGGATGCCGAACGAAAGAAGCTTCCCGCTTTTGTTCGCATTTGTTACTGTCGTGTTCTAGACGAGGCGTCGCCGTTAAAGTACCTTTAACTTGAGCGTGAACTTCTCCTTCCACCGTAATTCTTCTCGATGACGAACTGTTTCCAGTGGCTGTCGTGCTCAGGCAACATTTGGGACTCGACAAAAAAAACTTGCAACTACTATACATGCAATGCCAATAATACCGTTACACTCAATCCCTATCAAATTATTATCTATTACGAAATTATCTTATACGTTAGGAATGGCTTGATTACATTTCTCTCACTATTCATTTTTTGTAAATTCCGAGAACATATTTTACGATGTAATTAAGTTCACAAATTTATGAAGTACAGATAATTGCAATCAGATGATGAGAATTTGTATGCTCCACGGCTCGTTATCTTGACACTCCACAAATTTCTGTATGCCAATTGATCTGATAGTGTATCTGTATCAGCTTAAGATTTTCTATAAACTCGTTACTCCCAGAAACCTACCGCTACATCCAGACTCGTCGGTAAGATCATTTCAGCCTTTTAATATGACGAATACATTAAAAATATAACACCGAGACCAGCTGACATCCGTTTTATGAAAATGGGCCGCGAGCAACACGGTTAATTCGTTTCGTTTCCAAAAGAAGAACAACGGATTCTTACGAGCTTACGCTCCCTAGTCGGAGCTGTCATCATGCGCAACAGGTATCCAAGCTTACACGGCGCGAGTGCGAAGCTTCATCCTCTGCCCCGTTATCCCCGAAAATCGAACTGCTTCGGGCGCGTGGCAAGCGGCGGCCCGCTGTCTCGCGATACAAATTACGCGAAAGAAAGGGGTCGGTCCGGGACGAGAGTGAGGAAGTTGATCTCTCGCTTATTGTTAGCCGCAACGCTCGCGCCCCTCGTTCTACTATTTCGCGGCTTCAGCTCGGCCGTGGAAGCGAGTCAGAAATTTGTATACCACTCGACGGATATTATCTCTTGCGCGACCGTCTCTCTCAATTTCACTCTCGTGTTTCTTCCCCCTTTCTTCGCCACTCTCTCGGCCTCCCACCCTTCCCCGAGCCGTGTCCTCTCCTCCTACGATCTCTTTCGTGTTTCTCATTCCCCGCTGTTTCGCATAGCGGAGCAAAATGCCGCATTGTTCGACGCGGCGATGCGGCGAGCCATTCATCTTCGGTTACGACGTAATCTCGTCTTCTCTTGACCAGTTACACGCTATCCGAGCCCTCAAAGCCACACGTCTTCCTTCCAGCCCGCGGCCGACGGTCTTAATTCATTTAACTGGCGAAACGCGCGCGTGCTCCGACGCGGCGCGGCGAAAACTCGTTAAGGACGCGCGCCGATTTAATCGAGCGGTCAGATCATCCGCGGGCGTGGAAAGGTTCGTATTCGAGTATTAGACGATTCGACGATATGCCGCGGCGTTTCCGGCGCCGCCGCTGGGATACGTTTCGAAGGTCGAAAGTTCGGGCGGGATGCTTTATTCAGCATCTCCGACTTCTCGACGCGACGAACGTTACCCGCGCGGCGTGGCCATATTTCACGGCGGGCGAAAGAGAGAAAAAAAAAGCGAAAAGAAGGAGGCGAGACCGCAACTTTGCGCCGCAGCTAACAAAGTTTGCTCACTTGTTAAATTTTCACGCGAAACTTGTTTCAATCAAAACTTTCGACGATTCTTTATTAGACGGCGCCGGGTAATCCCGCGGCGCAATGGTCATTAGTGCGCGTTTTGATGATTACTTGTGGAACGGTTAAAAGAATATGATTAGTAGTTAGACGAAGTTCTGGAGCAGTTCAAGGATTTCCGGGAAGCTTACTATCGATTGAGGCGGGTCTCTTCGATCATTCATTTTTATACCGTCTAACAGAGTGCCGATAAATTTCAATTCCATTTAGAATGTTCTTTATTATTCCATAGAGCCGTAGAGAAATGCTTCGGGTTCAAGCTTATTTGACTCTTCAGGTCGTTTAATAAGTCCTCTCGTGATTGAATTGTTCCATATGAACCGTTCGCCAGTGGCAAGTCGGTAGAAATTATTTTCAAGTCTCGAGACCGCGCAAAATTCCCTTGAAAATCGCGCCCGTTTTCCATCGTTATATTATGAAATAGTCGATTCATATTAGCGCGCACGGTCCGTTTTGAGGAACGCGCTGAACGGCAATAACAGATTTCCAAGCGTTCTGCGAGCCACGTTGAAACGGATGGACGCTAACAGCGTTAACCTCTCAGCTCTGGACGCGGCGTTTACGTGCCGGGAAGGAAATGCTCGCTCTAAATTACAGATTCGCCCGTCTCTGATGAGTCTGATGGCACTACAAACATCGTCGGAAACTTTTCCCTAATTTCATTAGACAGTTCCGAAATTACGTAACGTTTTGAACGACCGCGCAAAACTCGTCGACGCTTACACGGGTAGAAAACGAAGATAAGAGGAAAATTCTGTTTCACCGCAGTCACTCTAGTATAGTAATAATAATTCTTTCCTTCTAACAATAAGTAAGTTGAATCCGCCGCACCACCCGTTCAGACAATCCACCGCCACGTCGACAAAGCGCCGAATCTGCGCATCCGTCATAACGTCCTAATTGCATTGCGACTCTTGATCACTTACACGCCCTGCTGACGTCGTGAAAACGAAATGGAACCGGTCCCGAGCGAACAAAGTGCCCCGAACAAAGGGGGGTGGAGGTCGCACACGTGATCTCTTCTTCTGACTCGGCACTTCGTTCGGTGAAAATTTATTGCACGCGACTCCTGCACCCTCCCTTCCCCCCGTCCACGCAATGCCTAGCCTTTGGCTTCCGACTTGACGCCGACTCGACGACGTGTACATATACGTTTTGCCCGACGAGGTTAATTCGGCCTCGTCTGTCCTTTTTGCGGAGCGGCACGAACGTGCTTAGCGCGAAACCGAACAAACGCGGCGGTGGCGACTCGACGTTATGGCCGTAACAGTTGTTTCGCGTGTAGGTACACGCGTGTCTGCCCATTGTGCGCGCGGGCCGAATTAATTCAGTCGGACTCGATTTATCGGCGCCCGGGCTGCAGATCCCAACCTTTAACCGATGCCGCTGTAAGCGGGCCGGACAGATCGGGATTCGGGGGAGAAAGGAAGAGCGCGCGACACGCGCGAGGAGTGTAATTGTAACGTCGTACTGTCGACAAATTATGCGCCCTGCCGTTTTCGTGCTGCCTTTCTGTTTCTACCGTTCAAGGCAGTTTAAGCGGACGCGAAAGTAATGGCGCGCGCTATCGACGCGCTCGCTGTTTCTGACAGTTTTCCCGGAGCGAGCTCGTACTACGGCTCCTGCAGTTCTACGCGTAAATGCTTGTAAACGGTGAGCTCCGCGACGCGAAGCTTGTCGGAATTTTGTGATTTCATCCCGCTTCTCGTTATTTTCGTATTATCTTCCCGTGGAAATGCAGAACCTGCTGAGTGCGGATGAGGGTGATGAGTTTAGTGATTCTGTCTTCTTCTTTTTTTCTGTATTTCCGAGAAACAGGTTTGGTGATAGGAGCTGGGGAATGGCTTGTGTCTTTAGAGTCAGCCATTGATGTCAAGCGCAATACAAATTATCGATCCGTCTTCTGTGACGTACTGCAAAGGGGACGAGAAATTTCACTCGTACAGTATATATTGTCTGTGAGCAACTGTTGCGTGTTCTATTACGGACAACGTTTAGCTGACGCAATCATAAACTGGACGTTTCCAATCGAGCTTTTATGACGATTCATGAGCTCAAAATCAACAAAGCGTTACCTGCCGTCGTCATTACGACTAATCTCGACGCTTACATCGCTGATCGTCGATCGCCGTGCTATAATGTTCCGCGATATGGCGCAGAAATTAGATTTGACGTTGCAAAGGGTTATTAGTGCCTGTGTTTGACTCATGTTAAATCTATGAAGACGTATATCCCTCTTTGCGCGTTCAAGTTATAATGGGCATAGAAGCGGCTGTGGCTCAGATTGTTCCATTTATGCGTTGCCCATTGTTGCGGCATATTCTATTCATCTGGACGAGAGTTTATCTATCATGCGGGTTTCGCGCTCAATTAATTTTCACTGCCTTCTACTGCCGCACAATCATTCTCGAATCTAACTACACGTACAACACGTCCATCTTCGCGGCATCGTGAACAGAGAGAGCGCGACGTTTACAATAATTGTACTCGTATGTGCACAACCGTGCAATACGATTTGTTTTAAGGATAACTGTTACAGTTGGCAATCCTGATAAGAATGGAACGAGGCGTTGGAAGGTTCTGTTTTCGCCGCACTTTTCGAGTTATCAAGTCGGCTAACTTTGAGTAGCGGGAACATCAAATTTTATATCACGACTCTCCTTTATCGGCTGCAATCAGCCCAAATTTTCTCGAGAACAAGGTCGAATGCGAAACGTGGGTCAATTGCGGTCCGCCGTTATGTCGTAATCCTATCTAGTCGCTTATCGCTTATGGGATCATTCGTTGATCACGACTGTCTGTAACTAACCGTGCCAATTGGATTTAACTCATCAGAATAGCGTAACGTCAGACGCGCACACGTGTATCCGCGTCGGTATGCCGTGACCCATCAGTTTTTCAAATTTACTTTGTTCCACGAAAGCTATAACTTGCAACGTGGCGAATTGGGATAGATGAAATTACCCCGAAGCGGGGCAATTTTCGTTGAGGCCAATTCGAAAACATTGAACTCGATTTGCGGTACATTATAAAGTTCAGACGTATGCCGTAGCGCGTTGCTACAGAGTTTATGCATATATTGCGGGCGCTTTGTATTCAAGCAGAATGGGCTGTATAATTATGCTGCGCCCACGCGTATCAACAGAGAAATTAGGAGAAGTACTTAGACACCGCGATCTTTGAACGCGTTCTAAAGAGCCATTCATCGGGTACGAGCAACATATCCGGGGGCAGAGACACTCGCAATTTCTCGCGCCAAACCGCTTGTCACAATGGTGTGCCCCCTGATCGATAGTCATACGCGTTTCCTCGGCGCGCGAGGGTTAAATCTGCGGCGAAACGTTCATTCCCGCCGAGAGCGAACACACGCTTCTTTGCCGGATACGTAACGATTTTCTTCCCCCGTGCAATTTGCATAGTCTAGCCTGAATGGGTAGGGGCCGATCGGGTCGCCGTTACGTCGTAATCGTATCTTCCGTTGACCACTTACAGCATCGACTGGCAGCCGCAACCGTAGTTGGAAAGGGTACCCTTACCCACTGCCTCCGCCGTGCCGAGTGGATTTAATTCACTTAACCCGAGGTACGCGGGGGTGGAAACTCGTTACAGGTCCCGGTTTAATTGCGTAAGCCAACTCCCGTGCCTGACCATTAGAAGTTCAAGCCGAGGGAGTTCTCTCTTTCTCTTTCCCGTTTCTCCGTCTCTTTAATTTTCTCTCCCCCTCTCTCTCTCTCTCTGTCTCGCTGTCTCTCCATTTCCCTTTTCCTCCCTCTATCCCTCGTTCGCGTCATCCCTTTCTCTCTTTCGCTCTCTTCCGCTTCCTCGGCAGCTCATAGGAAGGAGCGAAATCGAATCGATTGGTCGATGCGCGCGAGGCACTTCACTTCACCGGCTCGGACCCCAGGAGCGGCACATCGGGGAAAAGAGTAAGCCGCACGCTCGTACGTTATCACGATGAAATGGGAGCCGATCGCTTATATACTGCTAATGGAATTCTGGCGAATCGACGATCGGCCGTATTAACCGCGCGATCGCACCGCGATAACGGTGCATAAGGGTCGATCAACTTTTGTCTTGCGGAGAACGCTTGTAAGGTAGAAGGAAAGGGCGGGAGAGAGAGAGAGAGAGAATGAACGAGAAGTCGGCGGGTTAATGGAAGGGAGGGAGACGTTAGAATCTTGCCGAGCTCGCTGACCAACCCATATGCGTGTCGCGAGACACGATAATCGTCTGAATCTGATAACGAAACACACATTGTGGCCCGGTACAAGGTGTACATTTCTAGCTGAGGAAAAAAGTCGCGTGAATCGAGATAGGTCCAACCTCGCGCGAAGAGGAAGTAAGAAATAATTTAAGACCGCGTGCGCACTCGGTATGGTTAAAGCGGATGTATCAGTGAGCGCTGCGTGTAGCGTCGACTTTGGCTGCTTTTCGTAGAATTTCCGTGTGCTCGCTCATTTTAAATGGGAAAGACGATTTTACAAACGATAAGTGTAACAATGTCCATACAGCAGAGAAATTTTTGATGAATTAGTGTAGTGAGCACTAGAAATGCTCGTACGTCGTGCATTTGGTGTTGCCCGATTACATATGTAGTAGCATGTCGCTTGGAACTACGGGACATTGGGTAGGACTTGGTTAGTACGCATGTGTCAATCGTGCAAATTATGAACTTCATTGGATCCTTATCGGAAAGGCAATAATTGACACGATATTTTTCGGTAAGATTTCCTATCCGAGTTGACGACACATGCAGACACAGACACGGCAGGCAGCCAATTTGATTTTAAAACCTGTCGCGGCTCAGCGAATGCGGCGATACGACTGTCACGTGTTATTTCCTCGCATGCGATAAACGAAGTTTCAAATAACCTGGCCCCATCGCAATGCGGACGAAAACGTGCGCGTGTAGAGATGACCTTTTTCCCAGAGGCCGGATATTACGGACATTGGTCGGGGGCCGGGAAAACACGTAACACAATAAAACGTACACTCGGACTAATTCGAAACAGTGCGCGTCAGCCTCGATATGCCGAATTTCCGATTTCTATTTTCGCCCCGCTCGTTTTGTTAAATCAATCTCCACCGTGCTTTCATTACCAACAGCCTTATACTTGATTCATGCTACTCATTGACAACGAGATAACTGTTGCTTTGCCTTAAAAACAATCCAATCTCTAATATACACTCGCTCATATACAATTCTACATAATTACGGCAGTCGTAGATACAGCAAGTTTACATCAGTTTACATCAGCCAATACATCAGTGCACCTCCACACTGCGCATTGCAGGCGTGCAGACGCGAGCGAAGCAGGAGCAGAACGGAAAATCCGTGGAATTGAGAAACGCCGTCGTTAACCCCTCGCACGTTTTGCTCCGATCGATTCGCACGTGAGAACGTGCATCACCCCCGCAAATGACTAACAGCGCAACGTTCTACACTTCGTCGCTGCGACGATCGTGTTGACGCGTTGACAATTAACGCGCGCGCGCGAGAACTGATACGCTCGCGCCTAAACGAGCGGCAGGCGCAGCCGAGCGGCGTATGCGCGCGTAAAGAACAATAAAGGAGCCAGTGGAGTGGACAGCCGTTAAGCCCGACTTAGACAAGCCGCAACTGGCCTTTATCGTCCGTCGAGTCGCACGGAAAAGGCGAAACGGCGAAACGGCGCTCCGCGCGGCGCAGTCCGCGAGCGGAGGAGGCTAGAATGAGACTCGACAAAGCCACCCACTCACCCCGTTATCTTTATTATTACGACGTGGCCCCTCGTCTGGTAGTAATGGCCGCAGATACGCCGGCCACTCGGGGCGATTCCCTCGCGCCTGGATTTTGTTGGCAAATTTGTACCTCGTCGTTGGTGCCCGCGTCGACGATACCCAACGATACGGATCGTCCCGCCGGAATCGTGCCAAAATGCACCGTTTGTCGAGCGTTTACCCCGCGGAGAGCCCGAAGCCGTCAGGTAAACTCTATAATGTACGACCTTCATATTTACACTGACTGTAGTGGGTAACAGGGCGTAATACTGTTGCCGTGCGTTTTCTATCGTGAATGGAGTCCTCTATAGATCGTGATACAGCCGGAAGAGCGCGATACTGGGCGATAAAAAGGAGAAAGGGAAAATGTGGATCAATATTTTATCGTGTGGGGCTCTTTGGGAATGGGAATGCTGCGATACAGCCAATCGCCGCCGCCGATTCGTTAGGCGGCACTAGGCGGGTTCGCATGCAATTAAGCGAAGAGTACATGTGGATCGGCCGCAATAGGCGCAATGAGCGCACGCGGCGGCGCGACCGGCGCCGCCATGACACTTGTCTCAATTGTCAGTGCGCAAAGACCGATCTTTAATTTTTCAACTTTATTCTACGTTTTACCGTATATCATCGTTATTATAGCCTTCTCATCGTCTTATATATATATTCCTCAATGAGTTCTCAGTTTGTGTTCTCAAAACTCTCATTCTCTCACATGTAGTGACTCCATCCACCCTTATAACACCAATATCATCTCAGGCTCTACACGTACGAAAAACATAACCCCGTGCTCTCGTAAAGGTAATCTCTATTTTCATAACAGAAACTCTTTTTAATGTTGCCCGCCACATGTTCACATAACCTCCACCACCAGATGACTTTTCTATTCCCCTCTTTTATTTGTTGCACCAACAACTGTGCATTTCTTAAACAGTGTTTCGAATTAGAGGATATTGTGCATCAACGTCTAATTAAAGAGGTGGGTGCGAAATAAAAGGTTCTCGTAAAAAACTGTGCGTGAAAAAACGTGTTTAATGCGGTTTCAATCGTGTTCTGTACGTGACAACGAGTGAGGTGGTGCGACTGTCTGTCGAGCCCACATTTTGGGTCTCGCCAGCGGTAGAGAAAACGGTAGAGGGGACGGAAAAACAACGGGTTATCGCAAGTCCTGTTACGGCAATAATCCCTTGCCAATGGGTCCATAGGTCGTCACGTGTGTTGCGGTGTTTGAACATGGGTCGCGTGACGCATTTTTCTGTATATGCATGCGAGTATTTTAACACGTTTCACGCTGGCGCCTTTTCTATATGTATATAGTATTTTTAACTATGTAGCTGTGAACCACCGGTGGTACACGCAGCCGGCGTGAACGTGTAAAGCTCTTACGGTAATATGCTGCGTCGCAACAAAGACCTTTCGTTTTCGATTTAGTTTTGTTTTGCATACGACGCTCTGTTCCCGTTGACGATGGTTACTGGAAGATGTATGTTACCGGTGTTTATGTGTGAAATGATTGATTATAACTTTGTGGAAGTAATATAGTCTCTTCTAGGAAACGGAGCGTAGGTCGATGTTGCGTCACAAACAGCCGTTGGCAAGGCGTTGATAGGCATTCAGATTAGTTAACTTTTCCAATCAACCGCCGCGCGTTGCAAATAATATTAGCGCTAGTAGGACACACTCATCGATGCGGATGTAATTTGTGTAACAGCGTTACGGAATGAAAGTTGCTTCGATAAACTTCAGTTTTTACAATATGATACACTAAGGTAAGTTATTTTTGGATTGAAAAAGAAGTAATTCAAAGTGAGTGGATTGATTGATACATGTCAGAACTCGCAGTCTAAAGGCATCCGATACGCCGCAGATTTTTTTCTGGTGCAGCCTTTTATCAGAAGTTTATACTCTCTATCAAGACAGTACACAATATTTCGAAAAAAATTACACTGTCACGTTCGTGTCGAATTTAGCTATATTTTCCCCTACACCGTGTCGGCGCCTCAACAATGCACGTTTCACGTAAATGAATAATAATTTCGTTAACACAAGGATAGTCACAAGTTGACATACCTTCGTCGTTCACAACAATATACCGCGTAACGTAGAATCCGATTTTACGCCCGCCTTTTAACTACTACCCCATGGCTGAACTTCCTTCTCAGAGTCGCCGACACCAATCCGATGCGGACGTTGTGGTGCACAAAGTTGCGGCAGGTGCAGCGCGAAAGTCTGACGTCGAGTGGAAGTGTGACGCGGGCCAGAAAACATGGAATGACGTGCGCGATCTGGGCGCACACGGCCCTCCGGGGTACAGAGAAGAGCGTGGGTATGCGAAATTTTTCACCGCATCGGAAACCCTCGACAGTGTCGCGTGGTTGAAGGAGCGATAGATTGAATAAGAGAAAAACGGAGAGTGAGAGAGACAGAGAAAGAGAGAGAGGCCAGCGAAGGTTTAGGATCGGGATGAGGAGGAGAATGAACCCAGTTGCGCGAACGAGGAGCTTACCGCCGTTCGAAGCGTTCGACTGGAAACTGATATTTCCAAGGTACCTGCCTCACTGACTGAAGAGAATAACTCGAGGGAACGTCGGGGTTCTCGACTGACTGAGTGACAAAATCGAAGCTCCTTCGCAGTCTTCCGCTTTGTGCCTCTCTGTCTATTGACAAGAGCAAAAGGCTTAGAGATAAGGTGGAAGACCTAGAGGAAAGAGGAAAAGGGTGAGGCCTCGCGTATTTTTCTCTTTGCACGAGACTAGACGACTGGCCAGAAATTGCTCGTTCCGTCGTTTCAGGTTGTGCCACTGGACATGTATGTACAATGTGTTACGGTTCTGCGCTGTCGTCGTTGAAATTGTTCCCTTTATCGCGTTTGCGGAACTCTCAATGTGTCTCTCGTAATCCCAGTGGCGATGGGCGGATCGGTCGGCGTGTTTCCTCACGCTCTTTTCATCGCGATTCGTTGGAAGATAAATGTTCATTTTAAGGCGATCAATTAGCGGAGCGGACGGTTAAAAGGAGGAGGAGTTTAACGTCGTTATCGGGGCACATTATTATTCGCTTTACTTTCCGCCGCTGAAGTTATGTAATATCGAGAATGCGCGCGTGTGTGCGCTATCAATGCTGCCGGCGCTAAATATGAATTCAAGTAAATCGCGGCGAATAAATGTTTGTCGGGCATGGGGCGCGTAATGAGCTTGTAAGCGAGTTAAAAATTGCTAAATCATCATTACACATGCATATTATTATTTCCAACGGTACTTTGTCGCAAATTTCACTAATGAGCATCGTTAAATATCTACTTTTAAAATGTACACCCCGCTAACGATAAATAATAACACTCGTTATTAATAACGATACAAACGACGCACCCGCGATAATACAGATATATTTACACGCGCTGAAAAGAGAGATTCAACGTTACCTCGAAATTGACAAATCGTAGCTGTCCCATCGCGACGAGCTGGAGTCGCATAAAATCGTGCCTGCATTCAGGCGTTGCAGGGGACGAAAGTTAAAGGTTAAAATTCAGCGCGATGCATTCCACTCGATAAGATGCCTTACACGTGTAACGAACTTGTGCCGTTCCTGTTCGATATCGCGTTATCCTATCCGCGCGCATAACTTACGATGCACGTCACGACGGGAAGTTTCTCAAATGCGCGCATTCGGGGAGTCGGCTGCTTACAATACGGTTTAAAGTTGCGAGCAGCTCGCCTAACTATCCGACACGACGACAACGAGGACGGGCGTCGTGCCGCCGGTGCACCTGAGTTCCCTCGTTGCCGGTATGATCTGGCAGAGAGTGTACCTTAAATATTAAGAGGCACGTCGGGCGTGCAGCTAAATGCAAAGGCGGCGCAGACGACGACAGCCCCACACGAAAGACGCTTCAAAGTGCAAAAAGATTATTCTTTTAGCGGGAGGGTCACTGGCCTTTCTCTCACTCTCTCGTACTTTTTGTACTGTCTTTGTCTCTCTTCCACCGTGGTATCTCCTTCTTCCTCATCTCGTTTTTCACTTTTTGTCCTCTCTTCTCTCTGTCCCCCGCCCTCTCTCGTTTTATCTCTCTACCCCTATCTTTACCTCGCGGTTCACTCGTTCTTCCCATTTTACCCCTAAAAAGTCTGCTTTTACGAGAACGGTTTAAAAATTTATGGAATTTCTGAGTGGCTTTCTACGATACACCCGGGCGCTCCTCTAACTCGCAATGAAGAGTACCTGTGTACGGATACGAACTTACACTTGCGGAGGGGGGCCCCACGATGAGTCGACCCTCGTATTTCGTGCACGTGTTCAATGCTCAGTTTGTATGGCGCCTTTGCACACGCAAGCCACTACCTTTACGCTACACTCAGCTTTATTCGTTTGAAAATTTGCTTTGTAACAAGTACGACGTTCTGAATGAGAATATATACTGTAACATGCATATTCTCTATACAGTCCATGTAATGAACGTAACACATCATCTATAATGATTTGTGACATATTATTAACGTCAGTATATGCATACATGTGTCTGAACTAGTTTTTCTACTGTTTGGTTCTCCGATTGTTTCAACTTCATCAATATTTTTCATGTAATGAAAAACAACAATTAATGAAGAGACCCGAAATATGCGTTTAAATTGTTCAACGCAGGCAGAAAATATAAAACGAAAAATATAGCACGAAAATATAAAGATAGTGCATTTTCTGTATTTTCCAGATAGTTCTTCCTGAATCTCCCGTCTGGCCAGTGCGTAATAAATCCCTTTCTTTCGTTCTTCATCCACGCAATCGATTACACATGTCTCTCTCTATTAATTCGTAAATCGAGACCGTACTGGAAAACTAGTAAACAAACATATTGAATCGATTTTCCAGCCGACACGACGAATGACTCGCGACACGACGTCACGGACAGAATCGGACATTGCATAATACATACGGCGATATATGCACATGCGGAGAGATTCGGTCGATGTTGTGTGGCGAAGTGCTGAGTTTAGCCGACACTGCAATATGTGTCAGGCACACGAAAACGGTAGGCGAGGTTGGGTGGTTGGCAAACAGCGCGGCATCGAGGAATCTCCGACCTCGTCGAACTTGCGCGTCGTTTGATCTACACAATCCCGACCTCGTCTCTTCGCGACTTCCGACGCTCCTGCGTCTTCCCCCGGCCCCAAAAGAGTCAGCTGACAATGAGTGTGTGTCGGTTGCATTCGAATGTCGGTCGAGTAATCCGCGATTTCGTGCGCGAGATAGCGACGAGCGAGCACTGTCGTTAAGCGCGACGAACTGCGATTAAACAATTTGCCGAAAAGTCGAGAACGAGGGAAGTTGCGCGCGGCTTAATCAGGCTGCACAGCGTGTAGGGAGGACAGTAATTGCTGTGCGCGGGCGCGGGGGCGAATGAAGTTAGGAGTAATCGTCGACACAGTTCGAAAGCGCGTTCCACGTTCTTTCGGGCATTTCTACTGTTTTATGATGGAAGATATTCCGAATAGTTGATAGAAGGTCAATAATAAAGGCTCGCGTACAGGTTAATGGTACGATAGTGACTAGGTGGTTTGAGTAGAAAGTTGAACTCTCAAAGTCATTTCAATAGATAACTGGCATGGTGGTGGGGATTGTCTTGAACTACTTTATCGTGCAGTTGTAACACTCAACTGATACGTCGATATCATATCGTTGTGTATTATCGCTCACATTTGCGTGCCCGTAATTGGCGTGAACGTTTATCAAATGCCGCGAGGCAACGACGCAGTAAAGTTTACTTGCAAGCTAGGCGTTATAAAGTCGTGGGGCCGTCGGCGATTAACGACATTAAAGCGGCGTGTTCGCGTAATTTCGTTGCCGTATAAGCGCTTGACTCGGTTGCGGGTCGACGGAGTCGTGCCACATAATGTTTATTTTTGTATTTATCCCTACGTTACGTTTTTTTTTCCTCCCTTTAGTAAAGTATAATCTACGTAATTTATGAAATTATAAATTTAACTAATACAGCAATTCGGTTAACATGGAATTATTACGGAAAATTTCTCTATTCGTCATTATTAACGACTCTTTAATCTTTCATTCGTAATTGTCGACGTTAATGGTAAATGAGTATTATAATTACTTAGTAGCACACAATATTTATATTACACGAGTTATAGTACGGATTAACAAGTTTAACGCAACAAATTATTATGTAATATAAATTATGTAGATAATTCGAAAGAAAGCCGACGATACTTGCGCTGAGCCACAGTCCGCGACGGACGCACTGAAAATCTGAACAGCGCCTTAACCCGGGATGCACTTTCCGTCGCTCGTCCTTTTCCACTTCGAACGCTGTCAAACAGACGCGCGCGCACGTGTTACAAACGGGAGCTGAATGGGGAAAAACAAACTGACGTGTACGGGTGACGATCGCATCGAGGGAGGGCCGCGATTTTATTGGTCATTGGCGGTCAGCCGTTTCGTATTGAGGCGTGCGCGATGCCGATGCCGGCCGGGTCGAACGCATAAACCACCGGTACACGAACGCAACACGAAACCGATAAATTCCCTGCTCGCTCCTGATGCCAAAGTACTTTTTAATCTGTTCGCCTCCCGCGCTCGTCCGTTAAATGTCTAGCGACGACGGTGGCCCTGAAATACTGATGGACAAGATTTAACGAAGAATTCTCTATTACCGCCGGTAACGAGTTCTATTTCGGCTAATGAACGTAACGATGGCTTTCGATGGCGGAAGTGAAACAGATCGCGTTTTAGTTCAAATTCGCGATATGATTCAGCGTGACAAGAGTATGTTGTGGGTACGAAATGTGCAGAATGTTGAATGTACGCGTGATAATAGAATTATTTTGAAACAGAATATTCGGTCATGATCATACTTGAGTAATTAGCAACCTGGGCGTGGATGTCGCAATATGATGTTTCTTTATTATTATTGAGACTAGTAAGTGGTATTGATTGCCTGCATGGAAATTTGTTGCGAGATCGGTTTGTATGCATACATCATGACAATAGATTGGTGTACGGATATGCAAATCTATTATGTTTACGTTCGGATTTACGTATCTACGAACCTCCTGTCAATCTAAAGCCGCAGGCATCCGAAGACGTACAGGTTTATGTTTCTACAAATCCGGAAACGCATAGATCCGCAGATATGCCAATCTTCAGCGTTTTGCAAATCTGACGTCATACCCAGATGTATGAATACTCAGAACTCTGTGCATATGTACAGATGCAGAAACGTATAAACTTGTAGAACAGATATATGCATATCTAAGGCACTAAACACCTCGACGAGTACACGCTGCATCTCCGTATCTATTAAGAGAAGTTCTTGAATCTGTACAAGAATTTACTGAGACGTATCGGCGATAGAGTAGAAACGGTTCATTACAGGATCCTAGGAATTACACATTCATCCACTCACCCGTACAAATTTCCTACGGCCCGGTAATATGCGTTAATTATATACCTTTATTGGACAGTGGATGATCGTCTGTAAGTCTATAGAAATTCGTTTCGCTACAATAATCTGATCATGGACATTAAACTCGCCTGAAACGTCACTGTCCATCGATCCCGCTCGTCGTTAGTTCTGACATCCCACAGACCGGTAAATTCTCATAACCAGCCATACGTACATTCCACAAAGGGACGCGAGCTGACTCCTGAACACGACGTTGAACTTCCGAATATCTCGCTCGCCAGAGGCCGGAGCGATATTCTCGCTATCGCGTCACATCGAACATTTTCTTCGCTTGAATAATGTAAACTGTAGCCAGACGCACGCGAGCGCGAGGAGAGGCCGCATTTAGTCCGACGCGGGCTTTTACGGCGTCGTTAATCCTAAGTAGAGGTAAATGAAAATGGCCCTCAACATCCTCCTTTGTTCCCGCGGGGCGTTCCGCCCTTCTATCCCATACGCCGGCACTTCCCCCAACTTGGTTTTTTCCGAAACTTCCCGCTGAAAGTTTCGAGTGAAAACTGTGGCTAATGGCCGGGAAGTAACGACAACGGGGTCGTTACGTCAAGCATCGGCCTTTATATGTCGCGTCGCGCTGATAAAATACTCGACGGTCGACGGTGTCTCTTGTTCCGTCATGAAGGCACTCTCGTAATTCGCTCGCTCTTAGAACAGTAATAAGAGATCGGTGTTCATCCGTGCGCAATATATATATATTTCTCTTATCGTTGCGATTTCTGTCGCTTCGACAGAGACGCTTCTTCCACACAGCGTTCGCGGCAAGTCAATTAATAACGCACAGCTGACAGTTTTGCGTTTAATGAAGGTGGGTGTAATCCTTCCGTGGCGTGTCGGATACTGTGACGTACGCGGCTGTGGGAAACGGTGGATCAATCCGTCGGCGCATGACGCACGCTCGCTCGCTTGTTTTCTTTTTACCGTACTTCGATTTCTCGAGGTATGACCTATCCGAATACGAAGGTTTTATCAAAGAAATATTTGTAGGATTAGAAAGATGTGTTTGAACAGATGGGAGGTGGAAATTAGAGGGGTTACTTACTTTTCATTGGCAGAAGCTGTATAAAACTAGGTGGATTGCATGGTTTTTTGACATACGTAAAAATTAATTCAGCGATGACTGAGAAACGGACATCCATGGTGCAGTCTGTGATACAGTTTTGATAAGTAAGACGATGTGAATTCGATTAAATGCATCGTTGCGCCGGTCGAAGATAGTCTCTCACAATTGTCGCATACAATTGCGACGGACCACCTTCGGTCAATTTTTTTCCAACATTCTTCCGCGTGAAACGAACGTCGACAGGTTCAATTTGAAACGCATTTGCTCTACAAAATTGTCCATTTCTTGGGAAAACTCTTGGCAAATTCAGAAATCTGCGAGTGCTCGATTACGTGGACACGCTCGCAAATGAATTACGCGTGCCATTTCACTCCCGGGCGATTTGATCACGGAATAATTACATGTATTTTGGCTGTCCATCGAATCGACGTCAAACAGGCAGACGCGCTAATAGATATGTGCTCTTGGCTAATCAAACGCTGCGGCCGGTCGCATGCGGGGCTGTTTCATTTGCAAATTTGAAGTACGGTCGCTGTCTGCCGGCGCATCGCGCACGATTAGAAATTCACTATTTCGCGTAATCAATATTAATACCCAATTAAACATGGCTGCGTGTCAAACCGATAGGCCACCCGGCGGACTAATTTAAGTTTTATCTGTATGCTAGACTTTGTGATGAACGTCTATTGGGATAAAGTTAATTGCGTATAAATTCTCTTGTTTTATTTAATCACAAATGCGCCTAGTATGTACACTTGTACGATTTTCAAAAGTTTCGCACGGAAGGAACATATTTCATATTCCTGTTCAATTTAGAAGCAAGCAATAATCATTAATGGGTCCAAATAGCTACACACGCACATGTAGGAAACAAGGCCAACCTCACAGTACTTTATATCACAGTTTAAAGTCTCTGAATCACTCGTCACCACATTGTGATTCTCTCTTTATAACTCATTTTCTGAGTCACACCTCGTACTATTCGTACTAGCGGTAAAGTAGGACCACGAATTCTTTAAAGTGGAACTGTTTATGTCAGCTGACGCAGCACCACCGTCCAAGATACCAAGATTATTCGATTTAAACCGAAATGATCCAAAGAAGATTCGAAGGACCCTTTACGCACGATGCACTGTTCGTAAATGAGAACAAAATAAACGACAATTACCCAGCCGCAGCGGTATAAATGTACCCGCACGCCACAATGTATCACTCTTTTGTACGGGCCGCATTGAAAAGTGTACGCGGCGCCATTTACCGCGTAAGTGGTGCGACCGATTTTATAAAAGCTCGTTGTGCATGCTTATGTGCGCGGTACCGAACGGCGCTGCTACTGAAATTACGAGCGAGATGATTTACGGCTAATAAACCCACCGCTGGGAGATAAGTAGGTACTTGGTGTAAACCCGAGATCGTTTTATTAGGGCCGCTTTTAACGTCGCTTCACGGGGCCAAGGTCGATATCGGTTCGGCGCAAAACGTTTTGACGTTTTAAGTCGCGACACTACACGATATTGTTCGACGGATAGATGCCTGACACATTTCGATGTCGACATTCGCGAGTTTCAGTTCGACATGGACACGCTAGTATTAGCTGTATACCAGTGCAGTCCACGAGAGGGGCCCCTTACGCCGCTATTTCCACCTCCACTAGATAGAAATGGTTCTGTCCTTTATGTTTCATCGCATTTTTTTGTTTATGCCGATCATATGACACGGTGCGTCGTCCGTTTCCAGGGCAACGTTAATTTGGTGGGGGGGCCTATAGAGCACTGGGAGCGCTCCCTGGACAGCACTGCTGTATACGATGTTAATTAGTCCGTCTGTTGGTCGTCTAAATTAATTAGTCTGACTGCCGCGCTCGTTGCTTGACGTTTATATTCAAGTAACGTCGCAATCGGACGTATCGATGTCACGGTATTGATCTACACATCTACAGCAACGTCAACGGCGCTTACACGCGGGGACTCTGAACACATGTTACCAAGCCGTGCCGCTTGAAGCCGACTTAAATTTTCACGCCGACCTTTGCACGATGACACCGTATAAGAACGCGTTACAACGTTAAAGTAGAGCGGTTATTAGCACGTAGTCAGTATAAGTGCTGGTTCTGCGAAAGAAAGAAAAAAAACGTAAAATGATGTAACATTGAATGAAACATCAAAGACTGTCGGGCTGAAAAGAATTATGGTGAAAGCCTCATTGAGTATGACTCGAAGTACCCTTTTTTTCTCTCCCCTCTTTTCATATGAGATTACTCAAGCATATTGAATTACCCCCATGTATATATTCTTTTAGTTCATGCTTTCGCGCGGAATCGACCCTTTTGACTGTACCATAAATTACGGGACACCGTATACGCGGAGCGCAAAACACGATTAAAATTCATAGAGCCTCTTGTCGAAATTCTTACCCGGATTCTCACGTTAGGCACTGCGCGCGTAAAATTCTTACTTCATTCTCGCGTGAACGAATTTTCGTTCTGACGTATGCACCGCATGATTCACCTCGATCGAGTTTCGATCCCACCTTAATGTATGTTCTTTTCTTCGTGCACTACGTGTCCCCGGCAATCGCGCGCTCGCTGCAGTCCGGGACTCTTTGCACTTCATTTCGAAGTAAGTATCCCGAGTGTTCTTGACTGAACGATGCTTCAGCAAGACACATTTCATCGATCGCCCTCCGATCGGCGCTCCGCCTAATGCCTTCCATTTCCTCGGAAGTAATTTTCTTTCTCTTCTCATCGCTTTATCGCGTGCGGCTCGCTCTTTCTTGGCAGACAGAACTGGGTCGTGCCGCCCGGAGCACATGGCAAAGTGCAACAAAGTTCAACGAGATACAAGTCCTTCCTCTCCCTTCACTTTGCCTTCGTGCCTTCGACGGGTGTAATTCTTAATTTCACGCCGATAATGGCGCCCGATTGCAAAGCGTTGCCGCTCGATGAAAAGTAATCGCCTCGCGCGTTTCGGAACGACAATGGAAGTTAATGATACTTTCTGTTCAGCGTATCAAAGTCATCGTCGTTGCGAAGAATGTTGCAGCGTCATATGTGTGTCATAATCAGTCAATTTATGGACGTTCCATTCCTGCGCGCACCGCGAGGCTCGCACATTTACAGTCGACAAAGTCCTTTGAAAGGGATACGAAGTCAAGAATATCCAAATAGAATTTTCTATTATTCGAAGTGCGTCTGGCAACGTGCGCGAGGTCATAATTCCGGAATGGTTTGAAATTGAATATGCGCGGAATACTTCCGATCCACTCGCCCTCGCCAGGCATATACGGCTCCCACTCTTTTCACCTGAAACACCCTAAAACCCGCCAAATAACATATTTCCATCCATGCCGCAAATGCAGAGTCTCGCGAGCAACAAAGAGGCGAAGCAGGTGGGCGTGCCGAGGGCCGAGCAACCTTAACACTCTTCTCTCCCTGAAAAAGCAGCCCAGCCGCCCTCCTCGGCCACGCGGCGGAATGCCGGGGGAATTTTTCAGCGAGACGAATTTCCTCGGATCGATCGCGTCGATCGGTGTGGCGCAAGCCCTCCGGGCGGCCTCCATTTCCTCCAAAGTAATTTTCCCTCGCTCCCCGCGACGCTTTATCGCGCGCGGCTCGCTCTTTCTCGCAAGACAGAACCGGGTCGCGACTCCATAGCATGTGGCAAAGTGCAGTAGACACTTCGGTAATGGCGCTGGGCGGCGTGACGAGATTGGCGATGCTATCAGGTGTATCCCCGCTGATGAAGGTTGTAACCTCGCCCGGACCCCATTTATTAAAGCCGCGTCTGCTTCAGGGATAGGAGCCGGCCGCGGCGCGCAGGCTTCGGCAGCAGGAGCAATATAGGACGGACAATGCCGACAAACCGGGCAGGCATCATCCTGCGACGGGCGGCCGGGCAGGTCTTGCCACACTACCTTACCCCCTCCGGCTTCGCATGGGAACATACCCGACCGGGCTCTCTCCGTCCACTTATTACCATCTTTCCATAGAATTCTTCATTGCCAGTTTTCGCGCGATCCGTTTTACGTGTATATATACCAGTTCAATTTCAGTGGATCGATGCCGTGTTTATATGCGCACGCCGAGGAGGCATCGTCCACGCTCGGCCGGTCACGCGGTAAACGGCCACTCTTACGTCTTACGCGGCTTCGCTGAACGGACGTTTCGGGATTTACGGGTGAAAGGCAGCGTGAGTCGACGGAGGTTAATTCCTTGACGGACAGATTTATAAGCGCGGCGCACCGCGAACGCTGCGCCGCTTCGGCGAGGAACGTATGACCACGCTCGTTTATAACTGACCGTAGAAATCATAATCGAAGCCATCGTTGCGCGAATTTATAGATCGGTCCGGTCGCTTGGCGCGCGTCGCGCTCCTTCGCCGAGGCAATCCTTTCTGCCGCGAGATCCGTCCGGTGGTGGTCGGCGATTCGTAATGCAATGACGCCGCCGATCTTTCCCTCGAATCGCCTCGGTAGTTGCGATTAATTCCCATCAGACATTGTTACTGCCGCCGCCGGCCGCCGGCCGCGCCGCACAACCTGTCGCGCCGATACGGAAAGTCACTCCGTCCTGTCTCATTGTATTCCACTCTCTCCCGGGCCGCTTCTGTCTCTGGCCGCTGCTCTCTCGGGCAGATTGCAATCAGTCATATTAGCCGGACACACCTCGGATATGCGCGGCCATCTGGCACGTAGCTATCCCGCCTTGCCCACGCCGGGGTTGTAGGAGAGAAGTAACGGTCGCCCCGACGTAATCACCGGGCGCACACCGACGCCAAGCCACACGGTGGCAGCGCCGACGTGAGGACTCCCGCGACGGTACAAAATGTGGCTTAGATGGTGTCGGCCCCATTACGCTCGATGTTTCCCACTTCCCACCGCGCGTAGCCCTGCTTTCTTTCTCTCCCTTCGTCTTCTTCCGTCTTCTACGACCTCGGCGGTCTTCGATGTCCGTACTGACCAGCTTCTGTGCTTCCACGCTTCCTGACTTTACACCTCGGATTTTAGTAGTTCGGCCATTGTTGCGCCATCTGTAACTTTAAGTCTGTGAACTTCTTCCGAACACTGATTCTGTACCTTGCGACTGTTACGGTTCATGATTCATGTCGAACGGGAAATATATTTCAATACGTGACACTAGTATAGGTGAAACGTAACGTTTAATGATGTATTTTCTACTGATTTATATGTAATATATTTTAGTTTTGCTCTCGCTCGAGACTTATCAACGAATGTTTCGTTGTATTGTCTATCACAAAAATATTACGCATCTATTGTGCCGCAAAATCGACAAATTCTTGATCGACGTACTAAATTCATTAGACCACAACGTACAAAACGTAGTCCACTTAAATATTTCCCATACATCTGCCCCTGTCGCCGTATACATATCCGTGTCCTAGACAACCTACACTCCTTTACATGCGCAGAGAATGCACGAATACTAACTACATGACGGTACTTATAACGTCCGACTTGATTATAAATCAAAGTTCGTAATAAGCTTGACAGCATTCGGACTAGACATTGTACAAAGTATCGGGCCAGTCAACGAGCCACGGCCGAGCGAGCGAACAGACAGACAGACAGACAGACAGAGCAGTTGGTCGTGGCTAGCTGGTTGACTGGCTGCCCTCGAGTGGCTCGCCCGTCTGGATCTTATCGAGACCTCCAGATGGACGGAGGGGAGGAGGTTCGATATCGCGGAAAATCATTTTCGAGAACGTACGAGAGATACATCATGACCCAGGCTCTATTGCTTGGCCGCGCCTCCGTAAGGAGACGTGTCGGCATTCTGGGTATGCGTCCGGTTCTTGGAATCTAACTCGTGGACGTTCCCCGAGATGGAAGAGACGGGCTAGCTTCTGCCTTTGACTCGCCGCTGAGCTCCGGACAGGTTGCTGCCGGAGGGCGAGCAATAACGATCGTTTTTGCATGTCGCCTGGGTGAGGCACTCTAACAGGTTCACCCCATGTGTGGGCGTCGATGATGGAAGAGACACCGATCGCGCGATTAGAAAGTTCCTTACCACTGCGCGCACTGCTACGCATCCGTATCTACGATCGAGCGACGTTGTCGCAACTGTGCTGTATAATACGTGCCGGACAAGCGTGGATCCTTATTAACACTTTCACAGCGCTTCGCGTAGCACTGCGTCGTTTCGTGCGTTCCCCCATAGCTAGGGGCGGATGACGTATCACCGCAGCAAGCTTCATGTACGCATGCAATTATCTAGCGACACTGTGTCCGCTTCGCTCGCGCAATCGGCGAGCGCATCAGAGTGCCCCGTTTCTGACTGAATTGCGATTGATTTATGCCGCTATATCTTTCAGATAGGGAAAGCTGTCTTTTTGCAGTCGAGCCTGCGGGACTAATCTGTCCGTCGCTTTGCATCGCACTCCTTCGTGCATGTAGCGATCTAACTATTTACGGCTTCGTACTGAACGTGAAAATGTTTCAGTTCGACTTCAGATTTTGATTGTAACTGTAGAAATAGGTCTAACAAAAAGGGAAACCGTTTAGAATGAATCTTGGAATAATTGCCCTATCCGGCAGTTTATCGATAGATTTGTCGAAGAACGCCAACTTCAAGGGCCCGTCGAAACAGTTTTTAAGGACACTCGAATGAAGCAGTACGCTTGTCGACTCGTTGAAATTAATGACTATTTGACGGGACCTCGGCGTGCGAGGACCACGCGCGCGCGTGCGTGCTTGCGGTTCGCTTGCTAAAAACGACCGCGATATGTGTTCGTGAGCACGCTGGATGACACTTGCTACGAGGAGGATGTTTAATTCGCCTGCCGTGTCTCGCAATGACGGGGTGGAATGATGCTGGATGACTCTGCCGACCGAAGAAACCTCACCATGACTCCGCGAGTGACTCTCCAGGGCTCACTTCAAGAAAGAACCTTGACTCGAGGGTGTGCGTAGTTGGGAGATGTGCATACAACGAGCCGAAAGTATCTTCTGGATCGTAGTCATCGTTCATGTTTTTGATACACTTTGAAAGAAGTGGCATTAGTGCTGTGTTGCAGTGACATGCGTGTAGCATGGAACTGTAAATAGAAGCGACGAGAATGCATATTATTATATGTTCGTAGCGAAACGCTTACTGAAGTGCTTGTGCTTGATTGAACTAGAGGCGTCTGCATGAGATAAGATACTCTATAAGGGCGAAGATGGGCCGGCCGGTTCGTTCACCATGATGAATCTTACGAACTCTAACCTTTTTCACGAAAGTTAAAGCCTATTATGCGATAATCGAATGAAGCGCTGGATGATGTGCTTTATTATGGAAAGAGGATTACTTGATAAGGGGATTACGAGAAGAATTCAGGGGATAATTAAATCCGCAGTTGATGACAACTCCCTCCCGCTTAGTCGAATACTTTCTACGACGTTAGATTAATTTGAGCGATTAAGTCTGAGACACTTCGGGATTAATCGTTGTAATTAATTTTGCTGAAAAGTTTTGCCTGTACTCTTTTGTATTCTCGTGCTGAAATCAGGAGTGAAGTGTGCCGCATCTGCGTTACACGCGATGAATCAAATACCTCTTAAAATTATTTGTACAACATGCAAAATATATAACAACCGTGCATTGATTCTGAAGTCTGAACGATGTTAAATGTATTGAAAGGCGTGTGTAGTCTGCGGCAAACATTTGTCGATTTCTATAAATCCCAGATGTACATACCGTAAATGGTATCACACATAATATATGCCAATAATAATTCCTCTTCTCGATACATACCTGCGACTGCTATCTTTAAGCAACAGAAAACTTAAAAAAACCTGCAAAACGTTGTAAGTTGGAATCGATATAAATCGTTTTGCCACGTTCGCTAGTTTTGGATTTAAAACAAAAAAAGAGCTAAAATGATTTGATGTTCTCGTTAATTCCACTTTTTACGTCAGAAACGGTGACCCTACGCAAGGCCCTGCCAGGTCCCTGCCGCTCGACACTGGAAAGCCCTTCGACTTTTAGCGGAGAGCGCTGGGAGAAAGGAAGAGCGTCGGATGAATTATGCAACGACCAATTAATAAAATTCCAATCACAATCGCGGCGAGCGACAGCGTCGTCGTTTAATAAACGAAGCCGACCGCGACGATAGGCGACCCTCTTCTCGTCCTCTTCCCCGAACTCGATCGAGCGCAACGGAGCATCCAAAATGAGCGTTGGACAAGCTCCTACGAACGTCCGAGCGTCCCTCCTGGGACGGGAAACACGGATCCCGATTATTCGAATGCAAATCGATCTAATTCTTTCGGCGGACGAACGAGGCGATTGCATTTTCACGGGAGTTATCTCACTTGAATATCTCGGATAGATGCACTTAAGGGGATTGTATGGCTCGGGTAATCAATTGCAGCCATTGTATAAATATTGATTCGCCGGCTGCCAGATATAAATATGAATTTCCAGCACGCTCATGCTTCTCTCGACGCAATGTCCGCGTCGGTCGGTTCGCGTGAGACAGAGGGAGAGAGAGTAGGAGAAAGGGAGCGGAAGAGAGGGAACGACAGGGTAGTTTATCGGGAACTTTCGAGGAATTACGACGAAAAGTATGCGCGCTCATGGATGGCCCCCGGGCAGATGGCTCAATTCAACCAACGTAAATGATTGCATCTCGAAATAATAAATTCCGCGCGATACGAGCGTTACGTGGCCGTTAATAATCGAAGGCAATATTTATTCCCATCCGACATTCCCGGATCACGGGAGCTTTGCTGCAGACAACCGGCGACCGAGTATTTCGCACGTTCGTTTATTAGGGCCGGGCTCGTAGCTTTTCGTGAATTTCTAATGGCCGCGGCCTGAAACATTCACGAAGCGACGTAGCGTGGGCCGCCATTTCGCGTATGTCGGATATTTATAAATGATCGTCGCCCTGTGACGCCGTACAGCATTTAGAGGTTATGGCACGCTGAAAAAAAAACATAAATTTTTAGTTCCGGCCACGTGCACGCTCTCCCCGTTTCCGATATGGAGTTTCATCGTCGATGACGATAACTCCTGCTTCATCGGTCGGCACGTACAAAACTGATCGTGTTTTAGGAGAAAGCATTTAATTATGAGCCTTCCAATTTCTTGATCTACACAACGCGCAGAGCCACGAAACGTATGAATGATTATTCATCTTTTGATGGGTTATAAAATGTCGACACGGATCTCGTCGGCGTTTCATATTTACAAAATCGAATATTTCGTTTTACATGCTTACGTGCGTGTACGTCGTGGAGATTGCCTTCCCGCGGAGATAACTCCTTTGAAACGGAAATCGTGCTAGATTACTCTTTTGCCCCGGGTCGTGCAGGTGCGAAATGACATTTTGGAACGGTCTTTAATAACGAAAAACGTAGGAGAAACGGGCTGGGTCGCGTATGAATTTTAGATTCCATAGACAGGCCATCTCCTCGCGGAACGAGAACTCTGCACATAGTTATGCGGCACTCTGGCATATTCCGTGTCCACACATACATGGCCCTTATGCGCGTAGGTAGCAGCAGAGGCATATATGCATAAGTCCATAGATGCATAGGCTCGAGCTATTGACCTCGACCAGTGCGAAAGGTTATGAAAACTTGAAAATCCTGTCTCGCTATTTCCACCCATAAATAATATTCAAAGAATGGGAAGAAGGATTACGGTTGGATGTAAAATTCTCAAATAAATCGAATATATTATAGGGAGCCTGACAGAGCTGTGGATATGAATTTCGCAGGTTAATAGAACTTATTGAATGAAGCAAAAAATTTTTTAGTACACGTACCTGCTGCCAACGGTTTTAGAGGTACTTCATTTTTTTGGAGAGATAGGCGAATGCAAACTTTTTGCTAGTTGAGATATACATTTTTAACATCTTTTGTCAGTGACGCGTGAACGGTGTTTTACTGTCAAATCGTAAATCGGTTATAACGCTCTAATCAGACACTTTCCAACGTAGCGTCATATAATTTCTTGTATCTATTCCATTCTCTCAACATCCAGCATGAATTTTTCGATAATGTTGTACACCATTGTTCCAATCGTACGAAACTTCAATGAGTAGGATTTTACAAAATCACTGAGCTACGTATTAATCCTCTCTCACCTGTACATACTTCACCAAACATGTTTTCGACATCCTGCGCCTGTATTATTCATTTCTTCTCTTACCATAATCGTGTATAAAAAAAATATAAATTCCTGCCGTACGAATACTGTTAATGAAATTCGCTGTATCGATTCGTACGATCGGCGCAATCGGAAGTTTTGGCTCGCGAACAATTCGAGTCGACCGCCTCGTATATTCCGTTGTTATTTACGACAACCTTAAACGTGCTTACTCGCGTAAGCGTTCGCAAGTGCGCCAACGAAGCTTTCACCCTGATCGATTTCGCTCTCTTCCCTCTCCCTCCCTCCAGCCCCGTTTGCAAGCCTGAATTTTTCCCCGATATCCTCGAGACCGGAAAGCGTATCCAGCCAGTCGAGGCACATCGATTCGGAGCGCGACTCGTTTGCCGGAAAATTGCCGCTCCGATTCGTGCTGGGCGATCGGCCAGCCGCGAGAATATTTTGCTTCTCGGAATTAAACTCGAATGCGCGACGACGATATCGCGTCGACCGTTGCGCCTTAGTGTGTCGGGAGAGGGAAGAAAATGGGAGGATAATGGTAGGAAATGAAAGGGAGAGGTCGGACGAATGCCACCTGATAAGACCTCGCTTCTATATCCGGAGATTTTCAAGTTTAATGCCCGCCTGCATCCTCTTCCATCCCTGGATCTCGCGTCTGGAGCGTTCAAAAAATTCAGACGCTGCCTGCATCGGATAAAGGAGAATCGAAAGAAGGATTTTGGATGGAAAATGAGTAAGAAAATGAGATTCTCGACGGCGCTAACGAGTAGTCGACTTTTTTCAATGTACGTTCCCTCCCATCGTCTTTCATACAGATTCGTACGATATCCCGGATTTATCGTCTGATTTTATCGTTGCACAGAATTTTATCGCACGCACAGGCCCCCATTATAAATGCATGAGGCGTCAAGTCTTTTTATCGTCACACGTTATATATCACGGAATCCCATGCATTTCGCAGTCTATACGTTTCGGGATCTACAATATAGAGCGCGACGTATAATGGATTTACAATCGTTCGTAGCATTTGACACCGTCGAAGCTGAACATTATACCGGATCAGAGGCAAATAGAATCGAATCGGGCGCGAGTACTCTGTTGAGATACCTCCGGGCAGATTTATCGCGGCATGAAATTTACCGCGCGCGCGCCCTTGAAATTAGATTGAACTTCACAGATTCACGTCGACGGGACGAGTTGGAATTCAATCACGATATGTGTTAATTAACGGCCCTCGCCGATCGTCGTTCCTTTCCCCTTCGTCGTCGCGCTCCCTCGCCGAGAGTGGAAAGGAACGCTTTGCCTATTAACGAGAGCTGCGAGCAGACTCAGGATCAGAGGGACTCTCCGACGAAAGATCACCGGATCTCTCGAATACTCGAGTTTCTTACGGCCATAAACGCACGTAAACCCTCGGGTACCCCTTTCCGTATGCCGCGTTAAAGTTTCTTTCCGATCCGCTATCATTTCGGAATTCAGCCTTGCGTGCGTACGCTCGCTGCGATACGTCGTTCGTTGACGCATTCCACGGACTGCACGGCAGAAAATCGATCTTACGTATCGGAATATTTTCTCGCGAGAGAGCGAAAATAAATCCGTGTTCACGGCATCGAAACGATTTCTATTCCTTCATCACGCTGTTGTAAAACGCTTGTATTAACCAATACGCTTTGTTCTGTTTCAGGTATGTTCTTCCGATACGGCGCAACACGCACGTTACAAAACACGACACCACGTCTCTCCGCATCACCTTTCCACGAGGTCCCACGAGTGGTACGTGTCACATTTTTCAGGTAAATTAGTTTCCCTCCCATCGCTTGACGAGCCGCTCCATTTATCCCTTTCTCTCCGATCGCGTCGCATTTGAGAAGTTCCTCGCAACGACGCGAGACGCGAGAGCACTGCATTTTCAGCCTCAATACTCGACGTTAATCCCTTCGGAATATTGTGTTACAACAATATTGTCACGAGCGTCCCCTACGCGACATTGTTGAAAGCTGCCATCATTGTGCCGAGATATAGGATCGTGTTTGTTCTCCTGACATTTTTGCGCGGCCAGTGCTCGCTGCGAGCAATCAGCGCGCGCCCTCTCGTCTGCCTGGGATGAAAATCCGCGAGCAGTACATTACTCCGAACTCGAAGGGGAGAAGAGGGCATTAGCTCGGAGCGAGGCAACTGCGCGCGATGCAAAAATCTCGCTCGCTCCCGTCGCGACGCGGAACGCTTCGTCCTCGTCGTCGGTGGGCGTTCAATCCAAGCGAGACGAACTAAGTATCCATTGTCATCGCAGCGAACGCACGCCGAAGTTAACCGGTTCGTCAGGACTTCTTCGTTGCCGCGCGTCCTTTCACAATGCACACAGTATACCAATGGTGTCGACAGTGTCGCCCGCATTATTTGTACGGAGAGAGAGGGGTCGGACTTTATGGTTGCGAAAAAAGGTTTCGTAAGAAAAAAATGGTATCGTGGGGGACGTATGACGGCGGTATGACTCGATTTTTTGCATGACTGTAGGCGTAGCTTTGAGAGCTACTTGTAGCGTCGCGCGTACCTACTGTTGTGATACTTCTTTCATTCAGAGACGAAGGAAATAAAAATAATGAAAGCCCAAAGACTCGTAAGGACAGATTTGACGTTTGAGGGATCGATTTCGAAAGACTCGAATGCTCATTATGTAACTTCGAAAGGGGTCGAAATGATTATTAACCACTACACGCCTGGCTGACTATCATTCGATTATTAAACAACGTCCTTATATATCGGTCGCGTACGGATCCGAAGATACGGTACAAGCCAGCTGTTATCTTAATTAGCCCGATACATTGGGAACATTGCTCCAACGACGAAGAACCGCACGGCTCGGAATGGTTGATTGGCGCATACAAACAACCGTTCATACGTAGGACCGACACCATCGAGGCTGTACGTCGTACAAATGACGCTGCATGTTTGCCTCGCGCCGGATGTCACTCGCCGCGATATCAGCCGGATAGATCGTCTAGTTGGCCGCGCGGGCGGACGAACGCACTCGTGCAAAGCGAGATCCAGACGACGAGTGGACTCGTTACGATTCGTAAAAATCTTTCGCCAAGCCCCCGAGAGTCGTCGTGCGCGCGCGCGCTGCGTACGATGTCGTTGAGCCGCGACGAGGTTGAGGATGACTAGAGGATGCCAGAGTGACGAGAGGAAAGGGGGAAGGAGAGAAAGAGACAGAGGAGGTGTACCCGCCGCTCGATAAAACTCCACGCACAATGGCTGTCGGGGTCGTGATATGCACCGAGGTATGACTTACAAGGTTCCTTCGAGGGGGCAGATGAGTGATAGGGACGAACGGAGGATTAACTTCTCGACGTTCCACGAGAGAAGCCACACCTGGCTGGCTGACTGACTCCCTGCTCCACGGGCAAAGAGAAACGTCGCGTCATAGAGGCCAGACGGAGTTGATCGCTCGAGTTTAACCCTCGCCACGTTAATCTCGGCTTTGTTCCGGTTCTTGGGCGAAACCCTCGGCAACGGGATTTTTTGACAGTTCCCGCTTCTATAGGCGCGCCCGGCACAATGCCACTCGTGCCGGATTTTTATCGCTTTATTCCGATGGAAATTGCGCTTGTTCCAGGCCGGTCCGAGGAGAGACTTCATTTTCCGTTAGATCGCATCGGAAATTAAATCTGCACGCGCGATCGAGGGCTCTTTCTAACGGTTACTTCGTTTCGAATCCGACAGTGCCATCTTGTTTGCTCTTCGTTTCGCGTTCGTCACGAATAAGCATTCCACAAGTAATTCCAGTAATCTCGTTATGCGAACATTGCCATCGGGATCGAAAGTCTCATATTTCTGGGCTATCTTCTGTAACACTGCCACAGTGCGCAATCAACTAATTATAATGAGTTCTGTCTCGTAGAGGCCTGTTTGAATAGTCATTACAGGTCAATTATAATGGCAATAACAATTAACTGACCTCTCCTCCCGTTGAATATTGTCATCGGCCAAGGATCTCGCGTTCGGAATTAAATGATTCGTCATATTGTTGAGTTGATGGCCTTGCGACGTGAGACGAGGAAGTGGGAAAGAAAGGAGGATAATACTCTGCACACAATGGTCGACAGGGTCGCGATGTGTACCAAAGTACGACTTACATACAAGGCTCTTCCTAGAGGGAAGATGAACGATAGGAACGAACGTGGAATTAACTTCTCGCCGTTCAACCGGGGCTCAACGCCTCCGCTGAATTGTTCTACGCGCACGAAACACAAGGTACGTAAGTACACGAATGACGAGGGACGAGAGGACGGAATCGCATCAAACGCTGAATTATTCGATGACACGGGAGCCTGCGCCGAGCTTATCGTTATTAACCTTTGTCTCCTTTTAGCAGTTACGGCGGCACCATTTAGATGTTCGTTCAGCTACTTGTATGCAGTAATCTCAGGTGGCATGGAATACTTCGATGTACCGGGTATTCGAGAAAATATTTTGCTTGGTTAGAATTCTTTTATCAAAATCTGGGTGTAGCTGTGAAACACATAGACAGATGGCGAGCATTATTCATAGAATGAATCGTATCCGTCACAGTACTATTTGGTTGGTCGTTGCGCGTGAAATTGTTGAAAATGTAGCGCATTTCCGTGACAAGGCTGGCTTGTTAACGAGTTGTTTGGCGAAACGTGCGCCGCGACCTCTTGCCGCCCACTTGCCTTTTTCCTTCCTCTCACGATGATACGTCTTCAACAAGGCCGTACGAGCCTCTGGAGTACACTGGAAACGAGACACCCGGCGATCTGCGCGAAATGACCGCAGACACAATGTTTTCCTTCCGACGATTTTCCGACGCGACTGCCGCTCGTGTACGTTGATTAAGAAACATTTTTCTTCCGAGCAAACGCGGTCCAGCGGTCACGATTGAGGATACGGTTCAATTTAGCAGACGGAAATTGGACATTAAGAATAAATAGAATAAACGGATAATGTGGGAATGTGGCTAAACCTGGGTCGAATCAACTTACAAAATTACCAGCAATGTATTACTAACGTATGTCCGAAGAATTGGGTTTTGATGGGTAAGATGGCGTGACAGACATTAGGAGGAGTCCCCTTAGCTTGTACGTCGACACCAGAATTATATGAATAATCTTTACTGTTGAGAAGGAAAGAGAAAATGGGTAGCAAAGGACAAAGCGATAACAAGCCATGGCTCTACATCCCGTAGTCATGCGTGAATTCTTCAGAATTACCGCTTGACCTATATAAATTCTTGAAATGGGACACATCCGTGCAAATGGAATCTACTCGCCCGAGCTGGTTCTTTGCATAAAAATTGTAGAGGTACCTTCAAACGGCTTCCAGACGTCGCAGGTGGATGAAACAAAGTGGATTTTAAAGTCGAAGAATCAAACTGCCATTTTATATAAGTGGCAAAAATGTAAGTCGACGAAAATTCAATAGTCGACAGATTTGTTGACGCAGAGCAAAAGAATTGTGTCAGAGTTAGGGTCAACATTTTTTAACGTCGTTTAAAATGGGACTCTTAGAAGAGGATATTGTAACCCATGGTTTTATTGCAATTTTTTTCTCCGTATCGATATTGAAAAGAGATACAGAATTCTAATTGAAAAGTGAAGTGACCTTTGCGTGTTCGACAATGTAAGTATATAAGTAATGTACACTACAAGGCTTGCGTAGCATACCGTAGAAGTTATCCTGCACATATGTATATTCAACGCACGATTCACGCAGACGCTTCAATCCACACACTTTGCACTATCTAGATCCCATACGTCGTGCAGTCTACCTTGCTTTTATTTATATGCAATTTGCTTTCAACATACGAGCCGTCTGAGCTATTTGCCTGAGCCATACGTTTAAGACGTCTGAGCTGTCTGTTTGACTTGTCTGAGACGTCCGAGTTGTCTCATTTGTTTGTTTGACCTATCTGAGCAGTTTGTCCAAGTTGTCTGACCTGTTTGGTCCTCCGCGTATGTGTAGTAGGCGTAGTCCTGCTCATGTGCCGCAAACTCTCACAGTCACACGCTGGCCGATCTTCGCGAAACGACCGCCAACACCGTCTTTTTCCGTCCTCCGCTTCTCACCAGCGACGCTTTGCCACGGGTTCTGATTAAACCACATTTTCGCTCCCGGAATGGAGCATTCTTTCTAAGTACGACCCGCCTTTTTTCCATCTTCAAACGAGAAGCAGTCGGATTTTTCGGATGGCAGAAAAAATATAAGTGGGTCGAAAAGACTTGATGACGCAATTAAGAGTGCTTATCCCGAAACAATAAAAGGTGCGATATACACGGGTCTCAGACGTGCGTCGTAATAAACAGACCTCTCCTCTCTCTCTCGATCTATGAAACAGCGCGCACGAACGGAATCGGTCTCGGGCCATCCAAACGGGTCATACTCGAATATGAGCGCGAGATTTCCTTTCCCCCGCGACTATCGTACTCATCCGTTCTTTCGCTCCATCCCATCGCCGATGCCATGGCTAGCGGGCGGCTTATATATCACGCATACTTTTTTATGCTCCCGGTGTATAGTTTATAGGCGACATTTTCCTTTATAACTTTGCCCGTAAACTCTTTATGGGGCACTATTGACGCGCCGCATAAAACTCCGCGTTAGTCCATTCTATTCTTTTAGGTTTGTCCCATTCTCAGTCAACGATCCTATTAACCTCGCACTGTTGCTTCTTCAAATCCCCTTCTAATACGGGTCGGTGCGTTTATGCGGATCGTTGCAGCGATTAAGCCTTGAACTTCGCACGATATTACGCGAGCGTAGCGCGGACCCCGCCGACGGCAACGGCTTTAGACGGAAACGCCTACAGAAGGTATTCGCTCGGAAAACAGGGCCGTCTTCGTTCCCCCCTCCTCCTCCTCCTCCTCACATCTTTCACTCCCCTTTTTTTTATTTCGTACCTCGTCTCGAACTCTCACGTAACGACGTCGCTGGACGCGAGTTATCAAGCTCAGACAAGAAGTGTAAAAAATATTATTGTCGCCTCGTACTCAGGATGATATTGGATGACACGGACCGACGACGCTGAATATTCGTCTCGAGAAATGTGTCGGCTGATGGCGCCTCGCCGAGCGAACCACCAATCGTATTCGAGGGATGACTCGGTGGGAGCAAAAAATTAATGTGTATCAACGTACCGACGGAGGCATTTTCGCGGGCGACGTTTTGGGAAAATTGTGCGGTTATATGAGAACGCTCTCTTCGAGGGGAAGACCTGCCAGACGTTCAAAGGAAAACGTATTTCCGATTTAGCCGATCAGCTAGAGCGGCAAATTGCGAGAAATGGCCGGCGAAGTGCCCAACCAAGTATTTTCGCTCGGTCATTCGGGCTTGCCGTTCGAACGACGAACTACATACAGTCTCTCTCTCGGTTTCTTACCCTCTTTCGAACCGCAACGTAGTTATTTAAGACGAACACGGTACTTCACGGCCGTCCTATATTTTCGACCTAACGAAGCCCGATGCTGCGGGGAGTCCGCGAGTTTACTGGAGCAACTGTATCGAAGATCGTGATCCAAGGATATGTACCTCGTGGCCCCCGTGTGTTTCTCATCCGCGAGGAGCACGGTTGTAGCTGATCTCTGTATCTCGCTGCTCTCTTTCTACCCATTTCGCTTGTGCCGCTTCACTCTCCCGATCTCGCTTCTTTTTGCGTCAACGATTTCTCTTCTGCTGCGTGTGTAGTTACTGTAAAGATGGTAACAGTAGTAACTGATCATTGTTAGTGACCACGAGAACTGCCAAGGTCGGCCAGGGATAGACAAGACGTTGAAGGAGATGATATGTGAATAAGATCCGCTTTCTTGTGTTTCATACGAGTTGTCTAAATTGCAGAAAGACGCGCAGTGGTGTTTCGTTCGAGAAAAAAACGTAGTTAGGGTTAGTTTCTTTCGTAAGACAGTCTTGCAGGGCGGACAACGTGTTAACATGTTTATATAGGAAACAGTGTGTGTTACAGGGGCACGTGTATTAAGCGCTGCATGTAACGTATACAGGAGTGTAGTTTATAATCTATGTAACTTCGTGCCGGAAAGTTTAGAGTTGAAGTAAATCCGAGCGTACAGCCCGTCCCGGTTCATGTTTCGCAAATGATCGAAGGAGAGCGTGGAATATTTACACTAACTTGGAAGGACATAGTTGCCTCCGAGCATCTGAAGGGAGAAATTCCGCGAGGAGTAACTGAAAACGAGAATGTAACGACGCTCGCGATAATTATGATAAAACGAACAGAGCGTGGCACCCGCTCGGAAGGGAGCCACGATGTAAAAACGTTTCCAGTAGAGTAGAATGTAAATTATTATCACAAATCTCAAAGTGCATCAAATGTGAAGAAATTAGCTGGTACACCTTAACGCATAAAACATTACAGTACCGATATAAGTAGAAACAATTCAAATATTAAAGTGGCTAAATGGAAAATATTTCATTGCATACGTTGATTTGCTTTTATTAGAATGGAACGCGCACAACGCTGGAATTTCTGTTAAATAAAGTTTTACGCATCGTTTTGTAATTCGTTCGTCTTTCTAAGTAACCACAATTTTCTAAAAACTGTTAAATAGGTACGTTACGGAAGCATAACTTTTTATGCACGAGTCGCTCGAGCGGTTGTAGATTGCACCCGTGGTTATTATTACATCATAAAAAACCTGCTTTCGAGGTAAAAGGAAAAGGATTTACGTCTTGCAGTAACACTCATACACTCGTACACTTCATTTAATTCGTACATAGGAGTATGCGCATTGAGATGTGTTGTGATCGACTCTATGGATAATTGCGACATGCTCCTGCACTTTTTCACTTGGCGGGACAGTAAAGCGTCACAGTCCTGATGCATTGTTCACAGGACGGACTCGAGCGATCAAATCTAGCCGGTTCTTCTCTCTCCTCTTGTGGGCGAAAGAGAAGCGGGGAGAGAATAACGTCGGTCGCGGTCGGACGATAATTATTACTCGAAGCGACGATTTGTGTCGTGGTCAGGGCCGTATACTGTAGATTGATGCCACGAGCTGCCCGACAAATGGCTACAATTCGTCCCTTGAAAACCGTAATACGCGTTCACCTCGGTTGTCCAGTCTCGTGAGGGTATTATATGCTCGTTCCCTCTCGCTTTCTACGTCCATGCATTTTGCCGCATGTATATTTATAGATATCATGAAGCTACGTACCGCTCAATTATAGAGTAACAGTAACAGTTACTTTACGCGCAGTCTTACGCGCTGTCACAACTTACACTCACGCACTTTAATTCAAACTCCTACAATTGCTACCAATGTGCAGGTCACCACGCAAAAGGTTTCCTCGACACAAAGATTCTGCGTTACACCGTACACCGTATACAAAATCCGCGGGAAATATTATAACGCACAATCCGCGCACATTCGTTTCAATCAGCGTACAAAAAAATCTCGACTGCACAGTGCAGGCAAGATCATCTGAGGCACAATATTGAGCATGTGCTTACGGCTGTAATAATGGTAAAGCGTACACACTCGCACGTAATGTACGCAACAGCTCGGCCGTACCGCGCGTACGTATACGACGATATATAGGTGTAACACGATGCCCGGACTCACGCACACGTTTGCGCCAGCATACGCCCCTATGTATGACGGGCACGTACGCGCGTAACTGTGACAAAGAGTCCGGCATGTTGGAGGCCGGCTCGCGCGCGCACGCATGCATGCGTCGACTGAATGTGACTTCTGGGTGGTAGATCGTAATTACCATAAGTCGTGAAATATGACTTCATGATGACGCGGCCCGTACGACAAATGGAACGGCAGGGCAGCGCCGGCCTGCGCCCGGTAATGTCGCTCGACATCGGGCCACTTCGTTTTTGTTGCGCGCCGCCTTTGTTGCTCGTACCAGCTCACAGGAGAGATTATCTTCAGCGGGCGCGCAGATCGTTTGAATCGGCCGCGATGCATGGACGAGCGGCCGATCCGGGGGCTGAGGATGTTCTGCTTTGAGACGAGATGAGCGATAATGCCAGATACCCGATTACTTTTCCCGTCCCACGTACCTATGAATGGCCGCGAACCATGACAAACGTCGCGCTCTAATTGTCGTACGCGGTCAATTAATCATCGATGAGTCACGATGTTTGCCGGCGTGTGAAGTTCGTAAAGGTAACGATGAGTTTCTGGGATTTTCGTTCGCGTTTTATCACCACGATCGAACTTAACGCGGAAACGAGGATGCTAAGGTGGGTGGGACTCTTGATACGGTCGTACGTCTGATATGTTTGGCTTTGACTACTTGAACGATTCTGCCGCTCCCGCGAAGTCACGCCGACCCGACGTTCGATTTGTCCGCTCCGCGAAATACATATCTGCGCGAGCAGCGGACATAGCAGCCTCCTCCCGTTGGAACGGCCTTATCATGCAAATCTGTGTTCCCCTTCTGCACCGGCAGACGAATTTTTACCGCTCTTCCGCAGTTCGGCCGCGAACTTCGGCAATTTGTCGAAATTGCGTTAATATGGATAAGGCTGAGTTTGACTTTTCTCGCGTCGCGTGATGGATGACGAGCTCTTACAAGGCGACCTCGTTCGGCTCTCGCCGCTCCGGATTAAAATTTACCGTTAACGTTCGCGCATACCCAACGACGCTGCTGGACATTTCAATTTTCCACGCGAATTTCCCTTTTACCCGAGCATAGCCCGTCAGACGTCGAGGTCTCGAGCGTTCAACTCGCAGAAACTGTCGCGCGTATGCATATTGCGCGATTCGTTTGTGACGTTAAACGACCAGTTATAAATACGTTCGTGTCATTGACTTTAGTCATACCTGTCGCTCCTTCGTTGCCCCCCGTGAACCGACCCCGTTGGTCACGCTGAATTATCCGTGACAAGACTAACTCGCGTACGTTAAGCAGGAATAGCATGACGACGATGGCAGGCACCGATACAGTGACGAGGCGTGCAGGCAAGTCGATGAAAAAGCGTAATCGTTGTTTGTACGACGCGTAAGGGGTTTGCACGCAACTACGTCCGCACAAGAAACGGCACACAGAGTGTATTCGCGTTGCCCGGCAATGTGTAAAATGCGACCATTACTTCATTACTGCACTTGTCCTAAGTTCGGTCGCTTCGTGTACACGGATGATTGAGTGATCGATTGGACGCTAAAAATATCCGAGGGAGTGCATACTGTGTTTTTTGTCATCGGAAAGAGAAACTGAAAGTTGCAACGCGCTCGTAATTGCAGACGGTCGTCGAAGAGTATAAACGTGCGGACGACTGCGACGTGCGCCCACTCGTCAAATTGTTGGGACGAAAAAAACGCTTTTGAAAAATAATACTTTGCGAGCCGGGGAAAGAGTGCAAATTGTCCTGCGCAAACAAATGTATCCGGGTGTTTTGCAAAATAAAGAGAATAATGTTAGCTGTGCACATTGGTTCGTTTGCACATCGCATTGAAGGCGAACGACTCTTAGGGGCAGGGAAAACTACGAATCGCTCTGTGCGAACGATTGCACTTGTGCGTGGGAGAGAAAAAAAGAGTAAATCTTATTGTCGCGCGAATATCCGAAAGTCCGCGTCTCGAAAATGCAGGTTCCATTTGCATTCGCGCGTTTCCGATTTTATTACGCGTTGTAAGAGTCTCGTTCCGCAGCAACACGCCTCTCCGCCCTGTTTTCGCTCTTTTCGTCCTGACGCAATAATTGCAATGAAGCCGACGATCTCGTCGACGGAACAATGATTTCCTCGGACCGAACGAATAAATTTCTGCGTACAAGATAATATAGCGGACAAGGTCCTTTTTGCCAATTAGTTTGCCAAACGAATTGAATGTCAACAGTTGCAAATATTTGTACGTGCGTCGTGTATGAACAACAGTTGCAGTCTGCGGATTTAAACTCTGGTTCCTACGTCTCCACATATACATATTTCAAATTCGTGTTTGAATCGGGTTTCATTTTCGAAAATATCTATGTTGCACGTTGCATACATACGGTTCTCTTTCGATGCTATTCCCTTTCACGGAAGATCCTTTGTACGCAAAAAATGTACACACTCTGTCACATTCAATCTATTACACATATTCCCGCGTAAATCAATGCGCATCCGTACGATTACTAGTTTCTTCGAGCAGCGCAAATCTACGTAATCTTTTAACAATTGTCAGCATAAAAAAAAGTCCCGGGGCAAGAAAAGGTTGACGGATAGGGTAAGACTGGGCGAATCGTTTTCGGAATAGCGGCGGGTAATCGCCGAAAGAAGCAGGCATATCTCTGCACGCGACGCGAGGCAAGAAAAACCCTTTATCTCAGTTAAATCCTCCGAACGAGGTCGTTTATCTTCCTCTCCCCGCGTCCATCGTCGGTTCACAATTAGATGCATTATCCGGGCTCGCACGTTTCTCTTTCCCATCGCTTATCACCGACCAATGGCGTCAACCTGCACCGCCGACGACAAGAACAATTTCCCGACATCCAGATTTTCCCGCTCCCACTCGACACTCCTACTCTACCCTACTCGAGCGTGGGTCGTTGCGCGACAGCGAGTAATTCCGACCTCGCGAATCATTTTTAACGCTTTCAACCGCATCGCAACAGTCGTGCTTCGCAGTACATGCGTGGCGGGTATTCTTGGTAAGCGCGTAACAACGGCAAACGTGCGGTAACAACGACGTGAATATTGTTGCAAATTTTTCCCACCACTTCGCGCAACGCGGACGATTTGGCATCCGGCAGGGCGTAACTTTTCGGCGCCGCGGGTTAAATTACGCGAGCAATCTTGCCCGTCGTCGGCCGGCTCGTGTTTCAGACGCGCGACGAGACGGGCGCTTCGAAGCGACAAGTTGAGAAATTGAAAATTTAACGACCAGAATAATTAGTTCTTTATGCGGCGCCGCCCGTTCTCGGAAACCAACAAGACATGCACGAGAACTCTTTTCAGCGCGAGAGCGCGCGAAGGGAAGAGAAAGCGAGCGAGAAAGAGAGAGAGAGAGAAGAGGAAGGAGCGAAGGACGGTAGACGTTCGTCATTCGTACGGCGAAAAGTCGCGTTAATCATCGTTAAGATGTTGGAAAATGGAAAGTGGCGCGGTTATCAAGAGCCCTGCCCCGCCGCCTCCCTTATTACTAGCTTCCTCTCAGTTCACGATTCTCCGGGCGAAAAGTCCTCTCCCCTTTCTTCTCTCCCGAGAGAGCCCTCAACGGGAGAGCGGGCGGCAGTAACATTTTCCAGATGTTCTTCGTTACCTACCCGTGCCTCCCGTTCGTCTGTACTCAGCTGCTTGTTCGTTTGCGTGCGTGCGCATACTGGGACGCCCGGCCGATTACCATCGGTCAGGGTGAAACTTGAAAGCTCCCACTCTGAGGCAAAATGGCCGTTCTAGGAGAGCCGTGCGAGAGGGCTCCCGTCTCCTTTTAATACGTTTGCCCCGGCCACACTGAATTGCTCCATTTATGATGGCCGCATTAGCGTACACCGCCCTTTAAAGAGCCGGACGACAAAACTTCGCTTTGACGCTGCCACACGAGCGCATTAAATACAGTTTTGGGCGCAGGCTAAATAGGTATGGATAAAGATCGCGCGCCGTCGTTGTGCACGTGCCTCGCCGGTAGAGACACTCGCTCACTCCACCTTCCGCGCTTAATGATCGTTTTTCCGCATATTCTTTCAGCGTTCGCTCTTTCGATCGTAAGCGCCGCGCGCAACCAGACGATAGAGCGCCGCTTCTCTGCGCTCTCTCGCGTATTTTCGGCGGTTCGCTCGAGCACTACTCAAGATATTGCGCGTTTATGCCGCGCGCATTTCGACGGAAGCTCCTCACCGCGCTTTACTTATCCGTGAGAGGGCAACAAGGGAAAAACAGCGAGCATCGCCCGACCTCCGCGGGGTTGAACATTTTTATCCGCCCCCCCTCTCTACTCCCCGCGTGCGTTGCGCGCCACGCTCGATGTAGTCCGCTCTGTAGCTGTTTTCACCGCGAAACTTTTGTTCGAGCGGATTAAGCGCGAGCTTTTTGTTCGATCGCCCTTCTTTCTCTCCGTCCCGCTCCTCTCTCGATCCCCACCAATCCCTCACTCGACCCGTCTGTCTTTGCCTCTGTATCTGTATCTATCCGTCTCCTCCCCCTTCTTTTCCTCGCTGCCTTCTTTTTACCCTCTTCAAAGAGAAAACGGTTTCTCGCTACATTACGCACTCCCCTGTGAATTCGAGGAGGGGCCCGAAGAGACCGCGGGACGGAATATGCAAATATTTTATATACTTCCTCTGCACTTTAATGCCGTCGAACTTTGCCCCGCAACTTTCGCGGAATCGCAATCTCTCGTTCCGCCCATTTTTCCCCGCTTGCGCCTCTATACCCGTTTTCCTTTCCTCTTGCCTTCCTCGCTCTCCTGTCTTGCGGGGAACCGCACCTCCCGGAACGCGTTTAAGCTCGTCAACGAAAATGGGTGGCCTTTTCGGGTGAAATATACTGAGATAGAAATGTACGCCCGCAGTTCATGAGTCCTGCCCGCAATTTCGAAATTCCACATTAGAGGCAAACATCGGTCCTTACTTACATTTTGTACGGAAATTTAAATCTTAGCCAGCAGGAGTATTAAACTTGTCTTCAAATGGTAAACATAATTTAACTGCTCGTTCACCGTAAAAAATAGAAGGCCCGTAACAAGCGATGTTCACTTGCCGCATTATCACATCACGCGTAGATGAAAATTTCTACACTCAAACACAATGCCCCGCCACCCGTCAATAAAGTGTGAATTGGGCAAGTACCCAAGTCAAACTGTGCAACATGCATAACCCGTCCGCAGTCAATCGCCGGTTAAGGATTCAACATGTACCATGCAGTCGACGATACCGAAAGTAAAATCAAAAGCATACGTCACGGGTCGTCGGTTTTCCACGCGTCATTTGATGCAACACGCACTCTCAACAGACTGATAGGACTCTCATAGGCCCTCACGAACGAGCGAGCCAGCGAACGAACAGACAAACAGATAGACAGACATTGGACCCTCGCGAAGGACATCGCAGATTCTCGACTCGTGTTCGCCGTAATGGTGGACTCGGGATGGATGTAACCGTCAGTTAGGCAGATAGAAAAATGGAATTGGCGCGCGCTCGTCGATGCGGCAGACGGCACGGCGTGTCGTGGCGCGTGCGCAGTGCACATCCCAGTTAATCCTGTTATATACTGACGCACATACACAAACGGTACTACACAGGGCTGTCCGCGAATGACACATACGCGCGCGCGCGGCAAACACATCCGGCATGAATGCGCGTCGTATCAGTTTCTCGCATGAGAGGATTTTAAAGAGACCCCAGACCGATGAATGCAATCTACCGCCATTCACAGCGTGAGGACGCGCGGCAGCATTTAGGCTTATTCGCGTGTTTCCGACCGCGATGATATCGGAACAAAATAAGCAGATTCCCCGTCGCTCGCACCCGTCGCATCAGAACGAACACGAATGTATATAGGTATAGGTATATGGTGTCTGTCTATTGTCGCGGTAAGGTTGATCTGCAGTGAATTAATTGTCAATAACCATTCCGCGGCATTCGTCCGACAGGCGAAATTTTACTAACAAATTGCGGGGAACGCTGCTCTCTGGGAACCGTTGTGCCGAAGTTTTCGTTTGCACGGGATTTATCGGATGGACTGTTCAAAACGAGGTTTGCTCGCTGGTGAAGCTTATTTTTGCGTACGTACGTGTGTCTGTGGATGTGTTGTCGTGATATTGAAATATCTACACCAAATTCTAATTTGTTGTTCTCTCATTCTGTAAGGGAGAATTACGTACGCTGGATTGTCCACTAACAATTAATATTGATCACTCCGATTTTGTAAACATAAGTCCATGGAACTCTCGAAGACACAATGTTCCACGATTTTTTGCGTATAATTGACTTAATCGAGCAGATTGCAGAAAAGTCGCGAATGTCCGTGGTTTCGCGGAAAAAATCATGTGCAGAAAGCGTCCGTGCCGATGGCCGGTGGGCGAAAGAGATAGAAATAAGGATCCACCGACTTGCCCGGAGGCAGACTTATGCAGAGTAGAATTGGAGCCGATCGGCAAATTCCACCGTTCGATGACCAGAGAGAACGAGCATAAAACGTCCCGTAATACGCGCTTTCATATCGGCGCCGCCGACGTGACCGGAATTCCCATTGATCCCGGAAATACATATTCCTCCCGCAATGTTCCTCTTCCGTCACCCGATATCCTCGCGCACCTCTTCGTCGTCCGTCGACGTCGTCGTCGCCGTCCGGCAAAATATAAAGTGAAAATGAGGAACGGCGCACTTCGGATCAACTTTCCCGTTAGATCGAGATCAACAAGTTTCAATGAGACGCTTCACGACTCGTTGCCGTAAGACGAATATTACTTTTTCGCATGGTTACGTTTTAATCAAACTTGCGCCGGCTCGCCGCCCTTCCTCCACTTCACCCGCAGCTACGTATTTTTCGTAGCCCCCCGACGAAGCTGCCTCTTTCTAGTCACCCACGTCCATTCCTTCGTTTCGCATTTCGAACGTTGAATATTAATCGTCGTCCTGCGCCGCGACTCTAGGCCGCGAGCAATATAAAGCTACCCGTCCCCAACCCCTCTGGCAACATTTTCGTCCTACGCCGCCATTGTCCGCGGCATTATATTTAAATTCGCGTACGTGTAGGACGCTGACGACGATGTGACGGGCATACTAATTATCCTCTATTTTTACGCTTCCACAATCTCTCCCGGGACCGACCGAACGACCTCGGGACTCACGCACAGTTTGCACTACTCGTCTGTTGCCGCTCGGACGTCGTCGTCGTCGTCGTCGTCGGTATTACTGCCAACGAGTGTGTTCCCACCGCGCCGGCTCTCCCGTCATCTGTCTCCTGATCTTCTTTTACGGTTTTTCATCGCGGTTTTCTGCGAGCGTTGCATAAACTGCTTCCACCGGTGACGCCGTTTATTTCGTCCATTCCCAAGAATGCCGCGGAAAGTTGACGTGCCCGGCATTCTGGAGTGTGTTTTGCAAATTTTGTAATGAATTTTCAGCTGACTTTAGTAATTGAAAGTTTGCTCGAAAGATGCTGATGTTCGTCGAGGTCAGATCTACTGAGTTCGATGTGATCGTCATTGCCGGTCTGACCGTTAGCATGTATGACTACTATGTTGATATCGGAAATTCATAAAAACATTGCAACGTGCACAGTGCCAGTTTCTACCCGTGCAACACATATTCCATACTGCAGTCCCGTGTCACGTGTTCCGGATTTGTATGAACGGTAGCATTGCAAGCTGTGTCTCACTTATTCCGCCAACCGGCTGCGCATGTATGCGCGTGTGCGCGCGAGCGCAAAATTGTTTTTCGCGAGCGGACGGCAAAAGTAAGTTACCGTCCGGAACGCGACAAGAGGTAATCGAAAAAAGTTATTTCCAATAAGGAAGATGGTCCTCGGACGTTCTCGAATTCTCAAGTTCTCGCCGGAAAGGAAGTTGCGACGGAACTTCCCTTCCGCACGCACGGGCAAATTGAATTCCGCGCAACTTTCCGGGTCATTCTGGACCATCCAACACCGGGGCGTTAACTTGTCAAAGGTATCCCGTGATCTGTGTAATGAATGTGCTCGATCGCCCGACTTAACCATTTTTCGCGCTTTTGCCGTCCTGCTCGACATCGCAAAACTTACGGAAAATGAATTATCGATCCGCTTACGCTCTCAGCGAATTGTAAGATTTATTGAGCTTTTAATCGCGAATCATCGGACATCGGATACGTATGATTGTTAAAAATAATATGTACACATGAAAAAATGTTTTACCATATCAATATATCTCCACGTTAAAAACATACTTTCGAAGGAAACGTGTTTTATTTAAATGAAAGTTCTTAGAAGCAAGCGTTGAGCGTACCTTCACGTTTAATTCGACTTATGTCGATTAATTCGATATACTACGCGTATCCACCGCACATAGGTACATCCGGCCACATCGTACGACATACCTACACCGTGTACCGTCCTACTCACAATCAGCCGGAGCGATTCGATTTCAATCTCCGCAGTGGACAGAGACTATGCATTATTTATTCGAAACGTACAAGTGCGTCGTAATAACGCACGTATTGGGTGAGCACGATCCCGGATGATAGTGTCGCTTCAATGGCAATAAACACCGGGTGCGATTATTTTAGCTGTCCGCCGGCCTGGAAAATGATATCGACGAGAGACCGTCGTCGTCGTGGAGTTTAATAATCGCAGGGCTGTGTCGTTCGGATCGCGCCGGCATTAAACTTTCCAACCGTGCTGCGCCCCTTCCCTCTATTTCGCCTCGCGGTCGTCGGTAATAATTCGTAGCCTCGTCGATCATACATTGTGTGCCCTTTCTATTCTACGATCGTGATTTGATCTCGACCCGCCAGGCATTACCGAGGAACGAATCACTACTGTGGACTAGACGGTTGCAGACGGTCCGTGCTTCGCACTACATACGGACACATGCACATATACAGGTACACGTGGTATAATACGTCGGGTGCGATAACACGAGTTCGCGCACGATGTACGTACGACACGTAAATACAGTGGGATTGAGAGTATATCCGCGGCGGGCGTACGAGAAGCACAATGCCAGACTCGTACGATGTCAGTTTTACTACTCCCACGACTTTTAATTATGTACGGTTGAAGGTGGAAAATGTGCCTAGGGGTCGCGATGTGCGGCGATTCTAATTAATTTTCTGCTTCGCCGATTTACATGCACCGAAACTGACAGTTATAGATAAAAGTTATATTCAATATGGACGCATTAAGTACAGAATGTTTTATGAAAGAACTATCGTTTCATATTATATCACTCAGTAGTACATCTAGAACGCCGGTTTGTTTAATGAATAATCGCGCATAACCGATACGATATCGTACGATACTTCATCGTACGATAGTATTAAATTGGCTATTCCAGATGATGTTCCGTGCATGAATCCTTTTACCGACACATCTTTATAATGTCGACGGATACTGCGAAGCAAGTTCCACGAAGAAGCGAATCGTTATTCGCGCGAGTTTATGCGTAGTGCGGCAGGTATGAAACGTTCTGCAACCGCTAAATTCACCCGCTCGGCGTGTATTGATCCCGGTCGTCAAGCAATCGTGTCTATCGCTACTCGATCGCGTGAATCGCAGCATTAAACTTTCTGTATTCCCTCGCGATTAGCGGGATTAGGTATCACCTACGATCACACATTGTGTGCCATCCTATTCGCGAGTAATTTGATTTCAATCTGCCCGGCATTACCGACGAACAAGGCTCTCTTCCGAGAGCTTAAGATCGAGTGTACAGGATGAACCGAAAGTGGCGAGCCACAATAGGCAAGCTGTACTTTCGTAATGGCCGTTGCAGTGAGTATAAAATAGTCCGATGAAAATTCTGCACATGAAGAGAAAATACTTTGTCCTGCTAATGAACATTCTTCGTACATTTTATTTAATAAGCAAGAATATCAGTGGAAATGATTTTCGCCAGCCGCAACGGCTGGTCGTTGACATAAATCAATACAGTAACCGTTTCTACATTGAAATTTTTGTAATTTTCTAACTCAACCGCATCGTTAACAGTCGGATTTGAAGTGACGGCTTCGTGCAGTTCCTGCAGCGACCTGTATATACACATAGACGGTCCAGCGACCTTCACGGGCGTACGTATATTGATATTTCATAATAACCTGGCTCCGCGCTAGGTTGGAGGTTGGGTCTTCGACCTATACCCGATCCGAAAGGGTTGGAAACCGGCAAGATGAAACCGCCGAGTATCTTCGTGGCGCGGTTTAATCGCGATAATGACAAAAGCCGTGAGGGAGCTGTAAAATTTCAATTAACCCGCACACGTACCGCATTACTAGACGGGCCCGGAATTAACCTTGACTGCTGCCGGAGTCGATTGGATCCAGCGAGCCCCCGTATGGGCTGTAGCTGTTGGCTACTGTCTCTTATTTCCCAGCCTTACCCGACGGTAAGAGCAAGAGTAAAGAGTCTTATCCAACCGATTTTTCCCCATACCCTATCCGACTAAGAGGTTACGTAACGCTGATGAAAGCGGCGGAAGATTACAGGGAGGGCCCGCCTGGCCTCTTATCGATTTTTTCGATTTAGATCGGCCATTAGTATTTTATGTGCCGGCCGACTCCTTTATCGTGGCCCGTTACGCGAGATCGCCGATCGATCCTCTTTCTTCGCGATGATTATTCTCACAATCGACGATGGCGCGATGCCATTGACGCTTCCTTTTTGTCCCTCATCGTCCTGCTGATCGTTGACGTTCCGAGGATGTTCGTGCTCGTTAATGACACTCCACTCTTCAGGTAATAAAGGCGAGTATAATTGCTCGACCGCTCGTCTGCAGGCGCTCCTAAGACGGTCTTAAGACGGAACGTATCCGCTTGATTAGAATCATCCGGCAGGTATCCGTGCTTCCATTGATTCTTGTATCTGCGGATCCGTGGGCCGCAGTGGCGGAGTCCGCGTGCTCGTGGATGCTTCCGTAAGTAGACTCATCGATTGGAAGCATGTGGGAAATGTACAGCCGCGTACATTTTAGCGTCGGAGAAAGCCGGCAGACCTGTACGTACCTGTCAGGTTTGTAAATTTCTACGAGCATACTTTCCTCATCCATTACTTCTGCAGCACTCCAAAAGAATGAGTCCATCGCATAGACAGACTTATATCGAAGTAAGCAAATAACTTATCGCAGCACGATGAGATTGCGCTTTCAGCAGACCTTACGCTAAAAGGTTCAACGGCGAGTGGCTTTCAACGTCGGCGCCTTAAAAACGCGCCCCATTCAACTCTTTGTATCAATCCGGGTCGCCGTCATTGCGTTCGCGTTCGCGTTCGCGTTCGATTTCAGTCGTCCAAGCCGACTGCGCAAAATAATCTCTCAGCCTTAACCCGAAACAACTTCGTCGAACAGTGTGTTTGCCAACCGACGAGGAGGAGGATGACGCGCGGTAGGCGTATAAGACCTCGGCCAGGTCAAAAATGCGACAGCGATCTTAACCTTGGGAGAGTCGCTTACGCCGAACGACAACGCGACCTTGACGCCGGCAGCTTCTACCGGCGCGAGGGATCGTCGAGTCACCGTCGGTGACGCTATCGCTGGATCTTTTTCGCGCGATACACCGCACAACACCTGCCTCTAAATCGATTAATTCGCCCCCGGTTGCAAAAATATAATATCTGTGACAACAACTCGAGCGCGCGCGCGCGAACGCTTTTGTACGGCCTCAGTCATTCTCACATATTCCGCCGTACAGTTCCATCGTACGTAATGATTTATCTGCATATTAAATTCCTCCCTTATTATTCGTCATCACGCTACATTTATCCTGTCCATCATTGCTATAATTCTCACTCAATTGTATTATGCATTATTACCATCGTACTAATGTGACTGGATTATTATCTCTCTCCGTCTGCGTACTGTACGCCATTTACGTTTATTGCCGGACAAATCGTAAAGCAGCAGAATTTTATTATTCGATCAAAGTCATCGTTACAGCGGCGCAGTAGAATCGGAAAAATATCGGCGGAGACGGGAGGGTGCGCACATCCCACGGGCACAAATCCCGGCGAGTTACGAGAATCGCGTGACGTAGCGAGGCAGAGTTCGATTCATCCCGGCTCTAAAACGTGTTAACGTCAGCTAGCACCTGCGCTATCCGGTGAGGGCTCGGGGTCAGCGGGGGCACAATGCAAATATGAATATATTAAAATCCGTGAACGAGGTGCGCGGGGCGCCTTAAAAAGAACATAGGCGAACTTTTACTCGGCACGAAATGGCAGGGGTCGAGGGTGGCACAAGGAGGAGGGACATTGAATGCGACGATCGAACATTACGAGCGTGCATGAAGCATCGTTCACGGCGATGTTCCTTCGAGCGAGAAGCACGTCGAGGAGGCCGAGGGCGCGCGCGCGCGCACTTGCACTTGCACTTGCACTTTTTACGGTCGACGCGAGTCTCGTATTTGCAAAAGTTCGCCCCTCTCCCGCGAAGGAGTAAAACGATCATCCTCGGGAATCGTAGACTGCCTCTCCCGCGGCTCGCCGGTCATTTTCAACGAGCAACGTACACCGCTTTAGTCTATAGTCTATGGCAGTGTGGTCCAAGATCCGCACCTAGGTGCGATTTCGAGTCCCCACCCGACTACCCGTTGTTATGGTGACGGACGACGCTGAGTGCGTCACATGATCGCTTGCGCTGAGCCGGTAGGGTATATGGGGTGGCGGGGAGAGGGGTCGGTGTTGCGTCCAGCTAGTGGAGGTGGAAGCAGCCGCGTGAGGGGCCCCACCGTGACCACACTGGTCTATGGCATAATGAATTCCGGAGCGGACAATTTTTTGTGCCCGAGCAAGCCACGTTTATACGTACGCGATTGCACGCAGGTGGATGGTGGATGCTCTGTGTTGGGCGTGATTACTTACTCGGCGATGCGTTTATTGCCTTCTGATAACTGCATCGTTACGGAGTTTCCTGGAAACCGAGTAGTTCTCCGCTTCTCGCACCCCCTCCCTTCTTAACGTGTAATGTTCGATGATTAGGAATGCGAATGGTTCTTAGGGTAGGGTACGCGTAACGTATTTTGACGGCAACTAACCGAATTATCTTGAGCGAGTCGTCCTTCGCGATATCGTTTTAGTAAATTCTGTTTCGAATTATCTCGATACTGCCCCTCTGGCTTATTTCCCTGCCATTGCATACCTTTAAATGTCAATGGCGCTTGGGTTTAGTGCTGTTCAATAATGTCGTGCGCGCGGCGATTAAAAATACGCACGTCAAACAAAATACTTCTTTGCCGTTTTTCAGTTAGTTTTATGTTGAAAAAATGACAGTCGAATATAATTGAACGAGGATCGTTAGAGAAGATCTCTGTTCGTGGAGGTTGAGAATCCAGCGTGCGTATTTCACGGTTCGTACAAGTCTTGTACTTACAAAACCGTCCTTTCCGTTCCGCAAACTTCGTGGCCCAGTGTGCTGTCCATAAAGAGAAGGTGCGCGAACTATGAGCCTTCTCCCGTAGATCGCTAATTATTTGGACGACGAGAGACTTAACACGACCACCCTCGCATCGTGCCGCACGCCAAATTCCTACCGGCAGCATTCTGAAACGAAGCCATCCCTCGCACAGTTTAAAATGTCACTTAACGCTTGTCACTTTTTCGTAATGTTTCCGGCATCGCATCGCGAAATTTGCAATGGCATTAAGTGAATTCCCCGATTATATATTTTCCTTGCCGCGACAATGCGCGGACAGTATAACGTAGGACTGCAATTTTTCGAGGTTTTGTGCAGAGCGGAGCCGCAACGACTCGTAAAGAGCTTTGTTTCCTGTCTTACTTGTCCCTCGTACACGTGCAGACATGTTTGCCTTAAACCGCACATAAAGGGCTTAACGTCATCTCGTCGTCAGTAACAAAATGCGCGGTGCACATGCTTTGTGTGCACACGTACGCGCTCATGAAAAGATCCAAACAAATCTAATGAAACAAAGTATTTCGAGCCAAGACAAAGGCCCGATGATGCATTCTGTCGATCGTTCACAGGGAAATCCGTTATTTCGAAACAGATCCCAATATATTGGCAACTTGTTACGATACTTACCTTAATAATTAGTACCTTAGCAACAACTTTGATTCGAATCGGACATGCCTTTTTAACCTATTTCGCAATCAAAACGCTGTTCGTCTTTCTTGATACCTAACGTCGAACGAATAGCGATGCCTAGTAGATTGTCTCAAAAAGAAGTAAGCATTATGTTTGAACAATTAATATCCGTCTTGCCCATTGGGGCGCGCTGGACAGCTCTTCTTCACCCTTTGTCCCTGTTCCCTGTTGCTGGCACGAAGAACAAGAGAGCGGGCCGCATTAAAACAATTTGCTGCCATAAAGAAGGAAGATCACGCCCGAATGGCCTGGCCAGCCGGCGGCACCGACAGGCGTGCGGTTTTTCTTCTCTCCCTTTTCTGCGTCCCCGACCGCAGCACATTAGAAACCCACTGACAGCTTCTCGCGTTTTTCCTTTTCTCCCCATCCGCTATTATACGCGTGATGTTTGTCTAACATCGTCGTAATCTTGTTACGGGCACCTGTCATGATTCTTTAAGTCGTCCTCGCGGCGGCAACGGAGCTTTAAATAGTGTCCGTTGCACGCGATATGGCAATTACGAGAGAACTTGTGTGCTGAGTTAGAATACTGCAAGTTTCGCTTCTTACCGGCAGTCATTTCGTTAGCTATTTTATCGGCAGCGGTCAAGATTTCTTTACCTGTTGAATTATAAGAATGATAAAAAGAATAAAATAAAGGAAATGCCGAACAAGCATTTATATGAAATCGGCGCATCTATGCTTGGTGGTTTAGATGTGCTCTCCTACGAACGTGTACAAGTATAATATGACAGCTGGTTGAATTGACTCTCTCTTCGTTTTCGACGGGTAAGTAGCACTCACCGTGATCGCCGGCCGGCCGACAGTGTTACGCTCGAAATTGTTGAAAGACAATTTCAGTTTTCAACAGTTTCTTTCTTTCTGCTCGCTTAAACATTCCCCTACGTCCGCGTTGTATAAGCCCTCTTGAAATTGTGCCGATCGATTCCTCGGTCGCGGCCGTCTCGAAAAATGCTTTCATAGCCGGGGCGGATCTCGAATGGCAGAAGATCCTTCGTTCCTTGCCGGTCTTACGGACGTATAAAAGGGTGTCGTTTACGGCCGCGGAAGCTCCCCTCGTGCTTGCAAAGCCGGTCTTCCTTCCGGCGAGTTTTATTCCGCGCGCTCCGCGAAAAAGTACGAGGATCACGCGCAAGCGGAATCGGCTTCCCCCGTTGCTGCTCGCCGTACCTGCTTTGCTGGGTCCTCTCTCAGCTGCGGTTTTTCTTCTCTCCTCGTTGCTTGCCGACCGCAACGCATTAGAAATCCACCGACGCTCTCACGGTTTCTCGCTCCTCTCGCTGCGCCGCGTTCATATTACTGTACGAATTACCATATAAAGTCGCCAGCATAATTTCGGCGAAATTGAAAGAACGACGATGGTCTCTCGTCTTCGCTTTCTCACTCTTCTCTTCCTCCTTTTTCGTCCTCATACTTCCCGCTCACCTCTCACCCCCTCTACCCTCTTACCACGACCCGCGTGCCTCCTTCCTTCCCTTCTTCACTCTTGAAATCGCGCGTGCGACCAATCGCGGTTTCGCAGTTTCTGTCCTCGCCGCGTTCCTCGTTGTTAGGCATGTCCGACGTCAGAGATTTCACACTGGTCTCACGGTGTGTGTTCCGCTTTGTCCTCCCGGTCCACGCGTTATCGGGACGATCTGTGCAGCTGCGAATGAAAAAGTCGGGTCGGTTGTTTCGGCCGGTCCGGCGATGTATTTGCAAATCGACGGACCAGGCGCGGCGGTTCGGATTTTATCAGGCGTATCGAAGGAGTCGACGGGGAACTTGTTAAACGACGCAGTTTCATTGCGCAACGGGCAGCTGAATCAATCACTGCGCGGAATTGTTCGTCATTAGCAGTGGGCGTATAAATAATCATCGCTTCTCCGCCGTGATCTTCCAACCTTCGTCAATCCGAATGTGGGTTTTGCCAAGGTCAAGGATTCAGTTGATCGATCGGAGTCCGACCTGAGATCACATCGTATTTTCGAGTTTCACAGAATGTGAGACACGGACACAGTGACACATGTTGCATTCTTTTTATTCGCACATTCCGTACGGCGTGTACGCATATCAAATTTGTTCGAAAAATAATATCACCGCGTACCTCCTGATTACACTGAAAGAGAGAGAGAGAGAGACAGAGAGAGCACATATTTGAACGTCAAATTGAATTTCCGAAAAGAATCACGGGCATGACGCGGGTGTCGTCGTCAGCGTCGCGACATGCTTCGAAATCGGCCTTGATAAGAACGCGTTCGTCCGTCTTCCACGGCCGTCCTTTGAGGGCGTTCACGAGAGTCGAGTGGTAGTACGAGCGTGCCGTTACGTGGCGGTTTGTTATTTATATCTTAATTTACGTGACAATGCGCCCACACTTTTTGTATGCAAAGCAGACGCGGATGAGATACGATAATAGCCAAGCTCGTACGTAGCGTGCGACTACGCTTCCCCGGCCTATATCGTGGTTGTGCGTCGCGAGGAAAGCACGCGCGTGTAGGTGCACGCGGAAAGGCATACACGCGTGCGTTTTAAGTATACCTTGCCGTACACGCGAGCGCACGCGCGCCCGAGGTATAAAATATAGCGGTGGGCGTTCGTTAGAGGGTGCTTAGAGCGTGCACCCACATTGTTCCACGGGCCAGGCAGGCACAGCGCGAAACAATGTGGCCAACTTCCTCGTATACCTACGCGCTCTTCTGGGACCACTTGCCGGGACCGTTTCCGCCGAGGCATAAAACATAATCTGAGAACGAATCGGCGCCGAGTCGACATTATGCTCTACACGGAGACGTATGGACCATTTACGGTTCGCCTGCTTATAAGTTACGACTACCGAGCCGCCGCGTTACTGTTCGTTCAACCCCCCGCGCTTCTTCTGACAGTTTTGAGGCGTACATTTGTACCGCCGCATTGTTGCGACTCCCTTCTTGCGCGCGGGAATGCGTTTGTCGTAACGGGTGCGCTGCGACATGAGGAAGTCGTAATGCGATTGTTCACGTCCAATTATGTAGCGGGAGAGTGTGCGCGGCGGTCTCTTAAAGTTCAAGGATTCGGTAAACGACTTTGCGGAGTTCGGGTTGTTCCCTGAATCGAGTCAGTGTCTTCGTTAATGACGGCGATAAACGCAGGGTAACGCCTTTTGGAGCCCCGGAATGCTGCTAAAACGTTTTGTTTGTCAGATTATGGCCCCGTTAGCTTTCACGCGCGCCTATGCCAATCGATACTGCTTTACCGCTGCCGAAGACGGATCATTCGAGATTCGATTTCAACGGAGTAGTCTAAAATCTAAATAGAGAGATTCGCAGCGATCCGTGCAGCGATGCAATAATGGCATTGGCAATGTACAATGTTCCTGACATTCGCTGTTATTTAATCGCGATTATGATTGATCTGGCTTACTCTGTTGTTAATCACGCACGACACGAGATGATGGATGATGGCGCGTAATGTCCTTGTCTTCTTCCCCAGCTAATTCCTCTGTCAGAAAGTGAATTTGCGCATCACAACTATACGGACGCGCGTCCTTAGCTACTCCGAATACCGCCGGCGCAATGGTCTACGAGTTCATTGAGTAGATATTACTTTCGCGCTCCGCACCGCTAATTGACGTCGCACTTCGGTGCCTGATGCACTCTTTACAGGCCATCCATTTGCGTCGATAAATAAATGAATGGCGATGAAAAAAATGTGCAGCGTACTTGCGCCCGCATTCCCGTCACTAAACTCGCGGCCGTGCTATTTCTGAAGTGCAAAACAACCTCGACTCCGGGGCGCATCGATATTTTTCATCCGGCCGATCCGACATGTGCAACCGCGACAATTTACATTGGCAATCGGGCCGTATGAGAGGGCACAACTCTCAGCACTGGATATCTCATATTAATTCTTATTGCCCTCCGTACTCGCGTTACGGATCAATTTATCCGCGAAATGAGTTAACTCAACGACGAGAGTGGAAAAGAAGCGGGCAGAGCGAACTGCCATGTTAGCTTCGTGTTTGCTCTTCGCCTGTCGTCGGCCGCTTATTAATTAAACATACCTTCCGAGAAGAAGTCATCGTTGACTTATGCGTACCGAGCAAGAATAATAATCAGGAGGGCATAATAACACCTGGCAATGCTCTCAAACCGAACGATAGGTCTGCCTCTCTCGTGCACTCTCACTCTCGTCCGTCTTTTCTCATTCTCACTGCTTCGTCGCTCGTGCATGTATGTACGTTGCACCCCTCTCTCTTTCATGCCCGAAGAACCCCCCCGTCGCGAGACTGCAGCACGAGAGGTTGCACGCAATTGCGCGGGCTGTGTGTATCGGTTGACGAACCGCGCGCTGGATCGCAATAATTATCGTGCTAGATCGCGTGATCGTACGTGTTGTACATGCGGCGTGCTCTCGACGAATGTTGCATCTCTCTCGCCGTGGGGCGCACCAAAGTCAGCCACGCCTCATTATCAGCCCGATCTCACTTTTACTCTCGCGTCATTAAGCGGGAGGGCAATTCGTCGATCGGGGCATAGAGCGTTTGCCCGAAGATCAGATACGGATCGCGGTGGCGCATGGCGGTGGGGCTCCAGCCCTGTGGCCTGTGCTCTCTCAGCTTCTTCGATCGTGTCAGTCGTACAAAACGTTTGTCCTCAAAGAAGGCACTTTGTTGTTCTCGTTGTGTTGAGATTCTTTGCCTTCGACTCAATAGATGAGGGGCGGCAAGAATGATGGTGTCAGAGCTTACTTAGCGACGCATTTATGTGCCTATACGACGTATAATTATGTTTTTGTTTCATACTTTCTGTAGTCACTTTTAAGTGTTTTATCGCCTTGATTTCAGACGTTACACATAATAGACTATGAGTTTTGCAAAAATATTTATGTGTTGACGTGAAGAAACAGAAATATGTATGTAAATGTAAACGTGAATTCTAAGTTTCATTGATGTTTCACTGTAAACCCAAATAATGGACACAGTTTCAGAAGAGAAATATTTTGGCGCAAATTCACGAAAGCTTCACGTTTTAATGATACAATTGATAACAGGCACTGAAGACGAAGTAAAGTTGGCCTTAAGAGTGCTCCGCTGCAAGGCTTTTCCTCTTCTACCGTGAAGAAGCCGTCGTTTCCAATAACAGCGTTTCTCTCAGTGTATTATATTTCCAGATCGTGAATCGCCTCTGGAGCTAATTGAACCCCGAGCACTTCATTAACGCAAGAGTCGTAAAAGCACACTTATCGCGGGACAATTAACCTCGCCGAGCGAAATTGATTATGAATAACGCTGTGAAGTTAATTGCATAATTAAAAATGCGCATACGCGCAAAACCGAGTGCGACTGATGCGGGGACCGTGATAACCTTAATAATTTCCCGCGCATTCCCTACTGTGTTTTCAGACTTTATCGTTACTTTTATACGCTCGTTTGACGATGTAGCAGCACATATCGAATTTATGCGCCCGTATACTACCCTCGCGCGACGTCATGGATGTCATCAACTTCGCACCATTCTTCTTACCCTGCCTACTCAGCTATCTCATTCCCACGGCCCCATCTACCGAACTCGTCTAATTAAGACACTGATTACAATTACCTGCCGTACATCGTGCACTCCGTGCGCCGTTGCACAATACCCATGAAGCGGAACTCGCCTCGACAATATCCACGAAATTTTCATGACGCGGACTTTGAAATCTATACGTCTTCGGGACGACGCTGTAAATCCAGAGTATACAGCGCGCCGGGAGATCTATATAAATGTAAAGTCTAGGCGTTATAAGATTTACGGTTGATCGCGAAGATTCGCGGGTTTGAGGATCGACGTCGCGAGATTCGTATTCATGGCGGTCCGCGTGGAGACGTAGAGGAGAGGGCAATTGAGGGGGAAAAATCAGCGCGAGGACAGAGACGATCGTCGGCGCGCGAAGAGAGCCTGGCGCCATGGAATCTGGACAATGTAGAATGTAGAGCGCTCGTCGGCCGAGCGTGTATCGCGTAACCGCGGAGATATACTCTCATCAGGAATTCACAATCCCTTCGTCCCGTGTCGCCGCGACAGCGCCCTCGGCCCCGGCTGTATTCGTTTTTATTACGCGGATGAACTCGTAAAGTGGTCGCGTCTCTTTTTCGACGCCGGCGAGCGTCCGCCGAAGAGAACGGGCGAAACAGTAAAACGAACTGCAACGAAAACTACGACTAAGGGTCCCACTTTCGCGCTGCCCCGCGCCCCTCGTCGCCTCCAACAGTCTTCTCTTTATTTTCCTGAGATCGCGACAGGTGGAGAAAGAGGAGAGAGAGATACCGGCGTTCGTTCGACTGTCTTTCGCCCTCTTCTGTCTCTTTCTTTCTGCGTACTGCCAGAGGCAGCACGCTCATTAGAGGGGAACGCAAAGTGGTCTAAATATTCCTCTTCTTTCTTTCTTTTTCTTTTTCTTTTTCCTGCTTTCTTTCCTTCTTTCACCATTTCTTCTTTCCCTTCCACATTCTCCCGTGTTTTCACCCCGCGCTAACAACTCGACGCTTTTGCCCGCGCTCTGCAGCACAAGAGCGCGAGTCCGGCGAACGTCGTCGGAACACTCGTTTCTCTTCTACAACCTCGTAATCTTCTCTCCTCGTCCGCTTCTTTTTCATCCTCCTCGACTATCTTTTTTCGCGCCCGCGTGCTCTCGTTTTTACCGTCTCATTACTCAGTCGCCCGGCCAAGCTCTCGCAATTATCTTTATACGCGTCGCGTTAGACGCTTTACCACCCTGTCATCTGAGTTGTCGCTTATGAACGAGAGAGCCGGGCGTGTTTGTTCACCGCGGCGGCGTACGGCGTACGACGTACGTGATCGTGTGGCACGCGTGAATACGCACGGGCACGCGCAGCACCAGACGCGTCTACCCGTAAGAGGATTCCGCTCGTGAGGCTGTAAAGTTCTTTCACGAAATTGCCTGATGTCGACGGTTGAATAAAATGAAACCGGGCTTGGTAGATAGGTTACGTCAGTGTGGTCCAAGATCCGCACCTAGGTGCGATTTCGAGTCCCCACCCGACTACCCGTTGTTATGGTGACGGACGACGCTGAGTGCGTCACATGATCGCTTGCGCTGAGCCGGTAGGGTATATGGGGGGAGGGGAAGGGGGTCGGTGTTGCGTCCAGCTAGTGGAGGTGGAAGCAGCCGCGTGAGGGGCCCCACCGTGACCACACTGGGTTACGTGGATGTTGCGCGCTGACATTTCTTCAAAGTGTTCGCGGTTAATTTATAGTAGCGTTAAGAAATCGGGATCGGCTGTCAGATTTCATTTCAGTTATTGAAGCTATCTGGAAAGATGATACGTAGAATTTATAGAGACGTGTACAGTCGGCGCGAATGCGTGGAGAGAGTGTAGGTAGAAGAGGTCGGCAAGCGTACGAATCAATGACACCAAGGCGGCGAGATTCCATTGATGTCCGCGCTTTGATTTGAAAACTAATCTATCCGCAGTTAGATTCATGGATCGTAGATCATTCGACGCATAAATCCGTAGGGGCATAAAGTTGTGGATTCATAGTTGCATAGACGTGCCGGAGCAGGGATCTATGATCTACGATCTATGCATCTGCGCACGCACGGATTTATGGATGACAGATCTATGGGTGTGTACATTTATGGACGCGCAGATCTATGAACGCGCCGATCCAGACTTACATACATAGACCTAAAGACGCACGAATTTACGAGCGGCCAGCTGTATGGATCTGTTATTCTACGAATGTTCAGATCTACGATTGCATAGATACAGCGATCCGCGGATCTACGAGAGCAGCTTATAGGGAGCAGCAGCGAAGTTCCGACGAGCGCAGTGCGCCGTGCACGAGGAAAAAACTCTGTCCGTGAATCGAACGCATCCCGACGAACAAACAAGTATCACATGGTACACATAAGTATCGGCGCAAGACCTTCGCCGGGCTCGACTCTCGGCTCTCGTCCGCGAAGATCAATAACGCATGCACGATTGTGCAACGATCCCGCTCGAACCGTCTCTGACCGCTCGCGTCCGATTCGCCGAAGTGTGCCGTGCAGGCTGGCGCGGCGCGATTTAATTTAAATGATTTCGCGGAAAATGGCAGCGCGCTCGCCGCGCCTCTCCGGCCGAGACCTTCGGCCAATATGCGGGATGATCGTTCGCTCGTACTTGCGGCGAGGAAACGAGACACGACCGGTGATTCAGGCCGGCCAATTATACGAGAACGCAAAACATCCTCAATGTTACATATTTATGCATACGATCGCCTCGCTCACCTAAGGCCATTTCCTTCTTCGTCCCGTGTAATCCGATATGCAGATGCGCATCGCGAATTGCACGAGACGACGCGAGACGACGCGAGACGCCACGTGGAATCGCGATGCGCAAGGCTTTGCCACGGAAAGGGTCACCGCGGTGATAATTCATCGTTTAAACGTCCCGCTACGGCAGACGAATGGTCCGAATTTCTCTCGCTCCGCGCGAGCCGACTCGCGTCAGTCGCGTCCCGATCGCTCACGACGTTTCGCCGAACGAGTTTATTTGCATGACACGATCGCGGTATAATGAGACCAATTTCCCCAACGACGCTCGTTTTTTTTTACGACCGGCTTCATTGAATGTCGCTCTGCAGCGTCGAGGCCCACGCGGAACCCCACTAAAATCCCGTTTCGCTTTTACTGCATATTCAATTTTCGACACCGTGTAAAAGGGGAAGTGGTCGCCTACGTTTGTCGCCAAATCGTTTCGTTTGAATAATATTATTTCACCGTCCGCCATCCGGTCGGCCGTTCGAACAAACACATGCCGAGTGGGTTCGCCATGAGAAATAATTGTGAAATTCTGAGAAAAAGTATATCGATTCGAAACATCCTCCCGCTAAAACGCAATTATGCCACTTAAAATCGACAATGCGCACCTTCGATGCGTTTATCAAGATGTTAAGCTTTAATTATCACCGTGCACGCATTCCTTGTATGACAGCGCGCGTCACCGAAGAACATTCGCCGGGAGCGTGACTTGCGTTAACGTGCATTTCCGACCTTCGAGCACGTCTTCTTTTCCGTCCTCCTCGCCGTCGTCGGCAGTGCCGCGAAGAAACAAAGGAAGCGGTCCTCCTGACGTATCCGCAGGATCGCAACGGCAACGAGAGAGGGGATGGGTGAATTTGCGAACGTGCGCGGAACTCTGAAGTGCCGCTTCATTAGCAGTGCTATTTTGTCCCCCCACCCCTCGCCCATTTCCTACCCGTGAGTACTGACGCTGATTCCATTTCGCTTCCCTCCTGCTCAGCATCTCGCGCGCCACCGCTGCCGTACCAGATTTCGACGTGGTCGGGCGTGCATATCCAATTTCGCGGGCGTCTAACGAGCTGGGCTGCGCCGCTTTTTTGTCCACAACAACGTTGCGCCATTCGAGCGCGCTCGCTCGCGAGTAATCTCTCCGGATGTTTGACTTTGTTTATGTTTTTTTGTCGGAAAGCGAATTGTCGGTCTCATACGCCGATGCCGATTCGTAGGGTAAAGTTGCGAGAGAGGCGAGGGAACCGTGGGACACAGGAGTGTCTGGTTATTGGAGACGGCCGCTGCACGAGTACAATGCGCTGGAAAGTACTTCTCCGATACCGGGTGTATTGAATTACGGCATAATGAAATGGCAATACAAACATTGCTACGGAATGTTATATTTGCACGGAAATTGTAACTGCACGGGATTGTTTCAGAGTTGAATAAAATGTTGCTAATGGTCGTGAAGCGTAGCGTTTAAATACGACATGCGAAAAATATGTTTTTACCGTACGCTCTACCGGCAAACGTGATATTCTGCGCGACGTGGCTGGCACGAATGGTCAGTACAAAGTACGCGTTTCGCGGACCGGGAAAAGCAGAACGATGCGAGCGAATGAGCGCAACACACGCGCCCAATCTTTCTAAATACATACATCGCGGACGGAACTGCTCTCCACACGCTTGGCGTGTTCTCGGCGAACGTTATTCAGAACGTTCGGAGAGCAGTACCAATATGTGCTCGGTCGCATTCTCCTTTTTCGTCTTTCGCAATCTCACTTTCCATCCCTCGCGCAACGTTCGCGAACACAGATACAACCCTCTTCATCATTCGTCCTCTCCTCTCGCTCTTCTACGCCTCTTCTTTTCCCTCGATGTCGTCGAAATGCGCATGTCGCGAGGCGTAGGTATACAAACGATTTAAACGTTAAAATAACAACAAAAAACATCCCTTCGACGTAGGAACAATAGGTGGTATTCCGCCGCGGGGCTGCACGACCAATGGTTTGTATAAACGTATTTCGGTGCCGAAGTAAATCACGCCGACCGCGTAGAGCCGTGGAAAAAGCTAATGATGAATGGATCGGCTGTGCAGACAACCCGTAATCCAGAAACAATGTGGTGAATGAATAAAAATGAGATAATGGCAGCCGCGGCTCGGCGCGGTTCAACGAAGGTGGGGTAAAATGGGTGTTAGAAGTGATGCACTCGAGCACTCGAGGTTCTTGTCTTTCTCCTTCGCTCATCCATTCGTCCCCTGCCTTTTTCTCACTTTCTCTCGCTCTCGTATTCTCCCGCATCGTTCGCCGCAGAAACCGGGTTCGCATCCTCTTTCTTCGTTTTCGTTCCGTGCTTCCACTCTTCCTCCTCCACCTCCGCCTCCTCCTTTTTCGCCGTTCAGTTCGACGTGCGGCACTTATAATTTCATACGCCATTGTAAGGCAACGGAGGCGAGCGGAGAAGAATGGTCGGTTTTTGTAAGAACGAACGAAACTTATGTGCATCGACCGAGCCTCGGCCTCGGCCTCGGCCTCGATTGGAACGGCGAAGAAGAGAGGAGCGGAGAATTAGTCAGCGACGGATTTGTATTTGCAGGCAGTAGCCGACTAACCACGCCTGCCTTCTCATCCCGCTCCTCTTTTCTTCCCTTTTCCTGTCTTCGTCTTTCCGACGCTCAGCGGAGACGGAAAGCCGTAGAATTTAACTTCCGCCAATGTCGTGAAATAGCTGCGACCACGTGTGGCCTGACTACCCTACGTGTGCTCTCCTCAGTCGTACTATAAAATCGGAACATCTGGCATCGAACGGATATTTTATGTCTTCTTCACCCTGCGCCGAGCAATACTCTCGGTAAACCGACTGCCGAAAGCGGAAAATTGCACGACGCTTCTGCGTGTTCCGCGTTTCTCTTGCCGCGAATGGAAAGTTTCGACGGTTTGAGGAATTAGACACCTGTGCCGCGTAACCGAATCCTGCTTAACAATTTTACGCTAAATTCAATCAACTTAAGATTCAACGCATACATAGATGTCATCGTTTTTCCATCACTGCACTCCCTTGAATTAACAATGACTGGACCTAAATATTTAAACGTAAAGAACGTTCTCTCATGTATCTGCATAGATTGACACACAATGACATTCTCCGTTATAAAACAATTCATTATCTATATGGCGGCGTGGACGCGCAAATAGCATCAAGAGAATCACTCGCACGTCTTCAGAGTACGTCACCTCGCGAAACGTACATACGAATCCATTCGTAGCCTTTCACTAACACCGATAAACGTAATCCCCAGCACTGATACGAGCATTTCGCGGGTGCCATCGGATATTCAAATTTATTCCGTCGTCAACTCGACGCCCATAAAGCTTGTCTACTGCAGATACAACCGCAGCATCTAGCGATGTTCGACTACAGAGCGGGCTACATTTCCACCAGCGAACTTCTTCCGTTCCTGAACACAGTTTTGCAGCCTTACGGGAAAGTCCTTCGTTTTTCGTACGTCGAAGACGCGATTCGCTAACGGCTTCCCACTGCGCGAAAACACACTCGACACATCCGGACGAAATGTTTGCGCCTATACCCTCCGTCCATCGGGTCTTCAAACACTGTCCGGAAGATGGACCCTTATCGATTCCGCACACTGCACTTTTCCTAATGGAACATATATTCTGTTTGTGGGTAAACAATTCGCCATACCTTTTTCGAGAGTATGTACATTTTTCTTCTGTATGCCTTTGACGGATATTGGTATAGTTTATTGCATCGTAATAGTCGTCGTACTTATTGTTATAACGAACCGTGACACTCTTCATTATTGTACTTATCACTCTATGTTGATCAACGTCCTAGTTTTACGAAATATCCGCTTTTAAAGACGAATTCACTTGGATGCACAAGAGAGGTTCTTCAAATTCAAACATTTACTTCTTGAATTTTCGTACGTTCCCGACAGTACTACCCGAGTTTCCTGTTAATTCCCCTTTGTTAATTCCTCTCCGTGTCAGATTCGTCTGACCCCCGACATATCTTATTCTCACTGCCTCCAGCTCTCGAAAACGTGTTGTTCATTTCATTGTCTTAAAACGCTTCATCAATATCAAATCTATCAGCTGCTACCCCGACCAATATATAACAGCGAAAAACACGACAATGAGCAGAAAAAAACGCTGACTTCTTACTTCATCCCCGACTGTCGGAGTCGGCTTCCTTATCATCATGCACCGAATGCCGACCCCTTCGATGGGCGATGCTTAGCCCGACATCAGGCAACGAGCGCTCCTTCGCATACGTTCCCCTCATTACCTCCGGCTCGTTGGGCAAAACACTTGCGGTCGGGCTGGTCGGCGGAATCGGTACCGGCGACGTGGCCGACGTTCACCCGGACATATACATAAGTGCATCGCGCATAACGAGTGCTCGCGCGGGTAGGCAACAATCCGTTAGCCACACGTTTCTCCTTTTGGCTCGCTTTCAGGCGATCCTGAAACTGGTCCGAAAGAGGACGAAACGAGCATGCCGCCCGTACTCTAGGCGCGTTCTACGATCGGACAAGGGGGGGGGGGGAGGGGGGCAGCAGACGATGATGCGGCGGACGATTGTTTGCATAAGCATTTGCATAATCATACGCCGTCCTGCCGAATGAGATCCTCTGTCAGTCATCGAAATGTGACTTATGGCGGTCGGGCAAGGTTCCACTTACTACATGCTCGGGCAGCAGAGGCTCTCAACGGTCGACCCGCACGCATGCCCATTGGTAGCGCTTCGGGGCTGGCAGCAAAGTTAAATGTGAAATTGCAGGTGCGTCGCGCGGCCGACGATGCCTTGTGATTGGATTCGGATACTGCCGCCCGGCCCGCGGAACGAGAGTAACATTGTTGCGGCGCTGAGGTGCGGGGGTGCGCGAGGGTGCTTTCAGAAAATTCTTCCCCGCTGCAGATTCAATTCTCGGTATGCCTCCGCGGAGTTCCTGCTTTGTGCTCGCGTCCTTTGCTTGCAGCCCTTCTGCGCCCGACCGGGACCGTGGAAATGAATTCGAGGTGGCGCGGCGGCGAGTAGAGCAGGTCATGTAACGCAATAGTAGAACGGAGGACAATATATGTTTATTACACAACCTCTCGGCATCCTCTCGTTTCTATTGTCAGGGTCTTTGACACAGCGTATTGTTATTTGCATGCCAACGCGGCCAGCTAAATCGCGCGCAAGATGCAGCGCTCGATTCACTTCCAACGTAACGGAAACTTTGGCCGTGAAAAACTTTTCGTTTCGCTCCCTCGCAGACTGATAAGTAAGCAGACCACTCGAGAGAGAATCCATTGTCGATCTTGAGGTTCGTTCGATAAGAGGTTAAGAACCCCTGGCCTCGACGGGCCTCTCTTCCCTCGCTAGGAAACTTTCCCGGAAACCACGCCCGACGCCTGCATCGCGGTATAACAAACGATTCTATTATCGAAGTGCTCCGGGTTGTGCACCTCTTCGTCACGCAGCCGCGTCGCTGAAAATAGAGAATATTACTCGGCGAATGCCATTCCGGTTACGTGGAGGGAAGAAGCAAACCGGCAGTCTCGCGTTCGCCGGATCATTTTGCCGCGCTAGGCCATTGTTGTCGCGCGAATATCGTATTCTCTCGCGATCGAAGAATTCGTACACTCGAATTGTAGGGAAATGATTAAAAAAATTGATGATAGAAGAGGTGCTTTGTTCTGGAGCGCGAGACTGTCTCTGTGGTTTAGTGTAAGAATGTTTTTTAGGTACTCGAATAATAGAAAGTCAGAATATTTAAATAATTGAATCATTTTAGCATCAAAGTTTTTGCATGGACAAGCCTTCAAAACAGGATCCGTAAAGGTGGGCAAATATTGTTTTATCATATTTCCGTAATCTCATATTTCTCACCATAAATTTGAATAAATATCCTGATACTTCGTGCAAGGCCGAACCACTAAAAGAAATTCTTACCCAATGAAATATGGCAAAAGGAAACAAGAGCATGGAGTGAGAAATTTGTCGTATCGTGACAAGGTGCACAAAGTGCATAAAGACATTTTGCCGACTAACGTCAAGGCAATCTGACGCATGTCGGGGTGATATTGGATCAGAGTCGTCGGACGTTTATTCGCTGCAGAAAACCTAACACGTATGCCTGGCGAATGACGATGACGTTTGGGCGATGAAAAGAGAGGCGAAATAAAACGGCAACCATTCGGCGTTATTATTCGGCCACGTTTAATTCGTGGCTCTAATACGTTTCGCTTCTGTGCGGAGGCTGTTTTTTTTATCGCCCGATCGACGCGCCAATTGCCGGGTCCACTTTTAATTTCGAAAATTTTACGACGCTCGAACCGTGCTGCGTGCGTGTGGCTCGCAAATCAAACGTTTCCCGCCCGGCCATCCTCGTGAAAACGTAACGGGCCCGATATCATTGTCGCCGGAGCAGGATGTTTTAATCCCACTTTATTTCCTATGATCCACAGTTGCAATATGAATTATAAAAGTTCCGCGCTGACGAAGGCGGGCGCTGTTATTAAAATCGCTGAATATGTTTGCGATCTGACCGAAGTCTCTCGAAGTTGCATCGGCAGCAGTAGCTGACAGGACAATTTTCGCGCATACATAACAAACATCCTTTTAACTAATTGCCAGCAAATTCCACCACGACTGCTAATGTGAACACGCGCCAATACTATTATTCCCAAACGAAAACCTAATAAGGATACATCCGTTTTAACGTATTCTCGCGTTGGTATTTCGAATTCCCTCTAGTCAACGACTGGCGCCGTGAGCATTTTTCATGAAACCGTATCGCTCGGCGCTCGGCGATCGTGACGAGCACGTTTGTCTGCGAAACAATTTGTACCCAGGATCATACTATTCGTAGACCAGAGAATCTCGTGCCGCGGTGATACCTTATCTCGATCTCGTGCGAGTCTCGAGTCTCGAGGCGGCCTGATACAAGCGGTCTTATTACGCGCGATCGCGTAAAAACGGTCGGAAGGGAGAGAGGATGAGCAAGGGAGAAGGAGAGAGACCGAGGGAAAGAATGAGGAAAAGGAAGAGCGAGAAAGAAAGAGACAGGTGTGGGCATAGAGTGTGGAACAACGATATCGCACTTCCCTGTGCTGCATGCGCGTGCTCGATGATATTCATATGGGATTCCGGCTCGCGGATAATGGGCTTACCTGCTTTATGACGCGTGGATGTACTTTGTTTCCTCGTTTATGCCCCGATATACTGTATAGATACTCCGCCGCTTCTATAAGGACTCTTCGGGCAACGAGGACTTCTTGCCGCGTGTACACCATTCAACACGGATGGTGTTAATTTTATTGGCAAATAATGTTACAAGCCATATCGAACTATTCCGTGAATATGAAGCATTTTAACGTCGCTTCGGTACGGGATGTCCAAGTATATGGATGATAGGGTAGAGATTACTCACAGTGCATATTTTGTACGAGACGAAACGTGTGTATTACGCGGGCGTGTTAGTCTGCGACGGAGTGTTTTTACGTGTCGAGGGCGGACGGAAATTGCACGAGTAAATTCGGGAAAGACCGCAGGACGTGGTGTGGAGAGCGTCTTGACCGCCGCGTGAGAGACTGAACGCCATCAAGGCAGCGCGCTGTACCGCGAGAATACCGTCTTCTTCCGTACGTGGGGCCACGGCTACTCGCGAGCAGGAAAAGAGTCCGCTTACTTTATCAAGCCGAGATATCGGTTTTGCGATCGTTCGTTATCGTCCGCAAAAAGTCGACATTAACCGATGTCACTATTAGCAACAGTTCCGTCCTGGCCGAGAGAGTGGGAGAGGGAGAGAGTAAGAAGGAAGAGAAAGAAGTGGAGGACGAGAAAGTGGGAGGGGCACCGAAGGAGTGAAAAGGACCCCGAGGTACCTTTATTAAACGGATCGCCGAGGCTGTTTCCGTTCTAAGGTTAAAACGACTCGAAGGATCGGCCGACATCCGAGTTAATTAAATTCTTTGACTCCGCTCGTTTCCGGACGCGGCCTCTCGCCATCAGTAACACCATCGCCGTGCCCCATGAAAAGTGACTTTTACCGGCTCTACCGTTTGCGCTCCGGTTAACGACGGTCGTGCGTGAAACGAGAATGGAAACTGTAAATCGAATCCCAACTATAAATGACAGAGATCCTTCGAAGCGGAGAGCCGAGCCGCGTAGTAACGCTTGTGCGGCGGCCCTCTTTATGACGCACAGGGCTGTTAGCCTCTTGTAATCACACACTTTTTGTCCATTGCCGATATTTTTTCTTCCGTGGAAGAAACTGGAATTCGGTACGGACCAAAACTGGCGTGCAGCTTGACACGTGAAGCTTTACTCGATATTGCATAGAAAGCTATGGTTCAGAAGAGTACTAGTACTGTCTTCAGATGAATCTAGTTAGCATTTACAAAACTAATGTATTTACTGTGAACCTTTTTTTTCGGCTTTCACGATTACTCTCGTACCACCGTATAGCAGGCTACGTCAAACGCGCAATGAGTTTATAGAAAATTAAGGGATATATACGTCGTTGGCGAGAAAGGAATTACCGCCGGCGCACAACCTCGCCTCTTATTCGTCTCGATTGCGAACGTCCGCCCGCTGACAGCGGTTAATCGAGCCCTTTTCGACATCTCGGATTTCAAGAGGGCGCGAGCACTTAAGCGTCATGAGTTCGCGTCGCTAGGTTTTCGAGCTTGACGTGCCAATTATCTGAGAGCTTAAAGAATTTTAATGAGAACGTCGTATATACGCGTCTGTGTCTCGCGCACTTTTATTCTTGAGTAAAAAACGATGACAGGGTACTTCACGGTAAATGCTCTAGTAGTACGCGATTCCCCCGTTGCTTCCTTTCGCAGGTACTTTTATGCCATTAATTAAATGGCTTTTACGTTTCAATGCAGGAAGACTGAATGTTGTCAGCCTGGCCCGAGCGGGTTCCGGGAATCACGGGTGACGCAATTTTCAAAGTTTAACGAAATCATCGCGTCATAAATCGTAACTGCCGGATTCACAACTCGACAGACCAGTTCCCGTGTAACTTAAGTTCTTGGGCAAGGGCATCATATCGTCGATCGTAAATTTTAGATATTCAAATTCGAAGAGCCAATATTCGTATAATCGGAGAAGCCGAACGATACTGTTGCGCCGTAAACACAGATTTTTACGTACAAATGAACCTATCAACGCGTAATGCTTCGTCGTCAATAAGATTACGGCCTTACAAGTAGAAGGAGTCAGACTTCGAAATTTAACTTTGTCTATAAAATGATCTTTTCCGATCAATAAATTCTCCGACATCCGATAGTACAAGACTTCGAAAAGCTACTGTTGCTATTCCTTCCATCTTTATAACACAAGTTTCGCAACCGATGCAACATAAAAGCAAGTCGCTCGCGCCGAAGCAGCTTCACAAACGATTCCAATAACGCTGGCCAAGCTACACGGAATTGCGACATCTTAACGACTCGAAACAAAGAAATACCATCCAGCCGCAGGAGAGCTCCGCGAGCTATCTGTCACGAAATCGTTCGACTCGTTCCTGCCTCCAATCTAGATTTGATCCCGGGACTAGTAGACGATGGTATTCGCGCACGATGCGGTCGAATACCATTTGAACTCTTGTATCTAATTGGAATCTGATCATTAATTATTTCTGCGCCGAGATATCCCGGTAACAGGGGCGTACGAGAAATAACAGGTACGCTAGTGGGGCATAACTCGATACATAATTAAAGTACACTCACCGAAACAAACCACGCACTCGCGCCCGTACGTCTCGACTTTTTGCTCTTAAAGCGAACGGGGCACGAATCCGTTCAGGTTGCAATTTCGCTCCGTTCCATCGCGATCTGCCCAAAGGCGCGCGGGGGTTGAACATGGCGTGAGAGAAAGAGAAAGAGAGAGAGAGGGAGACGTGATCGAAGAGAGGAAACGGTCTGGACGGCGGATACGCGCTCGCTGGCCGAATTGCCCGGGAGCCCCTCTTGTTCATCGGTACGTCCACCGGCACTATCCACCTTCCCGCGGCCAACACTAAAGCTCCATCCGTTACAGGACACTTTTCGGGACCCAGCGTAGCGCGGACGTTCTCTACTCGAGAGGGAGACCCGAGCAAGACCGACGAGAAGTATAATTGGGGCGGACGGACAATTCCGTTAGGAGGTTTTCTCGTTAAGATTCCGCTCTAATGGGGGCCACTCGAATTGCAAAAATCTGGCACAAAGGAAGAGGAGCCACTCCTACTTGCAGCGGTATACCGTTCTAACTCTATATCTCTCTCTCTTTCTCTCTCTGCCTCTCTGTTTGTCATTCTCTCCTTCTCCGCCGACTACCCTATACGTATCCCCCGTATTCCCGTAAATTGTGCACGGTATCGAGAGCAAAGTGCCCCTGTTTGCGGGGCGTCGTTTGTTACTTGGGCCGCTTGGGCGCGTACCGCAGTTGAGAGTGCTCGCGATTGGCAAATGAAGCGCCCGGCTTTGTCGATACGCCGCTCTTAACCGGATACTGGCGCGAGATCCTCCTTGTAATGAAGAATTCTTCAGGCTATTTTAAATGTGCATTTTTATAGCCGTCCGACTCCTGTTGCTTTGATGTTCCGCGACTGCCTCGTCGATTTCTATTGATAAATTTTAATCGTAAATGATACGTTACGACCGTTTCTGAGTTCCGTTCTTAATATCCTGTACCTTCGTGCTTCTCATGCATCGTGGACGATATCGATAGTCGTGCTATCAGTTATTTAACATTAGCGATGCAGGATGATCGTAACTATATCAGCACATATGCTTGTAAATGTCCTCGAGTCGTAAATGAAACTCATTTATGTTCTCTGTTAGCAAACATTTAACACAAAGGGTACGCAATAATTGTTACTTCGATGGATAGTACGTCTGTATTTATTTATATACGTTTTCAATGTACGGTGCGTCTGTTACGTCGACTTTCACAATAGACGTTTTTTATTTCCACTTAAAATTTCTCATTAAAAGGGTTAATTCTTTCTCCAATTTCCATTAATAAATATTGGTAACGAGCGGTACCTTAAGAGCGATCAGAACATATTACATCGCCTCATTAAGCCTTTGTGCTGAAATAATGTGCTGCCTGTACGAGGTTCGATAAAGGCCGTTCGAAGCAATAATGAGTCCTGCGCCATTCAAAGCTATTCATGAAAATAATAAAATATTCGTGAATCTGTAATAATACTGGATAAAATAACGCTAACCGAACGTAATTGCACATTGGATAATAAATGTTTTATTATAGCATCTAGTCAAAACCTAGTAATAATAATGAACCATAGGAAAAATGTATCAAATTCAGTATCAATAATTAAGAAACCAGCGCAACAATGACGTGTTCCAGGTATTATTTTGAAAAGTAGAAGGGGATCGGATTGTTAAAGGGTGTACGAAACATAGTAGTTGGACTTAAAGAATGGCTCACTGAGGGTTAAAAATAGCGTTCGCCATGTTGACCGAGCATATTAGCAAAGTGAATTGTGAGAAGAATCGCGGGTCCGTCCGATTAAAGTAGCCCCTTTTCGTAATTCCGCCACGGCTGTCGCTCCTGCCACCGAATGGGGACAATATTTTCTTGAGTCGCCTGGGTGCTTTCCCATCAATTTAGAGCACATCGCCTAAGTAAACTTTGATGTTGATAAGGCTCCGTGGGCGCCAAGAGAACAGGGTAAATCCATTTGAGGTACAACGAATGAACCCAGGTCGCCGCGTGAAACGTGGCTTGGTCAATAAGAACTGCTTCAACCGGGCCGTATTATACTATTTCTTTCCCAAATATTCGCGACGCTCTGCTCCTTTCTTTGTACGACGCCCGCAAGCACTCCACGCCGACGTTCGCATTCAACGGCCATCACGTTACGCAGTCCGACAAGACGATGCACAAATTTTCACTCCGTTGTTCGATTCGCAAACATTAATCGCTCATCAGCTCACCTGTTCACAAAAAACTCACCCAATACCCCATCGAACCACGAACTCGCGAAGCACGCTGTATAAAGTGGCGTGCACGAGATTACCGAACGGGAAAATGGGCAAATTTGTCAGGAGCGCCGAAACGGCGAGGAGAACGCGAACCGGGTACGCACGGCGACGAAAAATTTGTCGCACGCGATTTCTCAGCCTATTATTCTCTCTCCCCCGAGTCGCTTACTCCACGTCAGCGTTAATAGCGACGCGAGGAGGCGTCGGGCGCTTTGAAATTTGATCCGTGATTCATCCGTTTTCGCGACAGCCAGCCAAGCCCCCCCGTCCGCGTCCGCGTCCGCTCGATTTTCTATCCTCTGAGCGAGCGATAAGCTTTTATTGTGCGCTTCCCGGAGTCACTTCGAACGGCGCGCGAGTGACATGGGAAGCAAGCAGGATGCGCGTTATCGTAGCAGGACAGGGGATATCGAAAGATTTCCCCAAGGAGGCGGAGCGCGCTCGTAATGCTATTACGTTATAAAATTTAGAAGGCCCACCCAATCCGGTCGACGGAATTCTCCGCCGTTTCTCGGCGCCCGCGCGTCTCTCTTCCTCCGCTGCGGAATTCCGATCCGCTCGCCTTCCGGCCCCCGCGTCTCCTCATGCTCCTTCCCGACTATTCCCGGCGCTCTATTATCCCCGCAAATAATTCGCTCGAATTTAAAAACAGACCGGCGCAACAAGCTGAAGAGCCGGGAGCCGGATAATCCGCGGCGAGCTTTCCGCGGAAAATGCGGCGGGAACCTGGCCTGCTGAATTCTCCCCTAGTAAGCCGCGAAAGCGCTCGAGAACGCGGCCGAAATTGTGTTCGCCATCAATGTTTCACGCTCCCTCTTATCTCGGGGTTCCATGGTACACTTGACACGCTTGCGATGGAATTCGCGATGCGTTTGACCGTGAGTGGCCGGCGTCACTGGTTCCTCATTTATCGCGAGAAAACGTTTCGAGCGAGAGGCAACGAAGTTTTCCTGAGATTTCATGTATTCTGAATCCTAGACCGAACTTTGCCTTCCTTGGCCATTTGAATTTCTTAACTCGTCCGGGCGAGGGCGCGTTCGATGATGCGGGCGGGGTAGCTGCGGAATTTCAGTTTAGCAGAAAATGAAGGAGCCGCCGACGGGTAGGAGTTGGAGAAGAAACAAAGTTAAAGAAGATGCATCGCGTCGGAAAGTTTCGTAACGTTCTTCCGGCGAAATCAGAGTCGTGGCTCCTGATCATAATATCCGTTTTGTCGGTCGTTGCTCGTGCGCCGTTGGGCGTGGATCGCTCTCCACCTTCTCCGACCACGGCTCTCTGTCGTCGTTTCGCGGGACAATCGATGCGCGCTGGCCCGTGCACAGATTTCTAAGATTCCGCGAGCGATCTCCGCTTCTATCTTCGATCGAGCCTCGAGCATACCGAGAACTCTGTGCCTTATCCGCTCTCTCGACACGCAAATCAAATCGATCGCATCGTTTCCACGCCACTATCGATTCTACCCTCTCTCCTCATTCTCCTAGCGACTACGATTCCTGTCATTCCTCGATTTCCATCTCTCTCGTACGCATCTTCGTCGCGAGTCAGATCGACCGAGTTGAAACCGACGCAGATATCGATGGTCGATACTGCGTACACGGACCGACGGCGTCCAACACCATCAGCATTGCCGCGAACACCATTGGCCAGCATGGCCTCTCGTACTACCGGCACCTCTAGCACCCAACAGGATGGCGCGGGAGAGATGAACGGCACACCGATTCCGTATTCACAGGCCGAGATAATTCCTCGCCCCTAACAATATCAAGTCACCGTGAATTGCCTCATGAATCTCCCCAGGAGCGTTCATTCGCGTGGTGGCCGTGTAACTCTCGCAGATTTAGTGCGTTCGTCTGACACACCTGACCGAACGCCCAACGACCGGACGCCGTTGTACCGACGTGCCCGGAACAGGTTGTCCGTAGACGTCGACGTCTACCCTTCCACACAATGTGCGAACGTCCCTGTCAAGTGTGTGCCCACCCCTGCGTCGACGTTATTCTTCGCCGTTATTCTTCATTTAGTTTCGAAATCGTGAATTTCAAACGTTACCTTTTTAACAATTTCCAAATGGCCGAATGCCCTGGATATGATTTAAAACGTTTTTCTTGGTTCTTATGAGGGGCAAAGGAAACTGTTAAAAATAGTGAGCTACTTTCGGGAAACGTATAGTTGAAAGGTTTAGCATTAAACGTAAACGGGGTTTCATTACACCTTTGTATGATATTAGGGACGTAAACTCGTAGCTGCGTACTATTGGCAGATCTAAGGTTACATAATTCTATTCTGTCCATTTCGAGGATGGAATATCAAACGTCGTGCACGTCTATAGATTAGGTCAAAACGTCCTATAGTTCCATGCGCTTATAGAATCGACGTTTTGTACCATAGATCCACGCAGCTATTCAGCAACCCACAAATCGAACGTTGAAACGCTCTTGACGTACCATTCACAAACCCCAACTCCACGGTTGCTGATCAGAAACGTTCACAGAAGTCCTGGCGTAGATCTCTAACAGAAGCCGTCCACATTCGATTAAAGGATTGCGCACGAGATGAGCTTTCTCAACGTGCCGCATCCGCAAATTGTACAGTCGAACGGGAACATTAGCAGCTCGTACACTGAAGACTCAGGGAAGAATGGCTCGGAAAAGGCGTAACTCGAGTCTTCGCTCAGGTCAGACATTATGAACGCTTTTAATCAGCATTTCGCCGTCGTTTCACCTCAAACAGCGAGTGAGAATGAGAGAAGAGTGTAGAGGTGGAGCAGTCCGAGCAATGGGGTGAGCGGAGAGGAACGAGGATAGAGAAAGAAAGGAAGAAGAGAATACCGTGTTAAAACACCAACCTCGAAGGCGAGCTATAAAAGCGCGTACCATTCGTAAGACCGTTTAGGTAGTTAACGACCGTGTCGTTAAATTGGCGGTAGAGGAGCTGCATTCTTTAATCGCAGATTATTCTTCGGTGCGTGCTAGACGTATAAACACTGCGGCCGTAATGCGTAACGATCGGGGATTATCGCGGTGATAAATGAAATTCCGCGGTAATCAAATGTTTTTCGCCCTCCTGCGCCGCATTTGTTCTGCTGTTTTTACCAGCATCGGAATCGCTTTGAGTGCGTGCTGCCGTGGGATATCGCATCAAGTGATAATCGTCATTACTCACTGGTAATTTCAATGGATTCCCCTGTTCCGCAGCGGTCCCTTTATCGGCCTGTTTGTAACGACGAAATATTCTCCTTATCCCACTCATTTCGGCACAACTGTCTGAAACGTGCCCGACGCGCTTATCGAAATTGGCGCGTATATCATGCAGTTAAATAGATGAAACCGTTTGCACGGCCATCGTCGGTGTTTAATATAACGCCGCCGGCAACTCTTCCAATTCTACCAGTTCGAGGAGGAGTTAGTCTATCGTACACAAGGAGCACAGTATAATTTTATACTCGTTGCCATATGGCGCGATCGGTTACGTACATACACACGTAATAGTTACGCTCGACCTGGCGCGCAATATAAATAAAAGATTAAATTCGTTTATCATTGCCGGCAGGCGCATAGACCCGTTGTAGCGTAGTAATCTGGTTATCGAGTGCATTGTCGTCTAGCGGCATAATGTCACGTTCAGTACATCATCGTGCGTGGACTTGTAATTAACGGAAGCCGAATATCGATAAGGATCTCTCCCTGTCGTCCATTGTCCGCTCCACGGAGGACAGGAACCCGGCCAGCGGCCTAGCGGGGTAACGGTAGCGGTCCATCAGAAATTAAATATGAGAGATTAAAGCTCGACGATGAAAGGGAGCGGTGCGTTCCATTTGGAAGCTTGCTGCGCGCGCGCGCGCGGGCTCAAAAAAAGGAGCGCAAAAGGGGAAAAAAATAGCGAGCGGGACCGACTCGGCCGGATAAGCATGAAAGCCCAGCTGCCGGCGGATCGTTTGCAGTACTTCTGCCCCTCCCCTGCCTTTTACCCCGGTTCCCCTTTCGTGTCATACCTTCCATCTCGTCTCACCCATCTCCACCCTCTCGGTCATTCCTTTCCCCTCCCGCTCTTTCGCATTCCTCAATCTCTCTGTTCTCTCTATATCTATTCATCACTCTCCACCCCTTCTGCCCGTTGTTTTCCTTTTCTCCCGCTGATCGCTCTTTCACCCTCCCCGCGTCCGTTTCCCGCTATATTTCACGTGTATCGCTGCCCCCCTTCCCTACGTCGCGGTTTTTCCATCCGTTCCAATTCGTCTGCCCCGTACGTTGAGTTTCCTGGTCTTTTCGCCAGTTTACTCGTAGGATCTCCGTTCCGCGGCCCACCCGCGCTCGCCTCTTCCGTATGACCCAGTCTGGCCGATCCAGCGTCTATCTACTTGGCAAGGCCGGAGTCCTACCTGACTCCCGGCGGAGCGTCCTCCGCCTCTCGTTTTTACTTCTCGCCAGCCTCTCCTCATATGTCGATGCTCTACCACGTGCTCCCATTGGAAAGCTGCCGGTTGAGCGCACCTGAAAGCGCAATTTCTGATTCAACCTTCGTTTGACGCTGCCACGAGTATACCTACACGTCATGCGCGCACTCCGCCGTACTCTATCACCGCCTACCCTTTATTCACCCTTCCAACATTCCTGGCCGTAGGCTAGTACGACATGCACTGCATCTGTCCGCTCGGTGGCGCATGCTGGAGAAGTGAGCGGTAATGTTGTTCGATCGTGGAGAGGATGTTTTTCGGAAACAATCAGTGGATTGCTGTGAACGCGGAAGTGGTGCGGGAGAGTCTTGCGTTTTGCAGTATTTAGTCGTCTTTTTTACTGTGTTCACTGCAATGGCAGATGTTTAGAATTTGACAACCTTTTTCATGACGGACAACAGTGCGTATTTGTATCGGATGGATAATATTTGTCGAATTGAAAGTTTAACTCGCGACCGCATTATGGTTGATTACATGTTTCATATACCTTCTTATTTTGCAAGACGGCTGTGCCGAGATCCTCGTTGACCGAGTTCTACTTCTCTTTGTCGAAGCGGAGAGGATTAGCCGGAGGAATTGAACTGCGAACAACGAAGGCGCGCGCATCATGATTCGATTGAAATTCAATTCGCGAGAACCGCTTCGTTTGTCTGTTCCTTCCGTCCGACTCAGAAGAATCGTCAGAATGGGACGTAGCTCGCAGCTGCGATATTAATGAACGGGAAAAGGAGAATTGACGGGCGGGAAAATGACTTGGCGTTGAATAAAGAAACTACAAGTGGCTCTTGCGAATGAGCACGAACGAGACTAATGAGTCAAACCCTTAGCTACGATGTACTGTGATCAGAGACCGCCTCAGTCCATATTCATTCGTTCAAATACTTTCGACACGTTTGTCGGCTCATCTTACAACGGCGAAGCTATCGATAGTTGTTTTTAACAAATTAATACCGTCGTGCCATCAAATATCGGTCTATCTGAAAATGAGCTTGAGGTATAAATGTGACTTTTGTCATTTTGATCTCGCCGATCGCGTCCCTCGTTCACTCGTTGTCAGACACAAATGCGCATAATTGACATTACAATAACATAACAAGATGAGACTATGAAGTACACTTCTTCAATTACAATCGTATGAAGCCGTGTTGTAATGACACTCTCTAATACAGGAACCATTCGTAAACAATAAATCATTAGAAAGCGGCGATACGAATCAGTATCAATCAATATCAAGGTGCGTGCCAAATAAATGAACGAAACCCACGGCGCACAAGCATCCATGTGTGCATTGAAAAGTAATGTGTTTCCGTAAATAACTGTCGGGCAACGTTTTATTGCCGTTTATGATCTCTGTCCTGGCGACAATGGAAGATAATCAACGCGGGTTAAATTACACAAGCACGATCCCCATGCGGCTGTATCGAACGAAATAATTGGGAGATTTAGCAGATACGGCGAGCATGAAACGGCAGCAGCCAACAGCAGCAAGGAGCCAGATGCTGGATTGAGTGGCAACGTAGTCACCTATAGAGAGAAGGCAGGCTCCCAATGACTGTGTACTAGGAGGGATACATGCTTACATGCTAACATACAGGGTGACTCGTATGTTCTGATTATTCGACATGTTTGTCGGACTACGTCACGATTGCCTGTGCTATTTTTAACGGATACTACTGTATAAACCACACAAAGAAACTTAATTACTTTACTCGAAGCTACCTATACCATTTCTATCTCTGCGTCGGACGTTTCTGATACACACAAACCGCAAAACTTCCCCGGTAACTCGAAGAAACAATACACAACTGCGTTTTTGAATTTCCTTCTCCCTACAGTACTTCAGAACAAAATAATAAATAAAACGTTCCGTTTAAATATTGTTGAATGGGAAAGTTCATCAAGAATCTTGACACAGCGTCAATAAAGAGAACTGTTCGTGAAATTTTACTACTACAACAAGATTCACGTGACCCGATAAGAATCAATTAATGTCACCCGTTCGTAATTCGAGATAAAAGATTAGGACTTCGGGTAATCAATATAAATGAACCACCTCGTATACGTGTGCACGTATCTGCAAGATGATACGAGTGTACGCGTATGCATACACATGCTTTCATTCGTACACTAACACACACGCGCGTACACGCCCATATACCACGACCGTGCCAGCACTGAGGTAATAAGTCACGCTGGCGAACCGTAATGAATTAGTCGCAGACTATCCGATACTCACTTCAGCCCCTTATAAAGTTCTTCCTTTCCCATGTAGGATCGGTTTGTCGTGCGACACAGGAACGCTCCTGCGGGATGGTCGACACAAACGCAGCCCGCGGGAATTAGTCGGCCAACTGCTGTGATTAGTCGCGGAGGATAAGTGCATTATCCGGATTCGATAACGCAAGTCTCGCCATTTATTTTTCCTCTACGTCTACGTCTTCATTTGCACTTGTCCTATAGTGGTGTATGCGCCTGCGTACATCTGAAATATTAATTGAGTTAAAGTTAATTCTAGGAACGGAAGGACCGTCTTGAAGTAGATTCGAAGTCTACTCTAAGGTATAAAGTTATTCTGGTCTAAGCTCCGTATTTACTTTGATCTGAATTCTTCATCCTCTCAATTTTGTAGCTGTAACATAGGAAACGCTTATTTTGTATAATTGCTGACAGACCATCGTGGAGACATAGACCAACGTAATGGAACATTGAAAGAGACTGCGGCACATAGAAGATGTTTCATAATGAAGTTGACTGGTTGAAATTAGACATTGTATGTAGATGCATGCCTGCGACCGCGTCGGATCAATGAGCGGTGTGTGGGGTTGTCACTAATGGATTGAGCGAGCGACGCGTAAAACTCCCGATTGCTAATTAGATAAGAGAAATTCTCGCGTTCGACGCGCCGGTAAGTGCCGATCGGGCCGTTCGATAAAGTTATACACAGAAAGCGATATTAACGTCTCGCCGGGACTGTAGACTCGCTTGTAACTCGATATACACGTGCCCTCCGCCCTCGCCCATTCCTTCCATCTCGGCCCCCATCCACCACCCCTCCGCAGTCCCCTAATCACATACGCTCGTTCATTATCGTTCCATTATCATTACCGTTTTACCCGGTGCGTCCCCTTTAAATTTCATAAATTATCCACATTACGCGCACCTTTACGCCATACGAGTACCCCGGGCCGCTATTACTGTTTCGTTATTACAACACGCCGTACTCGCGATCACGGAAATCCGCGCCGTTACGTGCCTCTCGGCTAGCGCGAGAAAAAACTGACCTATCGCGCATGCGTTTTAGCGATTTTCATTAAACGCTCTTTCGCGAAATATGGCCCGGGATTGGGGCTTCTTAATTGGACGGTGTATTATTCGGTTTCGGGGATTTTCCGGTGTTACGGCTGGCCTGTGCGAAGGGAACGTTTCGAGCGTTAATGTTTGCGGACGAGTCTATGAGCTTACCGATTTGCGGACGCACGATATCGCGCGGGGTCGCATATCGACGGGCGGATAGATTTCTGACACGTACGGATCTAGGCATACATATCGCGGGCGATCGGAACGGTAAACTCCATTTATGAATATGCTAATTTACGGATGCGGAGATCCGTAGAATCACAGTTCTCTGCCGGTGGAGATTTGTGAATGCATAGATTAGTGGATATGCCGGTCTACGTAACGGGATTCCGTCGATCGCTTCGACGGGACAGTGAAGACGTCAGTTTTTGGTTTGTCTGCCTAAATGGTAGACGGCTGAGTTGGGCTACTTACGTTCAGTGTGAGAGGCTTCGAGAAATTTGTAAAGCAATGAAGAAAATTGTCTTAACTGTGAGAACTAATTTCACGGTAGCCGCTGAGGAAATGCTACTCGATACCGCACAGCACTCAATGTTCTGAAGCAAGTTGTACCCTCGGCGAATGAGATCCCATCAACGCACGTTCGCGTACCATTCGCGACGGACATTTATTTCTTACGAGGGTAATTAGCGAAAGAAACAGTCAGAAATTTTAATTGACGATCGAAGTTTGGCCCGACTAAGTTCCGCAGATTTCATCGATGTGCGTAATCTCGGTAATTCCGAGCTCCAATTACAGAACAAAGTTCGAGGGTGCCCAGAGCCGATGTTGCGCGATAAAAAAAGAAAAAAAGAGAAAGGTGGTATGAGAATGGGCGAATACTCGCTAATTGGAAATCGAAGTAATGTTTCTGCACACTTTCGCTGATAATGTCCTCGCTGAGGCGATCCATCGCTAACGTTCGCAAAGTCGTAATTCTTCCATTCTTCTCTCTCTCTCTCTCTCTCTCTCTCTCCCTCTTCCCCTCGCTTTTTGTTGTACCGTCATATTCGTCTCATTCGCGCAGCGGAGCAGGTTCGCAGTCGAGCGGAAGAAAATTCGCGAAGTTTCGATTAACTTTTCCACCTGCCCCCTTCCGCCAGCTCCCCTTTTTCACCCCCCCACGTTTTCTGTCAGCGGGCGGGGTCGATCGTTTTGTTACATGCGGTCCAATACGGGATTATCGTAGATCGTCTGAAAACTTTTCACGAGGCTCCCTCGCGATATCCTCTACGAGCTAATTAAAGTCGGGTAAGATGAAATATCGAGATACGTTTGCCGCTCCCTCGATCGGAGAAACAAAAGGAAAACGGTACTGGAGGAGTGGACGCGGTTACTCCTCTTCTTCGTCTCCGCCACTTTTTCCTCTTCCTCTCCGTACTTGTCCCCTCTGTTTTTCTATCTCTCTCTCACACTTCCACCCGTCTCTAATCATCAAGAGGTTTCTTGTCTTTCTCCTACCATCCTCCTCAACGGTTTTCTATCTTTCACTTTCTTTCGGGAAAGAAGACTCGCCTCTCCATTCTTCCCCTTTCCCTCTACCTTTCCTCTTCCTCGCTTTTCTTCCTTTCTTCTTCTTTCCTTCCGCCCCCTCCCACTCTCTTTCTCTCTCCTTCATATTTACCCTCTGCCCGGCGCAGAACCAGCTGGGTCTCCACCGGTCTGTCGCTAATGACCACGCGATGACTACATCATAGATTTTTTACGATGCCCGTAATTTACTGAGCTTTTAAGGCCGTGCCTTCCTGCCGGGAGCATTGTTCTTGTCGGTTCACGACGCTGCGCGCCAAAGATCTATGGAGTTTCTCTGGGCCGACGCGCGTGCAACGCCATGACTTATGGCGCACCTTCGTCCGGCTCCTTCATCGGCGAGCTAGAGCACCGGCCGCTCCCATCGATCATTTCCCGGCAATCGTGATTTCGTATCGAGCGAATTGCCGGCATAACCGCGCGTGTAATTGCTGCTCGAATCTCCGATTCGATCGATCGGAGCGTCCAATGACGCTCGTTGCGGAAATGGCCATCAAATTGGAGGCTTTAGCGGCCATGACGTTACATTGGGTACGCATGGCGCGATAATGATGATGGTATAGATTTTTGAAACCGACGTTGTTGTTTGCCGGACAATGTCGACTTTTTCATGATGTAAATCTTACTACGATCCGAATACCCATCCCTAACTTCCCGTTTATCCGCAGATTATCCTGACGAGATTCTTTCTTCTTTTTATTGTTGATCTAATTTCCACCCTGAATCAGAGGGTAGTGCACAAATATCAGTAGTGCACAATGTGTCTATACGTCAAATATATATGTTCCGCGTGCACCATAAGTCTGCATCACGCGCATTACACGTCCGCAACACCAGCCGAGGCCAGCCTACATCATACTGCTTGGCACAAAGGAAAATGAAAGACGCGCCAACCGCGTTGCGCGGCTGTCCGCGTTCGAAGGGGAAAGAGGCAAACATCCTAACGTTCCGCAATCCTGACAACACAGTACCGCCGGTGGCAGTAAAAAGTGGCGCATCGCCGTGACGGTATATAACGCGTCATAAACTAACGTCGCCAGGCGGTCAGAGCGTGTGCGTCTCGGAGAGGGTTAAAAGCGCCGGAGCGCCAGAGCGCCAGAACGCCAGAGGGGGAGTTTCGGTTCGACAAAGGCCCTGCTAGTAGCTTCATTGGTCGTAGCTTAGCCGCGACACGTCGCTACCTCCCGGAGTAGTCCGGAACTCGGCACGCTCTGTCCGCTCCTACCTGCCTCGTCCGACTCCCTTTCCCGGCCGCCTTGCTAGAGCGAGAGTGCTGCATTCACGGGGAGAGAGAAAGCACTGTGTGTCCCAGCGCGCGCGCGCGCGCGCGCACGCGTGTGTGTACGTGCTGCGGAGTACACTTCGGGTGAAACACGTGAGCCCGAGGCCAGCGCGCGCGCCGTGAGTTATGGCACATTGTTCCATCCCCGTGGTACCTGCAAGCTGGCCGCCCGGGGAGCCACAAGCTCCTCTCCCGAGAGCGCAGTGAACGAGGAGAAGGAAAAGGTGTGTGCTCGCTTGCGGGACGATCAGGAGGCCCCTCCCGCTCTCCGTTTGTTTCTATCTTCCTTTCGTCCCCTCGTTCGCTTTCTCTCACCCTCTCTCTCTCTCTCTCCCTCCTCTTTCCTTGCCTCTCCTCGTTCTCTTACTCACACATGCACGGATCGAGTAGTACGGTGGTACATCATAGTTGCGAGCTGCTGGACGCTAACGAGCATCCCCCGAGGGCCAGGCTGGACGACGCTCGGTCGGATGGCTCGAATGTCGGCTGGCTGCCGAACAAAGCTCTGGGTTAGGCTTGAATCACTGGATCCTCGAACGTCCGAACGCCGAGTACATCGTTCCTCTTCGATAGTGTCGGTTTGGTAAACGAGCGTTCTTGTCGTCGTATGTTCATGAAGAATTTCGCTGGGTTAGGAGTATTATTAGAAAGTATCGGTCGATCGTATTGGTTCGGAATGCTTATGCTACTTTCTACGGGATGTATGTATGGAAGGTTAGGAGTCAACGGTATTTATAATTCATCTACTGAGGCATCGCGCAGTGTGCATCCTAATGTATCCAGACAGTCGCTTTCGTTCGCAAAGTTCATACTACTTTCTACGGCGCATACGTTTAGCCATAAATCGAGATCTACGTTTGAACTTTAAAATGCGATACTCGCGCGCGCTATAACGTGAGGTCTGCGTTGCACGACTCTGTCGCCATTCATCGTAAAAATACACACAGCAATATGGACAGAAGCAAACAACGTCCAAGTTGGACATCGTGCCATCGGAACACGTTTCATCGTTTCGCGGAATTATACGTTGTCCCTGCACTGAGCCTGTTACACTGTTACCCTATTTACTCCCATTCCGTGCCACTCCTCATCATTCTCTTGGTCCTTCGCCCTGGCCTACCTGCCTACCCCTACTACGCTTTCTATTTATTCTTCCAGTATCTGATCCGCTCGCCGAGGCGTTATGCATATGTAGGCGCTTGATTCGTTGTGAACGTGCCCCTCCGCGCTTAATCCGCGAACCTCGTAATTTACGAGTGCGCTCGTGATTTGCAAGCGGTCCCTGTGTACATCGATGCCCCGCGAGAAGCACGATGCCCGAGAGTTGCGATGATTTGATTATTGCAACGGTACGTTTTTGTTTGGACACGTGTCACGGGTATCCGAGCATTGAACGCAATATCGAAAATGTAGAAGAGACGTCAATAAAAGCAAAAATGAAGTGCTCGCGTAGAATCGTCGACGTTAATGTACGTACGCGTTGGGGAAGTTCCTGTGGTACGAGATAAAAAATTCTTTTCCAAATACCTCGACCCAACTGTCCAAGTTGGATAACAGGAAAATGGAAATTGGTCCATCGTGGACAATGGGAGAATGGAATGTCAGCGGGTCAGACGGTAGTATGTAGTTCTCAGTTTTCGAAAACGCCGACGTTGAAATGACCCATAATCAGCCTTTAAAAAAAGTCCCGTGTTTGTCCATGTGATTTATCCACTTCTTTTCGCGCAGTCCGTTGGGATAAAATAACTCATCAAGAGGGGTTGACCGCAGACGAGACGTAACGCACTCAGGATGAGCTGCGCCACTCGACCTCTGGAAGAGGTCGTTGTAATGGGACGGCGTTACCGGAGCGCGTAATAAAATCTATCGTTATCTCATGGGAGGCACAGGGAAATCTGAGAAAGGGCAGAATCTGCCTGACGGGCAAAGGAGATCGATAGGGACCACGCCAGTGGTATTCTGTCATGCAAAGAGGAGATCTGACGTCGGTATTACTGCGTGCGCTATAAACGTCAACGACCTTTTGTGTCCACTTTAGTATGCGGATCATGGCAGATATCGTGGAAATGCAAACTGTACGCTGTAAAGTCCATATATCATCGCGTATATCTATATCACGGGACGTGCACGCGCTGATATAGTCCGCGCTGATACATGGGATTACACATTACACAATCCACTTAACGCCGACTTTGCAATGTAGATTCCATATTTGCAACGTCCATACGTACGTACAGTGGCCTTTGAGCGCATATTAGGAATGGTCCACTATAGCAGACCTGGGACCATTCAGACCGATCCGTGCAGCACATTGACCGTACGTAGGGCCATCCTCGTTAGCGGCTGTCTGTAATGCGACGCGTTAACGGCGTCCGCGAGGCTGCCTCGTATGACGCTCTGAACCTTTAGAGGACAACAAAACGGTGATAAAGCTCGCCGTAGCATAAATAGACCGACTTCAGAGATTATGCGAATACTCCAATCTCGTGATAACGAGCAACCCGCTTGCCTCTGCCCATCCGCGAGTGATGTAAATAACGGGGGATAACACTTTTAACTGCCCCGGATGAACAGAAATTGCGTTTCTGCATCTAACCTGACGTGCACTATTCCACTCTCTGTGCGCCGAGCCGATGTGTACGCTACTTTTGAAACAGCCCCGCTTATGACTTATCCGGTTAATGTGGCACGCCGTTCGGACCTTATGGTACGGTCTTTCTCTCAGGAAACCTGCACCGCAATGCTGGTGGAAACTGTTAAGTTATGGAAAGTATAACGTGGATTTATGTGCGCGCGTGACGTTCGTGGGAAAGGAATAACAGCGCTTATCGTACACGTTTACATAGTAAACAATTTCAGGTGAACGTCAAGGTGAGCCCCGGAGTGTCGTATATCATACGGGGCAAACATAAAGCACGGACGACACCATTAAACGGGGCCAGAAATTATAAAGTCAGAGCCAGTAGCATTTCGAAGCTAACGAAAATCGACGCTTTAATTCGATCCCGTCTGATCTACTTAACCTCCGCCGTCAATTTAAGGCGATCCCGAATCGATTGCGATCAGTGATTCGACGCTGTTTGGAGTTGCAAAGTGACTAAATTCTACCGCTACGTAGTCCGTAATCCTCGATCATAATTAATGAGCGCCGATGAGACGAGTAAGTTTGCCGCCGCCGCCGCCGCAATGTTCCCCGCTTGCTCCGAGCAGCGCGCAACAAAGGAGGCCGATATGATCCTTAATAACGAGATAAACCACTTTAGCGTGCCGATCCTCGCGTGGCAGCAGCCGATTCCAGGAATCTCTCGATCCAACCTGCCTGCGCTTTACGGAGTTAAATCCGCCGCGACTGCATTCGAGACTCGAACGAAGAACTCTCCCGACCTCGAAGTTTCCCGTGCAACAATAACTCCGTGGAAGTTTATCTCGGGGGATCAAAGTTTTTAATACCCATCCCCGGTGCGCTGTATTCCTCCTTACCTGACTGCCTCCCCCCTAGCCCCCCTCACCACCACTCTTTCTATCCCCCACTTTGGCACGGCACGCGGTTTTATGCACAGTCGTTCGTTACTCAATGTTGCAAAATAGCCGATCTCAGTCGCTGCTCCGGCCAGCTAATTATGGCCGAACAATGCACGCGCAACAATGGGCAGCCTCTTTTAATGAGTTTCTTGACAACATTTCTTGGCTCGCTGACGGCGACCGAAGGAGGGGGCGAGATGGGGGATGGGTGAACTATGAGAAGAGTGTGTCGGATGAATTTTTCATCGTTGGCAAAATTACCATGGAAATTAGCGGCGTTCGAGCGGGAAAGAGGGGGAGTATGAGAGTGGGTTCGACAACGACGCGCGGTATAGGACGCAATTACTTCAAAAGCATAAAGGCAAAGCGAATGGATGTAGTTCTACGTTCGGCGGGAGAATCTAAATCGCTCTAAATTGCACGCTGTTTACGATGCTATCAGCCTTAATCCTTGTATACGGCCTTACAGTACCGAAGGGATGTTAAATCCCGTACATAAGGCACTAAGACCTTGTAAACTCAATTTGCCGTCGGTGTGTGTGCCTCTGTCTATACCCTGCGCACCTTAGCGCGCGCGTGTGTGTCGTATGCCCACCTGGCACCGGCAGGAAACGTCTTTCCCGGCTGACTGAAAATGGCTTTAAGTGCCACAAGTCGTTAATGTAACGCGCGCACCGACGTGCCGAGAACAATTTTATCATTGGCGAACTTGCGGCTTGCTGCCGGCTAGCTTTATATCGGCGCGACATCGATGGCGGGTGCAAAGAACATGAAGCAGGTGGAAGGCGATCGATTCGACCGATCCATCCGGTGACTGCGGATGAAGAGGTATGTACGATCCACCTAGAAACATCGAAGATCCGCGGTCGCACAAAGCTTAAGTAACCGCGGGTCTCTGAGTACGCGAATCTGTGGGAAGGCAAATCCGCGTGATGCGCAGATTCGCGGACGGATCTGAAAGTCCGTAACAGATCGGGCGACATACTCCTTTCAACAGGTCGTCTCAGGTTCGCGCGCTTAACAATTGAATCAACGAATTATCCATCTCACGTCGCATCTTCATGATCGCGACTATTTGTAGGACGTGCGGGATACACATCGCCGGACGGCAGTGGGATCAAAGGATTTGGCGAGAACGGGGGAGAGGAGCGTTCCTCGGTCCGCCACCGAGGAACGCTCCTTCATTTATCATCCTTAAGAAGATCGCGCGAGGTCGCTTCCGGAAACGCTAGGCAACAACGGGCCGGATCCCGTGCCGCTCGATCCTCCTGCAAGGAGTCTGTCGGTCATCATCGCGTCCCGGCATCTGTCAAAGAGAGGGAGCCGTTCGATCGCTCCGTGGGTCGTTACGGCTGTCGGCTGGAAAAATGTCGGCCCGCCCCGACTAGATGCGCCCCATTCAAGACTGTACTGTCCCTCAGGAACGTTCATATTTTCGCCGGCCCGGCGCTCTGTCGCGCGTCACAATCGGAGGACCGCGAACAAAGAATTTGACGAGGGATCCACGTCCCCGTGTAATCTCTTCTGTAAACACGTAGTACGAGTACGTAGTCGGACGTGCCTTTATGCGATAGGTACGTGTCTCTCTCGCTCTTTTCTACTCCCCTCCCCTCACCTCGTTTTCTCCTTCTCCCATCGTCAATCCTCTCCTCTTCGTACCTTTTCCTCTATCTGTGTTTTCTTTATCTGCCTCCTCCACCTCCACCCGTCCGTCTATTTCTGTCACCCTCTTCCTGTTTCCCCTCCGTACCTTTCTCCCACCTTCTGCATCTCATTTCTCTTCTTCCATCCTTCCCCCTTCCCGCCGTCTTCTTTACATCTCTTCTCCACTCGATCTAGCCTGCCCTGGCCCTGGGCTATTGCGCTCGCCGGCGAACAAAAGACGATGACGTCCACGCCGTCAGGCGAAACGTGCTTATCCCGGTTGTAATAATGAAATATAATGGCTGATGCTCCGATTACCGAAACAATATGAACCGCTCGACGTCCATTCCACTTCCCGCTGCTTCCCGGCGAAGCGCACGAGCGTTCTTGTCATGAGAAGTCTCGTGAATCCCCCGTTACAGCTTCATTTGCCGGCATATCTTCTCGTTAATGAGCGCCTGCCACTTCTTTGATGAACCATAAAGACTTCGCGTTGTTCGGGTTGCATTGTTCGACCCGCAAACGATCCCCACCATCGTTTTCTGACGACATTACTCTCTGTCGCTGTGCTTATTCGACTGCTGTAAAGGAACGTAATATCAGCTTTATTGATATCCGACATGAAGTCCGAATGGCGAATTGGTATAAGACTCTTGTTCATATTAGTAGTAGCAGTACTACTTATTTTCTTTCCTTATTAGAAGCGACGACACGAAAAATCGACTCTCGGCCGAAAAAATCCTCTTTCTTCCTGACATCGTCGTTCTTGCACAACGAAGGCGCCTCATTCCTTCTTCACGTCGACGTTATGTAACCGGAATTAGCGGCGAATGTCTCGTCCTCTGTTTTCATCTCGTTCCGGCGCCCGGCAGGAAGTGCAGCTAAATCAGCCTGTATGCCAGCTACATACAGGTATAGGTATGTACGTGTCCACAATCGAATAGACCTCCACCCTTTTGCCTGGCCCTCGCCTACGTACGAGTATCGTAACCACACGGAGTCGGACACAATGGCTGATTAAGCAGCTTCCAAGCGTTTACAATATCCGCGCGTTATCTCTTCTACTCCTCTCCGTCCTCCTCGCGCAGGTTGCCCAGTTGATTCTCCGTCTCATCCCTCTTTTCGCGCCTCAATCAGTCGATTACGGGATCGATGTGCGGACGCACGGTTACTGCGTGCGTAAAATAACGCTGATCGTGGTCGGAGAGTAATGAAGATTGGCTCGGTGTTATATGTTGGGGGGGATATATCTGTGATAAACTATCGGCGGTGAGAAGCGGAGGTAAGAGATGAACTTGTAGGCGGCTCGAAGTTAATTAGTTCAGCGAGGAGAAACGTAGACTGTAGACGAAGTAGGGGAGATGCAGGAAAAATGCGAATGTCAGATTGAACTTCTCCGGGCGATCGACACGGAGAGAATAGTTGGCGCTGTATATAATTAGCTGGGAGAACGCGCTCATATTGAGTTTCGAATGCGCGCTGTGATATCGACGGCTGATTAAACGAATATAGTTTTATCCGCGCCATTCTAACAATTGCCTTTGTACGACCGGGTACACGCCGCGTTCGTTAGGTCACATTCAAAAGAGAGCTCTCCGTTCTTTGCATCGCATCGTCCGGCTGGCACTATTCACGTTCAACTCGTAATTAAATCTAACTAAAACAATGCCCACGGCCACGACGGCGATGCCTATTCGAGTCAATAAAAAGAAAAAAAGAGTGCCCGGTTAGTTGTGAACAGAGAGGGAATATGAGAAAATGTAGAAAGGATAGATTGTCCGAGAGAGAATTGGTGAGAGAGCAACGGAGAGAGAGAGAGAGAGGGAGAGAAAGAGAGAGAGAGAGAGAGAATAAACGAGCGTGGAGAAACGTGAGAGAGGGACGGGCAGAAACGTCCCGTATGAATGCAAGAACAATGCGGGCCTACGACACCGGATTAAATACCTGAGCATTGTACCAACGGTATGTGCGAGGCCTCCTTGTCGTGGAATTGCTTTTCTGACGGATGCAAAGCGGCTCTCGCATTATCCAGAGCCGGGCGTATCGTCACCTGCGCTGGAAGAGGGAATGGACAGGGATGGAGAGAGAAAGAAGAAACGATAACGGAATAGAAACAGACGATGGACAACTACGCGTCTTTCTGAGAGGGTGGATGAGAGAGACAGGGCGAAAGCGTAAATGGGGAGGAGATAGAGAGTGCGCGCGAGAGAGAGAGAGAGAGAGAGAGAGAGAAGGAGAGCAGAGAGAGAGAGAAGGCTCATCCAGAAATTCAGCTCGGCGCGAGTGCGCGGCCGCGTTAATTATTCTCACGGCATTTCGTCGCGACCTCGTTAAATTATTTCCTAATGGCGACAGCGGTGTGCTTTCGCCTGTAACGACACGCCACTGCCTCCCCTGTTCGCTCCGGAGGTATAATTACGGGGATAGATGAGTTTCGCTGTTATAAATGACGATTGATTCCGCCGGACGTTCTCTAAACAAATGTCAACACAAGTGCATCAGCGTCACCAAAGTAATTACATTGCAGTGGACATGCACTCCATCGACACAGTTGACAATCTATTCTCATCGATTCGATACGTTCATTCCTTTCGACATCTCTTCATTTACATTTACATCATTCACAAATACTAAAACTCCTCCCATATAGGTATACAAAACAAATGCAAAGTAACGGCGTGATGCACATATCTGTGCCTGCAAAAATGTTTGCATTTCGAATCATCATACACGCTTCGTCCTAACACTCAGCTAAATTTTTGAACCTGCACCTCGCGTCCGCGAATAAAATGTCTTGCAGAAAATGTGGATTTCCATTATCACCGTGGTGAAGACCATACTACCCTAATGTTCGCTCCTGCGACACATGGAAATCATGGTCGGCAGGAGTGCACGGCACATGTTCCATTGGTTCGCTACTGTTCCCTGTCACATTCCCTCGCTGCACATTAATCTCGCGCTTTACGGAAACGGAGGGGGCAGTTCGTAGCGAGCGTGGGCTAAGAAGAAACGTTTCAGGTCCGACCGATGGCGACGACGGCGACGTGAGTAACGCGACGAGGAAAGTTCGCCGGAAGAAACCCCATAAGCGCAAAAAGGGGTGGGGGGGGGGGGGGGAGGGCTGCAAGGACATCGAGCGTAATATCGGGGTAATAGCTGTACGAATGGCGTGCGGGAGTGGAGGAATTCGCATTCGCCGCATCGCTCCGGTTATCGCGGGACGGTCAGATTTGCATATCGTTAATTCCGGACGACGCGCAGGTATGCGCATTCAACCTTTGCAGAGGCAGCGCTTTGTTGTCGACACAGGGGCGTGATCGTGCCTCCCGTTGATAAAAATCCATCCGTCAGTAGGATGCCATTTATTTATGCTGACATGCACCGCTCGTGTACGTACTTGCTGGCGCACGAGCGCTTTCCCGTCTCCTGGCCTTCTTTTTCCCTTCGTTCATATCACACTGTCTCTGTCCTTTGTGTTCCTGCTAGTTCATTGCGCGCACGTCGTTGTATAAGAATTTGAATTAAATCGCTCAAATCATACTGAACGAATAAGATATGTGCAGGGAGTAAAGCGTGCTCGGTGTTGTAGTTCATCAAAACGAGAAATGCGATTTCATTGAAGAGACGCTTCGTGGAATGTAGCGTGTAGATAATTGGTTTTGTTTTGTACATCGTAAATATGTTGAATAATGTGTATAAGGGTCCGTGGATCTGTTACATTGTATGTCGATTAGGTTTCGTTCATCGATATGTGAACGTTTTTAAAAGTATCGTTGGAGCGGATATAAGAGAGGAACTTGGATCCATTGGTCGATAGCGTGCACGTGAGTCAGATTTGCTGGTCGGATCTGTCGATTCGGTCTCACGTATCCAACCGGATCAATGGATCAAGATCACGTAACTTGAACTTGACAAGCAGCTACCTTTGTCCTTCTTGTCTGTTCTGTTTAATCAGGATTTATTACAGCTTCCATTCGTTCACCTACATTTTCCATCAAGGACCTTCTCAAGGACGCTTGCATACATTCCGTGACCAGTACCCTACAACAATAAAAGTACCAAAACACTGTAACACACAAATCTACATTTGGAATTGTCCTAAATGCAATCCTCAGCTCACCTAAGCCCTAAACCCTCAAGTTTCAATATACATACAACATTGGCATTATCAACTGTTCCTATCATTATAAAATACTGAAGCATCCCATCATCATACAATTTTGTAAGAGGTGAGGGGTTTTGGCATCGAAGGAACGGGTTTGAAAAAATATATTTCTGTATTAATCATAGGTACACTTTTTGGCTTGTCCACTCTGACGTTCTGCACTCACTCATGCTGCCTAGCGCAATGGCCACTCTGCGTCGCACGACGCGTCACTCTCCTTCGTCTTACCTCTCCCATTTTCCGCGCTACCCATGAGCCCGCTCGCACCTTGGCTCCTCCCGAAAAACATCGAAATCGCCGCTACGCGCGAAGACGCGTCACGTGAACTCAGGGACGTACGAACACGCACGCTTACAATTTCCAATAACTCTCTCGCTGATTAAGTCCGAGCGTTCCTGATTGACGCGCAAACGATCGAAGAGTGTGTCCTATCGACGCCTGCTTGTCAGCGTCAGCGTGGCTGGGTTCGTTGACGCACCGGCGAGTTACGCAACAAGTATAATAGCCTTGCCCTTGCCACACGGACATGTGCGCCGTAGCCAAGGTGAAGCCCAAGGCTGCCCACCCAGTATTATATGCCCCGACCGTTAATTTACATTTAGCAACGCCGCACGCACTTCTGAAGTGGGATATATTATTTCGTTGCATAATGATCCGTAATGATCTCTCTCTGTCCCTCCCTCTCTCTTCTAACCTTCTCTTTCCCGCCAGCCTCCCTCCTTAGCTCGCGAGAGAGATCACCGGCACGAGATGCGCGAGGCATCCAGCCCGTGTATGCAGATCGCTCGCGAGCGCATCTCGGAGAATAATACGTCTCCTCTGGCCGCGTACTCGCCTTCAAACGATCCCTCGGCAATGTCGTTATTGGGTTGGACGAGAAAACAATTTGACCGCGCACAATGGCGATGCCGAACGAGATTAAGCGGAGTCGGGGCTCGCTCCGATGTTACGAAATCATATACACGTTCGGAGCGTAATCATTGCTCCTCGGCCAGTGATCGGGATCTCTGCGCTCTCGGTTGTATGCAGAGTTCCATGGTGTTTCCAGTTAAATAGGAGGCGAGCCACGGTTGCCTCCGACAATGGATCCGATCCGTTTTCGTTGCCTCTCTGTGCCCGCAGACAGGGGAAACTGAGCCACGTTCTATTTGGTTTTGATTTCGCCAACCTCTCGTTTTCTTTCGCATTTCGCCTACGCCAATACGTAAACCCGTCCGTGTTATCGTTCTTTCCGTTTCAGTGGAGAGATAACATGAAATTGATATGCGGCAACGGCGGTGAGACGGTGATGCGGAGAGGAGAGGGGAAGGGTGGGGGGGGATTACGCTGTAAAATCAAAGTTCAAAGGCTTCGTCTGTGTGGGGATGACTTTTGTATCTTGACCTGGCTACGATCTCGTTCGCACTGAAACGCTCCATCGATCGCCCGGAATCGAAGGTCACGCGGATAAAATGGTTCGGGTAAATTGACGTTGTTTGACCGTCTTGCCAGCGATGGTTCGAAGTCAAATGCTCGCGGAGTTTTGTAGCCAAAATTGACAACGATTTAACGTATGTTTCAAGATTTTCTGGCAACCGATGTTTTGTGACAGTTCATCTCTCCAAGGGTTTCGATACAATTACGCGAAATATGTCGATTTTGTTTCATTCGACCTAATCTCTGAGGTAATCGAATCGATATTGCGTTAATTGTGGATCATTCTTCGAATTACACTCGCTTAACGATTTTCTTCGTTCCTGCCTCCGGAACACGTTCTCAGGGTTCAGTCAGAAAATGACTGGACACGCGGTATAAACGGTAATCATTAGCTTAACGCAGCTAAGCTCTTCGCGTTAGCATACATCCTCCTCTTCAATTTATTCTCTTAACCCCGCGCCGCGAAGCAGACGTGTATCCGGCAAATTCTAACGTCAAATCGCGTATCTTAAGTACCCTCCCCACGCCATTCTCGTCCCATCCACGCTGATCCACCGGATCCCTCGGTCATGAGGAAAGCATTCGATCGAAGTACCAAGCGCCACGCCCTTAATTAATTCAGGCAGGTGCTGAGCAACGCTTAGTTAGCAATCAGCCGTCATAAGTTAGCGTAATCGACTTTCAGCCTCGATGGGAACACGTTCCGTCACTCGTTGCGCACGTTTCTTCGCCGCTGTAAATTGCCTGTCACGCAGAAATCGAGAGTTCGCGCGCTCGATTGGCGCAGGGACGTGTTCACAGCTGTCGATGGTACGTTTCATTTGTCCGCCCGTCAAACGTTCGCCGGAAATGAATCCGCCGCCGCGTAAAGCGGACAACTTTCAGCCCAGAGTGCGCGCGATCATGCGAGACACGTGCATGACGATCTGTTCGGCTGACGTTCCTACCGTCAAATAAACTACGTCCTTAAACGACCGCACCGTCATCTTCTCTCGTGAAAATATTTCAAGCTCTCGTAGACATAGCGATGAATCAACGTTATAAGTCAAACCGACCTCTACGTATTGTCCCGTATCGTCGGCGCCACTGTTCTGCGTTGCCGATCGAAGTGGGTAAAGGACGTTCTTGTCGCAAAACGTTTTAGTGGATTAGGTACTCTGTTATGCATCGATAATTACGAGTTACTTCTTGTCGCCACTAAAAACCAGTCTTGCATTTTTCATAATTAAAATGTTTCTACAGTCAAACATGTCGGGAAGCAAAACGTCCAACGTCGGTACGATAAACTGATTCCCCGGACACAGTCGAGGGAAGAGTGCGCGGCCGTACGCGTAATGTTCCTACAGGATGGCAACGACCTCAAGACGCACACGTGGAAGCGGACAATCGTTAATTGCCTCGGCGGCAAACGTTAACCCCCCCCAATCGCTCTGAAATCTCGCAGCCGAGGCTGAAATCGTGGCGAGCGATCGAGTACGCGCCCGTTGCATCCATCGACGACGCCGACGAGAGGTAGATTAATAAATAATCATTACGTGGCAATAAATAGCCCAGGTGTCCGTGGGCACCGACCGCACGGGTGTCTCTAATTATTAATGTGCGAGGGGGTGCTTCCCCACTTGGAGACCGCACGTGGTGCATTCTGGGTGCCACGATGCACCGTGATCGTCACGGGCGCCGAGCTTCGAGCTCACCGAGAATTTATGATTTCGCCGCTCGGGACCCGCTCGTCTCGCAGCTGCATCTTCCCTTCCATGTGGGTGTTCGCCTGTAAATTCCGCGGAGCCGCGTCCCTTCGGATTAGATGGAAGGGACGTATTGCTCGTGCTCCTTTTTCATAAAGCGCGCCCGCGCACCCGCGTTATTAGGTTCGTGCACGATAAGATATGATACGCTTTTATTGCCTTGCTTTATGGGACGATACGTACCAGGTATTACCGGTCGCCGTGTTCAGTTGCCAGCGCGCGTGGATGTGGATGCATTTTGGTGTACGAGGGTTATAATAGGTGTCGTATGATAGGAGTGTTATGTATCCGGATGATACGTTGATGACGAGGTAAATAAGTATGTATTGTGCTTGGTTTGGCAAGTGTGCCCGAATTGGGGGACATTATTAATATCAATCGTATCGCGCATTCAACAGCGACCGTTCCATTGCCGACGCGGCCGGCCGTTGAAACAGTAGTTCCTTCTCTGCTTGTCGAAATCGGTACGAAGGCGTGGCGTAACAGGCTATCGTCAATTTCATAACAATCGAGATTATTTGCGCCGCTTTTAATTACAATGCAGACTAGCCGAACGCTCGGATATCACATTTAATTAGGTACTGCGAATTAAAGCGTTTTTGATGCCGCGGCTGCGCAGGCGTCATAGGCACACACGGAGGATAGCCTCGTAAAATGCAAATACTGGCCGGCGCCAATGTATTTCGTTTCGGGGAACAGACAGGACGTCATGAATCGCTAATAATCGCGGCGCAAATTATTCTACCGGAATTAATTGATAAAATACGGATAGCCCATTGTGCCCGCGACGGTGGAATAAATGGTACCGCTAGGAGGGTTAATAACATCGTTGGCTTCGGTTACAGCTCCACAATGTTTCTCGGGAGATTATTCGACGGCCGTTCCATTATAATGTTTGTTTCATTATCGTGATTATTAAAAGCGACGTTTGAGGAATCGCCAGCAACAAAGTTGTTCGTTACGTAATTATCTGACGGGGGGACTAATTGAAAATCCACTCGCTGCCAGTGGTATCGTTATAATTGGTTCGAAATTATGCCAGCGCCGGCCCCCACCGATGTGTATCGGCGTTAAACATTTTATTTCGCGATAGTACGCGTCGACGTCATCGTTATGAATCGTCGCATTTTCTTGCGTCGAACGAAACACGGTCTAACGAATCTGTTAATTCTGCATGTCATTACGTCGCCGTTTACGATTACTTTCATAATTATTTTTGACTGGCGACAGTGGCGATTTTCAGATTTTTAAGATCACGCGTGTAAATAATATTCTCCGATTTGGAGCGCGCACACGTGCGTAGGGACGTAATTGCATTCATGGTGTGGCGCGGCATGGAAGCTGTGTAAACGTAATTCTCGACTGAGAATCCTGAACGCGCCGTTTACTGCGTACGCCGCTTACATTAAAGGGAACGCGAACCCGCTTGTGGCACGTTCGCGGTGCATTAACAGGACGTTGACGGTAATTTAACGTCTTTGCAAAGGTACAAGTGTGGTGAGCGCGCTGCCAATCCGAGCGGTCCGATCACAGAGGAGAGCGTTTCGTCCGATGTTTTGACGTACGCTTAACTCGTTCGATCCCGCAGCAACTATCGATTCCTTGAGACGTCCGCATTACACGTACTCTCCGCACCCATTACCTTTCGCTCGATCCACAGCGTGACGACCGATGCTCCCGAGATTCTATGTGTAACACAAATTTCATTATCCAGCGCGCAAACGTTGCGGAAATGACCGGCCAGAATGAATTTGCCCGCTAAACATACACATTAAACCGGTACATCGGCCCGGCAGCCTCCTTTTCCTCTTATACACCAGATAGCGTCTCATTACAGCGAATGACTGTGATTTGCAACGAAACCGAAATCATTATAATGATCGCGTCGATATCGGACGGATAGAATTTCCGCGACTTTCCCCGGCCTCGGCCCCGGCGTCGGCAAACTTTTCACGGATGCCAGGCGCAAAAGGAAAAGTCCTTGGCATCCGGACCACCGTCGTCGCCGAGCAGAGGCGCGACGCATCGCCGATAGATCGCGAATCGCGTCGGGGCGCCCAGTCCCTGCGAATCGTCCCCAATCGATTCCCTGGGATCTGGATTGCGTGGAAGGGACAAGAACTGGTCGTCGGGCTCGTCGACTCTGCCCGGCGAACTGGGGCAAATGCATAGCATTAGCCGTAGACACGGAGACGGCCGGAGAGATCGCGAAGGGAAGCAGGTGACTAGAGGCAAGAAACGAAGCCGGGCGCATATGCCAGGGAGAAGAGAGACAGCTCTCTCCTCCTTCCTGCTCGCCGCTCGAACCTGTTTCCAATTGCGTCCGCGGGCGAGCGAGAAAAACTTTGTCGTCGTCGTCGTCGTCGCGCGTCGTTCAAACATTTCGCGACGTGCAGCTGAGCTCGAGTGCTACGCCCCTGTCGCTTTTTCAGATCGCGGCAAGTCGCACGGAAAACTCGACCCGCGGCCAGGTCGAGCGGAAAATTCGTCGACCTATAACGTCGGGCTCGACCCCCTTTCGCTCCGTCCGCAGACTCTCCGCTCCCATTTGCACTCTCTCTAGTCAACAAACGGCCAATGCTGACGACTTGCCGCCGCGGAAAATTGCAAGTATCTTTCGACGGCCGGGGACTTACAATTGGATTAGTGATGTGTAGTTGGATGGAAATGCGGGATCGAGTAATTTCTCGGAATATCTGGAGGCGGAGGTGGTGGCTTGAAACTGGCGGGGGACGTTGATTCAGTTCGGGAGCTGTGCAGAATGTCGTTGTCGACTGATTTTGATAATGCCGGATAATGCGATCGATGTAGTATTGTTTGTCTGTCAGTGCAACGGTTGCTGTTCTGTTATTAATACTATTATATCGCTACTAGATTATACCCCGTTGTACGAAAACCGAATATGAATTTTAGACAAAGCAATCTGGTTTTAACGACGCAATTGATGCGTGATGTATTTCGAATGATTATTAAACGAGTGTGCAGAGATAATTAGTAATCGCAGTAGCCGAACATAATCACTTCGCTATTGTATGACCTTTATTTTTGTCTACAAAGGCGAAATAGGTCTGATTACTTCATGCCAGGCCGCGCAACTTCGAAGCAGGTCGTATGGAAAATTCATCACGCGATATTCTCTAGATTCTCATATAGTCTTGTTTGCACTTCCGGTCGAGGGGGAGTGGTTCGAGAAATTATCGCGTCTCAGGAGAGTCCCGCTATATCCTCCCTCGATTCGCGAATCACTCATGTAAATCACGCCAATGGGATTTCAATAAGCAACGATTAAACAGCGTGCCAATCATTCATGAAACGTCGCACAAATCGAGGCGAACTTTCTGGATTTCCAACAACTAACTCAACACATTGCGAGATTGTCATTTATCGAAGTGCACGCAGGTAACGAATAACGCACATGAGATGGCGTCAAAGCACCACGCCAATGATGACCGAACTGCCACGATGTTTATCTTTAATTACCAGCTACGTATTTATTTTTGCTGACGCTGACGCGCTCCCTGGTTCACGAGTTTTTGGATATCCCCTGGTATCCTGATCGACTCCACGATAATTACGTTTCCGACCAGTGAATCGAGGATCCGCAGACGTCGTTCCATTTCCGCCTTCTTTATTCCGAATATGTCGTCGGCCGGCGGACAGGATGTGACGTGTACGAATCGCTTGCGGGGCGGAGAAAAATTACGATGGGTGGCGACGTTGAAATCGATTGTCCGTGGTCAAACTTACTTATCTTCGACGATGCTTTCGACCCCCGCCGAGTATGATGGAGTGCGCTTTAGCGTTGTCACCGTCCCACTTTCTAATTCGAGGCGTACCTTATCGAAAACCGATTGTTGCACTCGCGGCAAGACAGTGCAGTATTGGAAAACGTCAAGGGCCATGGGCCATGGGTCTCGACGAGAAACTGCTCAGGAGCGATTCAACTGAATATAATACTGTATTGGCGGGGCACGATATTACAGAAGCTACTTTTGTGGGATTGCATGGATTTTCGGCGTAGGTGTATATGAACAGAAAATCTTTATTTAACGAAAAACGAACAATGCCTTACAATTGTCGGCGAAAGACTGCCTTCTTCCTCGCGTCGACGCGCCTCACTCCGCTCCGCTCATTCCGCGAAAACAAAAGCGCTCACACATACATGTCTCTCACCTCGTACACATACATGTCTCTCACCTCGTACACACACGCCTCAGCCGCACGCACAACCAGCCAAGGCCTGCACGTCCAAACCCTACACTTTTATGAAAGTTATTCTGAGGGATGCGGGCAGCGAAGAACGACGAAAATACACCAGACGTGGCGTGGTGCCGTACTTTGAGCAACATATTGTCTTTAACCGCGGAGCACAAGAGTAATTTGTGACGCAGTCAACATGTGGCGATTTAAAATGAAGTAATTAAATTGTTAAAGCGCAGCAATTTATACAGGCTTCTAATTTCGTAAAAAGTCGGCACTCAGCGAAATTATGTTCCAGTGTATATAGGGGTAGACGGTAGCAAACAAGTCTTCTTTGGTCATCTTGGTAAGCCGTAATTATCTTTAATTAAATTTTATTCTACTTCACCCTGTACGCTGCAAATTGAATCAAATTGTGTGCACATGCGGCTGGCTGTAATGTCATTAAAATAAGGTTGAGCAGATGAAAAATTAGGCACGAGTAAAACAAGCAGCTCACCATTTCGTCAATAACCCAGAAACCGATATATAAAAGAAAACGAGAGCGTAAAAAATTCCCCAAAAAAAACGTCCAATAAATGACATTTAAAAATGCCCAAAAATAACACCCGAGATAAACGAGATCCAGCACCACAACTTCGCGAGATCCCAAGTAATGGTGTTCGTAATGGACAGTGGACACCGAACGAGCAGAACCGGCCGGCAGAAAGCGGACCGTTAGCGCAGCAATCAATTTTACGTTTATCCGAAAATCGCATTAGTGTTCGACACAGGCTGAAAGGCAGCAGCAACGGCATCTCCGCACGGCGCCATTCAGTATCGCGGGAACACGAGCGTTCGCCCACACCGCATGTACGTCCTCCCCGGAGGTGCAAGTCGGCGATTGCGGGACAAACGTAGAAGTTGACAGTGGTCGGACGTCTAGAGCCCTGTCGCGCGGCGCTAATGGACGCGGGCCCCTTCCGAAATCGTAGAACGATCGTCGCGTGTCACGGGAAGCTCACTCGACCGACCGACGCGACGCGCGACGTCCTGGCGACATGCTCGACGACATTGCGTGGCCGGCGTCGACGCGCAGTACGTGTAGGTGGTAGTAGCTTTTCGCATTCGTTCAAGTGCACGACGTGCGGTCTCGATGTAGGTTAATTGCAAAGTCGAGTCTCTCATGGCCGTCGAGTGTCGTGAAGTTCCGCGACGTCAAAGGGCCAAACTGTGTGCGTTGATTACCTGTCGAGTGCGCGCGGTCAATGCGCGCGACCGTACAAACGACCTCTATACAAGCAACCAAATTGTATACGTCGGCCGTACATACAGGTATGGAGAACCGTTGCCGGCACACAATGCGTCACGTGTGGTCACGTGTATGCATTGCATCGCTGGCTTAGACGCGTACGAACGTGCACGTATGTACTACCTACGTGTTACAGTGTCAATGTGGAGCGTGTTAAGTACGGTCGAGGCGACGTCTGACACGAATCGAATGCGCCGCCGATCGGACCGGTGCCTAAGGCTTTTTCTGCTGAGAATGAACTTCTAAAGAAATATTTTCTTTACAGCCGCGTCCGCGCAGAGACGACTGCTGCCCTGTTCGCAGTCCGTCGAAGTCTGGTCTTTAGTATATGCTAAGTCGGGTATCTAAACGACACGAAACTTTGATCCCAGTGTATGGAATGTCCACGCGCATTCCGAACGATCAAATTAAAAACAACACATTCTAGATACAGTGGGTATCGGGATACTATTTAAGCTCGTTCCGACCAATCTGATTAAAAGCAAACCGTCCAATATGTTCTCTCGGCACAATCCGCGAACAACATTCGACCGAGCGCACGACACGCACGCCCCCAGCGCGAAAATTGCTGATTGTTACAAAATTTCTCGATACCGGGTGCGCAGATTGTTTCGCTCGCTCGAACATGCCCTGCGCGTGGCGACTCGAATTTTGGTGCTCGCCAAATACCTGGCGCGCAGCGCGGTAAGGGACGCTCGAAAACTATTATTAAACCGACAACACCGTTATCGCTCCCTACGCGTGTTGAACTTTCGTCCGATTAAAAATGAACAACGCAACAAATCGACCCAGCTAAAATTGCATGTCGTCGCCGGCCGTCGATGAGAATTGTCGCCGAAGGTTGTGTAAATCCAGCATCGCGTCGGGTTGCATCGGCAGTTGGATTCGCGGCTTGATTGCCGGTCGTCGCATGCGTTTGTTGGCCGAGCGTGCGTGCGATCGCTCGCAGAACAAACGCAGGCCCCGAGTTATTACGACGCACTGCGCGAATGGCTAGTGGTGGGTGCAAAAACAACGGCCGCGAGAGGGGTGAAAGGAGAGGAAATCGGCGAGTTCGGAATGCGAGGGAAATTAAAGATATATATATATATAGAACAAAAGGACGTAATCGACGGACATCCGATTCTGCGGAATTTGCCGGCGGATAGAGAAGTCGTCCGAGGCTCGCGGCCTTGTCGTTTTTCATTGGGCGTCGTTGCGGTAACGAGATCGGTCACGAAATTTTCTTCTCTCTCTAGTTTCGATGCTTTTTGTTTTGTTTTGTCTAGAAACACTGAATACAAACGCTACCCTCGTATAGCCTCTCTCGTCCTGCCGTCCACTGATTCCCAGAGCACGAGGTCGTTAATCAATTCCACCCTTTCTCCGTCTCTCTCCCCCTCTCTCTCGTCCGCTGTCTCTGTCTCCTTCACTCTCGGTCCCGTGATTGGTAACGAACGACCTTCCTTCTAATCACGGAGCCTAGCTACCGTGAAAGCCCGTGTCGCCTGTCGTAGACAACATGCCGAGGTTACATGCTCCGGTGTACAACGGGGATGGTCAGTGATTCGCTCTTTTTTTGTCCCCCCTCCCCCCTCCGATTGATTTGATCTCCGGGGTCGTTAGAACGTGTCCCGCGCTTTTTGATAGCAGGAATCCGTGTCGTTTCCTGGAGCAATAGCCGTTGATTCAGGCCACAGGCACGGACTTGATTATAATTCCGACGCGGCGAAAATGGGAGGGCCGCCGCCGCGGCTCGCTTTTACATTCGGGCGGATTTTCGTGTCGCATCGGCATCGCTGTCGATATTAATCACGTATGCCCGTTTTGACGCTGTGGATACAATTTTCTCTGTCCCGCCTTGTTAATCTCGCGCCGTTCACGTTTCATACGTGTCCGCGGATGGCAGACAAGCGTACGCCCAAAGCGGATCTCTCGGTGCGATTTAGCAACTGTTGATATTCATTTTCCGCGCCGACTGAATGTTACGCTTGGGCTTGCCTCGACCGAGATCGGTTTGCGCTCGCAAATGTATGATTAAAATTTCAATATCGCCGCCTGCGAATATCGCATCGTTACGGCCTGGACGGGAAATTATTGTTCGTTGTTCCGGCGCTCGACATAAGAATCGGCTGAGTGAGCATTAAGAATCTTACATTATTTGAATTAAGTGGCAGCGAGCAATCATCGCTAATCGTGTTCACTGTAATAGGAACAGTACGATTAACGTAAGATTTTTCGGCGTTTGTCGCATCAGCCGTAAGTGCCGAGAAACTTTACGCTACCGTGACTCATAATTTTGTTCCTTGGATTTTTCCGAGGAGAAAATATTTTAACGAGCTGCCGATTCAGGCCACGGCACGCGGCTCGGCTCGCTCGGTCTAAACAAGCGTTTCCGTCGTCTTCCAGCGACAGGACAGCGGCGTTTTCGCTCGCGACGATTACTATAATCGTTCGCTGGTAATGGGCGAGCACGCTCGCCGTTTCCTGTCGGCGCTGGTAATGAAACGATAAACGATCGAGCATTAAAAGTTGCACGAGAGGCGCTCTTGTTCGCGATTTTACGTATCGCCGATATTTTTAGGAGCATCGTACCTACTGTCCTATTGATATGTTTTCCGATACATTCCGATATACGTAGGTTTCGATATGTGCATGTACGGATGTACAGAGTGTCCCGACATTTTCCGCCAAAACTTTGCCAATATGATTGCTGTAACCAGAACAAATCTTGTATTCCTACCATGAATCTTGCTGAATAATTGTGGTGTTTTCATGTAACATTTTTAAAGTGAGATTAGTAGCTATTCACGCTGATGTTTTCCCCGTTGTGGATTACTTAAAGTAAACTGAATTAACGACAGATCCATCAGCCCTTTATGTTTTACGTTTTGATGCTAACTTTGAACGAAGCTTGTTTGGGCTTACACTGATAAAGTGTTCATTTTTCATCTATCTACATAACATATTTTGTCGGAGCTCGACCGATTGGAACACCCTTTATACATAAACATTGCAGCGTGCACGTGCATGTAGGCAGGTCATTAACCCCGGTGTCGGATCAATCAAATAAAATGCCTCCAGCGCGATTCAAGGATTTCTCGATGCAGAACATTCCTGTCATGGCCTTGCCTACTCTCGACAGATATTCAATTGCACTTGCGAGCCTGCATGGATGAAATTCGACGACCCCGTTTCATTGTCCAGAAATGACAACGAAACATTATCTATTCGAACTTGTTACCTTCGTTTCACGATCACACGATTATCTCTGAAACATTGTTGTTGTCCAACTGCCATTTCTCGGCATAATTCGTTTATCTATTTGTTAACTTGTATCGAGATCGCAGGGTTTCCTGAGTTTTCGTGTACGTTTCATCAGTTCTAAAAATAACCGCCAGCCGGATGTCGATACAACGGCGAAGTCTGGGTCGTTTCATACACACCCTGCGACAATACGCCAGTACGCATCAATGTCAATAGCAAATCACAGCCAAGCAATCGAAGCGCCGCGGTCCACTGCAAGCGGATTGTTATAAATTGGATGGGTTCGTTGTAACCCAACTATCTTCGCCGTTATGACTAGATTCGACCCATTGTGGCTGATTCGTCATATTGTGCCGAAAGTGATTAAGCAATATAACGCGCTGAACTGATCAATCGAGTAACAGGCGACAAATACGGAACGGATCGCTCGCGCGCGCGCGCGCGCGCGGCATTTCTTGATTCCGGTTTTCTGATCCTTCCGCTCCCCTCGTTTTCTGATTGATCCCAATTCCGTTTTCTCATTCTTTCCCTTTACCGTTTCCTCCCGTCGTTTTTCTCTCCTCCGCTACGTATTCTGATTCTTTCTCTGTTCAGCTATTTTTTGTTATTACCTCTCCCGGTTACTTCTACTCTCTCCGCTTGCTTTGCTCTTTCGCTTTCGCCGAGTCTCGTTCGTACGAGAATTCAGTCGATTCTATCGGGCCGTTGTAGGTACGGCGCACACGGTGTGCATCCAGTCTCGATACGCCCACGGCGAATTTAATTGGAAAGTTTCGTTACGAGCCCCCTCCGCCTAATCGATCAGCGCTGTCTGGTCAAGGTATAATGCTATCGTGTAATTCCGCTCTTCAAGACTCCGCCCGTCTCGTTTTTCTAAGGGGTTCGGGAAAAAACGCGGAACAAATTTGGTTCTCTACAATGTGGTCTTGCATTCATGATGCTCAAAGTAAATTACTTTAAAAAATGTACACTTGTCGATATGTTCGTTTCTAATACGAAAACAATTGACATACTGGGCTGTCATGTACTGACCACAAATTTCTTACATATATATTGAATACAATAACAGCGACATTTAACATATACTGAACCGACTAACAGCATGAGGAATACCACCGGACATTTCGACAAATCTATTACACGCGCGCCAATCTCTGGGGGAACTTCCACATCTTCCAACGGAAATACGTTAATGCGAAAGAATGGCTGAAAAAAAGGAATCCTCGGCCCGGCGTTCGCTGGTCGCTCATTAATCTCAATGTTATTTTCATTATTTTCTGCCCCTCGCGTAATGCCACTGTGGCCAGTTAATACAAGTACCGCGAAATTACTCCGCGTGTACCGGTCGGGTCCAATTAAGTACTCAAGATACTTCGAAGTAATCAAAGTACTCTAACCGGTCGTTCGGAACGTGTACGAGAGGGTAGGAGAGGATCGTGGCGCTCTGCCGTTCGAAAATGGAATCGTTAACTCGCAGTAGATAGGGCACGCGCAATGGTCAGACAGACTCTCGACTCCCGTGGAATGGAGCCGCGCCACCGTAAGCGGTAAGGAGATATCGAAGGGAAGTTGTAGATCGTCGATAGAGAGAGAAGGAGAGTTGCAGTGGGAAACGAGCGAGTAAGCGAGCGAGTCGGGTAAAGAGAGAGAGAGAGAGAGAGAGGGAGACAGAACGAAACTCGGCGTCCTTACCGTATAATATCTCGCCTTATAAAACGACCTGGACCTCCTCTTGCGAGGATGCGGTCAGATGTTTGAGATTAAAATAATGAGATGTACCTGCCCTACTGGCACGCCGGATTATCCGCGAGCAAGGTGTAATAGGAGTATGGAAAAGAGAGGGAGAGAGAGAGAGAAAGAGACAACGGAGATCCTCCCGCAGCGAGATGAAATTCTCTTCCATTCGACGAGCTCGACCCATTTTCTCCTGTTTAGATCGAGCGACCAGACAACGTTCTCTCCTTTCTTACCGCCGCCGGTTTCGTACGGGCGAAACAATTTGGCACGTACGTATGTATATGCCGGATACGACGTCCGGACGTGGGAACGACGATCTCGATAGGGCGGCTCACTTGCCGACCGATCCCGGGAAAATCTCGTGCCGCGGGAATCCGCGTTTGCGAGGGAATCTCGGCGTCGAATTAAATTTAACGCGGGCGTTTCGTGTATCGCCGACGACTCCGTGACCCGTCGGCCCTGGCGTAATGCTCTCTTAATGTCGCGAGCTAAGAAAATGAACGCCGAGCCCGAATTGGACGTTATATTGAAGTTCGCGAATGTTACGAGGGCCGGCGATCGCGCGATCTCCGGCCAGAGAAAATTTGGCGCGATTTTCAAAAGCATCTGGAACGCGAGCGGATTAACGATCGCCGCGTGCTTTGGCGTCGGCGTCAGCGTACGGTGCAGTGTGGCAAATGGCGAGCCACTATGTTCGATAGAATCTACCGTGACATTCAATACTGACAGCGTATTAGCTTACTGTTTGACCGTAGGTAGTCGAAATACAATCCGATTTGAGTTAATATTTCAATTTCGTATGTATCAAATTCCGCATGCATAAGGCAATGTGTGTACAATGCAAATCGACAAATAATTACCCTGTACTGCGCGAAAATATTAGATTATATTATCAAGGAGATATGATTGCTGTGTTCTAACGAACTGTTGTGTAATGACGGAAAGATAAGTGGTGAGACTTTAATAATTGTACCTTGAGATTTAAAAAGATTTTCGATTTCAATATTTTGATTGTACTGACACATCCAATAATGTAAGGTCGCCTTGATCAGCAACTTATCCCAATAACGCATTGAGCTTGGCAAACGACCATTGCGCCCGAATCGGCGATTAAATTCAGCTCTTGAAATGTTACGGCTTCTGGCAGTCGGCAATTTCGATGGGAAAAACGTATCCGATTTTAAAAAGTGCTCCGAACGCGAACGAATTAACGAGCGAATCGTGCTTTCGTTTCTAGTTTAAAACGGACAGGGTTTGCCTCGCGGCAGAAATAGCGCGGGCCACGATATTCGATAGTAATCATCTCAAATTTAACTCGTCCATACAATCCCGTCGCAGCAATACAGTTTAAATCGTGCAATATCACGGCAAGTCAGGTTCACGTTAATCTTACGAGTTCAATAACAGATCACCTAATCAGTGGCACCAATAACGAAAACCTGCGGGATTGGACGCTCAAACGTCGCCACGCTACTTGAGTGAAATATGCTCCGTTGGTGGGGGCGCGAACGAAATTTATTCAGCGTCGCGTGCGCCACATTGAAAACTAAAACCGGGGCCGACATTGGTGGAGTCTGAAAGTCGGCGAGAGAATGAGAAAGAGAGAGGAATAGGTGGTAGACCGGCTTTGAAAGCAAAGGAAATTTCGAAAAGGCCCCCCCCTCCTTCCCCCATCTGAAAGCGGCAACCCATCCACGTCACGTGGCACATTAGAAAATTGCGTCGGTCCGATTCCACTGCGTCGGATCACATACCGACGGAGGCTTGCCAAAAGGGTTCGTTCGACGGGCAGAAAGGAGGGCGAACTTTATTCTTACAAAGGAACGCACGGCTATAAATCGAGCGAGGGACGACAAAGTGGTCGAGCCACGTGAATTATTGGATACGCTGCTTGCAAACGGCAGGGTCGTTCGCCGCCGCTGTCGCTGCTGTCGCTAGAAAAATCGGCGTGTCCCGCGTTTCGAACCGCTTCCCCTTTGCTCTATATCTCTTCTCTCCCTCTCTTTCTCTTCCGCATCCTTCGCTCCATCTCGCTCTGCTTTGCCAGTTTTCCGGTTCCCTTTCAATCCCTCCCTCTTTCTCGCTCCTTCCCATTGAGCGCCTCGCTCTTCTCTGTCCTTCATGCCACCGTTTGCTTTTTCCCTGACGATCGGTCCGTCGAAAGCACGATATGATGGGCAGTATCGATTATCCGCGGTCAAAGGCCCGCTCTGGCATCGAGCCCATTAGCCTCTAGAAAATCATTGTCAATTCGTGGCGCACTTATGCGACGACCGATGCGGCTTCTGAATGGAAGAGACGAGCGCGGGGCGGACGGGGAAGTAGCGTCGATGCCGGTCGATTTAAGCACCGATTCGTTATGCAAATATGCGCCGGTCGCTACGATACCGTCGTTGCCTGAGTAAGAAACGAGAACGCCGAGCCCATTCTCGGATCAACGCGTATTTCTCCTTCTGACAGTTTAACGGCTAATATATCTCAGGGTAAAACGTGCAGGGTACGCGTTACGTGCCTAATTAGCGTCACATCGCCATTACGATGCTTCGTGAACGCGCGAAATGCCGTTGAGCGCACCGCGCAATGACGTTCTTCCGAGAACAGAAAATCCGCAGACAAGTCATTCCGTTCTTCCATCGAATTCTCGAAACGACGAACCTGCGCGCGTAATTGATTGAACCGACGACATTCGTGTCAAACTCGCGCCCGTCGACCCTCCGACACATATTTACCTTTGGCCTGGTGCGACAAATGTGTCGCGTATTTTTCGAGCGCGCAACTACTCTCCGCGATGCAACGTTGACTCTCGTTATTCGATATCGGGGTAGAATTTTAACAACTCTCTCTCTCTCTCTCTCTCTCTCTCATCTGTACCGTGAAACTTTGTCGGATTCAACCGCATTCTTTCTCTGTATCCATTGTACCCTCTCTCTTTCTCGCTTTCCTCTTCCCGTGACTACCTTTCTCCCCTATCTCCGCTTTATTTTTCGGTCCTTGCCGAGGTACACCATTTCGGCTCGGAATAAAATCTCTTCCCATTTCTTCGCCCGATTGTCATACGCTGGAAACGTACTCTTCTCCTCTCCCTCCCTCCTTCCTCCCTTTTGACGTCTCCATTCCTTCGGCCCTTTTTCTCGTCTCTTCTCCATCTTTTTTTCCTCTCCACATTCACCGACTCACTGTTTCTCGAGCGCGCTCTACCTGCTCGTGCTAGACGTTTGTGCAGACGCGACGTGCGAGGCAGCCGGGTGCAGGGTGCAAAGGGATGCCACTTTCGCGCACGACCCCCTTATCTGAGAAGCACCCCTTGGGGGTGACCCCGACGTCGTACTTTGCACCTGCGGGACTTTATCCGCGCTCCGTGCGCTCCCCTTAAATTTCGCGGTCGTGACGTACCGAGCGAACCGAAAGAACAAGCTCGTGTGTGTTCGCTGATGAGAAGTTTGCCGTCTATTAATTGAGCCCGCTGTTACGGCGATAGCGGAGAAATTTCTGTCGCGACGAGACGCACTCGGAGCGTCGAATTTTAGCAATTTAAAGTTTCCCGACAAACCCGCACGCCCGAATGGCACGGCAATTTTATGCATAACATGTTTCACGGTTATCAGATGTGACGGTGTAAGATTTTCGGCGGGGGCGAATTTCCGGTTTTAGAATTCCTTTTTCTAGGTAGCGTCAAAGTTTTATTTAGCCATTATGAGCACGAGTTTGGTGAAAAGAAAGAATTAAGTAAAAAACGCTCTTGAGTGTATCTCTGGAGAGTTAGAAAAATTAGTCTTTAATTCAGATCTATGTTCGCGATGCTTGCGACTCTTGAGTGGCACTATCAAAGTTTGTAATGTTGGATGGAAGCCAAGTATAAGTTGGACAAAGATATCCAAGTACGATACTTTCTACTATAAAAAGTGTTATTACTCTAGCAGTAACTTTGAAGTTCCTGATACCTTTATTAATTATTATTGTTTTTCTTGTTACAGGTAAGCCAAAATGAAGGGGCTACGGAATCGGTAAACAACGCAAGTGAGCCGAAGCTACATGCGCAAGTAAGACTTATATTTTCAAGGAAAATATCTTGCTTTCAGATCGAACATTAGCAAATAGGCTCGAGTGTATTATTACGAAAAATGATTTAGCCGGTTGTCTCAATAAATAAAGCCCACGATACGGAATGTCTTTGGACTGTCCATTTCCGAAAGTTCGATCTGGAAATGAGACGTTCCTCCTGGTTAATAAAACCACAGCCCATTATCGTTATTCTCACCATTGCCCGGCGATATTTCAAAACGCGGCGTGCACCGCGCATGGAGGTGCGTAGAAATTTCCACGGAAACGTTCCATCGCCTCCGCGGAAGCGTATTTGAACGTGACTCGAAAAGGGTGAGAGAAGCATGAAAAGAGAGAGAGAGAAGAGGGTGCGGCGACGGCAGCAAAGAAAAGGGACGGAACGGAGTTCGTTTCAACCGGAGGCTATTCAAATATGCAAATGTCCAATATGCGAATCGCTCGCACGCAAGGCGTGCCCGAACTCTGTCTCTCTTTCCGTTATACAGATATATGTACTTCTCTTCCTCTCTCTCACTCTTTTCTCCGACTCTCCTTCCCCCGTCTGTCCGTGCCAGCACTCTCCAAGTCTCCAGCCGTCTTTTCGTTCCTGTCTCGGAAGACCGCGCGCACTCACCGGCTCGTTTCTTTCGCACGCGAACGAGGAAACTGCCTGTGGATTTCCGCATTCCGGCATGCGTACCACCCGCAGTCGCGGACTTGTTTCGGCTTCACCCCAACTAACCTCCATCCATTAGATTACGTCAAGTCAGAGCATAACACCTGACGCGCCTTATCCTCTCCGCATTCAGCCACCTTCGTCCGCTCGCTCCCCGCGTTCCTCCACTTTCTCGCGCTCTCAACTCTCCCTTTCACGCCTCCTTTGCCCCACGTTTTCCCACTCACGAGCCAGCTCCCTCCCCTCGTTTAAAACCATCGCGCCGCGCGCATTAGGCCAAACGACTTTTTTCCTTCGCCCCGCATCCACCCAGCTATACATCACTTCCACATACGGCGTGTAGCGGATAACGCGGCAATAGTGTGCCGATTAATAATCGAATTAATGAATTCCCGACGCGCGAGCGTATATAGATCGTTGACCGGCGCGTCGAAATTTTAACGTTGACTAATGTCCGCCGCCCTGCCACGGTCTAAAAGTCGTTATCGGGATTCGCGAAATCGTTGTTCCTAATTAATTATAATTAATGACGGCTCCAGTAAAGTCCGGCGTAGCGGCCGCTTTTTTCCTCTCTCTCTCTGTCTCTTTCTCTCTCTTTACGCGAGACTCGATTATTTTCGTTCCGGCCGCACTCTCGTATCGGCGCGCTAGCTATAAATCATACAATGTAGGTACGCTGCGTCGGACAGATTCGGTATTACAGAATTTCCAAGTTGTTCGCGCGGCGCAAAAGTATCCCCGACATCGCCCCGCTCCGAGCCCCTTTCGTCCGACACTTTCTTCTCGCTTTTCTGGCCGCTTCCTCTTCGCGTCTGCCGCTCATTAAAAAGCATCGCAGGCCGCCGCCTCACGCGCATTAGCTCGATCGACTTTTTCCCGTTCCAAGTGGCCGCGACGCGTGTTGGTTCGGCCCCGCGTACGTGTGCCCGCGCGTCCAAGTAGGTTTGTACCCGCGGCACGAAACAAGCTCGGAAGTAATTTCCTTACAGATTGAATATGCTAATAGAGAGGCCGGTGGACGATTAAAATTAGATTATAACCTATTCATAACGTAACCGCGCCGCCATATTTCTCTCTGATTGCGACGCGAAGGTTCTTCTCTCGCGGACCGATGAAAGACCTTTCAGGAGAGCGGCACTACACTCCCTGCTCGCCCCTACACGCCCCATCCCTCCCGTCGACCCTTTTCCAAGCCACGATTATCACCTCAAGATCGTCGATGCGAGCCGCGCCGTTTCCCGCCTCCGTCGAGCGCGAGGAACGAACGGTAATCGGACGATTATCCGTGTCAAACGAGAGCGGGACCTAATCAGAGGTCTCCGGATCCGAAGTGAACTGAAGCTTAATATCTTAACTTGCCCGCGAATACGTAGGCGCGACGAGCTTATTGTCACGTTTTATTACGCGAAGGCTGCTGCGGTGATTACGAGGCATCGTTCAACGTGAAAATCGTTATAGACGTGTACCTATTAGACCACTTAACCCTCCTCACGTTAATTAGCACGTGAACGCCGCCGGGGGAGAAAAAGGAAGTCTGACGACCGTGTCCGCGGGCACAACTCAATTTCAACTTTGGCACCGAGCCCCGGTTGCAATCTTAGCAGTAGGTAAATCGGATAATCCGGCTCGAAACGGAGCGAGGGATTAGCGGTGCCACCCGTACGACGATAAATCCACCCCGATCCGCCATCAAAACGACATATTTTCTCGTATGGGCGGTGTGCGACCACTCCCCCCCTGTAAAATCATTAGCAATTTAATGGAAAGTGCTGTGCGCCTCCATCACGTCCTAGTTTCGCAGGCTCCTCTCATTCTAGCGATCTCGCCGTCCTGCTCTGCTCCCTTCTTGACTAGTCGAGACACCCAGGCTATCGGGGCCAGGTGGAAAAGAAGGTAGAAGTCGGTGGCTGGCACGTAATAAGGGGTTTCCAGTCGGGCTAGTCAAGTCTCTCTCTCCCCCTCTCTCTCTCTCTCTTTCACGACTGGCGGTCGATATAAACGAGATCGCCCTGTGAAAAAAGAGTCGCACACCGGTTACGGGACGGCAAAGAAGAAGACGAAGAAACGTAGGAGGCGGAGGACGAGTTTACTCGTTTAAATCGACGATCGTTCCGGCGAGCAGATTCAACGATACGTGTGTGCGTGTAATACGTCGCAGGACATTCCACGGAGTTCGCAGAGTCCGTTTCTCTTTAACGTTGACCCTTCAGTCGCCGAGATGTCTGACGTGGCAGAGCCGCGTGCGATGTAGGCGTACCTCTCTGAACACCGGCAAGCTTCTTCCCGCGAGAACGTTTTTTTCCACGCCCAGCGTGCTCGATGCATTGAAATATATTGTGCAACGGATGCGAGCGGGCTGGGCGTCTCGATGATGAACGAAATTACGCAGTTGCGAAATTGCGAAATTGGATGAAATTGCTCGAAAGAACATGATGTATCCCGATCGCCGGCGCTCGCTAAGATAATTTTCAAATGATTAATGGGGAGGAATATAGGGAGCTGCGAGCAAATGAAGCGCAACAGGGGGAGAGAACGTACACGCTCGACATTGATCACGGTTTGCAGTTCATGAGAGACGAATTTATCAGTATCGTAGTTTCGCGGATGGTAATGCAACGAGCAAAAAAAAAATACACACACAGCTGCTCTCGCCCGTCGGCCGGAGGTATCAGAGTCGGCGATGCTGAATTGCCGCGTCAATATTGCCGTGATAACGATCGCGGCGGCTACAAAATACTGCAACGAAAGTTCTCCGTCGCGCATCGTCAAATTCCGCGATTCATTTTTCTGACAATAACGATATGCCGGGAAAGGGAAAAAATCAGAAAAACTGCGTTCGATTAACTGAGCCCAGGTTGCTAGTATATTTGTTCAAAATAAAAAAAAAAAACGTATCCGTGTAACGCTCGCCGGAGCTCCCATCCAGCATCGATATCGTCCCTATAAATTGCCCGATCTATATCGGCGAAATTTATTAGAGACTCCGCCGCGGCCTATCCTAAGCGCTCGACGCCGCACCGTAGGCGGACACGCAGATTATAACTTTAGCGGAAGAATCCTCGCGGTAGAAATTTATCGAGGAACGAAACTGCCAGGCATCGGGATCAGGGAAGGCCCCCGATGTTGCGGCGGCAGGTGCGCCCAAGGGCCGGGAAGGGTTAAGTGATTGATCCTCCTTCCGCTACCTGCTAGGTAGTTCGAGTTTCATTTTTATACTCATTATGGGAAAGCCTATTATAAGGCCGCGGAGCTTCCAGGTAAGCCGGTGCTGCTGATACTACGACGTCGTCGTGGCTGATGTGCCTTCGTTACGTCGGCGACGTCCTCGTGCGCATGCAAATTCGTCTTGTTCGTTTCTGCGGATATTCTGCTGCTTAACGGATCAATTTCAACGTAATTCGAGAACGACCGATTGCGTTAATATACATCCGCAGACCGGGACATGTTTTCATTAAATATTTCTGATTACTACCATGAGACACGATATATCTGTCGGTATAACAAATAATCTGATCATAATGCAAGAACTGATTTTTCGTAAAATGATGCAAGAATAAAAGCAAGTATCGCAATTGTTCAGCGAGTTCTCACGTTGAAAAATGTAAATTATTATCGCCTCATAAGTAGTAGGTGTCGTACGCGTTGAGTGTAGTCCGTTAAGAGAAACTCTCTTCATTAAAAATCACCGCCCCGAATTACCGTAATAATGTTTCCACTTCCCGTCCAGGCATTTCCGACGAATGCCGACGCCACGTAATAAATCAATTCTCTCGTATCAATACATCGTCAAATTACTATGCGCCACGCAGTCGAACAGCCGAACATCGAGTCGTGGCTTCGTGCACGATCGACAGATAAAACGGCTCGGCCCATCGACGACGTTGTTCTTCCGAACATCGGAACGTCTCGTTCGTACACCGACCCCTGACGACCTCCATCGACAGAGAGATCCCGCCCCCCCCCCCTTCCCCCTTCCCCTCCCCCTGCACCGCTATTCGCTAATGCACGCGAAAAGCAACGTCCGTAAATTTCATCCTGTATATTTTCCCTTGCAAATTTATCCGGCAGAACGAATTGACAAGCAACAGCTTGTTTGTAAAGGTGAATGAATAGCCGGCAACCTGCCATTTCCGTGACCCCATCCCGCGAACACTACGTCGACGCCAGTAAAACCTTCCATTCGCTCTTTCACTCTCGCCGTCCCCCTCATGCCCATTCCTCGTCTCTCCACTTCTTTTCCACGCCTCGCGATTTTCTCTCTCTCTTCGCTCTCAACGCAATGGCCTTTACGAGTGTACGCTACTGTCTGATCGTTCTATCAACGGTCTCATCAGAGCGCTTTGTATCGAACAGTGCCCATACTCCGTCTTAATCATACTCTGCGGTCAGCGGGACGGCGATTAAGAGTCTCGCCGCGCGCGGTTCTGCCCAGCGAAGCATCGCGCGGGTAATGGAAATGTTGGCAAGTCGAAGTTGGCACGGCCATCGATGCGTATTTCGGATGTAGCGCGTTCGCCGGACGGTACCGCACTCGTTGACCTCTCGCCCTTTGGACTTCGCGATCGCTGCCAGTGAGTGCGGCCTTTCAGGCGCCGCTTGCAGTTTCGGCGCTGAAGGGCACGAAGTTGTTTATCGGAGAGTCGGCGGTACATAATGTTCGGTGCGAGTGAATGTTTAATATCATGAATTTGGTTTACAAGCAACTACGTCCACGGTGTGCTTGAATTGACCTCGCCTCAGACCGTGAACATAAAATATGATCGCTGGGAACCTGGGAAACCGAGGCAGCGGCAAGTGATGCCCTCGAGTGCCCTCGAAAAATCGTTAAAGCACCGATATGAAGAGGACCGCTGAAACGCACAGCGAATTTCGTTGCTCACCTCCACTTTTCCGTCGGCCGAGACGCGGGTCTAGCCGAGATGAACGAGCATTGTTCTGGATGAACCAACACGATCGCGAAAGATTTATGTTGCGATCGAGGGAGAATGATCCTTCGCGCGGGCAGCTCGTTTCTCACGTGCAATTATCAGCCGAGATAATACTTAATGACCACGTGGCACGCTGTATGTTTAACGCCCGTGCAATTTGTAGAAGTGCCTGCACGGTAAATTGCATGCCGCCCGTACAAATACGTCCTCCTCTCGCGGAGCGGCATTATGAAGATTAAGGCCGAAGTAAAAACGTCTCTGTAACAGTTGCAAACACTCGCGTGTAAACGACGGCGTAAACGACGTTCCCTCTCACGGGAGCCGAATTTCATTGCCCCTGGATCGCTAACGGTTTTGCGTCGAATCGTGACACGCGTGTTTCGCACGTCCTCAACCAGACGAGCGATCCAGGAGGTATAATTCGCTGTTTTCCGACTTTCCATGCTCGTCGGATTTAATGAAATGTTTCACTGTGACACGCGTCGACGACCTACACTTGGGCTGGGTTAAATAACATCGGTGCCTTACTGCGGACAGTCGGAGCACCGAAAGGGCCTGTCGCGTTACAAATGAAGATGAAGGTTCTCTTTTGCCGGACAGAACTCTCAATAATCATCAAGCTGCTAGGCGAAACGGAGGGAAGAGATAAATGGCATTGTTAAAGGTGAATATGAACCGCGCGACGCGTGATGAGCTCTAACAATAAGTTCCCGAGATGGATGAATCCACTGTAAACGGACGAATGATCCTGTCAAATATGAATTCGCCGGCCATTCCACGCAGCGATCTGTCGCGCTAAACGAAGGCGCAATATGTTTCTGGGATACAGTTTCAATTGGATAACCCGCAGCGTCCTCGAGCGTACGAAGCATGCGGCAAGATTATTCCGCGATACTCAGACACCGGGCTCGTACGGTGCTCGTAATATACAAACGCCGCGTCAAATAGACCCTATAACACGATAATCCGAAGTGGGTAAGCTCGTAAGGTGGATCGATCGATCGCGAGGAGGGTAAATGGGTGCCGTTGAAGATGAATTTACCGGCGATCGCGGAGGGCGATCTTTCGCGCTAGACGAGCACGTTTAACCCAAGTCTCTCTCCCATTTTATTAATAGCGCGATAACGGTTAATGACCGAGCGACACGCCAGCGCCGACGTCGCGGTTTACATTCGCCTCGATGTATTTTCGCGGTGGCGCGATTACGATAGCGTGTACCTCCTCGTAAATGCACCGTACCCGGGCGCACGATACTCCTGCCGGCGCGGTTCGTGTGAGTGGCCGCGCGTCGATGCGCCTTGTCCGTGTGCAATTCAGATATGCCCCGACGTACGTGCGATCTTTCATGCTGATTGAAACATCGGCGACTACAGGTAGACCATCTCCGCATTAATCTTTCATAGCCGTGCTGTGCTCGATGCGAGAACGTGCCTGATTACCGTAAAATCTAGCAGCGTCGAGCCGCGAATCCCCTCTTTCGACGCCGGAACGGTTAACAATCAGTGCGTTCTTTTTTCGATGTCCCGGCGAACGGCGAAATGTCTCTGCGCGACGACGACGGCTGGAATTCTAGCGCGACGTTTCAGGACGCGGCCGTCGCGAGGATCGTAAATTCGATTCCGTTTCGCTTGAAAATGCATTGTAAAACGGCGCGCTTCCGAGACGTTGAATTATTCCAACGGATTTACGTGCATCGCTCACGATCCGTACACGCCAAGCACCACATACGTTGTAACGTAGATTTAAACTAAATATACATCGTGCGTAACGTGTATTTTATGTCTCATAAAATCCACACGTCTCGCTGGGAGAGGAGTAGACCCTGTGCTTGTGTGGATTCTGGAATGCGTGCATGAGTGACCTTGTAAATAATCAGGTGTATACGTTGTGCAATCTACATAACCTATATCCGTCTGTTTTATGACGCCACTCGGAGAGGGAAGGAGGTCGGTCGTTACATTTTTCCCAGTAATTATCAGGACGTCCTTGTCGAGTTACGGTTAAGTGCACCTGAGAGCCTTCGTACCATTTGCAGGATCTAAGGATCGAGCACCGTAGGGCAAGGCGGTTATCCTCGAAAGCATCGGCCCTTCAAACATATGCCAGAGACATTTATCCCGCGCACCACCATTATCACTCAGGCCGGACGTTTTACATCCCGGCGAACGCAAAATGACACCGACAAAGCGCAGTAATCTCGCGATAAGTGCCACGGGTTCATCGATAGCGATCTTCGGAAAAATGAGACGATCATTTTTTTCCCACCAATTACGGCAGGGCGAACGGACAGGTGGACGAGCGGCGGCATAGTCGTCGGGACCGCAAGGACGCTCGAGCGGGTGTTAGTAAAATTCTCAAGACTGAACGAGACCGCGAGGCAACACTACTTATCTCGGCCAGCATCGACCTTTTCGAGCGCGTTGTCGCCGCACGTTTTATCGCCGGCTACTCGGCGTGCTCGTAATAAATGAAGGCGAGGATCGTATAACAAGTCAATTATGCGAATGCTCGCGGTGCCGGCGAACCCGACGTCGTTTCGCTCGAAATTACCGCGCCTAAGGACCACACATGCTCGGGTTGCTCAACTCTCTCTCTTCGTCTCTCTTTCGCTGCCTTCCCATTCGCTCCTTGTCACTCCCGGGCCAGCTGCATGCAAAACATCATCACCGGCGCAACGATGGCGGCTGCCGGCCTACCTCGATGGGCTCGATCGATACTCGCCCCCCTTGAATCGACGCAATTTTCTGCGGCGGTGTGTTCCTCACCGCGACGAGCGCGTAATCATGAGTGCTGTCGTCGGCGCGTCCGACGATTCATCATCGTACGCAACGTCGGAAAAAGATGTTCTAGCCGCGAGCCGGCAGTAATACAGCCCCACAATGTTCTACCGGCGGTAATTGCCAGCGGGCAAGAAACGGCCAACAATGCGCTGTTACGCCGTGTATGCCTCGGATGCTGCTTATCGGGGGGCGAACGTGCGGAAAAACGAGTTACGGGGTAATGAGAGCTTTAATGAGGTGACGGGTGTACAATGTTCGACTCGAACGGAGTGTCGCCTACCGTGAAACGTCGTCCCTCTATCTCCGCTCCCGCAGCCTGGTCGACGACGTGTAGATATTGAATCAACTCACACGCACACCGTTTCAGCGTGCAAGCAATTATTTATTAAACGGTAAGCGCCTCAGCGTGTGCACACCTGCAGCGTCGCGCTTCTCTCTCCATTTCGTCATCTTCTCGGGAGTAGCGGACACGGTATATGCGACGAAGTAACATCAATCAATATAAATAAAAGTCGAGTCGCTAGTCAACAGAACTGGAGGATCGGTCCGTCAAAGTTGCGACTAACAAAAAGTTTCCGCGGAGAGCGCCAGGAGCCCCGGGAAGACCGAGTGCGTCGAGCAGCGTAAATATGAAGTTCGAAGTTACGTTTCCGCCATAAATCATGAGGCAATTTGATCAATAAGAGAAGAAGTCGGGTCATCGTAGCGGAAATTCGGAAGAGGAATGATATCGTGCCGTGTATAGTTCTGAGCGACGAGAGTCGACGAAAAAGTTTGGTCGTGAGGAGGGATAAAGGGTGGAAGACGGAGTGCGTGAAAAGTGGCGAGAATACCGAATTCGACGTGTTACGTCTCCGTTGTATGCCAAAAGATAACGTCGACTAGTGGGAATAGAATTTCCATCGTAGCCATCACCAAGACCGACCTTAACCGCGGCCATGACTACCACCGGGATGAGAATGTGACTGCCGGCCAAACCCCCCAGGGCAGGGCACGTCACGTCAAAAGTGGCACCGAGGGCGCGCGGCACACACTAGCAGCATAATGTACTGAGTATACGGTGTGAATATTTAATACCATTGTCATTGAATGCTACCATTGTCGTCGCTGCGCCCTGCACGCTGATCACATTATTTCCGCCAAGTCAGAGTCTCTTCCAGATCGTGGCAACGTTCCCTTCTCTCGGAACATTTCAGAGAATCTCGCGGTCGTTGTGACTATTTTATGTCGCCACAGTCCATTCCGCGCGCACGCGAATAATGCCTAAGAAAAATTCGCATCAAATTTAAACGATACTTCGGCCAAGTCTCTCTGTAAGCGTATTATACGTCGTTTGTTAACCTAGTCCGTATTTGTTTTACGACGACACACTACGCTGCCATTGACGAGGCATATTTCGGTCGGCGTAATAACTCCGGAACTTATAAAAATGTCTGACGCACAATGGACGTTCGAGCCCTGATTCCGGCCTACGGAATGCTTGAAATCGGAGGAAAGAATAGGAAATTCGGCCGTCTGCCCGGAGGGTGGTGAAAGGGGGTGCGGGAGTGTGCTGAGGATAAAGGCGTTTTTCACGGCGCTATTTCGGCACGGCCCACACGAGTGAGGGAAAGTGGTAGGCGGTGCAGAGGTGCGGGTGTGTCGCGGACAATGCGCGCCAGAGGGTGCGGAAAAACGAGGGAGAGGAAGAAAAGGGGAAAAAGCGAACGTGTGAGAGACAGAGACAGAGACAGAGAGAGAAAGAGAGAGAGAGAGAGATGTAAGCTACACCAGCGCGCATTTGCCGGCGTCGCATTCACGACACAGGCCGGCGGGTTACGCCCGTGTTACGTCCAGGTTGGCTTGAAGTATGGTACTCGTGCGATTTTCAGGTGTATTGTGGGTGAAATATGCCGACTAAAATGTGGACGAGCGCGTATTTCCATTCCGAGGCTTGTGCGTGGCTTGCCGGCGCATGCTCTCCCGCACACTCGTACCGTATACGCGCGCGTGTCGTGCACTTATACGTAGGTGGAGCCGTGAAAGCTTTGGTTGCTCCGCGCGAAGCCTGGGGCTCGATGTCAGGGGACCCCAGGAACAATATAACGGCATTGCATAAAGGCAACCCCTCCTTCGGTACTTCAATGTAAATGGCCCGCTCTCCGTCCCGTTCTCTCACCACTCAATACCTCTGCCCTCGTCTCCACTGTCCCTTCTTCTTCCACCTTCTGCTCCTTTCGTCCTTACTCCCTTTGACTCTCTCAACCCCTTTCTTCCCATTGCCCACCCTGTTACTCTCTTTCACTTTCTCGTTTCCGCTCTATCTCTCTCTGTCTCTTTCTTGTTTTACGTCTGCTACCCTGCCCTTTCTATTTCTGTCTGCCCCTTCTGGCGACCTTACACTTGCCCTTTCCACCCTGCTAGCATGTGCTCTTTCTCATCTCCGGACCCTTCTCCTCGAGGTATAGTCTCAGCGAAATACTTCAAAGGCGAACGATTTCAATGTGCTCACGGGACAGCACTTGTGCGCACCTTCGAAGGTGCAAGACGTAGGGATGAAAGAAATGGTTAGCGCGAGTACCCCATCCACGAAATTCTTTCACAGAAATTCTCCCTACATTGGCACGGGCCGATTTCCTTGCCGCGAATAATCGATGTTTAAAAAAAGAAACGTGCACGACGAAAATACGTATTCGGTACAACATTGATGCGCATACAATGACGAACGGCCAAGCACTGCCGCCCGATGATCCATCGACAACCGTCCAAAAATACAGCGTAGCAACGCGTCGCTTCCTCGTCGCTAAGGAGCCTTACAAAGGGCCGTCGCTCGCTCAGGCGCGCGTGACGCATAACACGCTCGTCGACATACGCAAGATCTTTACATAATCTATCATTGGATTGTCCGCGTGAAATACATGTTTGCTCAGATTGCAGCTGTCTCCGTCGCGCTATTTCTGCTCCTTGTTTTTTTGCGCGCGCGACGCTGGCGCGGTCTACGTGCATTATCTTCGCCGGGACAAAGTGTACGCCGCCGCCAGAAGCACATAGGAACGAGAATAATGAGAAAGTGCCTTCCGACTAGCGGCGCGGCGGAGGCGGGAACGGGGACTAAAGTGGAGCACGCGGGGGGCTGTCCAAACAAAAATTTCGTAACAATCGCGGAAGTATACAAAATGTTTGCTTCGCAATTCTTCTGCTAACTACAAGCGCCTCGTTAAAACTTTCAAAGCAATTCCGGATGATGCAAATTATGCATCCGCTTCCGACGAGGGCGCAGGCAGGCAGGCGGGCTGGCTGGCGAACGAGAAAGCCACGGCAGTGTCGTTATAACTTTTTTAAATATTTGAAAGAAACGCGCGCCCTCTCTCTTGCATTACTTTCTTATTTTCCCCGCGCAATGTCACCTGTCTCTGGCGTGCAAGAAGGCGCGCGAGTTAAACTATTTTCGGACGATCCTTCGCCCGCGCAAAACTTCCCGCCCAGCCCGTTCTCCTTTCCTATTCGCGCGGCGCTGTGATTGAGTGCGCCGAAGCGTGATATAGCGATTGCCCAAATTCAAAATGCAATTGCGATGTCGCGAGACACTTAAGAACGTTTTCTATCGGACATTATGTTCTTTGATGCGATCGTTCAAAGACGGACGTCTGTAGTTGTGTAGGTTAGTAGTGCCATTTTATATCATTGTATCATTTGTGAATGACCGACAAAACGGTTTGCAGATAGATTCTAAACAACTGAGAATTGCTCGATGAAACTCCTGAATCGCTGCACTGAATCAAGAACTCAGACAAATTTTGTTCGTTTCTAGTGCCGATTATTCAAATACAGAATATGATTATAATATTACGAGACAGCTGGCGCAGTAAAAAATGCCGCGGGAAATAAATGCTGCGAGGAATTACGGGCGAGATAAATAAACGCTTATGCTAATTCTATACACGAGAGTAACGAACCAGTCCGGCGGCGTGAATAATGCTTTGTAAGTAGGCAGTAATGCTTTCTGCCCTTTGCTCCCTGGTGGATATTTAAAAGTTGAACGTACGCGCGCGCGCTTTGTTCTATGTTTGTACAAATTTAAAGTGTCGGAAAAAAGTACTGTTGATTACATCAATTACAAACTTCTTTGATCGCATTGCCATCGCGCACAAGGCAGTACATACTCTTTACACAGTGAACTTATTTGTTCATTTACTGGCACGGAGTCATTTTCTCGATTTAACGTTTGCATGCTGTTCCGGAAGAAGTATACGATCTACTTCGGCAGAGGAAGTCGGAAGCCGCACTATCTGCGCTTCACTAAAATTCAAGTTCCATCTTATCCCGGCAGTGTCGGCGATTGTGTAATTCTGTAAGAAAACTCAAGTTACGTGGTCGGCCAGGCGGAAAGTTTCGCTCGACGGAGTCTTGGAGGAATATTTAAAGATTCACTTCGGCCGAACGATTCGCGCAACGCAGCAACTTTCGGACGAGTTCTTTCGTCGGTTTGGCAAACCGGGCGCAGTCGAACTTTCGCGGAAATCCGTTGACATTTAGTTGGCGGGGTAATTAAGGAAATTATTTCAAGGCAATCGCTATGAATGAAACGATATCGCCGGTCCATTCTCTGCAGGAATCGTGCCCTGTCTGTATTTGCGCGGCCCAATTTTGAGGTACACTCTTCAGCATTCGACGGTGCCAACTTCGTTATCTACTTCTTTACAACCGCCGGATATTACATATTCGTTTTGCAGCGTATATAGACTTTATAAATATTGAGCTTCCGTAACGATCCGACCGACGTAATATACCGTGTCTATGTAGACTTCGCATGTTACAAAGAGAGGAAGATACCAATCTTTCAATTAATGATTCTTTACGTTTTTTGGTAATTTCAATTACTAGCACATTTCGGTTACAGTTTTTCAGGTATCTTCATACATACCTAACTACGTTGTTACATTTTCGTGTACAAGATACCTTTAAACTAGAATAGGAAAACAGGGAAAGCGGTTGCAACAGGGAATCTAACAGTTCAGACCAAACATTATGTACCAAAAAATGCAACCGCTATGAATTTTTTCCCTCGAGCATGTTGGTACGAGCGACGACAATTAAGTGAATTTAAACAAATTTAACGGACCGTTTCATGAACATCTCTCATGGCGCTTGTCCACGCAGCATGCTCAAAAGACTCGCTCAGCAGGTTAAATATATACCGTAATTTCGCTAGAGAATCTCCTCAAAGGAGATCGTTTGAGGTTCCTTCCCGTGGGCTCTTCCGAATGAGAATCCAGAGACGAGCTCGAGCAATATTTTCCCCCGGTTTTTCAGTCTCCTTAAAGCCTGCGCGCCCGAAGTCCACCTCCACTCCCCCGACACTCATTCCGCGCGTCCTGTAAATGCGTCTGCGAAGGTGTCTTTCCATCAAATATATACGTCCCAGCAACCGGACAGACTTAAGTAAGACCGTGACCGAACGAGACTCCTCCTGAACTCTCCTCATCTCGCGCACGCGAGAAGACCTGGAAAGGTTCTAGTCAGGCCGTCAGCTTAAATAAATATTTCGCTCGTAATTTCAGTCCGGGAATCTTTCTCGAAGCTCGTTCGTGGCCTCGTGAACGCGGGGATCGAGAGGGCGATTTTTCATTGCGCCGTCCTTTTTCCCTCCTTTTCTCCCCCTCCCCTTGTATGCCCTCCCCTTATTTAAACCGTCCGCCGGGCACTCTCATCGTGAAATCGTACGCCGTGCACCGCCTCGGTTATGCGAAATCGTAACTCGTCGGTGTCATGGCGCGCGCATTCCGGTGTAACCGGAGGCCAATGGTATTTGGCGTCATATTTCAGAATAATACTCGAGGGCTATACCGGCCTGTATTTACTCTCGCGCGCGCGCACACCCTCCGCGTGTACGCGGGTACTCAAATACGCTCGTACTCAAATAAACGCGTTCGCACGAGTGCGTGTGTACGTACGCTACCCTAATACTACACCGTGCACCTGAGCACATAGGCAATCGCATAAGTGCGCGGGCACGTACACAGTAACGGAAACGGACGCACGTACCCATATACCGTGCGCACGCGGCCGGCATACTAATACACTTGCCCGACGAAAACGTGGCAGCCGGCCACGGTTGCGCTTCTCAAGGCCGAGAAAAAGGGCGTCTCGCGCGGATTTTACGGATTTGAGAAGCCCGCTGCCGGATCTTTTGGGGATCGGCCTGGTATTCCATCTCGATCTCCTAACCAACAGTCCCCTCGCTGACTTACGGCAGCGACGTTGGTATTCGCGACAGCGGTAGAGACACTGACGGTAGTATATAGTACTGATAGCAGTCGTCCTCGTCGTCGTCGACGGCCTGGGTAATTTCATTCGTCTCTCGAGATTATCCCCAGGGACGAAGGTCGTTTGTAGAGGAACATATCTGCACGTACGGCTGCCGCGCGAACTCTGCTGTAAGACGTAACGGCGTAACTTATGGCTCCGGATGAATTCGTAATATCGGAAGGCTTAACCCTCGGACGCGAGCGGGAGAGTGAGCTACGAGCATGTCGACGAAAGAAAGCCGGGCGAACAGGCACCGAGGATTCGAACTCGAAGCAAGACTCGCTCGCCGTCTAAGAGGATACGCTCGATATGGGTAACGCGATCGGACCGATTCTTTACCGCACCGCCGGGATTAGCGGAACTTGGCCGATTGTGGCCGTGTCGACATTACCGGAGCATTTCCGTCGAGATCATGAGAAACCAAGAGAGGCCAGTACCTTACCGCTTAAGCCGACGCGCCTATCTTTATATTCGTATATCTACCGATTTGCGCTTCTATGGCTTTGTGCAGTCGAGCATTTGTAAATAATACCGCAGATATATGTAACCCATAAAATCAGCCAGCCATGGAATCCAGAGGTATTCACAAGTCCGCGCGCTCATAGATCCCGATATCCACAGAAGCACTTACCTCGCAGATCTACGCTCTCGGAAATCCATGTATCCGCCTATCTGTGCGCCGATAAATCTGTCTGCAGCTCTCTTCATCCGTGGATTTGCACAGTCGCAGATCTCTCTATCCGCAGATATTAACAATCATACGTTCGTGCCGTCTGTAAATCTGTCTGGCTTCGGAGTCGCGCACTTATATACATAGATATCCGTGCAAATGCACGTCTGCGGATCTGTACCGACGACGTGGCCGCGCGTATCCATCGCTACGTATAGCCAACGCGCCGACGTCCGACCTCTCGTACGGCAAGGCTCTCTGCCAAGCCGATACGCCCGATAAGAGTAACGCGATCGGCTCCATTTTTTACGGACCGTCGAGCGTCGTGGGGATTAAAGGTTCGTTGTGGCCGTGCCGATATTACGGCACGTTTCCGCTAAGCGACCGTTGAATAATACATTTCGCTATCACTCCAATCACTCTTATCTCATTGGAGTAATAACTGGTAGTCGTGCGTGAGATATGCCCTGGGGAAAAGAAGTATGGGATGGTCATTTTATGCCGGTCAAGCATGAGAGGGGTGGGGGATGATTTACAATAATCGTCGTCGCGTGGTATCGGGCTTTGAATCACTTACACCTCCGTAACATTGGGATACGTTCCGTTGAACCCGTGTGACGGCATTATTACGTGCCCCGGAGTATCGAGTGCGAATCTGCAGTCGACCTACATGTACAAATGATTTCGTCGCGCTCGTTCTTCCAATAATCCCATTGCCTGCGATGCCATCCGATCACGCTTACGCAGGAGTATCACTGCATCGCAAACTTCTATATACTTTCCTCATCAAAGATCACTCGTGACCTGTACATCGAATGCCCTGCGACTGTTCTTCATCCTTATTCTAACGTGGCATCGGACATAGAATGAATTATTCGAAGGACGCACCTTTCCTCTCGTCACAAATCATCGGCCGCAGCCTCTGGGGCGTCGTCGGAAGAAAAGGCCTCCCTTTTTCCTGCGCTCCCGTTCGGCCCAGATTCACGGAGGATTAACGATCTCGACGGAGATCGGACAGGGCGAGCCGCGGCACTCGGAAGAGCGCGGGGAGTTTACACCTGCGCGCAGTTACTTGGCTAGATTCGATACGTCGGATTAACTCGACTTATCAGGAGTTACAGCCGCGCGGCATACCGGTTCTCAGGTGGTTCTCGTTCCCGGATCCGGTGCCGAGGTCGCCCGGACGGGCGTGCTGTACCGGATGAACACTACCCAGATGGAGTATAAAGGGGTGCGGAGAGGGCTGGCTCTGGGTGTCAGTGGAGTGTAGCGAGCGCGGGCGTGTGCGATCGAAAGTTTCATTACTCGGAACTCGGGGTGCGCTTTGAATTCGTGCTGTGAGAGGGCGCGTCCCGGCACCGTTCTCACTCTTCCGCCCCCTCACCACCAATCGTCAGCCTCCTCTACGATCGAGGCACCCACTACCTACCCCCCTGACCTTTCGCGGCAGCCGTGCTTGGCTCGTGAAATAAGTGAATTCGACTTTGATTGCTCTGCCCTGTGCCAAATCGACGACGAGAGGTGGCCTGCTCCCGCATTTACTGTTTGCTTTCCAATTATCCGGCATTCCGTGCGCCGCCTGAAAAAGCGCGGCCCGATCGAATGACGACACCGACCGGAACCTTGGTCGTTTCATTGGGACTCGGCTCGTTGCGGGAGTCGCTGGTACAAATCTATGGTCTCTTGAGCAGCCGCTCGTCTTTGTTCGAATTACGAATGTTTTCGTTCGTCAGGCTTTTCATCTCATTTCTGGTCCACGCACATTAGACAAATGAACACTGAGAATGCAGGATGTAAGATGCATGAATTGTCCGCACGTTCGCGACTAGACGCACATAAATCTAGGCTAGGCTAGGCGTGCAGCATCGGGCAACGCGTGCGTCGTAAATAGCGCGCGTAATTTCGGAGAAAAGGGTTAGTAGAAAGGAAAGCGGCAATATAAGACCTGCAGTAAAGTTGACGCCGCGCCGGTATGACCCCTGTACAAGCAACCCTCGTCCGCGCTTGTGATTCAACGTTTCATTGCTTGGAAGGAGCGGGAAATCCGTGGAATTTAAGAATGGCGGGACAACATACTGCGTCTGTAAAAAGGGGAGAAAAACGCCCCCTCGGTGCCGTTTGACGTCGAGTTTATTTCAATTCGTCCCTCCGCGCGCGTGACTACGCTCTCGCGTCCTCTCGCATTTCCACGGGAGCCGGAGATTCGATTAGGTGACGAGCTCGATTCGGGTCGCGGCGGATGGGGCTTTTTTCGGAGGAGCCACCAGCCACCGCTTCGTCGAACGTTTCGTTCGGACGACAGGGGGAAAAAAGCGGGAAGAGAAAAAGGGTCGTAATGAACTGCCGCTGCGCGGGAGTTTACTCGAATACGCGTTGTTTATGCGCCGGCGAGAGTAAAAATTCGTCCTCGCGCGGCACGATAATTGCGCGCCGGTACGTGCCGCCGCGCTAGCCGCGGGATTACGCTCGGCGGGAAGAGAATTCGCTCTACGAATTATCACGAAATGACGCTCGTCCCTGGAGTCAGGATTTCTCGCGCAGTCTTTGCCCTCATCGGCAGGGGAAACAGTTGACGCGACGAGTCGCGGTCGCACAGAAGTGCACGGGCGACAGTGGAAATTTTAACGAGTTGGCGAAGTTAAACTCCCCGACAAAGTCTCCCGAGTCGCCGAAGTTATTAAAGAATCAAACTAAATCTATCCGGCCAACATTCTTTTCCGTCGTCGCAATAACGGGGATCCCGCGCACCTATATTACGGCAGCGGATCGTTCCTGCGCTTGTGTTCGGCATGCTGGGAGTAGTACAGTACGAAACGCGTTGAGTGCCGTGATCGGAAGGGTTACGCGTCGTGTCATTTTTTCGATATCTTTCGAATAAGAAATTCTCCGGTCGGCCATCCGCCACGGAATTCAGGAGTTATTTCATGCGCGATAAATTTCCGTCGTCCCTGTTCCCCCTTCCGTTCGCATCTCCTCAGTAAGTGCATCATTTCCACCGACACGTGCGCATTTTTTCGATAATCGTCAAATCGATTCGCGGTCGGATCGGCACGGAATATCTATATCTGGCCGGCTCTACGTCGATCTAGCACTGAGTAGGTAGGGCACGTAAATGCCAAAGCGGCGGATCGATAAAAAGGCACGTCTATATAACCCAGGCACATATCCAGCGGGGGAAAGCAAAGGGGCGCTTCAGTGTGGGTATCCTGGATTTTCAGATAATAAGGTGCTCCGGTATGCCATACAGCGCGTTCTAAAAATGGATCGACCCTTTCAAGAGTAATCTCATAAATACGGAGCTTTACGCCCTCGTAGTGGGTGGTTTATAAAAAGCGGGGGAGACGGGAAGGAGGCGGATGCAGAGGGAGAAAGAGGCGAAGGAGCAAACGAAGAATAGTGGTGGTCTAACTCCGCTAAGTGTGACTTACGCCGGAAGCTTTTTCAGTTTTAACATTATCATAGTTGTGTGATCTCGCCGTCTCTCCTCCTCCGCCCGTGAACATTGAAGAAAACGACCCGCTCGGCAGCGCGTCAGATCGAAATGAAAGGCGAGCGCACGCGACGCACGATACTTGCCGATGAATATTTAATCCCTCCCACTCCAGCTGTCCCGCTCTCTTCGCGTTATCACCGCCGCCGCAAAAGGTTCCGTTCCGCGCGCGCCTCCCGATCGCAGATAAAGCCACCGCGACAATTTGATAGCGCGCCTCGCCGTTTCGCGCTCTCCCCGCACTGCCGGCAGGCTACCGAAATTAGCCTATCGCTCATTTGCGTCCGCTCCGTGCCCAACCAGTTTCGCGATTCCGGAACCGACGGAACGGGAACGACATCGTTACGGTATCATAATAGTCATTGTGCCGGCAGAGAGGCACGGCATAATCAGAAACGGCGCGCGCGGGGGCTTAGGATTAGTGGGAAAGGGGAGGTTAATTTGTCGGGTGAACTTGTTCATCCAACCCGCCGTCGCCGCCCGCTGCCTCGTCACGCGGCTAATTGATTTGCACAAAGTTCGCCGGTCACGCGAAACTAATTGACCTATCAAATTGGGATCAGCATAAATAATCATTCGGATGGGGCTCGTCATTATGACGAACGGCGGGGCAAGTCGATCCGCACTCGTCATTCTGCCCCGGCCAGGATGGGGGGCTGGCCTCGGTGTGAAGACTCGCTCATTGCCCGACAGTAGATCCTTCTGATACGGTAATTGGCTAATTACAGGATTCGCGGAGGACGCGTGGACAAATTACTGCGAGGCATGTGCGCGGATTGAGTAGATTTGCGAGTGTACGTATTGGCGGGCCCTGTATGTATCTGAAACGTTTTCACTCGCGACGATTCCCGAATAATAGAAACGTATTCTCTGACGGCTTGAAACGGGAAAGGGCGTGTACATTCGTGTCAGTGAAATCTTTTCTCTCCCGCACGCCAAATTCGCGTGTCAAGGGAAACAACTTAAGAAGACGACAGAAATTCGCGGGATCGTCGACACAATATTGACGCGGAGTTCTTTGCGGGATAAGAAAAAAAAGACTAAGGTCCTCCGCGTTTCACAATCGGACAGGGAAAAGTAGGAGGCGAAGCTCGACTTGCAAAAGGAAAATGGAAGTTTATCAAGACGTCGTGACTACGTTCGGGCGATAGATGACCCGCGAAAGACGGAGAAGGTAGGAGTGTCAGAGAAGGCAAAGGAACGGTCGGGGAGGTACGAGTTGCGAGGGGTCGGCAGAAGGGTGAAGTAAAGCATACTCTTACTTTAAAACTAATCCGAGTTGCCGACAGTTCCGGCAAGAAAGAAGGAGTCTCTGTCTGTTTCCCTCCCGCTGTCTTTCTTTCCACCCCCTCTCCTTCCCCTCTTTCTTTCGTCCTGGTCTGGGCGTCGGCGTCGCTCGAAAGCGATGAAAAGTTTTCCGATTTAGCCACTAACCACCGGTAAGCCAGCCGATTATTGTCTGGCGGCCATCACCGGTGGTGCTTGATTATGCCCGAAGGAAGAACCGAAGCGAATGAAGTGCAGCTTGGCAGCTCGTTATGTCGATATCGACCTTTTAAAAGCCGGTCCTGTTCGTTCCGATGCGCAGGTATGCACGCGTGTACATGTGTTGCCGCGCGTATGTACATAATTATACGTGGGTGCTGGTATACGGCGTTGTAGGTCTGCGCTTGATATCTAAGTATGTACGTGTGCCTGGACCAAAGCCGGATAACGATGATCCTGATGGTGCAAGAGATCACCCGAACGTGTCGATCACTCAACGCGGTCTCGTTCTGAGATATAATAAATAGATCGACGCTTCCCCCGTGCAACTGGCCAATATTCCACTCTCGCGAGATAGATCCAGAATTCTGATACCCCAAACCGCTTCCGGCAAAGAAGAGACCCTTTCTGTACGCTACCTAACGATCGCCGCATTCGCTCGAACAATGACGAGCATTGTACGGATGCGTTGCACGTCGCGTTCAACCTGCCGCGAGAATCCGAGGAATGAACCGTGGCGGTGATGAAAATTTTCACTTATCCGTGAAATGTGCCGCGCTAGCGAGGAGCGCATCATTTTTCTCGCTTCGTCATGTGTAAAAATAATCCGATTTAATAATTCCGCCGTTATTGTCCGCACGCTCGAATGCGCTCAGCCGTGTCGGACCCTGTAATGCAGCTAAAATGATGATACGCAAGAATAATCGTTGTTACAGTCGCTTTCACGGGGTAAATAGTCGATGGGTTAGTGAATTCTGCATGCTCGGAGGAACCGACGCTGGCCAGAGCCGGAATTGCCTGCGAAAAGCGCGATGCGATATTACGTAATTTAAACATTTCCTGCATTAAGAGCGGCGATAGCGCCCGCCTGAAACATTCACTTCCACCCTAAGCGCGTCTACGTATTTAAACAGTTACGCGTTTTGATGTACACGGATAAACCGAAAGACCCTCATTCTCTTCAATCCATTATCCACCGTGTTCTTGCACTGCTCGTATCTATAGACCTCGCAGACAATCGCGCACGTTTGCAACCATTCCTACCAACCACTCGCGATCCTACCCAACATTATTTCCAACCCCAAGCGAAAGAGGCATTCACATTACACGTAGGCGAGCGACTTTAAACGCTTAAGCGTACTTCGATCGTACAAGAAGGTATATAACAAAGTAGCAGCAAACACGCGCGAGCGCGAGCGCGAGCGACTGCAGGATTAGAACATGACGAATCACTCGAGCCCACGGCACACGCCAGCAGGGCTAACTGACGGCAAACGGAGTGCGAAAAGAGGCGCGGCGACGAGGAAGCTCTCCCATGCCGAAGATGCGCGAATTTCATCTTCAGAAAGCTTCGTCGCACTCGGCGTCGGGCATCGCGGAATGCAGCTTGATGGTCGGTGCGCCTCCGCGTCCGGAATTAGCATCGAGCGTTAAAAACTCGCTTCCCCCAGCTTTGCTCTGTGGCTGTGTGCGCCCGAGCAACACGGACTCACGCTTCAACCACCGGGATGTACAGGGAGGCGTTATGCGGCTCGCGCGAAGAATGTTAACGCATCGTCGGAATAAGCGCGGCGAGCGCTAATTGCACCCAAGTTCTCTTAATTGCAAGCGCATGCCTCGCCGACGATAAGCCCCCTCGACTGGTCCGCGGCGAAAAGACTCGCGATCAAAGTGCCTCGTTTTGCAGCCGCCTCCCGACGCCGCCGACACGCCGCGCGATTGTCGTCGCGAATGTCGGTCGTCTTTCCGCTCGCGGATATTATGCGATTCTGGCGAGTGGTTTCCGTCGCGCGATGCGATTAGAAGGGCAAATGCTAGGCAAACGCCGTACGTCCGTACGTTTTTGCCCACGTATCCGGTCGATTTGCAGAGGCGCAGATTTGTGTGTCGGCGGGGTGAGTCCCTGTATGGCTACATCGAAAAATCGCGTATCTAAGTATTCATGTATTCATAGTTTTCCGTATTCATAAATCGGCAAAACCGCCGATTATTTTGTCCGCGGATATGTACGTATATTTCTGTATACATATTTATTCTATTATAATCCATAAATTCGTCTATCGACAAATCCGCATATTTATAGATTTTGATATTCGCAGACATACATATGTATTCGCGCGTAGATATCCGCACCCGCAAAATGCATGCATTCGTATAGCCCTATTTCCATAAATTTGCAAGTATATAAATATCGAACTTTGTGATGTTCGATCGTTTGGATTAACAAACACGTTAATATCGTATGTCGGGCATGTGGTGCGCGCTGCTCGCGAAACAGTGTTAATGTGAGCTAAACGTGGCAGAGGTTAATTGGACCGGGTTCCAGTTACTGAATGTGAGCGTACACTTTTTTGCCCGTGATACTCTAGTGTCGGTCGCGCGCTCAATGCATACCATCAACGGGATTAACTACGAATTGTAGAATAATCAAAGATTGCAGTTTATGTATATATATTTATTATAAAGTGAGAGAAATAATGAGAGAAATTAACGCAAGCACACACACACAAAGCGACGCGACGCAGTTCGACTCGGCACACTACACAATGGCCGACGCAAGACAAGACTCTTTCCAGAAGGCTCTCCCAGCTCTGGCGATATCGCCCGGACTTCATCTTTTTGGCATTCATCGCTCTCACTCGCTCATTCACTCACTCATACGCTCACTCACTCGTTCACCGCATACGCGCGCCCACTCGCCACGCTTGTCCGCATGCGACAGTGTCTCGGCTTCGCCGATACTACAGAATTATATAGTAATTGTTTATCCGCAAAATAAACGATTCGAAAAGTAAGAATGCAAAACGATTCGTTCAGTAGGTAAAAATAAAGAACGATCAACGCCCAGTTAATGCGATATATTGCGAAACTTTCACATGCTATTACGATTACTTTAACTCGATAAGGCGCGTCAACGGAACAATATTATAACGTCATATTGGGATAACGGTAATATACGAGTATCGCCGGATCGAAATTTCTCCCGGGGCACATACGATGACTCGTTTAATACTCTCGCCCAGGCATACATAAATTTCACGTGGGTGTGGAAAAAACACTTACTCACAACGATCATCCTTTATAAATGACAGGCGAGCTATTTTCAGCCGCGTGTTACACCGCATGAAGTTTGTACGCGGCGAAGATAAACGCGCCTTCGTGATGGAGTGTTCGCTAAAATCATTGGCTACCATGTAAGAATGAGTATAGACTCGGTTTGTGGCCAGACGCACTGATCAGACTTATTTGTACAACATTTTTCGCACAACCTCTCATCATTTGCTTCTGCGGAGCAAGGGAACCTACATTAAATACGGAATATTTAATGTGTTCTATGCTTGAAGACTGTTTTGTAATATGTTAACATGAAATGCAAATTTCGTAAGGCAGATCTATGCATTGATCATTCGATTCTTTTATAATGCGTCAAGAACAATCATGCTTCACTAAACAAATTCAACCCTGACAATCAATATTAAAGAAAACACTTTGAAAGCTACTCTTATACAGTACCTACTGTCCATATAAAACGGTTCAATTTTTCGTCCTACTGTTATAACCCATTCCGCGCGACAGGCTTGGATTTCAAATCTTCACGTGTGATTTCAGAGAGATACGGATTCCACCGCGTAACACGTTCTGCATTAAAGCTGGCGTAAAACTGGACTATCGCATATTCAACAATACTAATCCTCTTTCCTTCGTCCGAAGCAAACCGTCGATACAATCGGATGTCATAAAAACAAAAAAAGAGAAAAACCTGCCCTGCTCCCGTTTTAAACCGTTCCATCAAGGTTTCGCTTTGACAAAGGGTTTGCCTCGTTAGCGCGCGCTGTTACGCGGGAATCGTGTCTCCTCAAACTGGAGAATTTAATTAACCGTGGCACCAATCTCCGCGGTATCTGTAATACGTTCTTGTAAAGCAACCTTTACACGTTGCGATATCAAGGGAAATAACGCGCGGTCCCGGCGGCGTGTTGCACTGGCGTCAAAGCGTTACCCATCGAATTACAGGTTACACTTTGTGGGACGTTGAGAAGCATAAGAGAGTGACGCTGAAGCTTGGCCATAAAGTAGATCGAAATTGATATGGTGCCGTTCGATCGTCGTGCCTATGCAGGTGTGTGGGGCAAACACGTGTACGAAGACGACTAAGCGCGCTCACACGTAAGAGTGTAGATCACACAGAACGCATATCCGTCGCGCTGCGTATTAGACTGGAGGACTAGACTAACGAACAGCGTTCGGCTTTTCGGCAAAAACTCACGTAGGAGGCTCGCTATGAATTTTGAAACTTCGATTACTCGCGACGCTCCGCGGACGATAACTTGGCGTCGGACGCATAAAATACCACGGTATCGGGTACCGGCAAACTATATTTCAGAATTTGCATAACGAATACTCGACACTTTCAATTTCGTCGTACGCGAAACGGCGATATTCAATAAAGTGTTCGATTGCGAAGTAAGTTGAGAGGAGATCGGAGATAAAGAGAGGTGTATGAGACGGCGTCCGAGGTGCGCGCATTGTATCATACCTCGATCATGGTAATTGTAATATACGACAATGGGCGACCGGATTCGCCGCACGGCCGGTCTGCTGCACTTCATCGTATTAAATCTCAGCTCGGAATTTATTACGCCGCGTCTCTGATAAAACTCGTCGCCGTTTCTAGCTGGTGGTCGTGGTCGTGGCCACACGACGAGAGAGCGCTTTTCACCGCTGTTAATACGGCTCCGTTGCGCTTCGACATCATTGTAGCGTGACTTCTGCGCGATGACCCACGTAAATGTGAAAAAAACGCGAAATTGCCGCGGATTGGACGGAAATGTCGTGTGAGGAAAACGGTTGACATTTGCGTTTATGAGGGAAATACGAGACTTGCTGAAAGTTTACGATCAGTTCTTGAAACATCACTTCCGTCAGTGTGACCATTAAGTTTTCTCAGTAGTCATCGTTGACTTTGCATACATTTAATTATACTCAAATGTACGAACAAATGAAGTACAAATAGTTGAATGGATAGATAAATGTAGACATGTACTTCAGCGCTTACATCTCTGTTCATTCTCAGTCGTGCTTCATTAAAAAAGACAAAGAAAAATTCTGCTGTAGCTGATGGCTCTCTTCTAAGCGTGCAATTCACAATTACTTTACGTTCATTAGCTAAATCATCAGCAACGTTGCACTAAAATCGCCGGCCAGATTGCACGATTCACGCTGGAAACGTAGCTAGCAGGACTCTTCTGAAGAGCGACGAATCGAATTGAGAGACTTTAGTAACGGCGCACCGCCACGACTACAATGTTTCAACACAGCGTGGGCGGCAAAGTTACGACTGCGCAACGAGAGATTTACATCCAAAACTAAACTTACATCGCAAACGGCAAAGCGAATTATAATTTCTAACCCGTGGGTTTTAGCTTTACTGCCGACACTGCCCTGTTCCTCGGGACGTTCAACCGCTTTATTCCCCTTCTGTCCGACGTCCGATCACAGTGCAGTACATGCAAACTCGGATATACCTTATATTTACGTTATTCGCAATGTGCTCTGCGCAAAACATGTACAAACATAGATTCTATTTGCACTTTTAATACAATTTTTAACGTCCTCGTAATTACAAAGATTCGCAACATTGCCTGAAGGCGTCGGAATAACGACAGTCAAACGAGACAGGCGCTTGACACCTCTCAACGTTGCCATTCATTGGTGCTCACATTAAACCCACAGAAGTCTCGGCAATCTAATTCACAGCAATAACGGGATGACGTTTCACTTTCCGACATTCGACTCTTTCGTACTTGTCAGGAATGCACGTTCCGCCGATCGACCGGCGAGATTGCGCGCGGGAAGAGCCACTCGATTCGATAAATCAGCGAAATAAACATGTCGCTTCGATTTAATGCTGTCGGTGCATCGCGATTGCAGGAGCGATTTAATCCCGGCGACTCGTAATTATCGCGGGACACGGTACTCGGATTCATTAACCGGGACCCGTTGACATCTTTTGACGCGTCGATAATGCGCGATAATTGTAACGTATTACCGTCCAGTTACGTTGAACATCGGGAGCGTTCGTGTCTCTGTGCATGTATGTATATCATCCATACGTTAACTTTTCGTCGATCATTAATCAGGTTCATTGACACTGCACGACGCGCAGATACGCGGCCATAATTGTAATGTATTGCCGAGGAAACTACGTTCAACGTTTGTACTTCTGAATGCGGAACACGTCGGGCATATTGTGTAACATACGCTTACATCTCTATATATGCCGATTTATTTATACCTTCAATTATGCATATATATATACATTGCTCCGAAAGCTTATTTCGAATTCAAACGTGTACGCTTTTGAATGCGCTCGCCCCCGGATGTTTACAACGAATTCGAACGCATGCGCGTTTGTAGGCTAATCGTTTAAACGAGAATACATACTCCTCGTATACACGTCATCATTCGCGTTCAATGAATCAAACACCGACGCACACATAAGCGTGCAGCTGCGCGTTAAATATTCATTAACCGCATTCGTTGACATCGTTTTGACACGACAACACTGCGCGTTAATCATAACGTACCGCCAGACCGAATTGATTTAATCGTCGAAATGGTGCGCGCGCTTTTCAATCAACGCGAAAACTTTAGGTACCTACTCATTACCGAGACTCGCGAAGCGCGCACGACGTGTCCGATTTCGTTTGACGACTTAATGCGTCCGGGACAGTTTCAGATTCGTACTATCAGCGGCAGCGATAGTGAAGAGCACCGAATAGCGCGGTGATAAAATTGCCCGTTGCCATCGAGTCGCGATATGTCGTCCTACACGCATCCCTTATCAATTCAACCGCGTGCTTAATGAACCCGTCCGAATTTATTGACCGGCAAAAATACCATCGCACACGCGGCAGCAGACAGGCCGCGGCCGTCTATAGGTATATGCGAGCGTATATGCTCTGCCTCGTTCTTCACGCCTTTCACTGCGTGCCCTCGGGACGCGTTAGAAAGTGATTAGGACTATGGCGAAATAGAGACATATTCACCGTGACGGCGCAATTTATCGAGCCGCCTCTCGACTCGGGACTAATTTCGTTGAACGTTCGTTAACCCGTCCGGAGCGCCGACGCCGGGCACCATTTCGAATTCGCGCAATGCTCCTCGCGAGTTCGGCGACACGCGCGCTCGCACGCACGCTCCCGTGTGTGCGTCGTAATCGATCCGGTTCTCTCGCCGCATCTGTCGCGGTATTCGATAAGCCGGATAGCGCGTAATTACGCTCGCGATCGCATCTCCTGAAGAAGTTTGGAGCGGGGGGTGCGACGAGGATGGCGCTCGTTCGTCGCAATTTATATTGCGACTCGCGGAATCGGAAATTCATTTGCCTCGCGCGCGCGTGTGCACCCTTCTTCCCCGTCTTCCCTCTGAGTTTATATACAATTTCTATGCCCTCATTACGCACCGCCGGCAATGTATCCTAATCGATCCGGTTCTCCGGCCGGTAGTCGTGTCGTTTGGATTTCATGAGAGAGATAGCGCGTAATTCCCGGCAGGAAAGGATGCGCGCGCGCGCGCGTATGTCGAAATTGTCGCGCGCGAATAAAAAGAGAGGGAGAGCAGGTAAACGGGAGGTGCTGGTACGACGGCGAGAGCGCGTGTGCGGTGTAGCAAGGTGGTCTTTATTGGCAATTTCCGTTGGCGCCGCGCAAACTGATAACTTCGATCCAGTACGTCGATGCGTTCGGATGCGTCTTGCAATTTTCCTCGGCAAACCGCGCTGCGGAAGATGTCTGCCAGTTCGGTGGATGAACCGGCTTCCAAATGTCTGTCATTTCATATTACTCATGCATTTACGCGTCTCTATCTATGCGATTATATGTATCCATTTTTTGGTATATTATTCGAAATTTCAATGGGTACATTCGTTTTTCCGTACACTGGTACCGTCCACGAAATGAATCTGTGTTCACAGATATTCGCGGCAAGTGCGCTTCATAATCTTCGAAACGCGTGCGTCTACGAAAACATTGACAGATATGCACCTATCCGCAAGCTCGTAGATTAACGTCCCTGCATCTGTTCGTTCATCTCCACCGCATGGTGTCTCGAGGATTGCCAGAGTTGCGAGGTGCTAATTACGGATGTACTGTATGTTCAAGCGATCGATCCGATTTCACTTCTGCTTCGCTAAGTAATTAACTCGTGGATCGTTAATTGTAGAGCGAAAGGAAGAGATACGCACTCCGCGGATCGGCACTCCGCATCATGTTAAACAATGTGCATATATGTATGCGTCCATACCTTATCGGGTATATCGAAGTAGGGTGCAGATTATGGAGGCTCCACGGCGATTAATTTGCCGCTCGCGATAATTCGCCCGCATCGCTAATTAGCCCCGACCACTTTCAGTCCCCTACTCTTTGCCGTCCTCTATGCCGGATGCTCTACGAACTATTAATAATCCATTCGCGCGGATACGACGTATATTTCTTCATCGTTTCCGCAGTTATTGTTCCATCGGAGTCATTATTATTATTATTACCGTAGCGGCTCGAACTGCGAAATTATTACGGCTATTATTATTCGATCGATCCCTGCCCGCGCGCCTTCTCCGCCGTGAAATATCGCGGAGAAAAGTGGCACGGCGAAGAGCGCGTAATAGTTACGGCCGAACTGCGATTGGCTGCAACCTCGGCCGCTGCAATAAAGTTGCGCTCGTAGCCTTTACGAAGTTACATTCGCCTGCTAAACAGTACGAGCGCAATACTGTGCACGTCGTGCCGGAGAACAAAATGTGGCTATCGAATTATAGACAGACGATAAAGCATTCTCTCCTTACTCATCTCTCTCGCAGCATTGCTTCCTTCCGAAGAATTAGTACCGCGCTACATGCTACATCATGCATACCCCGTGCATGCTACCTTATTGCACATTGTACACAAGTTCATTTCATGCCCGCGCGCAGTTGCGCATACCCGCCCAGCCACCCGGAGTTCTTTAAATGAACAAAAAAAGGAAAGCAACGACGTGCTTCACGGGGGTATCATACGTTCTTGGATCGTCCTACAATCTCAATGCTCCATTGTGCCGAGGGGCGCAACTCGCAACTCGATCTATTCCACGGCGAACCGCGCGATTTCGTGGTCACAGTTTAATAAGCCGGACGGCAGTTACGCGCAGAAGGAGGTCGACACGAGCGCGCGCGCGCGCGCGCGCTCAAATTGTCAGCCTCTGAATCACGTTCTCCGAAACGTGTTACGGTCGGGTCGCCGTAACCCTATTATCGTAATTATTGATTTCACCGTGGGCTTTGGCCGCCTCTCGGTCATTGCGCGCAATGTCATTAACCCCGGACCGATGACACGTTACTTGTGTATCTGCTATCTACCACCGCGATGCGTGCCAATGGGAGGCCTCGCTCAATGTTACGAATTCACTGACAATGCTCGGCTGCACCTGCAGCCTGGCACGCGCGTTCATTCCACGATCCCCATCGACTAATGCGCGATTCAATGCACGAAATCGCGTTCGAAAATGAAAGGAAGGAAAACGCTTGCAAATTTTCACAATAATCGTTCTGCTCTTCGGGACATATGCGCATTAACGGACGCAAGGGTCAAATTTGTCCTACGTGAAATACAAGAAAATCCGATAGGGGAAAATCTCGCTTAATAATGTAAGCTATTCGTCGTGCGCCGGTTTTATTGCCTCAGGAAGTGATTTCAGGCGGTATAAGTTCTTGTTACGGAGGAATTTCCGTTCGTAAAAATCGTACTAATGTTCGGCAGCGCGCAGTAACGGCCGGCACGGTATGCCCGTTATTCCGAGCGAAATCGACGAGTCTCCATATCTCGGCGAACACGGCAAATAATTTGCCCGAGTACTCTCCGAGATATAATAGCGGGTTTAAATTCTCATGCGTAAGCCCCGAGCATTATTTTCCGACGTATCGCCGCAATTCGTCGTCTCGCATGCTCACCCGGGATTGAAACGTTCAATCTGCTCAAGATTAGGTATTTATTAGCCACCAATGAGACGATGAAAGCGGGTACGACAGGCACCACCGATAGATTACACGGTTCGCGTCGAGGGTTTAAGCGCCGGCAAACAATGAATTGGCACGATTTTGCATCGCGAACGATAGTTCAGATTTGACGCCAACAATCCAATGATGAAAGACCGATTGTCGAAGGAACGAGGTGAATTAAATTATAATCGTCAAAAGTACAATCCAAATGTACTCAAAGCGGATGAAACTTGTAGGAGCTGCGAATAAATTGTCGGCGACTTAATAAGCTGCCGCGTGTAAAGCACACTATTCGTTCGCGTGCCGAGTCCCTTGTCGCTTATATTATCTCAGCGATACTCCCAGGAGCACTATCTCTATTTTCCTCCCCCCAACCCCTCAACCCCCAATCTCCCGTGGGGTGCGCAGCGGGCGGGAGTAGGGAGGGAGGAAGAAGAAAGGTAGGTTGGGTTGGTGGAGAAGTAGACGGCGAAATAGAATTCTCAGTTTCAATTCTACGACGCCCGCTATTCCCGACATCGAGATAGCGAGAGTGGAACTTGCCAAGGATTCTGTCGATGGTTCAAAGGACGGCCATTTCGTTCCGATTTCCTTCGAAGAATAAAGATCGCTGCCAAGGACGCTCGTCTGACTGGCCCCCCGGCCTCGTCTGAATTACCCTGACGCCCACGTACCGTCTTTGCACTTTCGTTCCTGACTCGGCAGATCATTCACTCGTTCCGTGTAACAACGTTCGAGAAACAAACGGAGTCGACCCTCGACGTGCGCCAGTCTCGAGTTCGCGCATAAACACTGAATTCATAACTCACGTAATAAGGCGCACGCGATCTGCACGAGAGACTCTGCCGCGCACAGAAGGGAAGGCACGGCGCACGGAATTTCTTTCGTTCTCTCGTGCGCGTCCCTCTTAACGACGACGTCATCGCAGTCGTCGGCGGTTAATAGTCCAACCGGTGCGAGTGACATTCGTTAAACGGTTTAATTATCGGGCGCGCAGAGCTCGCGGGTTCCCGTAAGTGAGAGTCATTAGGAGAAGCAGGTGTAATGAACTAGTTTAATGAGCGTCCGCGTCGGGAGCGCGGCATCCTTATGCCGACCCAGACTTCGGCATCGGGGACTTTGTCGTTTTGCAATTATAATAACCCAGTCGGCGCGCCATCGACTATCTTCCCACGCTATCCCGATATCACTGCCAATGTCGCGGCATCGGTGTTGCTGATTAGTGCCGGCCCCGGTCGATCCGATATTAACTCGGATCGGCAGCTCCCATGTTCAGCGCTTAATAAATACTTTGGATGTTAACGACGCACGTCGCCGTTCTCCGTACTGCCAGCCAATTCCCGACTGTCTAGCAGCGCGCTTTGTCAACTATTTGCCTGTTAATTCGCTGCTTATGCTCTCGCAATAATCCGTTCGAACTTTCGCAAGTGTAGGCACTAACGATCCTCGGTATCTCTGAGATTCCTCAATATCATGTGTCTACTTTAAGCGCAGAAATAAGGTGCGTAAAATACATGCTTGCATCCCAGGGACAAGAATTTCATAATGTCCCTCCGAACGTTATATGTACTTCGTGCGTACACTCAATTATCGCTTCAGAATTTGATTAGCGGCTCGATCCGTCAGGGCGTATATCCGTTTTGTGTGGGGGGCATAATAGAATAATGAGATCTTTGCATTGCCCCGGCTAAATGAATTTACCGCTCGGGTCGTGTACGTAAGATTCTAAAACCAATCGCGAATCGATTATCATCTCACGTTTCCCTTCTACAGTATCATTGCCGAGCCGAGCAACGTCAGTATAGTCCATTAGGTCCGGCCGCGCGGTGTAATATTAACTTGGTCCGTATCTTGTTTCGACGGACGGATGCTAATAACCTGTTCCTTATTATTGCAACTATGTATCTTCGCCGCGCCATGCTCGTTTTTCATTCGCGCACCAGTCGGCCGGCGCTCTTTTTCCTTTCGTTTCGCAACTTTCCTCGGTCCCGACCGATAACCACGTCGACGTATCGATAATGACCTGTCTCGCGGACGGACGCGCACGTTCCTCAGGAACACACCGAACGAACGATATTGCCTGCGAAATAAAGAAATCGGCTTCACGAGCCCGTGGACAGGGGCTGTCTCGGTTTACGGCTGATTATCGCCTGCGCTCGTAAAGAGCGACGGTCCGGCGCGAACGACTACTAAAAATTTGTCAGCGAATCGATAAACTCGCCCGCAGTTCGAATTTATAGCTCCGCCCTCTCGCACCTTCCTGCTTGCGCGATCGCGTACGAACTCGTGCAATTTGACGTCGTGCCGCTAATTAATTATCGGCGAAGCTCGCGGCACTCCGAAGTTGCGTCGTCGACAAGACGCTCCTCGCTGCCGAACGGAAATGAATCCCGCCGATAGGTAAGGCGAAAGGAGGTTAATCATTATTCGCTAATGTTCTCGGTTAAGTCCTCTTATTTACTTCGGCGTTTGTTTTAAATTACTTGCCAGGTCCGATAGAGGGCACCACCCTGAGCCGACTTAATTTATTCACCGGCCCTTTCCATATGATCGGTTTTTCAAACTCATAAGTAGTCCGGTAAAACTCGTTCCCAAGATTCATGTCAGTAGCGTTTGCCTGGGATATGGCTTAATCCTATAATTACCTCTATTACGTCGTAAATATGGATACATGCGGAGACCTGTTCGCGTATGTACTAGGCTAATCCGAAAGCGCCGCCGTATTCAGAGACATCTCAATACGTGTAATGACGAGGTTCGTCGGGGGTATATCACGTATCCGTCATTATATGATAAGAGAATCATCCTGGGCGTTAATAAAACGGAATGTGTACAGTGTGCCTCGTAAACCGAAATTTATTATTTCGCGTACGACGACGCTCGTAAAGCAGCGGGATAATAAGCACCTTGCCGCACGTACTGTCGACTATAAGGAAACTGTTTCGTCTGACCAATGCCTGTTCTTTCTACTGATTCGACATATCGGGACACGCCGTCCGCAGTGCAATTGTCATTTATCTTGTCCGTTCGGCGAAGTGACACTTTCACGGTGAACGATTGCATACAACTGTGTTACATGAAATGCGTAATATTAATTTCTCAAATTTACGGTATTATTTAACAACAAAAATGAGTCGCGTTTGGTACGTCTAACGTCCTGATCGAGTGGAAACGCGTTTCTCGCTCGATTTTTGTAATATTTGCCTCAACATTGTTCGCTCAAAAATGACAGAACGAAGCAAACCAATAAACAACATATTTATTAGGAATATTATTCACGCGCATAGCCGACGTAAGCGGCGCGCAATGAGATCGTTTTGCAAACTTCTTCCCGTACATTTCACATTCGTCGTTACCTACGCTCTCGCTCGCCCTCCCAAAACGGCGAACAAGATCAACACCGAGTCAGCCTAATTTCCGTTACAACGTGCGCGTGAGCCGGGAGGCCTGAAAGTTCGAGGGCGTTTGGTGTGCAAATATCGGAGGCACAAATTTAGCGAATGAAACGCGTCGAATGGGAGCGCGAACGAATTACGAGCGTAGCTCTAGCATGTAGTACGGGAACCTAGTTAAGCCAGCTTCCAACTAGAAGATTACCGCCGAACTCTGTCAGCCGGGTCGACTGACAGAGGGCGAACGGGAAGTAGAAGAAGAAGAAGAAACAGAAGAAAGAGAAACGTCAGAGGTGAAACGGGGGAGCAGACATGAAGGAGCGCACTCTTGGCAGTCTTCAACTCCCGCTCTTTCTCTCTCTCACTCTCCCCTTCTCTTTCTCTTGCCGTTCAGCGACGTGGCGTAGCTTTGAATTGTTAATTCTGATTACCTTCGCGCCCCGACGTCTACTTTACTCCCGCCGCTTGTCTAATGTCCCACCATTTGTGTCAGAGTTGAGTCACGTCTCACGGTTTCGGGGTTGTTACCGCCATTTCCGGGAAGTCGTTAACGCCCTTTGCCGTTCTAGAGTCTTCATATTTCCCCGCTTCCTCCTACCTCTCCCGCAGCACTCTGTCTCTTTAAGTCTACGTCTATCTCTGCGTCTCTGCGTCTCTGCCTCTTTCCGTTCCTCTCGCTCCCGGCATCATCCTTTCTCGCCGTGTCTCTCTCCCTTCTTCGCGCTCGCTTTCCAGACAACGCAAAACTCATATTCGGCGGTGCGCCGTGCTTAAATACCGGAAAAGATACATTCCCCTTTGACGCTTGAGAAACTCCTCCTGCGGCGAGGGAGCACATGTATTTCTCGTTATCGGCCCCGACGATCCTAGAGAACTCGTTGCCCTCACAGAAAACTCTGCTCAAGTCGGCGGCGTGATACGATCGTTTTTGCCATATTTTCATGTGTACTTATTATTACGCAGCGCCGCGAGGCTCGCTGCGCTCTTGTAGTGGGTTTTAAAGTAAAACCGTTTGTCATTTGACGTCACAGTGATTAAATGCGAGAAAATGATGAATTGTATTCTAAGGTACAGGACGCAACACGGCGCTCATCTATTATTACAACATCCCGCTTGCACCTCTAATTCGCGCCGCATACATCTTGATCATTTTTCGACACGTTTTTATGAAAACCTAATTTCCTTTCAGTGTTCTCTTGACATTATCACGATAACGAACTTCGGAACTGTTTCCGTTGCCGGCAATCGCTCGATTCTTTTAATCATCGCTGGCAAAATTCGTCTGAAGCGAAAGTTCTACTCCTGCACTCGTAAACTATAAAGCAACTGCGTATTTAGATCCATTATTTGGTTCGCGTGCGGCAAACCTATTATCCTAAAGCGATCGTAGATGTTTACTTCGAGCTCCGGCCATGCCACTGCGAACATTCATTTTCTCGAAGGCTACCTTTTAGACAGTGCTTCTCAGTTCACTGTCTCCTTCTCCCCCTTCACTTACCTTCCGTCCCTATTCTAACTCGTCGTACGTGTTCTCAGCGTTATACGCGCCCGGATCAAATATTAAACCACGGATTCCACGGTTGAGCCGATTTAAAAATCGAAGTTGCGCGTTTCTTTACGGCTGCCGTCCGATACGCATTTAACTATCTCGATTATTATCACGTTCGTCCTCATTTGTGGGCGCATTATTACGATGATCTCTGGTCGTTATAACGGGTACGAGAGACAATAACGTTGATTGGTATTATAACGGCGATTATTAGCGACGCGACCATTGACACGACTTGTGTCGAGGCGCCAATTATGAATATCGACATCGTTCACAAAGCTGTACCCCTGTATCGTGCGATCATCGTAATTTGCATGTTACGAGATACGACTAAACAAATGAGTCGTCCCGCGGATTGATCTACGTTTTCACCCGTTTGGTCGGGAAAAATCTTCCAAATGTATAACTTGAAGTTTCTTCAGTTGAGAGACTCTGAGCTCGGTGCAGGGGTAAGAATGAAGCCCGAGAGAATCCGGCAGCTCCGAGTAGCTCAGGGCCATGGCAAACCACTCTTCCACTTTTAATCCGGTGCACTCGTGAATTGATAATTGCGTGCCATACCGCAATCTATTCGGAACAACTCAGAATGGCGGCCGAAATGAGAATGAAACGCATACGAACGACCCCCTCGGTAACTTCTACCGAGACTTGCTCCCGTTTTCTCACTCCGTCCTTCGTGCTCTATCTCCCTTATGTTATACATTTAATTCGCCGCATGCTTCTACACTCCTATATCGACGCTCATCTGAAAATAATTCCACCCCGCCGCCCGTTCGCTCCTTACATTTCCAGACGCGCTTAGAATGTTTCAACATTTCAAGATACGAGCGCTGTTAATGCCTCGCCGCTGAATATTTAACTTAATCACTCGGACACTCGGCGGGAATCGTGTCGAGCGCAGCCAATTTCCCCTAATGAAGATGCTATCAAATGAGGAGTGTAGCGCGGTTTACAGCCCCTCCCCCGGGATAATTTCGGAATACGCGGCTTGTTACGCGCCGCCGCCGCCGGTAAAATGCGATCACGGTAATTCGAGTGGATCGCGGAGTGTATCATATTAATGTACTCCCTCTTTCGCTTTCAGTTACTGCGAACCATCCGCCGCAGAGACCGTGGATCCCATTGACGAGGCCCAATAGGACAAGACCGACATGTAAGTAATTATGCACGCGCACTCCCGCGAATCGAGCGTGGTAGTAGACGCGTCGCGTACACGTGCACCAAGCGCTCGACGTCTGTTTATTAGCCGGCTAATCGAACGTTGCCTCGGTGAGAAAAGGCGACGCGAGTCGCATAAAAAGAGCGTGCCTTCCCTTTCAGTGCTTTCTTCGGCGAGCGTGTACGAGCGGTTTACAATGCGACGGCCCATCACGCCCGCCCCCCTCGTTCTCCCAGTCACGAACCTGTGTCGTTAGCCAATAAGTTCGACAATAAGGCGCAACGAGGGAGCCGGGCCGCGCCAGTCGTTCGAACGAATTACGACGTTCGATCGGCGCCGATTGATCGACGCCCATTAAGATCGACCCGGGTCGCGCGTCGCCGGGAATTGGCCGCGGCGACAAACAATGCGTCGTGCATTATCGCGGCATTAATAACGGCTGCAAATTGATAAATGCCCTCTTGCGACACGCGGTGCTCGGCCGACCCGAAACGATCATTATCGCTCGTCGTCAGGCGGTCAACAATTTCGTTGGCGGCCGGAAGACGACGAAAAATCGCGTCTCGTTGCAACTCTCTGACGCAGCTAAACGGCATCGAAGGCAGTAAATACGGACAAAGCGGCGGGCTGGAATTCGCGTCCGACGGTCCTCGCGAGCCAAATTGGCATTCATGGGAGAGGGAGGAATCACGAATCTCGCGCGAATAAAATATACTCTCTTGGGGCGGTGGTAAAAAATGCATGGGCCGAGAGAGAGTCGCCGCAAATCCGCTGTTCAATTCTTTCGGCTTCCTAACGGGTGGTCGGGAACACCCCTCCTTCTCCACTTTCGGCGCGACGTGCGACGGCCAACGACGTTGCGGTACTACAGAGGGTGTGCAACGTAATAACAACATAATGGCGCGAGAGGACGAGGCCCGTACGTGCGTATACAAAATCGCCCGTGGTGGCTCATAACTCAACAACCGAAGGACGCCCGTTAATGCGTCCTAATAATAACGGCGGCGTGGCTAATTGATAATCACGGTAGGATCAACGAGGGGCGTGCCGTGGCAAACGAAGAGAGGAGAAGAGAGCGATCGAGAGCGAGAAGGAGAGGAATGTGGCGAGACAGAGAGTGAGTGAGAGAGAGAGAGAGGAGGAACATTGCCGCGAGCGCGATCACCGTCTCCGATCGGTTCTCGAAGATCATCGTCGGGAATGTCTCGAGTCATTATCGGATCATTCAGATCGGATCACGGTGGCGCCCCTCGACCATCCACGGCCATTATTAAATCGATTTCGCCGGGGAAAAGTGCGAATGGTCGTCGTTATCGCGTACCGGGGCGAGAGACGGTTACGGTAATTTGTTGTTTTAAAAGATAATGGGAAAAATATCACCCTCGACGACGCTAAGCGATACGTTGCGAGCGGCGCTGAATCCTTTCACGGCGCGCCGCGAGATGTTCATTAACCCTTTCGCCGATCCCACGGGCGTGTATGTACGAGTAAGCGCGAGCAAACTTGTTGCTGGGACATGCGCTGCGATGTTTTTCTAACGCGCCGCCTAACGTTTCAACATTGCCCGTACGTCGACGCTAACAAGCAATTTGTATGTGCGCGCGGGCGCATATGAGTCGGTGGAGGCGGGAGGAGGTTCACCGGTTCCGGTGACTTTTCCCGTTTAAAATGTAATCGATGATGCATCGAGTCGCACGTGGGAACCGAATCGTACGTTGCGTCTCGCTTCTCCCCCTCTTTTTTGTCCATAAAACGTTACGCCGTCGAACGGATCTAGTATAAAACTTAACAAGCTCATTTATTCCGGTTAATTTATTGTGTACTGATCAAGCTTCTTGTCGACGTCGGGCTAATGAGAACGCCCTCGATCATACGGCGTCGCATTCTTTTTTCGTGTTTACTCCTTAGGACCTTTATTAATACGTATCGATTTTTTTGTTGCGCCGCGATAGCACGAAACATCGCTCTTCCTTTGGCACGGCGTCGTGGCGACTTGCGGCGAATGGGGAAAGTAATCCGAGCGCCTGTGACGCTGACGGCTGCGAGGCGCAACTGCGCGAGCCACACACGAGCAAAGGTCGTCACGGCAAAAATCTGCCCGGCCAGTGAGAAAAGCTCGCAGCAGGAAGCACATTGCGATTTCCGTTGGCGTTAACAAATGCGCGCAGTCTACTGCGAGGTATAATGTAATCCCTTTCAGCGTCGTCGGCCTGCCTCCATTGGCAAACGCTCAGCCGTGCATACCGCGCTCGCATGCGAGCGTCGTCGTCTAATCTAGTAAATCTCGCCAGAAACAGGATTCCCAAGTTCGATCACTCGCAGATCCTTGTCGCAAAACTTTCCCCCGGTATCGATTCCTTATTACGCAATATAGACGTCATGACGGGCCATGCTCGCAGCCCTTGCTATAATTCCGCCGAGCTGGTTCTCGCGCAGATCGTATCTGTCTTCGGGCGAGACGGGCGAAAATGAAAAATCCACGACTCCATCAGGCCGCGTCCGTTCTGATTACTTAGAAACGAGGATGATTGAATTTACGATAATGCCAGGGCGATGGTCGACGACGCTTGTGTATAAACGTCAGTCCGATGGCGGGTTCCGATTATTATCCTTTTACCGCAGAGAATTTAAATTGTCGCCACCGAGCGCCGCGAGCGCGTCCTCCCCAAGACTCAATCCGACGGATCAATCCGACGCTTTTCTAGTAAAATGTGAAACTCATCGAAGAGCGGAGACAGTTAACGATCGCCGAGTACTTAAAGAAACAAGAGGGAGGGGCCAAGGAGGAAGAGGAGAAGGTGGAAGAGGTAACCGTTAGCCGTGAATCAAATTGCATCCATTATCTCGCTACTTGCTAATAACGCTCGACGTTAAAAGGTAATAAACCGAGGAGCGGCGGAAATTGTAAGGTGACAAGTGGGCGGGGCCGCGGAAGAAAGAGCTACCTTTCAGCCGACAGAATTCGCAATTAGCTTGCCTATCATTTCGTGATTTACATATAAACCACAAAGTTAAAAACGATAAGATAGTCTCCGCGCGGAAATCCTTGCCAGCGAGTGGCGTAGATATTACCGCGACCACTGCTACCGCCCCGAAGGATCACAAAAACAGACCCAATTCACGCGCACACCACTCTGGCGAGCCATCAGAGACCACACCAGTGCCCACAGGATCTTCCGCGTGGCGAATTAAAGGCGATCTTAAGAATCGAATAAATCGTCCGCGCCGCGAATGGTGAGCGCAGCCGTGACTCGTCACGTGGGTGAGAGAAAAGTGCGCGAGCCGGGCGAGAAGGAAGGGCCGTATTACGGACGACCGCGGCGTTAATAAATGTGGTGCGAGGCAAGGTAACATACCCTTTCTCAACGACGGCCACCTTGACCATTGGTCAACGCCGACCCACCGTGCAGGCGAGTTTCGCAGCCCCGGAGCGCCGCGCTCGTCGTGCCGATGACCGTGCCACACCATCTGGACAGATTTATTGCGCGGCACCAGCACGGCACTGCGATGGAAAGAAGGCGACGAGCGGGAGAAGGAGGGTGAGACGGAGTGGGAATGAGAGAGGCACAAACGCGGCTGCTTCTGCCACTGCCGCCGCCGCCGTTCCTTCTGCTCCCGGTGATTCCGCTGCTGGTACTGCTCGTGGCCAAAAAGAAGCCATTGTCAGGTTTGCCGGCGGAACGGCGGCGATAAATCATTTCATTATGGTTTACGCCGTTCATTATTTATAATGCGATCCCATTATATTTCCGATGCCCCGCCTCTCCCTTCCATCCGCGGCGCGTCCCATCGCCTCTCGCTTATTTATCTACCCCTACTACCCGCTACTTTTCGACCGCTTCCGTTTTTTCACTGTCCCCGATCGCGTTCCGGTACACGTTCCCGCGTATATAGCGCAATGCGATAAATTCCGTCTAGCGCATGTAACGTAACGGTCGGAGGAATGGTGTATTTATCGTGACGGTGCAACTTTTATTTCTGACGTGTGTACCGTCTCTCGAGTTGCAGCGCGTTCGCAATATCGCAATAACTTTGTCTCGCTCGGACCTCTGGGCTCTTGTCAATATTCCATATGACTGATCGTCCGGTATATTGGTTCTTTTCGAAGATGGAAATACGGCGAACAAACTGATTATGGTTTGCGCGTGTATTATTCGTTCCGTGATTCCTTTACGTCTTCGATATCCCACTCGTTTCCTGTATACATCGGTCGTCCTTTCTGCCAGCAATTTTTTGCCGCTCGAAATGACTACCGAATACGTAAATACGATGGACTCGAACACACAGCAGTGAATTGATTAGTGTTTGTAGTGTATGCAGAGGGAAGGACGGTATTCGTCGTTTGATACTCTTTGTTGAATCACCGAACAACTCTCGCCGCAGCTACGCCATGGTTCCTGCAGCCACCATTGTCACGTCTTTTATTCCGGGCATTTCTTTCCTGACTACTTCTTTTTCTATTCCGCTCGACTGCCGTCGAATGCCGCGAGTGCGGCGCAATGCAAATAACTGTATTATTCTATGCATTACACAGCTGTGACACAGTTAACCATGGATGCCGTATTTGAGAAATGTTTGTTATAAATGTAAAGAAGAATGAATAGGTCTATATTTCAATATTTTCAATCATTAACTCTACCTACGTCCGCTACGTATAGTAAACGAAATAGACTACTAATAAGCATTTGATCGTTGCGTACATCAAACGGCAAGTTATAGAAAATCATCCACCGTTTTGTGGTCTTCCACAAAATTCATGTATTAATCTAAAAGTCTACTTAACTTATTTTTAACTTTAACTGATTCTTAACTCTGTATATATTCAATCCGTAAAACTTACGTATATGAAGTCGCCCCAGATTTGCCTCGCAGTACGTAGGTCCTACAGTATTACACAAAGGTTCTATACATATATATACCGAACGCATTGTTATGATATCTGGAAGGCGAGTTCGAGGGAGGAAACAAAGGCCGGTTTCGAAGAAAGAGGCAGCTGAACGCCGTTGAAGATTATCCATAAGAGACTATTCGTAAGGCTAATACCATCGGGTATTGTTGTACATGAAGGACCGTGGAACGGAAGTAACGACTGCGGTAGCATAGGGCCACGCAAATGACTTCTTGCTCCTCAGTCCTAACAACCATAATCATTACAGAGAGCCGCATCGAGCCCCGCACGATGTAGTCTATTCTCTGATCCTGGACAGAGCAATTATGTATTATTATCATGCCGATGGTTGTAACTGCGCGATTATATTCTTATTAGAATTATTATTGCCGCCGCCGCCGCCGCCGCGGAACACGTGGCCAAACGGTCGGATAGTAATCATTACTGTTACCACTTTTGCCCGTAATTATTATTATCGCCACTAGCCGGGCCGGGAGCATTTACGTCGGGCGTCACATTAGTTATTACTGCTAGTTAATATCGCCTCGCTCGGCGCGTGCTATTACTTTCATTCTGAATGCTCAGCGTTACGGGGTTAATAGGAACACGCTCGCCTTTAATCGCGACCGTTGCCCGCCTTTCTCACGATACGCTCGGGAAACAGAAGTTAAAATGTGGGAGGACCGAAATCCACGGTTCGGGATTCTGCACTGAGATAAACGACGTACTTTTGTCACACGACATTTTGTACTGTTATATTACAGCAACTGACTTTTTCCGCGGCCGATAGGGCGTAACGTTTTAACACTTCCGCGCCAGCACATTGGTCTTTTTCGTTTTTCTGCAATAAAGCATCGGCGATATATGTTTTTACAGGTAGTCTCAGACTTACAATGTGCTTACTTTCTGAAGAATCCGTCGTAAATCGAAATATCAAAAATCATAGAGGCATTTGATATGCCCATCTGATCTAGCGGACCTCGTAAGGTACGCTAGCTTATCAAACATCAAAACAGCACAAATTCAAAATACGAAATACTATTTCTGCTAAACGCTTATCGTTTTCGCATCACTGTATACACGAAAAATCGTAAGTCTGGGACGACCTGTATCTCGAAACAGCACTTTACGCGTATATAGCGGCGAAAGTGTCTATCATATTAACGACAAAATCGCGCGAAATTAGATAACCATTTACCACGCTTTCGTTGCTACGAACTGACACATCACAGCGTGAATACGCTTGCTTAACCCGCGCGCGATATATCTCCTTACCGTCAACAGGAGCGGTGATTCGTTACACGTCCATAATAAATTGCCGATTTTTCGCCGCGAAACGTGAATACGTCCGGCAGCGGCGAAGGAGTTAAGGTGGTGATTTCCTTCGCGCGACGCATTTGCATTAATCATTCCGCTAAACATCGGCTAACATGGGCACGTGGATTGAGATAACGCTATCGCGAGGAGCTGTCATATCGTACCTGCTCGACGATAACGATGATGCCCCGTGATAACTTGGCGATACCCGCATGCGTCTGTCTTGTCAGAGAGCCGATGACTACTCGAATATCAATGCGCCGCCCGACATACTCGACGATGATGATCGAACAATCCGACGATGCGCGGAGATTAATCTTGACGCGCGTTTGACTCCAGTCGGCAACTGGTACACTGTCCGGAATTGATAACGCGGAGCTCTCTGTGAAACGCATGATCGAGTGTTCCTGCATAAGTGCACTTTCAATATATTGGCCGGGAATCTATGCAGATATGAGCGTAGGTTACTGTGAAGAAGAGATTTTTTTTCAGACTGCACGTTACATGGATCGGAAAAGAAACGTCTGAATTAATTCATTGACTATTTTTACTTATACAAAATGGTATTTCTTGAATATTACGTCGAAAATGATACAGTAAGATCGGTTACGAGACAGTGAACTTACGTCTGTTAGACATTTTTTCCTGTAACATGCATCAGTAGAGTGCTCCGCCGAGAATGGTATTCCCTTTGTGCGGACGACCGTGCGATTCAACGCGTCAACGGACATTTTTCCGATCGGCCGAGTACGAGAATGGGCGGCCTTTAACGACCGGAGTCATATTTCACGTCGGATTTCAACGATTTTTCGGACACACCGTCTGTACACACACACAGTGACCGCAAAGTCGCTTATTCATTACCGCGAATTTTCTCCCAGCGGTAGTTTATCAGGCTCAAAATTTAATTTAGATCGGGTCAGTGGGCTGCCTCTGGCTTGGCTCGTAGTCGCGACGCGTCGGAACAAAAACAGGCTTCCGCGCATCGTCCCGTTTTTCCCCACCGACCTTTAAATGCTCGCCGAAGAATTACAGGCAAAAATTGCCCGTCACTCGACATGCACTAATTGCGATTCAGTCCTCGGCACGTAACAGACCGGTGTTCAGCGACTTCAAAGCCACCTTTGTCATGCTACCACGGCGGTCGTGAATTATTTATCGGCGCGCAAACTTTCAGACGTCGCCGGATAACATTACCAAGATGCTTGTGGGCATACATCACGCGTGAGGGCACGGGAGGGAGAGAGAGATTACTCTCTAACATAATAAATAACGTCGCGCACTCGCTCCCAGGGAAATAAATAATAAATTTAATGAAACCTGGCGGTAACGAATGCGAAGGATGAACTGTTACATGCATTGCTTGCATAACGTGCGCCGTGTACGTGTATTTACGCGCCCCCTCTCGCGCATTCACGGACACGCTGGAAGTGTTCGCCGTTGATGCATTTGCACAGAGAGACAGAGACGGTGCAGTAAAAGCGGAAGAGGTGTGTTTACCGACTACGAGCAAAGCGGAATTTCAATTACTGACGAGGAGAAAAGGATTCGGCCGAGTGACAGTGCAAGGAGAGGAGGCGGAGCGGACGGGCACGGCAGCAACAATACGAATTACCATTAAACTTAAAGGGGTTCAACTCCTCGGATCCCCGCCATTGATCCCGCGCGTCGTCTGTAAACACGATGAAATATTACCGGTCGACTTTCTTCGCCCCCTTCGTCATCGTCGCACGCGATACGCGACGACGTTACATGCGACGCGTTTCCTGACGCGGCGACACGTAACTCTGACAACAACGTTTCCTAGAACTCGCCGCGCGGCGATCGATGTTTTCGACTCTTCGCCACGGACCTATAATAAATCGCCAACAAACGGCGAATGCAATCGCGGCAGGAAAAGGCATCGATTCGGAAACGTCGAATCTTTCATAGAGAGGCAAGGATCGTCTCTTGGTGTCGAAACGATTTTTTCGTGTCCTACCGCAACCGCGGAACCTTTCAATGCGGCGAAAGCGACAGTCCGCGTGATTATTTCATTCTCCGTTCTTAGACAACAATTTCCGTGTCGACGCGAGACTCTTTAGTCTCTGTGGGCACGAGAGAGGGAGAGTGAACGGTACGCGCGCGAAGTTAATGCATTCGAAAGAGTACCGCTGTACCGAACCTAACCTACGGTCGCGAATTTCCCATTCAAGCGTTCGTTACACTCTGGCCGAGTGTGTGTGCACGCGCACGGGTGAGAGCACAACACGTCTTTAGGGTAGGTGCGCATACGCTCACACATCGTTAAATCGTTTCCACACACAGAGGAGCGGCGCCTTGACGGTCGCGTGCGTAAATTAGGTAACCTGTTCGGACTTTCTGAGACTGGTTTGGCGACTCTCTTGAGGCAGGTCGTGGCATCGTCGACCTCGAAAATGCCATTCGTGCCGTGAATGGGTGGAAGAAGAGAGAGGGACAGAAAGAGGAAGGGAGAGAACCTTCGTTTCCTTTCAGGTAGTCTCTCTCTCTCTCTCTCTCTCTCTCTCTCGCTGTCTCTATCTCTCTGCCTGCCATTGACAAGTTTCTGACGGAAACCACACACAGGCACCTACGCGCCGTCGATTGCAAAACGAAAGCACAGACGCTACGATAATTCTAAAAGGCATTGCACGACGAACTAAACTGCCGAAGAGTGCTAGAGTCACGTGAGTCGCGGATGCAAGGAACGGCAGTATATCAAGATTCGAGGAAAACGACCACCCCGTTTTTACGAAAAATTCCACCTGATTCTCGTAACGAACGCGCGCGTATGCTTGATCGGCGAAAGGGCAGATATCTATCCGTGCTATGGTCAGTAAACGTTATAGAAAGCGAAAATGTCGGTGAATCGCGGCACGATTTCACCCCATCAAAAGGCAGCAGAGGTTCATTTCGCATAATTTACAGCGAACCTCCACATATTGACCGTGGAAACGTCATTGGTATGTAGCTGTGAATGGAGAGAAGCCTTTCCTGTCATTGACAACGGCTTTCTAGGCGAATCGCCGCCACAACGCCCACGCATTCAGCGGGAGATGAAAGGATGGCGCCGATAACTCCAAAGGGAGCGCCATACGGTGAATTAAAACGCGAAACACGAGCAAGCACGGAGAGCGCGAAAATCGAGGAGAGGTGATCGATGGAGACCCGGGAATAAAATTTACGCGCACGAGATCTATAGAAGGAGAGATCCTCCGTGGGCGTGTTGATTTAGAGTTCTAGAGCTCTACAAATCCGCGATACTTGAACGATATGCAGATTTGCAAATTTATAAATTTGCAATTATAAATCGATAGAGAATGGAAGAAAAAATGCGTCATCACCATTACATACATTTGTTCACTTTTAATTCATCGGTTGTTGTATTCTTAATATGGCTTTGTCAAAATTCAAAGGTATTAGGAAAAGACGTAACTGAATAATGGCATAGAATCTCATGGCTGTGTACTCAACAAGACTTTGATAGTATTCTTAGAAGTGTCGTGCTGCAAGGCTGTAATTAGTATTCACAGCGACAATATTACAAACGTCTGTCATTTAACTCTTATCCGAACTTACTGACTTATTGTCCGCCCGACGACTTTGAAGCATTCACAAAGGCGAAACAACAGCTCTTGTCTCACGACTCACAATCAGTGTCGCTGCTCGCGATAACCCCGCATTATATTAACTATCGTCCTTTATACGCACGCATTACACCCCGTTTCGACACTTCTCACACGCGTCACAAAAACTTTTCTTTAAGGCCTGAGCGCAGCTCGACTTTCACCTGGCACTGTTCCGACTTACGACAGAGACCGTGAGCCTATTATTACACGTTCGTTAAAGTATTAAGCATCGTTCGAATCGTTGAACAAACTGCGAAAGGAAATGCCAGTCGGCGGAACACTTACAGCCACTTATGTCTATTCATTCGCGCGGTCTTGCCCGCTATCGAGCTAAATGCACGCGATGCATCATCGTTTCGATAATATCGACCAGAATTTCCGCTTATCTCCGCGCGCTTCGGCGAGATCTCATCGAAATTATCGTCTCAATTAACGTTACCCAGCCGCGAATTCTTCGCCTCCGCCGTGTTCCGCCGGCAGTTTTACGTCGCGACAGGGGCTGCCTCGCGTTCGAGGGCAACAATCGCGCGGGTCAAAAAAGCTGGCGCGTTAAGTACGACCAGAGATTGCGCACGGCGATTCTTCGAGACATTATAAACACAATCCGCGCCGGACGATAAGCCGGCGCGGAAATGCACGCAACATCGTCGCAGTCCGCGCGGACGCTTGCTATATCGCGCGAAATATATCATGTCGATCGGTACCGTCCCATGTTAACGTTACGTGGCAACGGGCATTACCAGCGCGCGTTATAATCAATTGCGATAGAGGAGGGAAGGTACGAGAGGGCTTGGAGTGATTCAAGTCACGAGAATTCTCATTCTTGACCGGTGTCATGTGAGAGGTGGAATTTATTTACGCGACAACATGCATTTTGACGGTCCTTTTTTCTGGCGCGTCGCGTTGGTCACCGAAATTCGGATGTTGATTGGACGCGTCGGTTGGTTGCTCGGTTTCGAGGAAAACAGAGAGAGAGCCGCGTCTAAATTATACGAATATACCCGAGCGCGTACCGACACTGGCATTTTGACGCTTCGATGTTCGCGCATAACACGCTTTTTTCAGACCGCCAGATGAGACACAATTGTCGATGCCGACGGAAGACTGAGAGTCGATGAACTGATAAACTGTGTACAACGCGCGTATTCGATGCTAACAAAAGCAAAATCATAGCGATAGTTCGACGAACAAAAACCGATTGTTTGCTGTTGGAAAAATTGAAACAGGAAAGCACAAGTGGGTGGACTGAATAATACCGGTCGCGCAACGGTATTCATGTTGGACACTGCAACCCATTGTCACGTCCTCTTACCATGTAATATTAAAAGTCGAAAAAACCTAAAGCATCATCAAGTCCACATTTCCTTCTCCATATACAAAGAATCTAATAAACATACTCATATGAAGTAACAATTCTTATCTTTATATTCGCCTAATTTATTTGCCACGTCTGATTCTTTCCAGACTTTATTACACAGCTTCACGGTAAACGTTATTATCCATAACCACGATCTTTAGCTCTGCCGTCTAGAACATAGCCGACTAAATATATTTGAACGCGAAAGAAACGTCTACTACCGCTCACGATGCCCCTTAAGGACCGCCGAGCGGATATCGATTTGAAACGGACGCTCGCCATCAGCCTCGGGGGGTTAAATGCAAGCTACTGCATATTCCTTCGCGCGGATAAACACTTTGCAGATTAAAGTGATTAACGAGCCGACTGTAGCTTCGCTTTCCGGGGCACGAGGCGTGGGGTATCAGGAGCAGGACGAGGAAGGTGCGGAATAGCGAGGACGAGGAGGCAAAGAGGAAATGCGAACGTAGGGTAAGATAGGTGAAGGGGGAGGGGGGGTAAGAGAACGAAGCTTCTCTGCCCTCCTCCATCCGCTAGCTATTTGCCAACGACCATGCCCCGGGCACTTGCCGTCGAACTTTAGTTTACGACTTGCGGATACCTTGTCGCTCGACAGGGAGTGAGAGAGAGAGAGAGAGAGAGAGAGGAGAGAGATCGTGAGAGTGAATGAGAAGGAATTCCTGTGCAGAGCGCACAGATGCGGAGAGCGCTCCGAGGACATTACTTTTACGGCAACACCAAGTTCCGAGCAACATTCGACAAGCTTCGAGCCCTCTCCTACCATCCCGAACAGTTGGCCGGCAAACTCACGTCTTCCTTCGTCTCATCCGTTGTCCCCTTCAAGTCCCCCACGTTTTCGTGGTCGAAGCGCTGCTTCGCGAAGTCGGACTTCCCTACTTGTGTCATCTCCTGACGCAATCTCACCTAATTATGCGACCAGCCCTTGAGCCAAATTCACGAATCCACCGGTGGTCTCACTGTCTCTCGAAACAGACGGCGTCGGGGCTGTTTGAAGCACATTGTTGCATATTGTTTCCGACTATCTTTCGCGCTAAGCGGAACGGCGAGCTTCAGCAGTGAAACGCTGCCACGGCGCAGTGGTGCCGGTTTCAATGGTACACTGGAAGATGGGCATGTGCCAATTATCATTAGAGCGCGTTTAAACGGTATAATAATTTCTGGTCCCAAAATGGGACAGAGGGGTACCATGAGCGGAACGCGTTCAACACCGCATAATACTTAAATGACTGATTTTAATCAAGAACGACATATTAATGTTCCTCAAAGCGAGACGCGAAACGTTTGACCGAGAAACTGAAGAAGCTGCAAACCGACAAGATTGAGAGCGACATTCATTTCTTTGCAACGCCATAATTTCTCGCATATCGCCGTCGCGTGAGGACTGTACGTTCGGTCTATGACGATCTAAGCACCACGTACACGTGCGCGCCGTCATGCTCGCTCATACATTCAACCCGGCCACGTATAAACACGCCGGAATTTTATCTTTGACCAGTTCCGCCTGGCAGACGTGCCGATACCTATCCGCGGACGTATCCACTGCTCCCTAAAGGGGTATACCGCGTTAAAAGTGGCGACTCATGCGTATCGACTGCCCGTATCGATCCGCCTTTACGTCCTGCACCGCTATCGCACACCCCCAACCGAAGCTACCCGACCAGAAAGCATAGAAAACTGTAGATAACGTTTCCCACGTGCGGATCTAAAGTTGCAATATCGCGTTTGTGAGGCGTGCAGAGCGAGAGACAAAGAGAGAAAGAAAACGAGAGAGAAAAAGAGAGGTAGAGAGAGAGAAAGAGGGGGTGGGATGAAAGCAAGTACGGCTCGTAATAAAATCAGTTACCCTCGGGGGGACGAAGTATATCAGTGCCGGGCGTCTCGCAATAAAGGCACGCGAAAAAATAATGTAATAAGTCGCGGAAAAATGTCCCCTAATAACGGGAAACGCAAGAGCCCGGCGTTCTCCTCCGTCCGCTGTCAGAATAGGTGGCAGAAGAGAGGGTGGGCAAGGGGAGCGAGGGGTGAGGAGGAGGAGGAGGGGGGGGGGGTGGGGTGTAGAATTTATCTATCCTCGGTCTACCTTGTCTCTCACGGTTTTCCTCCATGGTCTCGGGCCGCTTTTATTGTACGTACGACGTGGTCCCGATGAACTATCCCCCCTCCTCCACCCTTCCCATTCATCCCCTTTCTTCTCCTCTGGTCAACGCTCCTGCTCGCCACCGTGTCGTCGTACTTTCCGGATACTCGTTTCGCCCTTGGGCTTCACAGCGTAGATTCTCTGGCGTAACGTCATTGGTCCGAAAGCCCCGGAGGTCATCGATCCGACGTAACAAGATGTTCGCACCCTTCCCGCCGAAGTGGCAAAAATTGATTAGACCGCGGATCGCTCGCCGACGCCATTGGGCTGACCGGCGTCTTTCATTATACCCCCATTTCGCTGCTATGAAGGAGCACAAGGAAACGGAATTGCACGTATGAAGTCCCCTCATGCGGGTGGAGAAGAAATGATAAGGCTGCTTAAGGGACAGATTGCGAGAGAAAAGACACGGGGGCCGAGAGAGCTTTTTCCGCGTTCGACGTTTAAAAAGCTGCGCGCGTTCCGACTGCACCATTGTTACTTTGCCCTCTAATTAAAAATCCTTGAGAGAACGGTGCCTGGGACATTAATTGACGGCAGACGAGAAGAGCACGTCCCGGAAATAACGTCCGACGATTGTGACGGCGTCCGATCGCGAGTAGATGGATGCTTTCGTTAAAAAGGCCGTCGAGGATGCCAGAAGTAATGGGAGTATCGTAACTCGGCAGAGACGATCCGAGATCACGCAAGTTCGGTACATTGTACGTTTACATGCAGCGCCGGTACTTACTTACCGAAAGCATGCCGGGCAGATTGATCAAGGGTATCAGTTTTCTCTTTGCGGCGTCACGCTCGGGGGCTCCCCCGATAAATGTGCCTCTCCGCCTTTAGGTTAGAAGCCATCTGGAACGAAAAGCACGGCGATGTGTAATTAACGTCGATCGCCGATAAGCGGCAGCCCTTACCTCGCGTGTATCCGCGCGGATTCGAATGGACTGAGGGCCGTCCCGATAAATTTACGGCATCGCCGGCGTATCGATCACGCTCCGCAACTAGTTCGATGCGGTCCCAGATCGTGAGAGCTATTAGCGCACGATAACTCCGGCCGTTATCAGTTTCGATGGATAATCGGGGAGATAATCCTAGATTGCTCGAAACACTCGAGGGACTCGCGGCCACAGACGCGGAAGGGCGGACCGGTAACTTCCTGCGAGAGGGAACGAAAGTAATCATATTCATCGGCCGTATCGAATTCTCTCCTTACTCTCCCGCCCCTCCTATCTCTGCCCACTACTCGCCGCGATACGCGTCGGTTCCGCTCGATAAGTCATAATTAACCGAGTGTGTCGCGCGTTATTTGCGCATTGATTAACATTGATTCACGACGAATTAGTTTCCATGCTAATTTCATTACTATGAATTTATTCAATGATCGCGGACATCGTGTTGCCGATGTAACCGCCGCTGATTTACATATCCCACTTTGTACGGCAGCGTGGCTGGCAATCGAGTTTGCCCCTCGTCGAAAATGAATGCCTTCTTCGGTCGCGCTTCTTTTCAAACAACGGGTATGGTAGGAAATGAAACGACCGTTGAGAATTTTCCGGCGCAGCGTTAATGACGCTCGTTTGCCGCGCTGAAACGTTTGATTTCTCTCCTGGCCTCGCAGCTTCCGCTGTCGGATGCGAAATTCCGCGAATATCTCGGCATGTGCGATATAATCGAACGAAGTCGGTTAAGATATTAGCGTCGATAAACGTGTCAGCGATCCGGGAAGCAATTGTAACGTTTTCTCGAATAGCTGCAACCAGTTTCTGTCATTGGGATTCTTCAAATTGCGCAACGGCGACTTGTTCTTCGATCATACGACACAAACGAGGAAGTACCGATAAAAATATACGTATTAGAACTCATACTTTTCATGCATAAATAAGTAGCAGGCATTAGAATATAAAACTGACTTCTGGCTCTCAATTGCCATTAATTTGGTTAAGGGTCGCGATCAGTAGAGCGATCGATAGATGAAAACTTTAAGACTCCCACGACCGAGGCGCAGAATTTCCGCAAAGTTTACCAAAAGTACGCCAATTAGTGTAAACAGTCCTCCTATCTCGGATATGACGAATATAAAGGTACTCGGCGTGCCCTCGGTATCCAGCCGTCCGTGAAGATACTATCTCGATGTAAGCACGCATCCTTTAACTGCTTTTCATAAACCCTCGTTAAAAACGATGACTTTAATTACATTCAGCCGTGCCGTAAATATAACGGCACCATAACCGTTACCGATACAAAGAGCGGCCCAGGTCTACCTTTCACCTGCCACGCTTTAAAGCATTGACGTGCTGCGATTTTCTAAAACGAACGTATTCTCCGATTTTTACGATACACAACCGTCCACACGCATTCCCATGCACGCCCACAGGCGCACACGCGTACCGGCCGATACGAGATACGCGTGTAACAACGTGTAGTACAGTCCACACGTGTCTCGTTCGGTTGTCCCAGGGACCCTCGAATGGAAAAGGACGTGCGGAGATATACATAAACGCGTGCACGTGTGTAAGCCGCGCCGCGAGAGAGCCAGAGCCATGCAACAAGACCGGTAAGACGACTTAGGAGCACTTAACGCGGATTCCCGACGCCTGGCAGGCACTTAAATCTCGCTGCAAAGAGATGCATGCCTCACGGCGGCCATGTGGGTCGTGGGTCGCTTTATCGGAACTGGCTGCAATTGTGCCGGCAAGAAAGTAGATCGAAGGCTGCAGTGTGCCGGAATAATGGAGCTCTGCGGTTCCCGTCGCCGCTGCCCAGGGCTTCCGGGTTTGTTAATTCGCTCGGCTGCCGCTGACCGGGACGTCGATAGAAAAAGGAGAAACGGAAGGCGACGGGAGGGTGAAAAACGTCGCTGCCTCATCCTCGACCCCCGCTCGGCCGTGAGTTAATGGCCTCTGGCCGGCCGCGCCGTGCGTTTCGTTGCCAGTGCCCGGCGTCAAAGGAAACACACTCGCGTTATCTGGCCGCGATAATTATGAGCTCCGGAGTTCGCGGGGCCGCTTATCGCCGCGGGAAGGTGGCAGGAATTCTGTACGCAGCCACAGAGAGGAGAGCAGCAGCGTTGTCGAGGGAATTCCTGGCATCTCGAGATCTTATCGTTCGCGCTACGTCACTGTCCCCGTCGGACCGGACTGTTCGTTCTCCGTGCTTCATTATCGGGCCACCCTTTTTTTTTCTCCCCCCTTTCGACGCATGTCATTAAGCCTGTCGGCAACAATCGTGGTGCGTTCTGCCAGCGTCGGATCGGATCTGCGGGCGAAGTACACTTTTAGCCGACTTCGAAATAGGAGCTGCTTCTCTGTTCGACGTGTACATTTCTTTCTTTCGCCTTTTTTCTTCAACGAATCCCCCCCCTTCATTACGCGCGCAACGTGCTCCGATCCCGCCCGCGATTGTGGGGAAAATCGAGAAATATGACTCGCTCGTATTTTCGGACTCGGAGGAAATAGTGAAGTCCGTTCGCCTTCATTGATCAGTCGATTCGCTCTGTCGGGCCGATCGCCCGCGAGAGTTTCTTCCGCGAAATCTCGTCCCTCCTCAAAGAACGTCGGCGGTTGAGATATTTGTTGAAATATCTTTGGAACACGTACTCGGATATTCAAGTCGGCGGTGCCTCGTCGACCGGCGAGGGATTCTCAAATGGTCTCGTTGAAGGGTGGTGGCGGTGGCCGTGGCAGTTTGGCGAACCTCTAAGAAAGAAGAATCCACCCCAGCCGCCCCCCTCTCCTCCTCCTCCTGCGTCTCCTTTATCGTCGGCGCCGCGAACGATAAGACCTCTCCGCCGGGCGTCTTCTATGTATGCATCATTGTCTCTATCTTCCAGTCCGGATTATGAGGGAAATTTAAAGGGGAACGACGGGGAGTGAGAGACGCCTATTAACGGCGCATATCTCACGCAACATCGAGCCCGAATAATGCCCTCTTAACACGATCACGCCCACGGATCTGAAGGAGTCGTTGAATTCGTGTTAACAACCTGCCTAACCCCTGTAGCACGTCGTATCCGGAAACTGGAAGGAATAAATCACTGTCAAACGGGACTCCAGACGCTCTGGTGGGATGAAAGGGAGGGAACAGTTCTCGGTATCGTCGGGTGCCGTCGGAATCGGGAAAAATAAAATCGCCAGGCGAGAGAAAACCTAAGCCGTGTAACGCCGTGATCCATGCCGCGTCCTTACTTCGGGTTTATTATGCAAAATTTGCCCGGCGCTTCGCTTAACTTCATCCCGGCCGGGCCGCGTAACAGCTTTGTAAGTGAAGCGGTGTCTCGAACAAAATTTCAACCAACCAACTTCTGGTCCAATCTCGAACTTCGGTAAAGCGTGGCATTTCGTTTAACGTTTAGCGCGCGGCGCTGCAGTCAACTTCCACTGCCCCGTCTGCATTTGACATTTAACAGTTGCTAAAAAGTAATCGGATTTCGTGTTCGCTGCTTCCTTATCTAATTCCACGTCATAATTAACAGCGAAGGTCCCTATTCTCATGTCGTTCGAACACGTCTGCTACGCGTACTCTTCCGTTCGGAATTTCAATCGGCTCCCATTCGAGGGAAATGAATTAATGAACGAAACGGTAGGATGATCGCCTTACAAAGTGGCGCGGTCCAAACTGGAACGTAATCGTCCCTATCACGGCCACCGCGAAAGGTGAAGAGTTTCATTTGCCGACCTCGAAAGAGAGCACTCCCGGGAGCCGTAGGAGAAGGAGGAGGAGGAGGGAAGAGATATAGAGCCGGGGAAAGGGACGTCGTTTCGGAAGTTTTTCATGCATCATTGATGGGGAATCGTTAAAGTTCCGCGGTATAAGTTTCCGATAAGTTCGTCCTCCCGTATGAAAAGTTTTTCATCGGCCACCCCAACCCCTCTCTTCGTCACGGTTCTCCGGTCCCTGCACCCACGGGTCTACGTCCCTGGGTTATCGGAAACACGTACCTAGGGTACGTACCGTCGTCGTCATCGTCGTCCACAAGATTACATTTCACGATAGCCTCCAGTCGGCTGCAGACGATTAGAGCGATAATAGTAATGGCCGTAACAGCGATAATAAACGTCAACTTTCGCGGTAATAATAGTAACAGTAACAATGGCGACGGTTTAAAGATAGGAACGGGCGCCGACCGTTCTTCCCTCCAGTCTTTCTTCGGGCGTACACCTTGAATACAAATTTGACCGTTCGTCGCGGCACCGATTTTTGCCGGCGCGAAGACGAAGCATTTCCACCGGCCATTAAATTGGCCGCGCGCTGTCTTCTTCGGGGCGACAGAGACGGGGGCGGGTGGCGATCGATAGAAATTATCCGGCTCGGGGCGCTTGCCACCGAAGTGAAAGAGCGACGTTTTTGTCATCGGGACCGATAGGAAGTTCGTTCCGAAACGGTCCGACGCCGACTGCGACGACGTAAGCGAGCCCTGTCCCTCCTCGCGACAAAAGACTGATTGATTCGTGCGCATCAGGCGGACACGCGATCTTTATCGCTTCAAAGCGGCACTTAAAATCAACGCGCGTAATCTACGCGCAAGCAATTGCATGGGAATCCGGTCGAATAACAGGGCGCGCGCTGGCGTGCGAGTAAACAAAGTTTACCCCGGCGCAAACGCGGTATAGCACTAATCACGCGATAATAATAACCCGACGAGCCCCCTGCTCCAATTTTTTCCCGTCGAGAAGTAATGAGCGAGTATATCTCCCGTGAAACATCGTCGGGTCGGATAATTGATGCGCTCCGCTGCTTGCGCTGCTGCAGCTTGGCCTTGGGTGGGATACGGGTCAAAGGATAATATCAAAAGTGGCCTATCCGGTGCACGCGAAGAGAAACGACAGTTGCGTGCAGACTACTCTGGGGAGATTTGTTGAAACATCTGCCATGCTGATCGGCCCTCGAGATTTAAACGAGTGTGTCCGCGTTGCCGGACAATTCGTCTTAACGATCATTAGTCAGCCTAATGGATATGTTGTGGATTTAATGAATTTAATAACGTCCGCCCGATCCGCGCAGCGCGATTATTAAAGCGCACTCATCCCTTCCCCCCTTTCATGGATAGATTTTTTCCAATCGATGAAATTTTCATTAAAGCTCCCAACGTCCGCGTACGAGCGATCATGGCGTTCCATGCTGATTTACGATTTCGATAATGATGTATCCTATAGCAGGTGGATGATACGCCGTAATGGCTTGCTTTTTCTTTTTGCTTTTTTTTTCCAAACTATTAATCAAACGTAATATTAATCGTTGAATAGCGTCTAGAACGCAGATTCGTCTGACATTTGCAAAAATGGACTTTTTTCGCGGCGAAAGAAATACCCTCAAACGTCCTCCATGCGCCCAACACAAGTAAAACGTGCTTCCCAAAAGCATTAAACGCCCGGAATCATTTTAGCGCTTCGCGACGCACGCTCGCGGAAAAAGCTTCTCTATTTCTTTTTTCTCTCCTTTTTTTATAGTCAAACGATTCGTGCATAGGAAGTGCACGCGCGCGCCCAGCTGACAAGGCGAATCAAAGCGGAAAACCCGCAGAGCCGAGGAAAATTAATTTGAGGTTGTGCGCCAACGTGCCGCACCAGCGTCCTACAACATCCTGGATCGTTAAGCGTTAAAGCATCGTACTCTCCCGGTGTCGCGGTTGAAATATTAACGATCCCCTTTTGCCGAAACGAGAGACAAAGAGAGAGAGAGAGAGAGAGAAATACGAGTACGTTGAAGAAGCGGACGGATATATCGGCCAAGTCCGTTTGAGTCGCGCGATCCGGAAGTATGTAAATCCTCAAATCGAGCCCGGAAAATCACCGTCGCGACACGGACACAACAACTGCCTGACTCACTCTCTCCCGCTCTCCCTCTCATTCTCTCTCGTTCGGTCCACGCGGCCGGGTACACACGTACGCTGCCTCTGGAATTCCATGCCGACGGAGTCTTCTTCGGCTACGAGCGAAGGGGAATAGAGTGCCCTCGGTACGTGTATACGTTATTGGATTGCGGCAGATACTGCACCTCAATTATTTACACTCTCTACAGTCGGCTTGCCCCCGGCTTCTGCCGGCCATTCGCGGTAATAGAACCGCTGATTTACTGGGTTAGCTCGCACGTCTATCGCGTGGCGCTCCGCTGAAATTAGTTCGAACGTATTGAAGGCGAGAAAGCGGCACCCGCCGGAAATCCGAGACGATCTCGAGCGGGATTCGATGGGGGAAAAAAGGCTGGGCGACCTGTATCGGGTTTAAAGTGCCTTGTACGCGGACCGGGGGATCGATAATAATTTTAGAAATGGATTTTCAAATGGCGCGGACTTTACGAGGGTCGGGCCCGATGCGCGTACGTACGCAACGTATCGCGCGCGTTCTTCGTCGCCTTTTTAATCATGCGAATCAGGTCAGTTCAAAGCTAAATTCGGAAAGCTGAACTCCGTGCGGGGTGGTGGATGAAACGCGGCCAGGAATACGATTTCTTCCAAAGACTTTGAAACTGAATTGAATCTAGGTTGGGTTAATATTAATATTCGTTCCAGTCGTACAGGTATAGCATCGAACATTTCTGTGCCAGTGTCAATTCGATATTTTACCTGCATGGAAATCGTATCATGAAACCGAGGTTCTTTCGCGCGAAAATACACTCACACGGGAACATCCTGCAAAATACTCTTGCAAGCCTTTGCGATAAAGAACCGCCAATGAACGACGTCAGATCAATATAAATAAACGCGTTAGTTGTTACTGTCGTTTGAACAGGGCACCCTGTGACTTCTTTCATGACATCCGACTGGAATCTGATATTTTTTTGATTGGCTTTACAATAGTAACGGACTATATGTCCTTTGATATGTCAACTCTAAAGCTTTCACTGTCTGCGCGATGAAGTTCTTTTATGCAAAATCTGCCGACGTTTAGATCTGGATGAGGGAATCCTTTATCCGAGATTTAGAGTATGACATCCCAGATACGTTGACAACACGCTCAATTTAGTACTATTTCGAAAACGCATAGAATTCCTATTCATTCGCGAAACGGGATTTAATTTGAAATTAGAGGTGATAATCGTACGTAAACAGCGATAAACATTACGCGACGGAAGATGCAAATAAGAGAATTTGCACATTATTTAGAGCATGTAATTAGCATTTGCGCGGATATATGGCAATTATTTAAACGTTCATACGGATCCTATTTATCCTAATATCTTTATTTACCCGATAAATTATTTCCACTAATGACGCTGAACAAAACCGTGGTGCAAATACGGGCATACATGGAACCGTCGATTAATTCTTGATCGAGTCATTTATTTCCGCAAATAACGCGATATGTACCTAAACATTTATTATACAAAAATCCGGTCCGCCTTAATTATAATCAATCACAGCACTAACACCCCGACGTAACGAGACATTTATCGACTCGTCATTAAGACAAAATAGTCTTCGTGCAAGGCAAGCACCTCTGTCATTTCCACGAAATCTTTACTCGGCCAAGCAAATTTGCCGAGATTCTTGCGAGGGTGCACACGGTTCATAGCACAAGGACAAGTGTTAACGCTCATTGCGTACTCGATGCCTAATCACGGCATTATGCGCCGGTATGCGCGTTAGTCAAAGTACCCGAGGAGCTGAGGCAAGATCTGACGCAAGCGTTTCGCTCGAAACTTATGCAAGCGACTGTTGACGTCGGGTAAGACAGCTCGCTCTGCTTTATGTTTATCCTCTTATCCCAGCGAACTTCCGCGAGCGCCGTAACGCCGTGCGTCGCGTTTACTCTCGTTTACACATCCGCGCACAAATTGAAGAAACAGCCGTTTCACCCTTGGCTCGCTGAAACTTCGGTTAAATAACGCGCACTCCCGAACTCGGGGGCAAGATCAACCATCGGCAGCGACGTCAACTGAACCAGCACGCTAACTCCTAACTCACGACCGTGTTTTCACTTTCGCGAATACGCGGAGCTGCCGGCGAGAATATTGTGTAAAACAATGAAAAAATTATGATTCGAGAATCTTTGAACAATTCCAGGTATAACGTATGCGCGCACGCCTGTAGGTTATACGAACGGAGCGAGACAAGAATCCGTAGCTATCTGACGCGACGTATGCACGAGAAACAAAGTGGGAAGATGCGCGTCGACGTCTCTCTGTCAAAGCCGCTCGACGAGAATGCTCTGGTTACGTATGAAATCGTCCGTCCGATTTAATCGGTCGTTATTAATTTGCAAAAATGGTTACATCAGACGTCCCCCAGTGTTTCCTCCCTACAACCATCGACGCTACGCTGCTATACGTTTCGAATGGATCGTTCGTTCCGAACGCCGCCGCCTCGGTGTTGCCTCCTCGTGCGGCGCGTAGGAGAGGAATAACGTCATGCGAATCGTAGTCACGAGCGATCGGGATCGTTCCGACAGCATCGCGCAGGAATGCCCGACTGTAAATCGAGTGCGCCCCGGCCGCTCATCGATATTTCACATTCTGTTACAGGTATATTCACGGTAATGTGTTACAACGTGCTGTGCGACAAGTACGCGACGCGACAGATGTACGGTTATTGTCCGAGCTGGGCACTCGATTGGGAATATCGGAAAAAGGGGATCCTGGATGAGATACGGCACTACGCCGCGGACATCATCAGCCTGCAGGAGGTCGAGACGGACCAATTTTACAACTTCTTCCTGCCGGAGTTGAAGCACGACGGCTACGATGGGATATTCTCACCGAAGTCCCGCGCCAAGACAATGGCGGAGAACGATCGCAAATACGTCGACGGCTGCGCCATTTTTTACAGGACGGCCAAGTAAGTATTCAATGATTTTGTATCGGTCGACTGGGCAATGCGCTTTTGCAAAAGCGGCACGCGCCAAAGTTCTCCCGAGAGTCTATGTACATACAGTGTGTGTATAGCATCGAAAATGTCTGCTGTCGACCAGACACATAGTTGGCCGGATTTAATCCGGTGGAACGTTCAAATGAAAGGTTCCGAAAGTCGGCGAAAAATGTTACACAATACGAAATCGTGAACTTGTATGTGATTCTGCGTGCAGGTACTTAAATTCACTTTGACGCTTCTCGCAAAAATCGGGCAACGGCGATAGAATAATTGAATTCGGGAGATAAAAAGCTCGCTTTACATTCCGATTTAATTAGTGGCACAATCGAAGATGACGTTGCCGCCCGACCGAGATTTAATGAATTCGAATTGGCCGCGACTGCCAGCGTAAAGAAACGTGCCTCTCTCACATGTCGGGAACATTGTGAATTCAAAGGATGCCGGGCAAAAATCGCAGCCGTCATAACTCGTAACGTCCATTCGAATGCAAACCGCCGTCCTCGTTATAGATAAATTCCACGATAAAGTACGATCCTGGCTCTTCCTTCCCCCGTCTCTCTCGCTCCCTCTCTCCCACTCGATCTCTCCCACACATTTTCTATCACGTGCGGTCTCGCTCACACGCAACTGGACGGCCAATCGCGGTCGGCGATTTTATCGATTGTGAGTATACCCCGACGAATATAACAATTAAACGATTAATAAAGCCGAATCGAGCGTGATACCGTCATCGAATCATTGCAATTGAATACTTCATAATCAACGGTGCCGAATATAGAACGACGGGGGTCTGAAATTTTCGCTTTCCATGACAGGAGGATAAAAGCCGTCGGTCCGATTTTATGATCCTATTTTACGCCGCTGCAGAGTCGACCGAAAATATCGGGAATTCGGAATGCTCCGGCTATATGTCGACTAGGCAAGCCGAAACGTATCCGTGTACCCGCTCGTTGATAATTTAACAAAGCGTTGCTGAATTTTTTACTGCACAGACGAAACTAATAAGAGTGTCAAGTTTGCATATACTCGTGTATGCATCGTCTTCAATGACGATCACACTTTATTTATGCGGCTTCAGAAGACTTGCAAGGCCTTAGCCGCTACCAAAGGTGAATCTCGTTTGCATGATTAAGAGAGGGAAACAGAATTTTCCATACTTTCGTTTTCTAGCTTTGTTTTGCTAGCGGTTGCTTGCGATTAAATGCAAGATAGGAATGAGTAACATTACAACGTAACATTTGCATACGCAAGGTACGGTATTGCAAGATCGGAGGGCACTAGAATCGACAGGTAAAATTGTACAGGTCGATTATAATACTGTAAGCAAAGCGTGACGAAAGCAAACCTGAAAAAACGTTGCGATGCAACAGTACGCGACATCGGTTGCGCTCGTTTGAAAGCGGTAAAAATCATTGGCCGATGCGATTTTATATCGCTAAACCGCTACATACGTTCGACGCAGCGATACACCGAATAACAGAATCGACAAAACGTGTTCGGAACTGTCAGCGAAATGATAACAGAAAATAAGTGGCGCGTCAAACTGTGTCATACGATTTAAAGTATTAAAAAGATAAAGTGACGCAAAGCTTCAAATTGTCAATCAATATAAAACCGCCGGATCCGCGCGACCGAAATTCATAATAATGTCCAACGTTAAAGTGCAACTACAATATTTTCCGGCCGACGCGACTGATTAACCTGGCCGCATTAATCCGCCGCGTGAATTAAAATCATCGTTCCTGTGTCGCACTTTATTTCGTAATTCCGCTTGATTGTTCCGCCGGTGCGGCGCGGCGCGGCGCTGCGCGAATAAGCGCGGACAAAAACACGGCGGCCAGCTGCGAGTTCGCGGCATGAATCATCGCACACTTTATCGAGTCCGTCGGAGTTTGGACACGTAGTGCCGGCATATATCTATTTCGAGTAAATGCTTATTTTCACTGGGCTATATCGCCGACATAATGCCCTCGTCTGCGATATTAGCTATCCGCCCGTTCGTTCCCCCCTAGCGCTATCGTGGCCTGGCATGGACGATTAATGCGCAGTCTGCATATATGTTGTGCAATATAACGGTCCCCTTTATGGCCGACATCACGAGTGTGTCCTCGCAGAGCAAACGTCTCCATGACGATATTAAGGTCGGCCGAATGACAAAGCTTTTATCTATGACCTACTCCGGCACACAAACTCGCGCATATACGTACGTACGTGTGCTTGCGGCCTATGCAGCAGAATATTAAGAACGACTCTTGCATGACAGCAGGTATGCACACCTACGTGCGCAGATATCTTTCGCGAGCAGTTTGAATCTCTGACATTGCCGGGTAATAAAGACCAATTCTTGCTGTCGAATCTAATTTTTTCACAACCCTTAACGATCTGCTCGACCGGCTTTCTATCATTTCTCCGGGGGAACAAAGCGAGAATTTAATTCTCACCGTCGTGCGCCGTCGTTCCCGTCCGCTTCCCCACACTGTCGCACGGTGTCCCTATGCGCTGAGGCGTCGGATTAAAAACGTATCGTACTACTGCGCGGCTGGCAGTTTCGTCCGACGCGGCGCCTGGTTTTCCGGCGTATTTTTCCGTTTCGCAGAAAGACCGGCGAGAAGGAACGGCGCGAAAGAATGAAACGGTAGATTGGGGAAGAGAGATAGAAGTAGAAATGGAGAGAGAGAGAGAGAGAGAGAGAGCGAGAGAGAGAGTAAGAGTGAGAGAAATGGTGAAGGGAAATACGTTTTCGCGCGATTTGTGAAGGCGGACACGTTGATTTCAATCCCTTTCCAATGCAACGACCAAATCAACCGAATCAAATCAACGCGACCGGAGCCCGTCCTCGTACGAATTCGCGATGAGCGTAAAGTTACTTGCGTTCAATTTCCGCCTTCAGGCCAGTGCCCCTCCCCTTTCTCTCGCCTCATCCTCGCCCGCCCGCCCCTTTCGCACCATTCCTACCTGTGGATCGTTTCAGCTTTATTACCTTACGGTTCGAGATAGAGGTTACGGCGGAAGGCGCGAACGGAACGCATGTCGGCCATGATTCTAAAGCGACAGCGCGGAAAATGGAGGAAACGCCGAGAGCGTAAAAGTCGTTACGCCAGGCTACGATGATGGCTAAGCGTGGGGACGATCGATTATACGGAAAGCGCTGTGGCTGAATTGCAGCGAGATTTTAAATTGCCAAACCCGCCCATCGCGCGAATATAAGAAGAACCTATGCCAAATGCGGAATTTTCCTTATGGCAGTTTTCGAGATAAACCATATCTCTGTAAACATATATCCCGCAATAATCGATATTTTTCAAATATAGGTCACTTTTGATTGGCTTCAGAAGGTGTCGAAAAATCCATTTTCGAGTCTTACGTCACTCTCGCTCGAAAACACGCTTGAAATATGTCAGACATAAGTAATGCAAAACCGCAAGTCCGTTTTAAAGCAAGATTTTCGACAGTGCATTTTAGTTACGGCATCGCTGGTACCGACGAACGGTACGCTTGCATTCGAGTAACGAAACACATCGGATATGTCGGCAAATCAATCGACTCCTGGCACGTCCCACGCTTCTCCCCCCCTTCGCATTCCTCGCTCCACCGCCGACGCGGTTATTGCACTTTCCGCTCGACTGATATATTTGCAGCTCCATCCCCGACTTTCCCGCACCCCTGTCTGCCGTTCCCCCGATCACGCTTCTGGCGAACTTTTTCCTATTAGTTCACGGAGACGACAACGACAACGACAACGACAACGACAACGACAACGACGGCGGCGGCCGCGAAGTAATACGCCGACCACCGGCGTGCACCGTCGTGGTAAAACTTTTCTGAAAGATGACCGGGGCGAGAGATTGGTGGGAAGGCTGAACGAGTCCGAGGAGGCGATGGCCGGAAGTGTCGATACTCTTCTGATCTCGAGTCGCGCGAAGACGAGAAACTTTGTCCTGCCTCCCTCGCCCTTCCCTCTTTCCTTCCCCTCGGCTCCCTGATCTTTCTATCTTTGCCGCTCTTTATCTATCCACCTCTAACTACCTCTCTCCGCCCCGCCCGCCACTTCTCTTTATTTCTATTTCCTATTTCGTGCACCTCACCGCGCCGCTGGTCTCAGTCTCGTACCGGCCGAAGTTTTTCGTGCCGTTGAACTTATCTCCGGGACGTGCGAGGACGGACGATGTTTCGCGCGAGGGAAGCCGGAACACTCGGTCCGCGGAAGGAGTGGGTCGTCACTTCTTCGGAATCACACCGACAGATGTCGAGTACCAGTCACCAGGTCTCTTGTTGCGCCAGAGGCAACGTAATGTAATTAAGTGGATTCGGGCTGCACGTAGTTTGTGTGAAACGGTTCTGGGTTATATACTGGCACGTAAGACAGTGCAAGCGTGTAAATTTGCAACTTTGCTGTTGAGCCGATGTGTAATATGTCTGGTCACCTCGATATTTTCGCAATTTCGAACAATATGTGTGTCGATTTTCAAGATGACCTTCATTTCCTCGCGATTGAGGTTTCGATATGAATTACACGACGCGGTGGCGAGAAATAAATGGTTGCGTGGCCACAGGAGTTCGCTGAGTAAATAGAACTGTTTCAACTTGTAATTTAATTAGAACAATTTTTAATACCGTCGGCGCGGTGGAATACGACCGAAAGTAGCACGACGCAGCAGTGTTGAGGGGGCTGATCCCAGGAGAAATCAAACTTTACTGAAAATCGAGTCCGGAGCATCTCGCTTCTCGAGATCACCCAATTTGCACGGAAAAAGAAGCTACTGTGGCAAGCCAGAGCACCGAATACCGTTAAATAGTGACTATAGATACGATTCTTTGGACATTTCAACGCAGAGATGACTAAGTCAATTCAAAGGCATATCCTTTAATACATTCAACGACAAGTCAGCCAAAAATGGATATCGGTTTTTTTTTTCAGAAGATTACATTTCCTAAAAACTTTTACCTACGGCCTTGTTGAAACATCGTTGACCATGAGTTTTCATTAATTTTCTAGCCGTATAGGGCCACATCTTGCAGATTCCTTCATTTTGCAGAGTCATATGAAATTTACACCCAAACCTGAACTATTGAAGACGATAAGAAAATATGAGTAGAACTGTTTTCTCGGTGTGGTTTGCCAGAACAGCGTTACCGAATTTCACGTGGGTAGTAGTCACTGCATTGAAGGAGTGCATCGTCTGTTACACTTTTCGTTTTATTTCGACACGTCAAAAAACTTACACCAACTACGAAAACGTCGTTTGCATATCGAAAGAAGTTAAGCGACACGTGTTTATTTAAGGTAAACCTGTTTGCGAGCGTTTTCGAGTACCGAATGCGTTTTCTTTTTGGTATACGCCGAAAGAGCACACGTCCCTCCAAGTTTGACGGGCGATCTGGGAAGTGAGTTTTCACGTCGTTTCATCCTTTTCATCAGACCCTATTGCCTCTGTCACGCTGACGTCAATCGCATCCGACCCCGTCGACTCACCACACAGCGCACGACAGATTCTTTCGTTGACACGTCAGTCATGCGTCGAATTATATCGCGGAAAGAGCTGCGTCTGCTAGATTCTTTCGGACCCGTCTCCGTCTTTCCCCTTTCTCGACCCCGGCGCGTCGCTACTTTGATAAGTTACGGCTGCGTATGTTTGTGCTTGCTCATAGTTCCCGCCGATGCTTCCGAACAAAGAAAATGGTAGAACGGAACACTTATCCAGCGATTCATCGCGACGTTCAACGCAAACATAATAGAAACATTCCGACGGCCATCTGTACTGTATCATTCGATATTCGGTAGCGTGAGAAAGAGGAAGAAAGTATAGAGGAAGAGGGAGAGACAGAGAAAGAGAGAGTGGGACAGGAAAGCAAGACTAGGCTGTCGTCTGGAAATATTACATATCGCTCGCTCGCATCTCAAGGGATAACAAGACGCGAGACAGAAATGGTCCGGCGCACAAATGGCCTCTGTTAACGACTAACTTACAGCGGTGGCCACTGTATATAAGCCGCGGACCGTAAGAGCGGAGCGTGGCTTCTTCTAAAGGGCAACGCAGCCCGTTGCACTCTCGTCGCGCTCTCCCGTAGAGAGCGGCCCGTCGTTTTATGCCGCGCGCTCGATCCCCTCGGCCTTAATCCAACGATAATGAATGCGACGACAATGTCGGACTAACAATCTAATCTTTACAAGAGAGTCGGTGCGAGAGAGAAAGGAGCAAAACGGACAGATGGGGAGAAGCACGAGACGAAAGAAGGAAAGAAAGTGCAACACGGAACTGGACAGAGACAAAGAGGCGTGGAGGAGAAAGCGAGCGAGCGGGAAAGAGAAAGAGAGAGAGAGAGAGAGAGAGAGAGAGAAGTGCTACACGTGCGTGAGAAAGAGAATGTCACGCGACGAAAAACACGATCCTCCGCGAGAGGCGGCAGGTGCGAGTAAGCGACTGGCTCGTATCGTGCATCGATCGTCCGATACGGCCGATACGAGAGAGAGAGGCCAACAGAATATCTCGCCGCGCCGTATTAATTATTTCGTCGCCCAGAGACACGCTCTGCGTGCGCCAAGTTTCCACTTCGCCGAGTTCGCGAGAAGCCCTGCACCCCGACGCGAGCGAACAAGCGTCGGTGTTCGCGCGTATAAATTACCAGACGCATTCGAGCCACTTACGAGCAGCCGCGGAGCGTTTCGATTTCATATCGGCGACGTTCTAGGGCGCGCGAATCGCTATCAGTTAATATAAATTGATAAAACCCATACGCGAGCGAGAGACGCGCGTTCAGCGGGAGTTCGGCGGTCGACGAGGCGATCGAGGTTTCATTTCGAATGCGAGGAACGATGAGTCGCGCGTGACCGTTTTAACGAGTGCGCGTGCCGAGCCTCGATACGTATTTTTATCGAACGGCTTACTTTTTTCGCCCGCCCTTCTCGGTAGAGTTCAACAAAATAAACACCCTCCGCGCATTACTAATTCGCAGGATGGACGCAAATCGACGCTTCGGACGTTGGCAGATGTTATCGTTTTCGCGGAAGACACGAATAAAGGGAACAATTCTCTACGTGTCGTGTTGTGCGGCACCTTCATAATACGGGCTGCACAGAGGCCTGGGATTTTTCGGTAGGCACGACACGCGTTGTTTGTGAATTTCATCAAACGGGATGTAAAATGACGTGGTATTTATTCGATCAGAATTCTCATTGCAACAGCCCTTAACAGTATTTATTCATTAAGAGCGTAAATATTGAGCTGCTGTCCATCTTAGGTTTGATAGAATTGTACGCATTATTGAATAGAAGAAGTATTTGTTTCGATGAAAAGTCCTCGTACATCGGGCTGACATATAATTCAGTGTGTACGTCGGACGTCAGACTAGCCATGCGACAGCGAGCGTGTATTCAGTGGAATATTCGTTTCAGACTTCGGTAGGCGACCGTCGTCCGACTACCGCGCCCGCCAGCAAAGTACACGGAGGGAAGGAAAGGGAAAACGGAATAAGCGAATTCCTCTTTCGCCTCTAACGCGTAGATATTCCGCGCACAGTTAAAACGTCCCGAGTGAAATATCGGTTTAATTCGAAGTCTACCATAATGTATGCCGTGCACGTACAACGCTGCGATTTTTCGATAACGCCGATATTTCCATGGCGCTCCGAGCATTTCGCCATTGCAATTCCGCGAAGACATCCAGCCGGACTAATCCCTCCAGATGCAGGATCTGACGGCGATCGAGGGAGTGGCGAGCACAGGGTACCCTGGGTAGGTTGACTCTTTCGTTCGCTGTCGATGATATTACACAGGTGATGCATATTTAATGATACGTAAACCGTTCAACGTCTTCTCATTCCATCCACGGTCAAACTCAGGTATTTTTCATACGTAAATAAGAAACTAACAGATTTCGCGTAACACATTGCTCGCGGGTGGGCCGTGCTGCCCTCTTTCGATCGACCGAACTTTGAGAGCGCGAAAGTCAGTTTAACCGCCTATTACTACTGTGAAAATTGTAATCGTGCAGTGGCTTACTCTTCTTGCTTCTTATTTAATTATCGCGCACGATGCGCTAACTGTAATCATTGTTTATATTGAACCATTATGGTCTCCATGATTACGAATAATACGCTGAGATCGCGCATGTATTGTTCACGTTTATTTCAAATTCGATTTGCGGGACCGAGCATATGTGCAGCCGAACGTGGAGTGCGAGCGCGACTTTACTCGAATGTAAGTGTGGCGTAGTTCTCATTAAAGCAGCAAATGACTGAATGCAAATGCGTTGTTTAAATCTCAGATTTCATACCGCCGCTAATGCGATCGCCGAGAACAAAGGTAGAGCGAAAAGGAATAACATGATCTTTGCGCAGCCCTCTAATCTCGACCATGATATGATTATCGGGAACCTGACTCGTATCCTTCGTCTGCGTAACAAATTCTGCTGTTACTATCGACGTTACATTCGTAATTAGTCGCTCGAACCGTTTTATCAGTAACGACGACGCAATTTTCCTATTACGTCGCTCACTAAGAAATCTTAGAGATAAGCATGTGTCCGTTCGGTGAAAATACAATTTCACTGGAAATACCATTTCCAATCCCTCATCCTTCAGCCACCGTTTTGCCTGATTTTCGGCGAACATTTATACAATCTCGTCACGACGTCCGCGACGACATCAAGTGAATGGTGCCTGACGTCGCTTCAATCTCATTTACGGCGTCCCGAAACGTAGGACGGCTGGATGGCTCACAATGAGGATTCAGCGAGGAATATATTTTTCTGTTATACGTCGCCTCACGTGTCAGTGGCAAGAGCAACGGACGGGAAGAGAAAAGTCGTGGGAGAGCGGCAGGAAAAGGCGAAATAAGAATGCGAGAGGACCTGTATTCGGTATCGCGTACGTGGTACCTCTCCTTCAGCGTCTTTCCCGACAAAAATCATCTACTCGTGGTACCAGAGTCGCGAAGCTCTACATCTTCCGTACAATTCTCCCTCTTTCTACCGCTCCCACTTAGTCTATTTTTCTCTCCTTTACTTCCCATCAAACGAAGTTGAGTCGTACCCAATCATTACGGAGACTTATTTTCGCGGATAACGGGCTCGAAGAAGGAAACTGATCCTGAAGCGACCCCGGTGGAGGCGTGTAATTCGCAGAAATATTTGTGACCACGAAAATGCAGAGGGTGCGCGCGGCTTTGTCGTAGAAAACGACCTGTGAGTCGTACTCGATGGTAGTTACACGGCTGCGAATTTCTGTTCGCAGATTCACATTGATAAAGGAGCATTTAGTTGAGTTCAATCAGTTGGCGATGGCGAATGCCGAGGGATCCGATAACATGCTGAACAGAGTAATGCCCAAGGACAACATTGGATTGGCTGCCCTTCTTAGGACGAAGGAAGCTGCGTGGGACAACGGTGAGTTGCACGTTTGAATCGTTTATATTTAAGCGGTCTAATTAATGTATGTCGACGAGGTGTGTTTGGCCGAATGTGATTCGAATCGTCGCGTGGCGGCTCGGTCGGGTCCATCAAGGTAATTGCAATTTCTATTACATCCGGGGACCACCCGCCGCGCGGGTAAACTGAATATTTCATCAGGAAGTTGGGCACATATCACTACTTTGCTTCGTATTTGTATTGCTGTAACAATACATTAGGTAACGTATGGAAGAAGAACGAGATGTGAATGTTTATTTACCACGAAAACACATATTCATAATGTTTTATATCAGTCGAAGGGTCAGTCTGATTCTTCTGAAAGTACCTCCAATACCATTCGTTTCACGCTGACGGCTTAGTTTGTCGAACAAAGAAGATTTCGGTTACGAGAAAACGATGGCGAAGCGGAAGAACGAAATTTCTCGAAATCACGCGCTCACCGTTGCGCGCCGCATTATGTTCATGATAAATGTTGTACGCCGTCCGTTATGATGCACTACCCTGCGCAGCGTAAACTTATTATCGGAGCGAACGAAAACCCACTTGATATCCCTTAAATTACGCCGTCACGGCAGCTGAGTTCGCGGATAAACATCGCGTGAGAAGTGCCAATTATTGCGTTTGAGACGGCCGAGGAAGACAGATAGTCGGCTGGACTGTCGTGAAGACTCGTCCTAAATCTCAACCCACTATGTACTTGCCGAGTGACAACGACGGACGCTCCCTACTAAACTTATTAAATAAGATATCGATCGGCCGAGGCTTTCTTCACGGTCAATGGAACGAGATAGACGGAGGGTACAGCAAGAGGAGCGAGATGCCGGAGAACTTTCAAGACTCGAACGGTCCGTTAAAGGCCGAGCGAAAACGGAGGCGCCCCGAAATTTACGTGAACGCTGGACAAAATGAATGCACTCCGTCCGTAAAAAGCGATTCATTCGGTAATGAACGTTTACCCGGGCCCGAAACGTCTAGTGATTATCGTTGGGAACACGCAACGGCGCTGGCGCGGAAATGAGTCATAATTCGACGATTTAATTCCAGTAATTAAGGGCAATCCACATCGGCCGATCAGCGCCTCGTGCAGCGATCGTTAGAGAAAGTGATCGACGATCTTTCCGTACCGGAATATGATAATCACTCGGCATCGGCGCGCAACCGTCGAAAGCGCTACGTGCGCTTTTCTTCGATCGCCCCTTAATGCCGCTCGACGATTACCGACGATGATTGCCGGGACGCCGGTAACGATCGTTTCCGTAATTCGTGCCAATTAATGCGTAAGGTCGGCGCGCTGCTCTGCAGGGACGGCGCGCAGTACGCGTCGAGCGTTTTTTCGCGGCTGCACGCGATTCTTTGAGGCGCGGCGGGCCGAGCAAATAAACCATCTCGACGACCCAGCTGTTCGTAGGAAAGCTACCATCCGTGCGTGATGATGCCACGCGGATTCAATGAAACTTTCTCCAGGCCGCGTCGCCTCGCGACACGATGCGCACAGGAAAGGAGAGAGAGGGGCTTCCGAATTCAACGTTCTCCGAACGTTTCAGATCTCACGGATTTGCCGTGTCAATTTTGTCCCCTCCCTCCGTTCCACCGAGTTCCGGGCAATCGCGTCTGTGGGAAGAGCACGTTGAGGCAGCAAAAACCGGGAGCATACTGAAAAAGTACGTCCGACCCGAGACTCGATCGAACTTTTACTGCGTTCTTTTTCTGGATCCGCTTAATTAACCTGATCAATCGGTACACAATATGACTCACTACCACCGTCGCAGTTATTCCGCTACACTGATTCGCGGTGAAGGGACTTTCTAGCCGTGACGGCTGAAATCGTATCAGAGAATGTGCCTGCGAAACAGACGAAAAGGAGTCTTGGCCTGGCCGCCACACTTCCTGTTATTAAAGATCGTCCGCACGCCGTGTGCCGGCCGAGTAAGGAATAGGGGAGAGGAGAAGACTGCGAAATGGAGCGAATGCGAAGAAGCTCGGGAGGTCTATTGAGACGCTGATCGGCGCTCGTAACCATTGCACGCGACGTCCGGCTTCACCGGAAAGCCGCAGTATCGGCGTCAGCGTCGGAACGAGTCATAATAAATGCCGGTGGTATCGCGGCCAGAAAGTGGCTTAGATCGTATACATCGTTATTTCCCGTAATGAAGCTCGGCTCGCGCGCGCTGACCTTCTTCTCTCGCAAACGAAAGCCCGACAGAAGATGATAGAAGCGGAATGACAAAGAAAATGCGAGGCAGAGACGGCGTGAAAAAGAGAGAGGAGTCGTTCGTCGACGACTTTTCACCCCAACACGTAATGATCAGTTCCAGCGAGACCAACGCCAAGCCGCGCCAATGCAGGGATCATCGCCGTCAGCAGCAGTGCTACGAAAATCATCATCATTATTATCAACATCGTCGTCGTCCTCGCCGCTGCCAGAAAATCACCGACACCGAGCGTGCTGATCACCACCGGCACAAGCATCGGAAGTATCATCATCATCGCGATCATCGACCATTGGCGAATCCCTCCTCCTCTCGTTTACCGTCTATGCACGCGGCAGGATGCTTAACGAGACGCGGTATGCGCATTTCTGTAATTCAAGCCAATTAACGCTCGCTAACGTCCCCCTAAGCCCTCTCTCCCGCCCATAATTGATGAGGATGTACCGATCCTTCCGTGAACGGCACGCAATCGACGGAGAGACCCAGGAAAGGTCCCTTTCGAACGAGAGAGTATTATGGGGCGGATCGAGGCTCGGGGAAGAGCGCAGGGCAGGCAGAGGGACTCGATAGAAGAAGAGGCAGCAGAAGGCAGAACTTCGGCTGTGCACGAGGTGGATAGAGAAGGGCGGACGGTAGGGGGTATCCGCTGCATACGGCCATAAATCCGCGCCACGGCGAAACCCTGCTCTTCGTCTTTCTTCCTGTACCTCGCCTCGCCTTTCCCTCTTTCTCCGCCTCTCGTTACGCGGGGAATATCAAGGTCCCTTGCGTGTTACGCTTGCCATCGGCCTGACGATTAATAAGCACATTGAAATACGAGCGGAATATTAACCGATCGGGTGCACTCGACTCAATTACAGCGGCCTGTTGCGAAGACGCGCACCGTTCGCCCGAATACGTCCTAGCGACCGTCCGAGAGCCACAGACAAGCCGATGTTTAACATCTACCCGTCGCGTACAACGCATTTCTACCCTACGATCGCGAAAGAATTTATGCGGGCCCGCGCGCGCGAATAAGTTTTCCGGGATCCGTTATTGCGGATGATGTAAGCTGGTATGAGTACGCGTAGCGTGGAACGACTCGCGTGCGCACTAAGGTGCAGGCAGAATCTGCGTCAGGAAGATCCTTGGATGCGTAACAGATGGTGGACGTGAAGAAACGGGAAAAACGTGTACGCGACATTTCCTTGTTTCCTGTTTCAGGCTATCGATAATATTCGTCGCTGTTCGACGCGTCATATATCAGAACCCGATACTAACCGTACTGCTGGATTGGCGACGTATGACAAATTAATACGTAACTTGTACACTCATAAACTATCCACGTAACAACTCTCGCGGATTTGAATATTTACTTTGCCAGAAGCCACACGCTCTCCCCGATAAGGCCAATTTAAGTATCAATTTACCCCCTGATCGATAGCGTCCCTTGAATCGTCAGGACACCGCTCCGTACACCTGTCCACGTCAATCGTCTTAAATTACATTTTGCGTCGGCCATAAGTCATTCCCAGATCCAACGTGTCGCGAATGTAGATCCGCCCGCCGATTGTGCCTGGCGACGTTCAAGCAGCGGCGAGGAATCCGGATGGACCGATGAAAAAGAAACGTTATGGAAATTCGCTCGGACGATTAGCATTGTAGCCGCTACCGTGCTGTAATATTGATCGCGCCTCCTCTCGATAACGATCGGACTCGTTATCAGGTTGCAATAAAGATGCTAATCACCGGCGTGCTTGTAACAGTCCGCGGGGACCTGCTCGGGAATGGAGGCACTTTTCTCGAAGCGGCAAAAGATGGAGGATGTCAGTGTGATCCCGGTGCTGCCGGTTCGTCGGAAGGTAACCCGATAGGCACATTTTTCGTGATAGCCGAGCATACCGACATTGTAGATGCAACGAAGGCCATCCATCGACGTCGAGCCCCGGGGCCGTTTGACAAGATCTCCACCGTAGTTCCCCGCAGCAACGTAGTGATCGTATTCAGAAAAGAAATAGATCGGCAACATCCTCCGACGGGATGCAGCTACAAGGTCTCGCGCAACTCGGTTGCGACTGAAAGGACGCAGGATAGGTACGATCGACTGACGACACCTCTTCTTCCCCTGCAGTGTACACTCCCGATCGCTCGTTGCCAATCGCTGAACATCATCCCAGTCTGATCAAAGATATCCGACTCCACAGGCGGGGCTAATAGTTTCGCGTCCTGTTCATCCGCTCGCCTATTCGGGCAGTGATGCAACAGGCGCGAGAGACGCGGAGCGCATTTATAAAGCGTCGCATCCTGCTCGCGACTGGCTAATTACTCATCCACGTTGATCGTTCGGACGGCCGAAGAAGCCTCATGATTTCATTATCGAGACGATCGACTTCTGAGGTAATCCGTATTTATAGAGCAGCTCAACGCTGGTACACTGTTGACTGTGGGCGAGGAATCGTATTCTTAGAGACGCTCCGAGCGAAATATCGCGCCGTAAAAATGCGGGCCGCGGCGTAATTGCCGAGATAGACAAGGAACGGAGTGCCAGGCCTCGACGTGATAAATTGGTAACGTCTCGCCGTTTGTATCGCGCGTGCACGTCGCGAGCGGAAACCTAAAAGGAGAATCGAAGCTGAAAGGTGCGAAAGTGTTTGGCGTTGCGGGGAGCACTCGACGGCCATACTTGGTGTTAAAGCTCGCCTTACTCTCCTCTTTGTGTCTGGGAATCTAGAGCGAAGTCGCCTGGCCAGGACGCAACGTCTCGAATCTCGCCCCGACTGCTATCAGATCCCAGATATCCAGCCTCTACGTGTCGACCTAATATTACGACGCTTTTTCTACGTGCTTCGCGGCGTATTTCTCTCTCCGACGTCTCCCGATGTTATCGTAACTCACTTTCAGAGGTATCTTAATTACAAGTGGTACGAGAAAGCGATGCTCGGGAAAAAAAATACGAGCCGTACGTCCGATCAAAGCCGGGGCAGACTGTTGCCGACATCCTTGGCTCCGAATACTTCGTCGGCGGTAAGGCACTTCGTGCAACTTCTCGAACTTACAAAGATCCATTCGTTATTTCTTCCAAGGGGCTTACCGACTGCCCGACGTACGACGTAACGCGTATAGGCACTTTGTAGCGCGAGTCGGCGACGGACGAAATCGTTGAAATGGTGGGCTTTGACCGAAATAAAATATATAGCGCGGAAAACATTTTAATTTGGCGCGTCTCCAAGCTTCTCAAACCGCTCCGATGAGGGATAGTAAAGCGAGTCCGGTGAAAGGTTTTGTGTCGAAGTTAGCGCTTAATTAATTGCGGCTAAACCGTACACGCACATGTGCCCAAGCATACGCACGCGTGTCCGCAGATGACGTGCAATGTACGCCTGCCCATGCACCGAAACGCGACTGTTGAATTTCAGGCCGATATCGAATTCGACCGAAGCTAGCCAAGCGGACGCGTACGATAAACTATAAATAGAAAGTTCGTTTTTGACGATTGCAACTTGAGATCGCTCGCCTAATATTTTTTCATTTCGCGCGCTAAACGTCTGCGCAATTTTTCATGGAGCTCGCTTTACTGTGGGTCTGCAGAGGCCACTGCGTTACATAGTCTTCCCAACGATGTGTAACGCGAGTATGCAAGTGTAAACAGATATGCAACGGATAATAATCCGTATAGTGGAGCACCAATCGTTCGATAACTACCGTGATACATCGAGTGGACGGGTAATGTAGATCCATTACAGGGAGATAGGTCGGCACGAGGCAGGGGAGCGTAGGATCGAGCGCCATTCGCCACGACTCCGTGGAAGTCGAATGGCAAAGGCTTTCACGGTCGATAGCCCGATATTATTAGCCCTGACAGTTTGACTGCCGCAGAATTTACGGTTAGCCCTGCGAAGAAACAGGAACTGAGATATAGCGGATATCGCCGAACGATTTTTCGCATACTTCGAATTCTCCCTCGTAATACGATGTCTTCGCCAGCAAACGCGTCCGCGGTACCTAAGCCTTATAACTGAAACAGTCGTAAAGTTCGTCGATATTGCGCTTCACGGTGCTGAGGTTAACAGCAGTCGAAAATGATTAACGAATCATTTACTGCTAAAGCTAATTTTATTACTATTTTTATTGTACATCAAATAGAAAACTCAATACCGACTGTCTCTGTTTTTGGAAAATTATTGCCAATATATTTACTTAGATTTCGTAATTTGTTGTGAACGACGGCACGCAAGATTCCGACAATATCGAGAAGATGTTACACGCGAAATCGATTTGTTCAATTACGTATTTGTCCGCAGATAATCACGCTTCTCGAGAAAAGAGTAATAATTGTACTTTACAGTATATTCCAACAGCCTACAGCCTCTTTTGTACTCGACAATTAACCGGTTGAAAAAATCGCGACCGTGATGACCATTGTATGCGTCGATCGCGAATATACGGTACAGAAAACTTGACATCACCATTCTGAATCCCAGATTTGATTCGGTGCAAAGGAAAACGGGGGCTCATTGTCAGGCAATGTAGCGCGTAAAAGCGGATGATTCCAGTCGACCATCACGCTTGGCCCACCGTGCTCACGGTGAGTCCGTACACCCGATAAAAGCTTTTCTTCTTCCGAACATCCACTCACAGGAAGCCAATATTGATTCGCTCGGTAATTTACGAGAGGCCCTCCGGCGTGATGCGAAAGCGAACCACGTACGTAAAGGCACGCTTATGCGTGTATTTGCCATGGTCCACTGTATGCTATTGTACAATTTGTGCCCTCAATGGTGACAGAAGGAGGCGGTGTTCTCTCTCTGTCGCAAAAAAAAAAAATCTTCAAAAAGGTCGTCGTAGCATTCAGCGTGCAAACTTGATTATTCCTTTTCAATCTTTTCATCCAGAAACGAAGCGTTAGATGAAAAGGTTCATTCTAGATTTTTGATTTACTTTTATCATCAAAAACCATTTCCAGTACAAAAAACCGGATCCATCATCAATTACGCGACTCCCCGCATCGCATTTCGCGTTACATATATTCTGTGTCCGTCATAAAACGTACTCGACGATGTCAAATTCCCGTTCGTTTCAGTGTCTGCCAATTTTCACTGAATAAACGAAGCGCGCTAGGTGAAAAGCTTGATTCTTGATTTATTTTTTTTTGCGCGCGCACGGAATATCGCTAATTCTCAGCTGGGGTACCATGAGCGCGCGGGCGCTCCCAGTATTATACGACATGTTACACATATCCTGGTTCGCAGTTACGAAACCTAGCTGACGATGTAAAATGTAGATTTTCTGGCACACGTGCGCGTCACATGTCCACGAAGATATCACGGCGAATTCGTAACGAACGTGCGGACGGGAAAAGATCATTGAACGCGGTTTCATGTGCGCAGGGGGTGGTTGTTCGTAGTCCGACTGGCACCATCCAAGCCGGACATTGTACCGTACTCCTGCTAACAATACCGCCACCACCACCACCACCACCACCACCGCCGCCATCACCTTCACAGCCGAAGGCCGCAACGTGTACCTTCTATTCTAATCCAGGGTGATTTATTCCCGTAATGGGAACACCCATATTGCCACCCGGCTCTCCCTGCCTTTGCCTCCCCTCCCTGCACTTCTCACCCTCTCTCTCTATCTCCCGCTCTGTCCTCAATTAATGCTTCTACAGTGCGGAGTAACGTTATTGAAACGTCCGCCGCGGGACGATCCGCCACGCCACGTCGATTCCCTCCCTGCGTTCGGCACAGTGCAACACACGCTGTGTGCACCGCGTACACCGTGTGCGGTGCACGGCACATTCCAAGTGCACCACTTTGCCCGAGCTCTCCGCGTCCAATAAAGGATCATCGTGCTTGATTTTAGTTTAAACCCTGCATCCGACACCGTTCGTTAGCGCCTAACGTGCAGTATAAATAATGACCTCGTGGAGAATACTGCTTCGCAGCACGCCCGTCCTGGCGCGCGTTGATAGGTTATATCAAATCATTCAAAAAATCTCTCACCATGCACCACGTATTCTAACCTCATTGTGACCGTGATGCAAGCTAAGGTTACGCTGAATCGTGCAAGGAACTCCCGAAACGCTCATTGCTCTCCGTAGAACATGCGCGCATGCACAGAAATCCTTCCGTGAGGGTGCTCACGTGTACACAGCGTAAGCGCACGGCTCTCCTGCTGCCGGTGAATCAACTGGTTCGAGGGAATCGGGAGTGAAGCTGGACCGGGGTGCGGCACTGGGGACACCACGGTGGTATACGTTCTCGTTACAGATCCCTCGTAAAGATTACTATGTCCGCTGGGGATTCCTCCAGGGGCAGGTGCAGCTGCCGCTGCATCTACTCTCTCTCTCCCCCTCTCTCTCTAGATCTGTGTCTCGTACATTCGACGTCCCACTCTGCCTCATTCGACAAACGTTTCATTTCGCATAGAACACATCTTTTTCGTTTGACCGAACGTGCGCGCGCGTTCATCTATTCTCCATAGTCGATATGATCAAATTCCAACAAAGTAAAGTGTGTGCCCCATGACCCAAAAGCGTGTTAAAGGGGAACTGCGAATAACGCCAGAGAAAGCATGTGAATGCATTCTGCATTTCGGTAGATTCTCTAATGATTTGCGTTTACGCGCTGCACGGGTGGGTTGTAAACTTCCTAAGTGGGTCTCGTATACGGTTGTCTCATGCGATGTTTAACATTTCTCCGGCCACATATTGCTGCATAAAGCATAGGACACACATGACTCCTCACTGTCTAAAGATCACTTGCATACGCTCTGTCATGTACATTTGCGGGAGCGTAGGTACTGCAGAATTTATGTAATATGCTTTCCTACGATATATGCTGGATTTCAGAATATAGATAAGTATACTAGCTGACCACTCAGTGGTTACGGTCCTTCACTGCGGGATTGACCTCGTCCACGCTGGCCATTATATTGTACACATCCATTGTACATGTCTTTTATTGTGGGTACGCGGTACGTCGCGTCGATTTATGCGCCAGATATTCGCGGTTAAGGTCATTTTTACGCGAGATCGCTGATACAACGGGTTATCGCTCCGATTTCCGGCAATGAATGCAGCCAAGCGTTAATTTTGAATGACCAGCCTAAGCCCGGAGTGCCGTTAGTATCTCTTTTAATACGGCCACTTTACATCCTGCCACGTGCCACTTAAACCATTTGTCGATGATATATACCGTAAACGGTACATCATAGTGGCAGACTGTGAACTCGATCGTAAAGAAGAAGATGATCTAAGAAACGAGAAGGAACAAAGGGATCATGATATTTTCATCAGTGTATCTGTACATGCGACTACCTCAATCTCACCCTAAGTTATGATATTGGTAAATATAATTCAAATTGAAAATGGCGATTCTAATTACAACGGCTTCTTTTTCGAGATTTCAAGATCGAACGCCTATTGTCCGAAATGTCGACACACACCCACCCACCGTTTAGCACGCTATATATAGCTATATCCATAAAACTGCTAAAACCATATTTTAGATACTTGCAAAATACTAATACGTTTTCAACTGTAATGTGTATCCTGTGTAAGAATACAGAAGACACCAATAATGTTATATAAAAAATTGAAGTAATCTTGATATAATTGTAAAATGGACGGTGCAAAAACATTTTTTCTATCGAGAACATTTTTAATACTGCATTTGTTGAAGACGTCGAAAAGAAAACAGTCATCCTGTATAATGAGATCATATACGTAAAGGTTACGCTACCCACACGTACATGCGTGTTTGGAGACGCTGTAATGTGAGAAATAAGAAGTTGACATGAAGATGAACAAAATATTCATACACACCGACAAGAATCTTTTTTTACATCAAGTATGTGCAACACAAGGAAGAAGTTTACCTTTAATTCGGGTAGAGAAGGATCGGTCGAATCCACTTGAAATTTGACGTCTGCAAATCCACGATGCCTTCAAGCGTCTGCGCATGTTCCGCAGAATACCCAATCACCGACTGGTCATTCTAACATGGCATCTCTTTATACCCTGGTAACCTGAAACATAACCCTTCTTGCGGTGCAAGCATCTGATTAGTGTTTACGTGTGATCTAAGGACATCTGTCAGAGACATATAAGGCTTTCACGATTGAGAAGAAAATGTCCGGCTATACGGGGCAAGATAATTTTTGGGCCCAACCGCCCCAGGGTCAATACAACTTTGACCCGTCGGGTTTCGGGCAACCGAATCAGCAATTCGAATTTCAAACATACTCAGATCAACAATCTGGCGATTACACCCAGTATGGGCAGAAGAGCTTTCTTGATCCTACACAAAATGCGTACGCTGGGGACATGTTTCCACAAGATGACTTTGCGAGAGGTACGTCATTTACTGCTCATATCGAGGTTAGGTAAGGGTCAATTGCAAACTCTGTATGTCACATGAAAATGGTGTTTTAGGCGCACCTGGCTTTACTGACGAAGAAGATGAACCTCCATTACTGGAAGAGCTTGGTATAGACCCAGAGAGAATAATGCAAAAAACATTAGCTGTTTTAAATCCGTTTCATAAACGAGGTCAAATCGACGATGCCAATTACCTCCTACAAGATGCTGATCTCGCTGGCCCAGTAGCATTCTGTTTAGCGCTTGCAGGCTTTTTACTCTTGGCTGGTTCAAAAGCACATTTTGGTTACGTTTATGGTCTAGCGGTGACATCCTGTCTGTTGATGTACATTCTTCAATCCCTAATGAGCAGCACAAGCAATGTCACATTGTCTTCAGTAGCGTCTGTTCTTGGGTATTGTCTATTGCCTGTTGTTGTTCTAGCAGGCTTCAGCATTTTTACCACACTCAAAGGACCAATCGGTTCAGTTTTAGCTGCGCTTGTTGTCGCATGGGCCTCCCTTTCCGCATCTAGATTATTTTCTACTATGTCTGGACAAGAGAACCAGCGTTTACTCATAGCTTACCCTTGCATTCTCTTATACGGAGTGTTCACATTAATCGTAATATTCTAAGCATAATTTATCCTTACGATATTCAGTTTCACTTCTAAAGCATTCTACCTATCAGACCTACCCAAAACTTACTAAAAGTGATCGACGGATTAGTATCAATTACAGTTTGGAAAATGCATTTAAATTCCCAGAATAATGGGCATGCAAACTCCTCTGCAAATCTAATAAAATGTATAAAATATTAAATTTGTGATATATGAAAAATATGTAATAAGATCTATTTCCATTGATATGACAGTTAGTTTTGGAATTAGACTTACAAATATAATTTATATACAACATATGTTAAATTTATTATATATTATATAATACGACATATGTATTATTGAATGGACACATTTGTAATGATTTGTAAATAAACTTTTTCACAACCCCTGAAAATGATGTATATTATATTCCTTCAATATTTGAATCATAAACATAGCCTAACATATGTGTGAGACTACAATACCTTTGGAACATATATAGCATATATAAAAATGTTGCTTACACATTATATTCTAACATGTAGAACGAACAAAAATCGTCGATCGTTATACTTATCGAGAGCGTTGATTTTTTTGTCTAACAGGTTTGCCATCTGATCCAGCACAAGTTCAACAACCCATTTTAGTTTGCACAGCTCATATTCATTGGGATCCTGAGTTTTGCGATGTGAAGCTAATACAGACAATGATGTTAAGTAATGAATTACGTTCCATTTTGGACCAAGCTGGCCAGTCTTTCAGACCTGGTCACAAGCCTGATTCTTCCAACGTTCAGCTATTACTTTGTGGTGATTTCAATTCCTTACCTGATTCTGGTAAGTAACATGTATTTTCCTTCTCTTTATGTCATATTTTTCGGCTACGCCTTAAGCATTAATAATAATCAGTACTCTGCATTGTCGGAATTTCCACTTAGAACGACAAACCAGCAATTCGACTATTGTGCTACTTATGAAATTCTGCGAAGTAAATCCTGCTACACAAATCTGAGCGATTTCACTGCGCAACCAATTTTGTTCAGTTAAATTGCTCGGATTTATCGTAATTTGTGTAGCAGATTTAACAAAACGACTTTTTTTGCTCACCAACAAATCAACCTTTTTCAAAATACAGGTGTAATTGAGTTTCTTACATCGGGACGTGTAGCAGCAGACCATCGTGATTTTAAAGAGTTAGCATACAAATCATGCTTACAAAAGATCTCTGGTTGCGATAAACCTAACGAATTTACACACTCTTTCAAACTTGCATCTGCATATAGTGAAGATATTATGCCATATACTAACTATACGTAAGTTTTTTTTTCTTTTAAAATACCATAGAGCATGCATTTACAGGCAAAATGAAAAAATAAACTATTCATATTCGTATATAAATTACAGATTCGATTTCAAAGGCATAATAGATTACATTTTCTACTCCAAACAAAGTATGGTACCATTAGGACTTCTAGGCCCATTGAGTGCAGACTGGTTTAGAGAACATAAAGTAGTTGCTTGTCCACATCCTCATGTACCATCTGGTAAGTAGATCAATAATCGAAACTTATACAGTCAAATATTTGATTAAAAAAATGCGTCTCAGTAGATCCCCTGTAGCGTCGGAAGAATTTATTAAAAATGGTAACGGTCGGAAAATGAATTTTACGACAATGTTATAAAATAAATGTTATTATGTTTTTAGACCATTTTCCTCTATTAGTGGAGTTGGAAATGACACCGACAGTAGGGACAAGCAACGGATTGATCTCACGCAGGTAGCAGCCGCTGCGATCTAGGCCCAAGTAACAATAAGGGAATGAATAACAACAATGAAAAAGAAATCCCCATCACTCCTCCTCTTACTTCTGGCTCTAGCAATATCACTCGCAGTCGACTATTATTCTAATAGCGAATGTTACAAATACTCCACATTGCCGCACATTAAACAAACTGACAGACATTGATGAATAATTCTAATGACCAGGTGAAGGGAGTCGTGTTGTAATGCGTTTAGCCCATGTATAGTGTATTGCATTTTTAAGAAACTAACTTTCCCATACTAAGAGTATCATAATCTCTATTACCATCATAATATGTAGATACCTATTTTCCTACAAAAAAAAATATTCCGATCAAGCCTCTGTGATATTGACATTAACAATTGGAACAATTTCACATATTTATTAACAAATTAGTATCTACTAGAAAAGCCCTAATCTCTTCCTAAATGTCATTACAACATTCTCCAAGCCAACTTTTTGATAAGAATGCTGCCATCCAATGAGAAATTGTATTTTTAAACAAAACAAAAACAAAAAATATGAAAACATACACGCTATACTGGGCTGTGCGAAGTGATTGGAGTTGACTTAACAATTTCAATGCAAGTACAAATCTGTTCTTATTGGCCACGTATATTGATAATGATAATGTTATATAAGGAAATAGGTGATATTGTAGCGAGTGTATTTGTAAGTATGATAATGTAATGATGTTCATCTATCATAGCATCGTAAAAAATCAGTTGACATTCACTCATTAGATATTTTTCAGTTCCAATTATTAATATATACTGTACTGTCTACTACTTGTTAATTCAGTTGCAGTCGAAATATCAATGATACCGTTTTACTGTAACACTGCATTTTAACTTCTATAGTTCTACATTTTTTCATCTGTGTGCGCTACTTTGCAACTGCCAAAAAACGTCCGGTCAACCGGTTTTGTTTATAATTTCCCTGGTACTTTTTAACGCGCAAGTGCAATGCCAATGTATTAGATTGCCAACTCTTTAGCTAATTATAAAAGACATATTAATAATGCTTTTATGACACTAAAAAGATTAATTATAATGCTGAAGTATTGTCTTAAAACTTCGATTCCTATAATATGCAATATTAACCGTAGAACATATTTTAGTCAGTGTTCGCAAGTAATTCAAAATCGTATCTTGCTGCATTATTCGAAATATGCTATTTCTTAAAATTTCTATCTGCTTGATTCTTACCAGTTCACCGTATTATGTATCTCAATCTTATTCTTCCAATTACTACTTCATTTTTCCACCTGATCTAAACGCATATAAGAAGTTTGTTTTCAACTTTGCAATTGCATTAAATTTAGTTATACTCTATAAACATAATGCACGTATTATAGAGAGTGTAACAAAGTACGTGTAATCCACTTTAGGGATGGTTCAGCATTTAACAAAATCAGTTTGTATAAACATATCTTATTAACATAACATGAACTCGAATGTACTCAATTTTTATATATGAAAACACCGGAAAACTGTGGTCTATAGAACATCCATTGACAATATTGCAATATTTTGTTAAAATATTCAGCAGGGCTTATTCTTAATCCGAGCAACATTTTGACGTTTCCATCAAATAAAAATATCAAATTGTTTGCTAGTTTTCAAACTGCCTTTTTGAGCATCTACTGTCAAGATAAGTTATTAAACAAACACCTATAACTGCAAAAAAAACACCTATCAAACATGTTTATATGAACTTATGTTATTATTTTTAAGTACTAAACTTAACCCTTCACGTAGCACCAACATACTTTGCCACACTCTGTATAATTATTTTCTCAGTATTATTTAGTCTGCATATATATTTTCGTCTGGCCACACAATAAATTATGTACTTTAACAAATCCTTTATGCAACGCTGTAATTCTGCTTTATCGTGGAACAAATTTCAAAGTGTAACGTGTCACGTATACCTAATTTTATAAACTAAATTCTGTATTGTAATATATGAATTCATGGTGTGTTGTAGAAATGAATTACGCAATTCTGAATTTTGCAGATCGTCGTCGTAACATATTTTGCAAAACTTAAACTATTGGATTTGGATTGCAATTATGTGTTGCTTGTGACCGATAAGCGCTTTGCAAATATTATTATCTTCTGCATCATCATTAGACGGTAAGAGGAAAAATGACGGAAGAGTATGCAATTCATATTCAGCAAATATGAAAACACAACTGAATTACACAAGTAGTGTAAGATTAGTTTATCAAAGACATATGCGTAGTAAATGTTGTATAAAGTAGGTAATTCTAATATAGTTTTTACTTCACGAAGGTAGAGATGGCATTCTGTATTTATTCGTTAAACACGTTTTTGTATGGCGAAGGACCCTTGTACAAGTCAATATAGCTTATTGACGATATTGGGCCTAATTCAGTAAGTCGTCATATGTTGTCTCAGTCAACATTAAAAAATGGAACTTTTTTATTCCAACACGCCATTACACCCACGCAATATACCCGATTCATTATTCAGGCAAGAGACAAAATACACAGTAGCATATCTCAAAAACTTCTTCCGTAGCCCACTGGCGAATTTTTTTAATTTCCGACTAAACGTTCTCAACGGGAGAAGTACCTTTAATTTTACTCATTCCTTATTTAATAACGGAGTTTCTTATCGTAAAGCAAACTATAATCTAGCCCACAATATTCCTGCTATCGTGCGGCATATTTCAACATCATTTCTGGCCATAGAAGTATCGACAGTTATTCTCTGCCAAAAACACAAAGAATTCTTTCCACCTTTCTAACGAATGTACTCTAGCATTGTAGCTGACTCCTGCATAAAAGTATTTAGCGTGAAGGACTGGACTACTATACATGGCTTTTGAGAAAATATATTGGAGTTTGGGTAATAAATTCCGTGAATCCAATATCTTTAAAAACGTTTCAGGCGGTGTAAGATTTAGAGCGAAGACAAGAACACCGAAATTAACATATGTACACATGTAGGCGCAACCATTGCCGTGATAGATTTGTGAGATCTTTTCAAGACCTCAACATGAAGTTTTTCGTTATCTTTCAACTTATTTTCTCAAAAATGTAGGTGTACTCGTGATCAGTTATTCTTTCATTGTTTTAATGCGTTGATACATGATTACATTTTAGGATAAAGTAATGACTAGTAGATATTACATACAATGAAAAGTGATATAAGCTATTTGAACAGTTTCTATGTTATGCAAGATCCGAGCGGCCAATTTTGGCCACAACGCTAGGAAGCACTTAATTCACTGCGTTCTTTGAACAAATAATGAAGCATTAGATGACAGATGCGCTCATGTGCATTTTGGCTCACGTTAAGCCTACGCCATAGTATTTCAGATTAGCTCTGACAACTGGAAGCTCAGAAACGTTAACGAATTGAATGTTTTATAGTACATTTTATATTTCGGTTATATTGAAAGTGTAATGGTCATGATATTGTGGCGTGGGAATTTTTATTAGCTTTTTTCTTACTCGCTGAGAATAGTACGTGTAAACTAATGAAGCATGTAATCTCAATAGACAAATGTGAATGAAATACGTTTAATACTTTAAGTTTAAAATTTTATTTAACATAGGCTACAAATTAATTTAGAGGGATATATGTTCGGGAATTTTATCTTGACTTATTTTAGTAACCTGTTAAATAAGTGACTTATATTTTGTAATATCATAAAACTAACACTAATATATTGACATTACTTCATTCCATTTAATCATCGACCAGTATACTTTCTGTATAACGTCAAGACATAAACTGCAATTTATTGTTGTAAAAGTCCGAAATATCTGTAGGGAACGTTTGGAAAATGATTCGCTTTCAGTTTTTAGAAAGTAGACATAGTAATGCTTCTGGGACGGCAAAGTAATATATTATAATAGAGAATTGTTCAGAAAGTTTGATGAATCCATAAAACTTATACAATTACTGTCGCACGTTTTTATAAAAATTCTTTTACTTTCTTTGGTAATTAAATGTACATGATCGCTCTAGATTCACAACTATAAGTCAGTTTACAATGAAATTATTTTGTAATGCTAACACAGCCGTCATGCTTGCTAATTATTATACAAATCATTGTATCTTTCTATGTAGGATAGTATTACACATAAACACCTCTATGTACTCATTGAAAGCAAAATATGCCAACTTTACATTGCATGCATTATCAAAGGAAAGACTCTAAACGATTTGAGGACATCTATTAGTGCTATACGCTATAGTTGAATTTAACAGTATTAATAACAGGAAAACAAATACAACACCTAATTTGTTCTATAAATCGTGGCAATATGCAGTAAAAAGTTATTTACACCTATCGTAACTGTAATGAAAGATCATGAAATGAAAATAGTAACCGCAAAAAGTCTTGAATAACGTACTACATCTGTCGTGTAGAGTAATAGAACGTGCCACTCTAGTCACTTTAGAGTAATATTACAATTAGAGTGTTACATTGCATACTTGTTATTGTTTGTATATTAGATCAAAGTTTTATTTCTTCTCTTTAATCGAGAACACACGATGGCATGCAAGAGATTCAAGTTGTAAGAGCTCCAACAACTTATTGAGTTATAATTCTCGCAGATACAATTATGTGTATATTAACTGGCGTGTCTGTATTAAAAACTAAATTAGAAACAAATCATCTTGAAAGACCATTCCACTATTATCACAGATTAAATCGTACCGATCACAGTTTTATAGCCAGGTCTTTTCCAGTAATTGTAACATGTTGTAACTGTTGTTATATTGATATGCATGACATGAAGAATAATGTATCGTGCATCTTTGATCCTTAAGTTATCTTTAGTACAAGATATAAGCAAATAAGATTTTTTGTAGACATTATATAGACATGTATTAATTCGAAGTTAACATCTTAGTTGTACCATAGGCGGCAAGCATGCTTACATAAGTATGTGTACCCGTCCATGGGCCAATGTCATCGAATAATAGTGGTTTTGTACTACTGCGTACAAATTTACGTACCAAGGATTCGTCAAACTTTCCGTGAAACTTACCACTAGAGTTCTATTCTATATCTCAACACTCGACTTATTTTCCTTTTATCAGTAATAATGAGTGAATTTATAGCTAATGTCGTTTCACAATTGTCATCTGATATATTCGAATCACTAATGTTACATTACCAAAACCATTATGCAACACCAATGTTTCTATCTTCTGAGCTCCTACAGCATGCATGCAAAACATCCGATATTAATTTTAGATTAGTTTGTACGAGGTAGATATTTTTACTTGAACGAATAAGATTTTGATTTTCAAAATCCTATGTAATGTGAACATTGTGTTCTGGTTGCTTGAAATGTTTAATGCATTTTTTGCCATTTCAAACAACGTTATGTAATTAATGCCCGTACTTGTTTATACTTCACAATCATGAGTAAACTGCATAACTTATTTAAGGTATGTCCATAAAGACACTACACGCAATGCTGCATAAGTTTATATTGTAGGTAGTAAGTCAACATTCTATTTGCTACGAGACTTCATAAGACTTCTGGATAATTAAGAGTCATTGAGAATTTTAGATAAGGTTTCTTCAAAGCGTTTCCGTAGTCGTGACTGAAATACAACCGTGTTTCAAATTTGTAACTTATACATTCATACGAATCAAAGATAATTGTCTTGAAGAACCTCAGTAATGTATGTAGCATACTTAAATGTAAACATGTGTATGATACTCAAGAGTTATCTTGTGAAAAATTTATAAATGGTACTCTACATCTAGGACAATGAGATTAGGAAAAACTGATTGTTTTGGCCAAGCACATAGTGCTATCATTATGTTATCTTTGATTAATACCGATGTTTAAGAACCGTCAGGTGTTTCCAGAGCATCATGAAATGATGGAAAAATCATTGAGTCTATATCCAGTATCGCTGCTAATTTACAGGAAAGGCAAATATAGTAATATTCATATTTTCTTAGACGTGTCTATTACCTACTTTTCGTAATAGTTCGAACAATTCGATATATTTTACTGTTGATTGCTGTTCTATAATGCAAATTGTTCGTGTTCAACAAAAAAAAAAAAATTAAAGTACAGCTTATAGAAAACGCATTAACCGCCGCATAATACAGCTTGATCCATGAATATGAATTTAAATTTGATGACGGTGCCGGATACAGGACCTGCAGCAAATGTGAATATACAAACATGAAGCGAAAAAGCTGAAGTAATTATTGACTTCTGTTGTGTAGTATTGCGCCATAGTGTCAGCGTTTGACTTCCATAGGTAAGAATGAAATTATACTAGATTATAATAGGACGAGCACAGCACATTTCAGCCTGTACTTTTGTAAAACAGTGATCAAAAATTGTAGACATTGGAATACAATTCTTGCGTCCAACGTTATATCAACTGCGTCTCAATACTAAATTCGTAAATTCAATCAGGTTTCGTGTAAGCGTTAAAAATTTACAATTATTCAAGATTGAGGTGTAGGATAAGAAAACTTATTACTTGATGCTCATATAAAATGATATTGTATTGCCGTACAATCGTGTCCGTTCTCTTAAAACCCCGGAAACTTTAATTTTAGTTTAAAGCTGTAGTACACTAAAAGCAATAACGTGAACATCGTATCTGGTATGTTTTAAAAATACACTTTAGATCTGCTTTTCGAGAAGAATTTACGTTTCTTATACTGTTATATCGTCAAATATTAACACACACAGTTTAACTTTACGATTAGCAAATGTAATGCGAATTATTGCGTGACAACTATTGTGATCATTTACAATCTATAAACTTAGTTTATACTTCCATGTTATATAATACGTGTTAAATTCACCTAATAAAGGAATAGTAATTTGACATCTAACTGGGTTCTCATGAACATAGGGTATGACAAACATATAAATATATCAGGTAATAGGGCACCTCTTTAAAAAGTATCTCTGAAATAATACTCAATAAAATGTGAAAAGTACAAAGCCATAGCTACACGGACCTGATTGAATATTGGAAAACAAAAGTTGTAAAGGCATAACAAAGGAGAGAATGTGTCTAGTAGAATATGAAAAATTACGTAATGATGGAAATGCTCTGTCAGTCTGCACTTACATACCCTTTTGACTTAGTTGTATCCATTTTAAGGTGGTGTATACTTTACTTTTTATTAAAAATGCAATGATTGTATATGGGCTGCGTTTGAGTCATGATCGAATGTAACGATTTATTAAATAATGCAAAATAAATGGAAAACATTAAATGAATAAATATTGTTTACAATGTTTACGCTTCATCCGTTATCCTGTACTTTTAATTGTCCACTACATGCTATAGTGGCTTGTAACTGTATTTTAGTATTGCAGGGCCATCATTCATTCATCGATATTGCATAGAAAAATTGAAAACTTCAGTTTTCTTCACATTTATTTGTACTACACAATAAAATATATTACAATAATGTCTCATGATATCCTCATTGTTTTGTGTTGGCTTATTTAAACATACTTATATATGACATCCCTACGGTCTTTGATAGTTGACAATTCTATCTTAACAGGGCAATGTGTCCAATGGGATAAAAATTCCTCAGTGTAACCAATTAAAAAATAAATCTTTCTTGGCATTACCCCTTGATTTATAAGAAATGCGATTCTTATCAAATTATGTTGGCGTTTAATAATGGTTTCACTTACGATTAAATTAGGCCAAGTTCCAGTTAGAAAACGTCGAATAAACAAATCTTCTAAAGCTGTCTCAGCTGGCCTCTTACCATCCACCATATTTGCTATAGAAGAATTATTAAACTCAATAATACTTTTGACTTAAGAGTTTAAAATGAGTTACATATAAGAGGTATTAATCTAACTTACTGATAGGAACAAATTTGTTCAAAAAGCTTGTAACACTGAGGTTTGAAAGCTGCTAAATTACATATATAACTCACGTACATGTATTCCAAGAATTCCATGCTTTTGTATGAGCAATTTTATGAGGTTTGCAAGACATTTCATATGTCAGCGGTTTTGTTCGTTTTGGAGTCGGCTTATAACGACCTGACTGCACTCTATTGACAACAGCACTGATGTGCAAACATCTTTGAAAACTTAATCGTTGAAGAAGTGGTAAGTACTAAAACAGTGTGTAAATAAAAACTATTGATTATATTCAATAATAGAAATAAGTCTAATGTAATATAATGATAACTGTATACAATGTTCCCAAAGTTTCAATCATGTACCACCTAAACAGTAGCTGAAAATAATGATTTTCCTTACAACAAAGGTAAAATATCCCAGTTTCAACCAAAGCATATTTTAAAGTTCACAAAACCTTGAATTTGAAGACAAAGAACATGTTAGCAGATAAATATTAAACGCAAAACTAGTACGGTATGGTTACGGTGAAGGCAAAGTGGTATGGGTTATGTTTAACATAAAATTCAGTTAAAGTATATATACTAACTGTCAGTACATTCGAAGATAGGGCCATTGTTCCCCGCTTATTATGTGAAGGCCGTTTCAAATACACAGTATTGCGAGCAATGGTAAATTACAGTTAATCCTGGTTAAGTTTTGAAAAATATTTACTGTCAGCAGCACCGCTGATTCCAAACCTAACCTAAAGCAACAATGCCAAGCGGCATCAAGCAGCATCGACTGCAAGTATCGGACAGTATCGGAGACCACGTGCTTTCACATAACCAGTGCGGCCACGAGTGGGGCCCCTCACGCCGCTATTTCCACCACCACTAGGTACAAGTTTTTCTGTATGTCGATCATAATACACACCAGTGTGGTCAGAAGTGGCGCCGGGCACCATCGGTGACCGCGGGAGTGGGGATACGCGCAACTGTGCGTGCCCTGTCTATGAGAGCTGCGTGGACTCCACAGTGTGGAGATTTTTCTATTACCAGCGCTGTGATTGGTGGATAACGGTAGACCGATTGTGTATAAAACACGTCGACAAGATTTCGGCTCAGTTCGCGAGGACCACCCACGGGAGTAACGTTTCAGAGAAGCGCTACAGTATAAGAAGAAAAGTAACTGATATGATGCATATATATTGTTTTGCACCTGAATTAACTCTCATCGAAGTGAATTATATACACATGACAATAATTATATATATAATATATATTTATATATCTCTCGTTCATTTTAATTCTTTTAAGAACGGAGGCAGCAGCATTTCATTATATCTTTTATTCGCATCAACCGTCGTTTTGTTGCCGAATTATCGAGATAGGCCAGGTGGGAAGACGACATCGGCAGCCAAGATGAGGTGCAGTGGTGCACTCTGCACTGAGCATCGGTCCTGCGCAGTATCCTCTGTGCGTCGGTAGTGTCTGCTTCGTAACGGGTGTGCTTCCACAAATTTTACATTTGAATTATAATTATTTTTGTACCATCAACAAAATTTATTACTGACACGTAGCTCCGTGAGTAGTACTCGCGAACTGAGCTGAAATCTTGTCGACGTGTATTTATACCCAATCGGTCTACCGTTACCCACCAATCACAGCGCTCGATTTTTCTATTACCAGCGCTGTGATTGGTGGATAACGGTAGACCGATTGGGTATAAATACGCGTCGACAAGATTTCGGCTCAGTTCGCGAGAACTACTCACGGAGCATCATCGGATCATGTCGGAGAGGCGCTACGACATATTATATATATAAGAAGAAATAAACTCATCTTCTGTACCTGAACTCTCATGAAAATAAATATTTATATTGTAACAATTCGTTGTTTTAAGAACGGTCAACGAATAACCGTTGAATACGTATGTATCCAATATTAAAAAGATATTCAATATGTGATCAATATTTGGAAAAAAATATTTCTTTCCGAATCTCAAATAAATATGTGATAAATATTTAAAAAAAATATTTTTTTCTGAATCTCAAACAAATATTATACGTATATTTAAATATTAAAAAGATATTGAATATCTTTTTAATATTGGATACATATGTATTCAACATTTTGTGCTACTAGGGAAATAACACGGTTTACGCGTTTTAATGTTTGTATAACTAATAGTGAATCAATCGTGTGTCGTAGCGCATATTCATGTATTGATAAATAAATAAATTGATAAATTGCGTGCAATGATGAATAAATTGTGCGCACATATAAGTGCACCCAATGATGAAGCCGCGCGAAGTATTCAGCGGGTCGGGACAAAGAATAAAAGTTATATCGTAATTTCGAAGAGGCGCGTCCCCTGGACTCTCGCTGCGCGTCTCGCAGCGCGTCTTGCAGCGCGTCTCGCACCGCCTCGCGCGCGCAGTAACGCGAGAGGGTGGCAGCGCAGAGGGTGGTAGTACGGTGATAGTATGCGCGACTTACGGACGTCGACTGTAGTCAGTAGTCGCACAGCATCCGGCGAAGGTCGATCGCCGCTGGTCGTCTCTGTTGATCTTCTCACGGCCCCACTCACACCCCTCCCCGTTGTCATCTCAGACACTCTCGACGTTTAGTCTAGAATCGCGCGCGCCGGGTCGCTCGTTAGCACAGGATAATGGGCAAGAATGCGATAGCACGGGCAGAAAGAAGTACCGACATTCGTAAGAACGATCGATCGCTGATGGGGTGCTAGCGTCGTTGTAGAGTCGCCCCCGCCGCGGCGGAGAAACTTTCGGGGATGGTACGATGATCCGCTCTTCTGCGCGGCCAGTCATTGTCTCGGCCGGGATGCCGGCCAAGCCGAAGGATCTTCTCAAGCCGCACCTTCGCCGACCAGCGTACTGCACGCATTCGCTCGTCGAAGTGCTCTCTCTCTACTTACTGCTTTCCCTGGCAACCAGCGGCAACCCTTGCGACGCCAAGGAACTAGGTGCGTTCAGAGGTGGGGGTGGAGAGGGTGGAGATGTGACGGTGAAAAGGCGCGAAACTAGTCGCGATCATTGTATCGCAACTGCGGAAGGATTCGCGTTTTCGTTTGCGATTGTGTCTCCGTTTGCGTTCGCGCCGTGTCGTCGAATATTTCATTCTTTTCCGCATGTCGTCTCTCGATCGATCGGGCCCCGCGCACATTGCTCCAGTTAACAGCCTCGTTATTCCCCGACTAACTGAAGCGTTTTTCAAGCGCCCACTTTATTGAATCGCGCGTCGCCGTGGCTTGTCACGGACTTAATTGCGGCGACGGCGAAGGGAGATGAGCGTACGAGGGGGGTCGTTTTTATTGTTCCCAACGAATCACCCCCTTCGTCTTCGTCGTCGTCGTCGTCGTCGACTTCTATTATGATTTTAACGAGACGTGCGAGGGTGTTGGGGAAATACCTGCTCTCGTGAAAATGAAAGAGAAAAACGAGAACGTGCCTAACGAGAGATATTACTCACTTGTTCGTAGAAAAGGTGAGTTTGCGGCAAAGCTGTAAACTCGAAGGACTACATCCGCTGCTTATCGTCACCTACAAAAACATTACAATATCCGTAAGTAACAGATCTGTCTAAATTGAGTATAAATAGAATAAACTTCATCTCCATTCGTACTTTCGTTGATAGGTGGATAAAATTACGGTTCCTCACGGAGAACGAGTTACAGTGAGATGCCGTGAATTGGGCAGGTACAAGCTTATCGGTGATTCCACCCTACATTGTCGAAACGCCACATGGAACGGAAAGTTGCCGTTTTGCACGGCCACCACAGCAATTTCGAATTACACCGGTGGGTGAACTCAGTCTGCTCTGTTGCGCGCATTCTGTCTTTTTCGCCGAAATCGAAATTCATTCTTTATCCTCTTCTTGGCCACTGGCAAACAGAGGAAGTACCGCCGACCATCGTATTTGGACTACCAGCTGGATCGGCAGCAGTTGACCCATCGGGAGCACTTGCGGTCTTCCCGGGCAGCATTTTGCATTTGGAGTGCCTCTTTGCGAGAAGACTCGGTAATCCCGAATGGACATGGACTTCGACTTTCCGTCGATATCTCACTGGTACGTGTATGTAAAATATTGGAAAAACGATGCACGTCCGCGGATGCGAAATAGTCAAACTGCACCACGTATACCACCAAGTATAAATATTATATTGTACTATTTCGATTACGTTGATACTAAAGTAAACGTAGGCGTGATGTTCATAAATTAAATGTCCACGCGAATGAAATTGAAGCTATATAATGATAAAATATAAGAATTGAAACCCTTGTTGTCAGGATCGTCGACGTTTCTCTTTTTTAAGATCTTAGGCAACGTTTATTTGTATTACGCGCATGTCTTACGCAGTGTATGCACTTTTTCTGTTTAATTCGGTTCCGTCACGGTGTCGTTAAGCAGAAGTCAGTTTTTATATAAAGCCTAATTAAGAATTTTCTGAAAATGGAATTGAAACAAAACCACCCGAATAGAAACGCTCGTGGTGTTATTTCACTTTGTGTGCACTACAGGATGGGCAATCGCTGCGCGAGAAAGGGATTGGAAGTACCGGTTATCAATATATTATGCCAAAACCCAAGACTCTGGTGTATACACTTGTACCACACCTAGAGGTCTATCCAACTCCATAAGAGTACACGTTATCGGTAAGCTGTATGAAATTAAAACATTAAAGATTCATGCTATTCTTTGGCTTACTCCTATCCTACGAGACAGTAAAGAAACTACTAGACAGCCTAGCGAAAGTAATCAATCTCGACAAAAATTAACTCATTATATTCACACAAAAGCGACAATAATGTTATGTCATTGCATCTTTTCAGACGTTCACTGTCCAGTGTTAAATCCTCCTGAGCCGCCCTTGATTGGGAAGATTGTAGGCGCTCGAATGGGCCATAATGCTCTCTTTGAATGCCCTATTGGTTACAGTCTAGAAGGAGCACCGGGTATAACGTGTCAGTATAACGGTCAGTAAACAAATAATCGCCCTTTCATTCGATGATTATAACTAATGACCATTGTAAGCGACGAGTCAGTTTCGTACGAAGAAAGTCTCAATTGACGGTGAACGGTTATATCTTAGGAAAATGGTCAGCGAAAGTACCAACTTGTCAGGCCATCACCTGCCCTCCCTTGAACGTGTCCGAGAACCCTTGGCTTCAGCTACTGGATCACAATAACACATTTGGCAGCATAGCGGAATTCACTTGCATGTGGGGTCACAAACTGTCCGGGCCTCAGACCATAAGATGCGAAGGAGACGGAACGTGGAACGGATCGATACCGATCTGTTTGGGTAAGTCGTCAAGCTTGCACGACGGATACATAACCCGCAGAGTCAGACGATAGACTAATTGCTTTACTCGTAGAGATCAAGTGTCCTTCGCCGGCAGTGCCAAGAAGCGGGCGCATACTCGAACGCTCGCGGCATACACACAATAGAAAGCAGAATCATCCGCGTGCGTACAAAGTTGGTTCCCTGGTGAGATTCGCTTGTCTGCCAGGACATCAGCTTCTGGGGGAGGCGTCGATCATCTGCACCGAGAACGGAACATGGTCGCATCAGCCACCAGTCTGTAAGCGCCAGCGAATATTTTCTTTTGCTAGATAATTCAGATTGCTTAGCAGTATGGCTTATCAGCAATGCCAATCGGAGCTTCTGACTGGCCTAAGTCTTAGGGTGGGTTGCAGGTAAAGTGCGCTGCCCCTATCCAGGCGATCCGCCGCACGGACGTATTGCACCACTCAAGTTTTGGTACAAACCGGGTGACAACATACAGGTAAAATTGGCCGCGTCGGTCGCTCAACTCTACAGCTCAACCAGTTGCATTCTGTACAGGTGACGTGCTCCCCGGGATATGTTACGCCCTTGGAACCGGTGAGGAAAGCGACGTGTCGGGAGAACGGAATCTGGAGTGCGCCTCCGCCTCCGTGTCGCTCGTACAAAGACGTCTGATGCGAGGTCCCGTCTACCGAACGGTAGAAAAATTGTCGAGCGTCGACAGGCGTATTCAACGAACGAGAAATACAATGACAACCACAGTGACACGGGGAGGGAAAGAGGTTAAGTGTGACAAAGTGACAGTACAGATGGGAGGGTTAAAGAGAGAGGTAGATAGATAGATAGACATGTAGATATGAGTAGATAAATTGATAGAGTGAGAACGATGGATGGAGGAAATAAGTAGATAAGTATAATGTTGTCGCTCTGCTATTACCAGGGTGTCCACTCATACATCAGATCTAATTTTTCAAGCCTCTCTCGGAAAGATGCGTTTTTAAACACCTGCCCTTTGTAACGACGTACAATAAAGTATATGTTATTCTTTAACGATCATTGTATTTGATTGCAACAATAGTGCAAATCTTTGAAATTATATCCCAAATTGACTCGACAAGCATCTTAGTTATAGTAGTCGTTTGTTTTGTTTCATTTCGATCATGATGCCAGCGATTGGTTAGAAAATCAATGGCACGTTTCAAACTGTCTGATTGTGTTACGTAAGGCCGGCTACGGGAAGCATAAAAATGCTCGGTACAAAATGGATGAAAATCCATGGAGTGCGAGATGAACGATGGACGACGAAGGACAAGCTGCATCAATATCGCAGTGTGCTGAAATTACGCGGTCAGTGCAAGCATAACGTCTATTCACGAGGATCATTATTTACGTAAGTGTTTTTCGTACATAGTGCGCGACAAACAGCACCGCACAGAAGAAACTGGAAAATTAAAGAAGAGAGTCTCGAGGGAATTAGAGTTGTTAACGGCTGACGTCAAACAATATCGTGTGATCGTCGGTGAACTTATTGAAGGAGATAAAAACCGAACGCGCACCACTCTTCAGCATGATCGGGAATTTCAGCTAGCTTACAGTCGTCATCCACCTTACGTAACTCCAATCCTAATCCACCTACTGATAAACACTCGAACAGCATTCTTAGATGTTGATGTTAAGATTTATTCTCGTGTCACTTTCTTTTCACATTTCGTCTATTCGTTCAATTTTCTGTACCGTTACTCGTCTTTATTCCGTATACGTAGACGCTAAACGTTTTACATTTAGGTGGCCTATGAAGCTGTGTACCAGAATTGCGATTTATATCGTCGACAATTAGACAAATTGTACTACCAAAGGAAGAAACGGGCACAAGAATTCATCACTTTGCAAGTACGAACTTACCTTTTACGTCACCTCGCAACTAAGAATGTCGTAATGAATTTGAATATTTACCACGATGCGAACAGTTGGAGCGGACCAATCTTTTGAATAAGTTAGAATCGGATGAAATACAAAATGATTTAGACCCTATCGAGCAAAAAATAGCAACTCGTATTCAGGAATGGTATGTGAAACGAGACGCCGCAAAGGCGATACGCGCCGGCTACATATCAATGTTGGATATTCTAAAAAAGGTACCCTCCGATAGCAACAATAAACTACACTTACGCAAAACAGGTCCAAAAACCTTGCCCTAAAGTGGCTACGATGTAACGAATACCATGCAACCAGATACTTTTTTCTGCAGGATGCCACGTACTACGACGCACTGTTACAAACGTTACAAGATGATCAAGTCGACCAATGCAAGATAATGGTAACAGCAACTGTGATGGGCCAGTTGACGGCAGAAAAATTGGACGACGCGAGGACATTGTACAACGGACTCTCGCGCGATATATTGCACCATATGAAAATAAGAGAGAGGACGTTGGCTGAGGCTCGCGAAAAAGTGGAAGACATCTGGGCATATGCTCAGTCTCTGGTGCGGGTTGAGGTAAGCAATGCTAGAAAATATTCGATATGATCTTGATTAAGTTCGTCTCATTTTCTTTCCCTTATTCTTACCTGGCTACAGAGTGACCCCACCCTCACAAGAAGACTTACACGCCCTCGCGCATTTTCCATAGGAAATACTGACGATCAGATAAAAGCCTTAGAAAGTATCTTCGATCAAGTTAAGGAAGCGTTGCTAGTCCGCTCGTACCACGAGCTATTTCCAAGGTTACACCTAGAAGTTAATTGTAAATAAGTGAGATCTGTCTGTTAAGGAGTTCGATTCAAGTCAGGTCGTTTCCTTACATTATAACAGATTAGAAGAGCAAATGAAACAAAGAACTCGTTTACTCGCACAGTTTCAATATAACTTACGAGAACGCGACTGGTTCACAACTCAGAAACAACAAGCTATTCAAACCCTAACTGGCCTCGAGCACACCATGGTCGAGGGTACAGGACAGTAAGTATACTCGTTTTCGCGGGGTTTAAGGCATTTCAGCGTAACTCAATGTTCTAACTTTCGATACAAGATACAAAACTGACAAGAAAGCGATGCTAGAACAGATTGAAATTCAACAGAAGCGCGAGACCGATTGTAAGAACTTGCGAAGAATTCGCGGCGAGCTCTTGATGAAGATGCGGGCGGCTTTGCAGAATATGATTACCATACTCATTGCTCTTCAACGCGGGAAAGGCACAAGAAAACCTACGAAGGAGGATGAAAAGAAGAAAGTCAAGGGGGTGGAAGAAAAAGATGATAAAGAAGAAGGAGCAGAGGAACATGAGGTCGTGGACGAAGGGCCCGTACTGGAAAAAATAGAGACCGATGGTTACCATTATTAATCTCCCAGCTAATTAAGCAATGTTAATGTACAAAGTCCTGCGTATGCGTGCTTACGTAAAATTGGAATTCCTTTTTCCAGGAATAGTGTTATTATCTAAAGTTAGTCGGAAAGTGGGCACACTGTTTGGAATGACTAGCTTTGAACTTGATCCCGAACGAGAGGAAAAGGCAAGGGATCTGTATCAAACTTACGTCGCTAATTATAGATCCCAAATGAAATTCGGAAAAGATGAACCGGAATTGACAGGTAATATGTTTTTCTTCACTATTGTACGCACTAGGTATCTAGTAAGCAGTGTTCAATTAACGTGGTATATTTTTCAGGATTGATTGTAGACCATGAGCTAATAGACGCATCGGTCTTATCCCGATCTGATATAAAATTACGCAGCAAGCAAGTCGTGGAAGCGAATACAAAAGTCGAATAAAGTATTCTTCTATTACGTAACTATCTTCGCATATTCGCAATAGTATAAACAGTTTTGAATTTTGAATGTGCCACACAGTATGGTACTGTGATGTATGTTTTATTATAATGGAGAATGAACTTGCCGCATAAAATGTTTCTCGCGATGACAAATATTTGGGCAAACTATAAATTTTACGACGAATATAATTATATATAGCTTATATAACAAAACGTTTTTTGCAATATAAGAAAGTATGCTTCTTGATTATTCTTTGTGTAAAGTAAGACAGCAATAAGCAAATATTTGCTTATCAAGATAATTTATTACATTGTACATGCTGGCTCTCACTTAATTGCATTTATTCTACCCCATCCCAATCTTTCTTTCCTTATTTCAATCTTCTTCCAAGGAGGTAAATTCCGGGGGTATCTCTGCGCATTTGGATACTTGAGCGGTGGATCTGGTTCTTTGAACGGATGTGTCGCCTTTAGCTTCTTCAATAGAAACTCTCTGTTAATTTCTTTAGGGTCACGATATTTATCCAAGTATGTATTGAAAGGTGCTTTTCTTGGAAACCATTCCTGCCTCCTTAAATATTGCTTTGGAAAATCATACTCAAATATCGGTTCTTTCATCTCTGTGAATGGAGAAACATGAAAGTATACAGGGAGAAACTGATATCCATAATCGTCCTATGTTGTCTAATACTAACGTAATTGGGTATGATAAAAGTTCTGAACTGACAGATCCCAGTCTGATTGGAAAAATCGTAGACCTGCCGGCGTTATAAAATCTTGATGGCTTCTATAAAATTCCAATGTATTCCAGTCACGGTCTGCTAATCTGAGACTAGATTGTCGGAAAAAAATGATAAGTATGAATAATATATATACATTGTTTTCTATAAATGCGTTGCTTACCACGGTGCTGCCTTTTTATATTTGGAGTAATCTATACGTCTGTTTTGTTTATATAAAACAAAAGCATATCTGCAATAGCCAATACCACGTGGTGGTATAGGTCTCATGTAGTTTATTATTTGGTCTCCTTTAGTTATGTCATTCTCAGGTATGTTTCCTCTATAAATAAGAGTTCTGTGTAGATACATTGAAATACATAAATGACATACATACTATTTAACACTCACATAAACCAGTGACAATATTCATTATTGAGAGTATTCAGGTTGCCATCTGGTGTTGTCATTAATAGAGTCCACAGTGTATCTGGATTGGCATCATAAACAACTGACGGTGGTTCAGCTGCCTCAGCAGGTTTTATTACATTTCCTCTATGCACTCTAGCAATTTCATCTTGATTTGGAAGAACATAGTCTATCTTCATCGGTAGAACAGGCATGAAATAAGCATCCCCAAATAAGTCTTGAAAAATTCCATAATGGTCTGCAATTTTTTGAACGTGTCTGGGGCTCAACGTTTCCATCCAGTCCTCATTCACCTTCTCCAAATCAATGACCACTAAGAAGAAGTATACACCGGATAAATGTATGTTCAATTACGTACTTGACAAGTTTCACTCACAGTCTTTGGTTCTTGCTTTTTTCTCAAGAATCTTATCGAGCTCTGTATCCCTCTTCATTTCGGAATAATTGTTCCTCCGCGATAGTTTGGGAAGGACAAATCCAATGTCTACTTTGAATGTCAGTGCAGGATCCTCCTTATTACTGTCTGGAAATTATATTTCTAATACATACATTTCCATAAAAACATTTTGTACGTCGAAAAATAACGAAAATTAAATATTTAAACGTAATCGTACCCGCAAGCCGCTGTCTTAGACTCCGTGCCTGCGTTGGAGGTAATCCTCGCAGGTGATGTCCATGTCGAACGATTTGCCCATTAAATATTCGAAAGTCCAAGGGAAAGAGGCGGAACACTTTTGTGGTCATTTCAAAGGCAAAGAACGGTCAGTTCAATAGAAAATATAACCCCTTGCGGCTAAACTTTAATAGAAACAGGTTAGAGTCAGCAGAAGTCCGTACACAGTATGATTACAAATCGCTATCGACTAATCGAAACAGCCACCATCTTACCAGTCGAGTGCGGAAAATGAAGTTTGTATAGTGCAAGAAGCCGCCTTCGTGGGTCAGAAACAGCCAGAAATACGTTATAATATATATATGTGTGTGTGTATATTGCTCCTTTTCACGTTCCTACGAAAGCGTACTGAACAGTGTAAATCAGTGTAAATTAGTGTAAATGTAAAGTGGATAACAGAATGGGCGCTGTATAATACGTTGTGATACTTGGTGTGGTACCCTGGTGATACCTTCAGATATTTTGGTTTTAGAGCAGTTGTGATGATGTACTGTATCAGGCCCTGTTAATTCTGAGCTCGCCTAATAACCTCAAAACTCGACGTATATACTCGTGGCTCGAAATTCAGGTTATAAGCCCAGATTCCGAATCCGGGAATTTTACCGGCCTACGTTTTCTGATTTCTCATCTCGAGCCTTTACGATGGAAGAAGTAACGAAATGTAGCTACGTAAACTGCGTCGACTCGCAAGAGAAGGAGCAAATTTTTCATGAACTCCCTGTATGCGACATCGGGCTATGTGTCAAATGGTTAATTAACAGCGGTCATGAGGATTTGGTTGGGAAGGATTTCAATACGCTGCGGTCGATGAAATTCTTCATTTGCAACAATCACTTCACCGGTGACTGTTATCTGAGTAAGGGCACTCTCAAGGAGAACGCCGTGCCGCGGCCGCATTGGAATTCCGTTCTGCGAAAGCGAGAATCTCATGCGCGTGTAAATATGATCTTACTTTACGCAAACACGATGAAGATTATTGTTAAGAACTAGCATGATTTATGAACCTATTTTATTCTGTTGCAGAACTTTAGTCATGCACCAAATATGAATGCCAGATGTACGTCTGTAGAAGCTAATCCAAATGATAGATCGAATACAACACAATGGGATGGGAATATCAAGGATCTGCCAAACGGTAAGGGCATGCTTCCTAATGGAGAGTACAGTGACCAATGGTGTAGAACATGTGCTACAAAGAAGCCCAATCTTGTGAGCATGATCGTCAAGAATAAGAAAACTGAAATGAGCCTCCTGTCAAAGCTGAAACTTCTGATAGAAATTGACGATGAAGACACATTACCATTGAATATGTGTTGGGAGTGTGTCAGGAAATTAGAACAGTCCTTTCAATTTTTTCAACAAATTTATATAGCTGATAATACGCTGCGTCATATATTTCCAGTATCTGCGTATTCAAAGACTCGTAATATTCAAACTAGTACACCATTGAAAAGCAAACCCACAGATGACGAGTGCCTTGAAGGCAAAAGCAATTATTCTAAGGCACCCAGTAGTTGCTCAAGTATAAATCATAATTCTTGGAGAACGTCTGTAAATGAACAGAAGCCAAGAGCACCTACTATAAAACCAAGCATAATTTCAAGGACTGGTTTAAAGAAAAAGCAAACTTCAACTGTTGATAAAATAGTTACAAAAAGTAGTAAAAGCACAGGACCCAATAATAATACAAGACAGACAGTTTTGTCGTTCTTAGAAGACCCGTGTTATAACGACGAAGAACTTCATTGGATAGACGTGTTAAAGATCGCGGCACAACAAAATCGTGAAAAAAGTATCAGTTCCCGTGGCCGCGTTCCACTGCCGTCTGAAATGCTCGTTATCTGCGAATTCTGCGATGCCAAATTCAAATTACTGAACGACCTAAAATTGCACTTGGTTTTGAAACATCGGAGGAAAATAGATAATATGTGCAAAGACTGCATCATTTGTTACGATAATAAGGCACTCCTTCTGGAACACCGCGAAATTTATCATAAGGATAAACGGTACACTTGCGATCACTGTCAATGCGACTTCACTAGAAAGAGTAAACTAAAAGAACACATAAATAGGATACACGTCCATGAAGTGTATTATGCGTGTGACATTTGCAACGAAAAATTCAAATCGAAGGAACATCTCTTCGAGCACATTGAGGCTCTGCATCTTAACAGTAATAGTTGTAGCAGCAATAGCAGCAATAGTAACAGCAGTACGACTAGTAGCAGTAGTACGAGTAGTGTCGATAACAGAAGTACAAACCCTAACGTTACGAAAACTGAAGATCTGGCATGCAATAATGCGACTGCAACAACCATACCTAACGTAACAGAATCAAGTACTGCGGCAGTAATAACTAGTACGACAGCGGCACCTATAGCTCCAACGAGTTCTACAACCTCTACAACTTGCACAAATTCTACGAAGGCGGCAGAACCACCTCCGTCATCGACTAATCAACGTTTTTGCCCTGAATGCGAAAAGCCACTTGATGAGACAATGGAGTGCAGTAAGTGTGCACTGGTAGCTGAATCGCCATTGAAACGATGCAAGACCGAATATCGTTGTGAACAATGCAATTCATTTTTTACCGACGACAAGGCATTTGCAACGCACTTAGAAACACACTGTACGACGGATACTACGGTGGTACCTTCTCAGTCTGATAAATCTGAAAAACCAGAGCCAGGAGACACGCGCTGCGACGAATGTAACATTGACCTTTGCAATGTAAAAGATGTACTCATACACCGCATGCAACGTCATATGATTCAACAGAAAGACTATACTTGCCTTATTTGCAAGAACAATTCGTTCTCTGCGTTGGAAGATTATGAAAAACATATCGACTCTCACTGCAAAGAGCTGAAGGCGCTTACATGATGATCATTTCCAGTTAAATAACAAGATGGCTCAAGAGAATTTAAGTGTAATTCAACATAAGATATTGTGTCATTGACATTTAAAGTTTGAAGGCGGAAGATATAAACTAACTGTTCTTAACACAAATTCGTAATTATATCGTAGAGTTACTACGGTTATTTGTTCGGCAAAATAATTCGGAACTCTATGTATTGCAAATATGCATCAAGCGTAATTTTCGTATAACTTGCGTCATAAAGACGTTAAATATTTAATTGCACTTTTTAATATCCAAATACTTCGCTCCGCGAACGGGAGCAACTTTAATATTACACGTTGTCAGGTTATCTGAACTACAGCTCAGAGTTGTATCATGTTCCGAATACATATTGTCTCAACTATTTATTGTTTTTTTTTTAGTAATTCCCCTTCTTATGTTTATCGTACGAATACTGTTACGTTTAACGAATATGAGAAAAACATTCGGCAAATGGTCAGGAATTATTAGGATATGAGGATCCAGGCAAAAGTATAAATTATACATCAAGTTCACGTTATTTACAGACAATGTCATAAATTTTTTAGATTTTTTAAAAAAATGTTGGCTGGCATATAATGCGCCTATTGCACGATACAACCGTCAACAATAAAAACTGTCAGTAGAATCCTGATGTGATTTGGAACAGTGTGCGCGACGCTCATTAAATGCTGCCATTCTGGTTGAGGGTATCGTAGCGCCTGCTGGTACCTGATGAAACATTTTAAAAGTACGGGCTGTTAAATAATGTCGTTCTCGCATAGGACTTGCCAGTCTGTAGAATAATTTGACGCATATAGACTTGTTCGATTACTTGCCTTAAACCAAGGTGATATCAAGCAAGTTTCTGCACTTGCTCTGTCTTCTCCTCGCAGGCACAATAATCTTCCGAGAAGATCTTTCGCGTCATTCGATATCGTTCTAAAGTACTCGTCAGGAAAACAAAAATCACATTTGAGTATATTCGCGGTGGTTTCCTCAACGGAATCATCTAAGAAAGGAGATAGCCCACTGAAAAGTTAAAAATAGTCTCGTACAACCGTGTAATGTCATAAATATGCTTCGAAGTAATTGTACTGTGAAGTTTAAAAGAGATATCACTTTCAAGCGTACCTTAAAAGCACATAGATGAAAACACCCGCGGCCCACATATCCGTGTAGGAACCCGTAGGTCTGCCAAGAACTGATTCCGGAGCTGCAAATTCTAAGTCTGCCGGTGGTACAACTTCATCGACTGGGCCCCTGACCGATTCCCCAAGATCTATTAACTTCACTATTCCAGTCTCTTGATCCACCAAAACGTTTTCTGGCTTCAAATCTAGATGCGCCCTACTGCGCCGATGGAGCCATTGAAGCGCCGACAGTAGTTGTCGTGCATACTTTGTCACTGTCGCTTCCGTATAATCACCCTTTTTGCTCAAGTACGCGAAGAGAGTCGGTCCTTTAACTCTAAAATGCGTAATAGAAACATGTAATGGACGACAGCGTTGCTTGCAATTCGGTTTCGTGTATTACGTACTCAACTTACAATTCAAGTACGATGGTATCTATACCGGGATGAGGGGCGTTCTCGAATAAAGCGAAAGCTCGAACGATGTTGCCGTGATGAGTAGATGCCAAGAGGTCATATTCAGCCCGTGTGACCGAACGGGGTTGCTTGTGCCGCGGTGTTTGTTTCAGCGCGACCTCTTGCCCGGTACCTTTATCTCTGGCACGCCGTACTAAACCGAATCTACCTTTGCCTAGCTGATCGAGCTCTAAATACCGACCGATGAATTGCTCGGCCTCCCAGCCCGCTGATCCTCCTCCTTCTTCGTACCCTGCCAATAACGTGACTACCGCTGACGGCAAACTTGCCCTTCCGTCTCTCCCAATTACTCTGAAGCTATAGGATGCACCCGGACGAAACTCCAATATCGTTGGTGCCTTTGTCACACCTTCCAAAACATTAACCCAGTTCTCGGAAGGCAAGGTCCTACACTCGATGTCGTATGAACACGAGTTGACAGCACCGATGTCTCCACATTCCCAGTCGATTTCTATCTTTGTTGAACCTAGAATCCGTGCCCAAGTGCTACCGTTCCCACCTAAAGTAAGCGTTAAGAATGTAATGACGTGGTGTTACATGATTATCAATGCAAATTCCGTCTGTCTGCCTACCTATGACGCGGAGGGAAATCTTCTTTGAGCAGGATCCAGATTCGCACTCCACGTAGCAATGATAAACCCCAGAATCTGACGGGCGACATCGTGCGATCTCCAAACACAGAAATCCGGCGGATTGCTGAAGGCGATAACGTTCTCCTTCCTTGATATCTCGCAGTTCCCCTTCTTTTTTCCATCTGACCGTTGCGCCTTCGGCGTGATACGTCTCGACGGATAGTCGGGCGACCTCGCCACTAATGACACTTATATTAGACGGAACACTAACGATTGAAGGTGCTACTTTTTCCTCGCAGTTCGCTGCCGTTGCTGCTGTCGGTGATTTATCTGAGTGATCAACGATCTTGTCGGTGTCGATTTTTCGGGGGCGGAATGACCAGGTGCGGCTGATGGACGAGTTTGGTATCAGACTCGCCGGTATCCAGAGTTCCTCCTTGTTGTGCAAAGGAGAAACGACTACTCCTGGACCGTCGAGGTGAGAGACCACAAGCTCGTCCCCGGCATGCAACTTTCCCCAGTCCGCCGCCAATCTTACTCGAGCACCTGGAACGACCTGAGGATGTGTTGCGTTAAAGTAAGAGACTCTGTCTCTCCCTGCCCGTTTGTCTTTCTGTCTGTCTCACTTTCATATTCCAAAACCCAACCGAAGTGTTGTCCTTTCGTGCTGTTAGTTTACAGATGTTGGCAGAAGTATATGTAGATATATCGTCTGACTTGTAGGAGGAGTAAGAGTAATTATCGCTGATTTTACTGGTGACAGTCGAGGAGTGACCGATGGTTATAAATAACACTAGCAGTAGGAGTTGTAGTAGTAGTAGTAGAAGTAGTAGTAATAGTTGTAGTAGTAGTAGTAATAGTAGTAGTAGTAGTAGTAGTAGCAGCAGCAGCAGCAGCAGTAGTGATAATAGTAGCATCGGTAGCAGTGAAAAATGGTGGTACAGTAGTACTGATAGTATTAGTTACGATTGTCATAAGAGTAGTAGTAATTGCTGCAGTCACATAGGCGGCAGCAACGACAGAGAGTAGAACAGGAGGAACGGTAGTAGTATTAGTGGTCAACGATAACAATTATAGTAGTGATAGTGGCAGTGCCAGCGGCCGTAGTGTTTATGACAGAAATAGAACCATCACCCATCGTGTTAGTTGGACTTTTGTGTACCAGAGGCGCATTTGGATTCTTATGGTCTCTTCCGCTACTCCGTTAATCCATTCCGTATGTCGATCGAGAGCAGCAGCGTATCATGCAACCTCTTTCATTTTGCCACTGCAATACTCTTGCGACCATGCGATTTTATGTAAAATTTGCTGTGTGTATTTTGTTTTGGGATTCTGCCGCGCGTTCCTTCAAACGCATTTCGGCCCGATCTCATTCTTTAATAACAGAAGTAGGAAGATTTTTCACCGCAGCAACAGAAGGTAATGCAGTAAAGAGCGCATAGCGACAGGCATCAAGAGGAAGAGGAAGAAGAATCCTTTTGCTGGAATTAATAATTCTAATTACAATTGCTCGCGAATCAAAACTAGCATACACACGTATAATATGCATATATATATATGTGTAACATTCCAACATACGCATCAATATGCACCGTATAATCAGGATGTGGGAGGCTCACCGGAATGGAATTGTTGCGAATTGGCGAACGTGCGCGTAGAGTATTTCTAAATCCCTCGAGGAAGTTCAATCTACTCTTTGTCGGACTAGGCGTTCGTGGTAGGTCAACGTCTTCCAATCCCCCGGTACGAGAACGCTGGATAGAAGGCTGAGTCTTCCTCTGTCCGTTTGATCTTTCTTTATTCGCTGTGCCGGATACAGTCAGCGTCGGAGGAACCGATACGGTTGCTCGTGTCACAGGTTCTGGTGTCGTGCCGCGGCTGTACGCCAGCAAATAATAAATAAATTCCAAACACAGTACCACGCATCGAGAATTGCTCGACAATGCCACCGACCTCGCGAGTCTGTCCTTGGTAACATCGCGTTACAGGATAATCAACGAATTCTCGGTACCGCAACAATCGCGGTGATACCGAAAACTCGTCAACTTTCGACCGCCTTTAGAAGTAACAGTACGAAATACTAATTTCTTTGCGTCTGCCGGAAGTCAGAAAAGGGGGAGGATAAGTGACAGAGTAACAGAGAGTGATAGAGTAGTCACTTGACAGTAAGAGTGTAAGACACAGGCATACAGACAGACAGACAGACAGACAGACTGACAGGTAGAGAGAGAGAAAGTTTGAAGTAGAAAGATATAGATTAGAGAGAAAGGGGGGACGGAGAGAGAGAGCAAAGTTGCTTCTCGCGGTACTGTGTTGGTAGTAAATCATAAATAAGAAGCGTTAGTCGAGTGCTCGAGGGTGCATTAGGTAGGCGTGGAAAAAGGACGCACGACAATCACAATCTTGATCAATTTACAATTTATTCTAAGTATTTACGACGCGCGACTCAATCATATTTCTGTTTTTTTTTTGTTCCTTTTTTCTCTCTTTTTGCTGCCTTTCTTTCACGAGCTTTTTCTATATACAATGTACTGTGCTTCCTGCTGTTCCTGTGTCGCGTTTATAAACGTTATTAAAATTATTATAAATATATCGTACATTTTCAATGTCATGCCATTAATACCGTGGCGAACACGACGAGCCGTGACGCGTGCTTGTACATTTATAAGTCGCGTACGTATGCATGTGTACATATGCATACGCGCGCGCACACACGCTGCACACATACAGAACTTCCTCTCTATCGCGCGCAAAACATTCTCTCGGAACGCGAGCGCGCGTACACACACGTATGTATATATGCACACTGGAACGGATTAATACAAGTTACAGGTTCAAGGAGGAAAGGGTCGGTTAGAACGATATAATAATTAGGGGAACAGGTGGTCATGGATTTTTGACCGTAGAATGACAAAACGTACTTCACTTCTTTTTTTTTTGGTTGTTATGCCCGGTCTAAATTTCTAAAATACATACTTCTGTAGTGTGCGATACAAAGCGGTAATTACAGATTTCTATGGTCAAATTCGTGTGTTATTCTCTTCTTGTTTTTTTTTTTTACTTTTGTTTCTTTTTACCGAAAATAAAATGAGTTATTTTGCTTCATCTCGTCGTGACAGATCCGTAAGGAATACGTCCTCACAATTCGACGTTAACGTTTTAACCGAATTACTATTTATGGCTTAAGTATTACCTTCAACTCGAATCGTTTCACTTTCATTCACTGACAAAAGCGCAACTTCGTTACAATGATTCGACCGATTAGCGAGTTAGCAATGCTTGGACGAAGACTGTAATTTGAATCGATCATAAGTATTTAAAATCGTGCAACGGTATGTTGTCGCTTGAAATTGAGAATAATGAAAAAGTACGGAAATACAGAAGAGACGATTAGACGAGAGGAGACAAATAAGAGGGGAACGGCGTTATTAACTTAATGGCAAGTACCACCACCCCTGATGATTGTAAGATCTTGGAAAGAGACGATACACGTTAATGAAAACGAAAAATATAGCCCACTGCGCAACATTTGCTGGGGCACGAAGCAAGGCATTAAGGTGGTAAGTAGTAGGAGGTGAGGAAATATGGACAAATAGTAATAGACCGACAGTGGAGGGAGGGAGGGGGGGGGGGGGGGGGGAGCGATGGTTCAGGATACGACTACGGTTATCTAGCTTACAGCGCTTGTATCTCTTTTATATAAAATATACAAAAATATGTCAGAACGAATATTCACAAGTCGAGCGTTAAAAGAGAGTGTTGTAATTCAGTTTGTGTCTGTGTATGTCTGTGTATGTGTTAGGTAGAGACGCTTACAGTGGGTCTTTGGTAAGTTCCTTTTGGTAGGCAATTGGAGACTGAATCGCCTTGAGGAAGTCGCGCTGTGTCTGAAGAATGGCAGTGATGGTATCTACCCATTCCTGCTTGCGCGGCCCGCTGCTACCACCCTCTTCTACCAGGCTGCAAGAAAATCCTAGACCCGGCTTTCGAGGATCCGTCGATCGGATAACGAATTTCTCTGGATCGTCATACGAATCCTCGAGACTCATTTTGTTCACCTGCACATACACATACTTTATACGGAACTCTCTGTACATCATGATGAAAAAAAAAACAACATTCATAGTGTAACTTACAATTTAAACTTCATATGACATGGATTTTATCCAATCTCGCATATTTTCGTAATTTTTACTAACAAAATGATAATACCTAATAGTTTAATGCTACTCCCCATTTTGTACCTATTATGGAAGTTACCCGTAAGGGAGCAAAGAAGCAGTTCTCTCACCTGGATATGAGCTTTGTATATGTAGGCTGGATTGGTGAATTGTGTTTTTTTGCCGACGGCTTCGCTAAAGATAATATTTTGTTCGAAGAGGAAGACCTGCCATTCCCTTCCTCCTCTGGTTGGCACGTTCGATGACAATTCAGAGACTAGTAGTGGACCGTGTAGAAGAAGTTTACCCTGCGCTGTTATTTTTCCCTTAAAAATGGCAAGATTCTAATTGGCATGACACATAATACTCATAGAGCTGCGCACAAAGAATAAACAATTGACATTGACTATTTAATGATATGTCGAAAAGCATGTAAGAGTAATACATGTAAGGGATTGCTTACATCGAAGCCTTGCAATCTCCCGACGTCCATCATATCATTGGCCGCTTTCGGTATAACACGCATGACATGTGCCGCTGCTCTTAGTCCCTCAATCTCGGTCGACCTTTGAGTACGTTCAGTGAGACGTAGAGCTTCGCGAAGCAACAACTGATACTTCGTGATCCTTTGTACAGGCTTAATGAGCAAGTCACAAAGTTGCAACCGATGGCCGAGTATCTGTCGAAGTTCCTACGGAAGTTCAAACGCATCTCGTTCAATTATCTATACACATGATACAACGCGTGAGAGCGTCACTCACCGAGAGTTCGTAAACTAGTAAACAAAATTACCTCGAAGTACGTGTCTATATACTCGGAGACAATGTACTCTGATACCGGCTTATTTTGGCAGTAAACCACATACATATGCAACTTCCTCTCGTACCGCTTGAAAAGAGGGCCGAGTTCTTCTGGACGTTCCAGACAACGTTCCAGAGCTTTAAGGAAAAAACTGAGGACATAAAAGCAGCGTGTCGTTGAATGTATACGACGGAGAGACTGACGCGCGCTATAGACTTAAATGCACCGACACACGCGATTAACTTAATTTCGGTCGGTTAAGCTTGGCGCGTAGCCTCTGGCCTCGATCCACGCGTATATAACTTAGCGTAAGCACTCTTATTATTGTAAACACGCGTTGGTATACTCACTCTCTGTGCCACTCATAGATAGCTTCAATGTTACCGAAGACCATCTTGTCCTTTCCACCGCGCAAATCTTCGGGAAGTGGAATGTCGGTTTCAGGATCTCGCATCAGGGCCATGTATCCTTCGACTATCTGTCGGAGATCGTTAACGTAATCTCTTTCAGTGTCAACTAGTTCACGAATGACAAATTGCCTCTTGGCGAGAGCCGTCGATTCTGGGTCTGTAAGGGCCTCTTCTTCAGCTCCACGCGGAAGAGCCGCCGCAGCGGATCCTGTTACAGCTCCGTAACTACTTTCACTGCCAGCCGAACCTCGTCCGCTAGGTGTTCGCATCAGACCTTGCCTCTCCTGATTCTCTGTATGCTGTTCCTGTTAACGTTCAGACCTTGCTACATATCCATTTACCCACCCCAACCATATAAAAACGCCGTTAGACTGTTATCATAGTCTCCTTACCATTCTCTCTTTTACGATCTGTTCAATTTCGGCGATATCGGCACTCGTTGCACCATCAAGAATCTTTCCGGAATGCTCGGAAGTCTATTGAAAAAGCAAACGTGCATATTGACAACGATACAAGATCGACATTTCCTAGCAAATGTTTCCGCCGATTACTCTCAATCGAGCGAACCTAGCGAAATCATCATTATGTAATCTACATGTATGCGCCATACAACGAAAATGTAGAAAAACATCTCATAAAAATGTGTGTTTGGAGTACTTACGCGCTTTCGCGGCAATTCATCCGGCACTGCTGACCCAGGCGGTCCATTGCCAGCCGTGACGAGAATCGGCTCGGTTATGGGCTTCATCGGCGGCGGAAGCTCGAGATCCTCCTCACCATCCTCAGCTCCGTTCTGCTCGTGGAAGCTTGGAGTCTCGATGTCTTCACACTCTCCCAATTCCGGTTCCTCCTCTTCCTCGTGCTCGGCTTCCGCTTCAGACGGTCGAAGCGGACGCGCTTGCTGTTCTCCAACGCCAACGTTTGCTCCTCCAGCCACTGGAAGCTTGAATCGCTTATCCGAAGAAGTCTTCTTCAAGGACACTCTGTCCGTTCCCAATGCCGTCGTAGCCATCGTCGTCGTCACTGTCGTCGTCGACATCGACGCCGTTGTCGTCGTCGTTGACTTATCAACTTTACCTTGACTCAACTTTCGCAAAGGCGGAGGTAGCCATTTTCTCCTGGAGAATATGACGAAACAGAATCATAACGGTTGTGCCGTCCTTGCACGAAGTACGGTCTAGGTTTCTGTATTCTAACAGTGTCAAATGTAAGTCAGAGTCAGAGTGTCAGGTTTTCTAACGTCAAAGGGCGCGAGATAATTGTTGTTAAAATGACTTACCCACTGAAGCCGCGCCTCTTGTTCCCGGGCGAACTTGCCGAACCGCTGGCCAATTCGCTTCCAACGATTTCTAGAAGAAACAACGCCAGATCATAATGATGCTGCGGACTAAGAAATGATCACACTGGTCGGCAATCGTCAGTATTCGTCGAATCATTGATGGTCTTTAAGAAAGCCTATGAAAGTGCGGGTGTTGAGAAGGCTTACGGAACTTGTCGAAAAGTCGAGTATGAACTAAGAGCTGATTACTGAACACCGGATGTCACATCTCCCCACCACCCATTGCTCACACCGCTCCCACACTCTTTAGGCGTGAGACGAATACGTACAAGACGAAGGAGGAAACAAAATCGCACCTAGACATCCGATCACAATTCTCATGTACTCCATCAATAGAAATGTCCCCGAAAAACGTTCATTCTATAATCGACACGTCATAGACGACGAACATCAGCGTAGTTCTCTGTCCGTATCCATTGTGAAAAGTAACGAACCTCGTTAATTTACACGACGAAACAATTTGTTAACACAGAAGGTACGCAGTGTATCAATTCGGCGACTTTCTCTTCTCTTTTGGCATGTCCTCACGACTGGCGATGCGCTTGTGTCCGTAGCCTCGCTGAATCGCAAACAAACTAAACGCGAATCACAGTCGGTTATTCGAACAAGGCACATGACACCACCTGCCCCCGTCGCCGCAGCTTCATGGTTATAAATATTACGAACGCGCACAACTCCGTCATCCTTTCGGCCGTCGTAGTACAGCGAGTGCAAATATACCGGGCGCAAAACAAAATATACACGTGTGCGTCGATGAAAATTTCGACGATGTCTATTCGCATTAACGTCAAGAATATCACGTTTCATTTATAGCGAAAACGCAAGGCGCTGCGATGAAAAGATGTGAACGTCAATTCGTGCACGTCAGGTTGCAACAATTGTACGAATCTGCACGTCCCCGTTTGTTTACAATCTTCTAGGAAGCTCACGACGGCACTTAAAAGAATCGAAGTAGTCGTATACGGTCGGGAGTTAGAAGAACTTTTAGATGTATGAATGGCCTGCGAGTATATACGTAGATCTGTTAGTCTCTGCAGATTTAAGTGCCTGCATATCTAAGAGAGTAGATGCCTAAGTGTCCTCTTCAGCGGGCAATTGGCATAGGTCGTGCCTGAGGAACCAACAATGGTTGCAGCTGTAGTTGCGGCACACTGGTTCGAGGCTGCCAATTGGTCAAGGACACACACATTCACCGGTGTGCGTTGTATTGATCGGCCACGGAACTGACGGAGCAAACGTACGGCTGAGAAAGCGTATCCCAAAATGCCGAATATGGGACAGGGTATCCCTCTTTTCACCCTCGCGGACGCGTTACCCTTTCTTTGCAAAAGAGGAGCAGACTTTTTGTTCGTCCACTCTTCTATGATGAACTCTTAGACCCGACGCTCTACTTTCCATTTCGAATGGGCTAATCATCTTTTCTTTGACCTGCCGCCTGTCGGTACAATCTTCGTATTATGAATGATGCAGAACGGCATCGCACGCGTGTGTACAAGCACTGTGCACGCGAGAAAAGGCCACGCTGTCTATAAATAAGTCATTCCCACGGAAGATTCCGAGCAAATGATACAAGAATGTGGACTCGACAGACTGACCGCACTACTGGCCAAGTACAATGAAAGAGATTGAAATGCCATTGTCTAAATCCTATGGACAACCCTATGTCATATTCGAAATCGTGCATACGATCTTCGATGCCAATTGTTTATTTTCAGTCTCTCTTCGATGGAAGCCACTAAAACAAAATATAACGAGAATGGAATACCAATAAAACGCAGCAATGCACAGTCGATTACCCGAATTGGAAATCTGATAATCTCCACAGAAAACAACTAAATTCTTCTGCTTCTACTTGTTTTGCGCTATTTTTGTGAAAGCTCCCATATCAAGCATTACGCGCATAGTCTGCACTCTTTCGAAATCGGTAACATAAAGACTTAGGTTCTCTCTAGAGACTCTGCAATATACAAAGCGCAGGGTACCTATACCCGTCGTGTGCTAGCCGATTCATGGGAAGAATTCAGTTGGGATGGTCGCGGCAAAGGAGTTTGTCGCGAAAGGGGTCGTTGCATGAAAAATGAATCGCCCAGAGCAGCGTTTCCGAAACTACAGATTTCCCATTAAAGGAAAAAGGGGAAGTAATCAATTTCGGATTAATTTGAACCGCGGTCCTGGAATGTTTGGAAAGTATTCGTCCACAGAAGGCTCGAAACTGCACTGGTGACGAAGAGAAGGCTTAGAGTTTACAGGTGGCGTCACTATACAACCAAATTAATCGATGCCCATAGAGCTCTCTACTACAACCTCCCTTTAAAACGGAGCACAAAATAATAAAGGGTCCTGTGACCTGTCTCCAAATTAGTGCTGGTCCGAAGGAAGCCTAAAATTGCATTCGAAGCGAGATTCTTCCCGCCGACAGATACGCCACGCCGTACCTGTTTCTTCGGCCGACGGCTGAATCGGTGCGCCGACCGAGGTGATGGTGGTGGCCCCGGTAGTGGTTGTCGCAGTGACATTATTCGTCGACGTCGCTGCGAGTGCGCTTGCCGCTGACATCGGAGCGGAAACGTTAGAGGCTGCCGCGATCGCAGCTCCCTGTTGCTGAGCGAGAGTCTGATTGGCCTGCTGCTGCTGCTGAGCGGACGCTTTCCTGGACGGCGAAGTTTTGCAGGAGGTCGTCGGCGGTTGCTTGAGTGCGCTGGTGGGCACGAGTCCCTCCGCAGGCGGCTCGACCTGGCCCGGTGCCGACGGCAAACGCACCAGGGTCCACTCGGTTCCGCTGGTCGAGGCAACGCCGCTGTGGACGCTCCCGTTCTCCAGCACCTCCACCTGTTGACCCTTTGTCACGGTCAGCTCCCTCGAGCCGGGCGCTGCCAGATGGTCCGCGACGACCCACGTCATCTCCGCTATTCCCGTCTGAAAAATGCATCAGTCTCGTGTGATTCCAAGAAAATTAAGTAACACGGTTCGCGAGTCATGGTAAGACGCGACGTCGGTACTCTGCGCTCTTGTGATGCACGCGTTTGTTTGTTTGCCAGCGTTAGACCATCCCGTCTTCGCGGTAACGTCTCCGCGCGGTTCCGTTCCCACCGTTCTGTTCTGAGATTAGATTAAGATGGATAGGGGTGGTCGTAAGAACGGAAACGAGGAGTCTGTTACTCATTCAACGTAGAAGACGTTCTGGGGTGAACTTATTTAAGGAGAGGACATTGTTGACGTCGTATTTGTCGAGAGCGTCCCCGTGTGCCGATCGGCCGAATGGGAAACGGCTGCCAATATACAAGGGACACCATGCACGCGCGCGTACAGAAACGTTTGCCGATCGATATAAACCCCAGAGTCCCATGAGAGGCGGGAGGAGAAAGGTGAGAGAGAGAGAGAGAGAGAGAGAGAGAGAGAGAGAGAGCCGGCACTGCCGGTACCAGCGGCGTCCGATTGTCTTTGAATTTGCGGGCCGACGGAGCGTCTAACACGTTATTGCCGCATCGATGGCTCCGATATCGCGTTGAAACATTCTGTGTACTCGATGGCCCGTAATTTTGAATTCACATTTATAGAGGATAGAAGACACCCTCGCTTCGCCGTATATCGGACAGCGGCGAAGGTTAAATTTTTCGCAAACGGCTGCCCGCACCCGGACCACCACGCGGTAGCGTTAGGTAAGACCAATATTTTCCCTTATTTTTTTTTCCCTTTACTTCCTTTATTGTGCATCGCTATTGCCACGTTATCGTGAACTCTCGCGAACTTTCATTAACCAGACGAGTCTCTCTCTGTCATCGCGCGAAGCGTATCTTTTCTTTGTTTTTAGTTATTTATTTTTTATTCCGGTTTAATGCGGGAACCGTTGGAAAAAGCTTTTTCAAATACGTATGAAAGAAGGCGTCACGCTTCTATTTGTAGACACTTTGCATGATCGGGTCGATATTCTCTCGACTCCCCGTACTATCGCGCGCACGCAATCGCATCGAGATCGATATTTGATTACGGCGACGTGCATTAGCGTCGAGATTCGATCGTGTTCATCGCAGAGAGCGCAAAGAAGAAGCGTTTGCAAAAACTCAAAATGCGTCGCTTCCAATTTCCGTCACGGGCCGAGATCGACGCGACCTCGTCGTACGACAACCGCGGCGCCCGGTTCTCGAAAGTACTGTTGCTTTTAATGACCCTGAACTAACGTATCCACGGAGGATGGAATTAAACGAACAACGTAAAAGTTAGATTCGACGATGACGCTCGTACGTGCGGCGCGTGCCTCGCACGTCGCCGCAAATGTTCTCCTTTAAAGTAAACTCGTCCTCAAGAGATTGCGCCTTAAGAGAATTAATCGCGCGAGAGAGAAGGATGGTCGATCGGCGAGGTGCGGTGGAGGGGAGGGAGGAGACGACGAGAGAAATATCAAATGGGATGGATACGAGACGTTGCAGGAAAATTTTGTAGAGCGCACACGTGCACCAGTCATTCTGCTCGAAGACTATGTATGTAGCTCCGGTGCGGCAGGAATAGGAAGAGTCTGTGAGAGAGCGGACCCGACACGATCGCACGACGTACGAACGGATTCGCGCAGTATGGAGCATCGGAGGTCGGGGTGTATCGTTGTGAGCCGATCAGAATGGAGCGGCTCTCTCGGCACTCTCATGAGAGCATTCCGCGCGACCGAAATAGAATACTCGACGTGCCAAATTTTGTCGATGCGAATCCGCGAAACGAAAGCGACCGGATGATACGGAACAAGAGGTAAGGAAAAAGGCGGAGGAAAATCATGGGATGAAAGAGAGAAGGGGTAGTAGGGAGAAGACAGGAGTTCGATGGTTTCTTTTTGTCTAAATTTTCGTAAGGAGCGATACGCGCGATCGATAAGCTCGCACATTTCTCAGAGTGCATGCGTTCGCCCGCCCGCCTGCCACTCCTTCCTTGAGACCTTCTTCCTCCTTCCGCCCCGCTCTCTCGTAATCAATCTTACACACGTAATTGCGCGCTGCAGTATTTCGCTGGCGCGCGGCGCTTTTTCTCAAGGGCATGCTGTAAACCGAGAAAAATCCGGGAACCTGACGCGGTATCGCGGTTTCTCGTTGGCTCTCGCACGCTTTACGCGTTGGCTCGCTCTGACTCAACACACACGCCGCGATATCGTCCTTTCTTTGCTCTCTCGTACGAAGCCGAGCGGTGGGGCGTTTTAGCGAGAGGCTCGCGGAGATATGCTGATAATGTTGCCAAGTGCAAATCAGGTACGTGCGTCGTTCGAACGCACCAGGTGAGTGTGTCGTCGCGTGAACAGACGTGATCGTGAAAAAGCTCATGGGTACTCGGCATATTGACGAGGAAGCGAACACACGCAATTACGGTCATACCGTTTCATGCGTGTAAGTTGGCGTATCTCACGTACATGCTGCGCATCTGACGATAAGGCGTGAAGGGTAAGAATGAGGGTCTAGGTGAGCATCGGAGACCGTGCAGCGGTGTTTAAAAAATATCGCACCCTTACACATCGATCTAAAACGATCCGTACTATTTCCGACATGTACTCGTCTAACGTTTGACACAGGAGTCACATACTCATACGCGCACCGACGTCAACTTTAATCGGAGTCAAAGGGGCAGCGGAGAGGCGATTGTAAATAAGACTACCGAGCGATGCGAGGAACACGTATCAATATATGGAATATAGTCTACTAAATGTCATAACACTCTTATAGGTTCACGTAAGTTTTCATCGACCGACGTTAGACACGATGTAGAACGAGTGTCCTCATGTGTCGTGCTCGATTGTACGGAAAAGCTTTATTCGCCGTTCGACCCTTCGCGTACGAAGGCGACCCCGCCCCAAAGCCAAGGACCAGCCAAGAACCCGGCCAAGAGCTAGAGTCACAAGCATATTATCCCCAGTTTCGTGCAAACGTTATATCGAACGCGCAACGGAGACTCTTGAACGGTCCAAAATAAGGTCACTGCTTCCTTCCGCAATAAGCATAGTTAAGAGCAAAAATAAAATCGTTCGAAGAATTTAAGCAATTTTCGGTCGTGTCGGTAATGATGAAGAAGAAAAAAAGAAAATAAAATATCAAGTGGTTGTGTAATTCTCAGGGGTAAACGCCATCTTTTCGCATCAGCGATGATCAATTAATGACAACTCGTCTGTTTTTCATCGGTGATTATCTTCCGACGAAGTCGACGCACCGCGTTATCTTTACCCAGCGACTTTTAACGTCGGAAGATATTCGATCGTTTTTATCTAGCAGGGAAACGATAAAGATGTTATCGCGAGACAATTTCTCGGATGTCCTTAAACCGGCGACAAATCAGTTCCGATTGGCGAGTAAATGCGGAAGGGAAGAGAAGCGAATGTGTATTGTGGGGATGAAGAATAGCGACGCAACCACTGACGTTCGAGCTTTCAAACAAATCCCAACGAACTCGTGATTGATCTCGCCATTGCGTATTCCCGTACTATGGCCTGTGTGTGCATGTGTGTATATATATATATATGTGTGTGTGTCCTCCTACCCTATGGCTCCGGTTCTATGTACTAGTGAGATAAACTGCATTGCGTTTGGTCAAACGATGATAGCAATTTGCGAGAGGGCCGGCACCGCGGCAGCGTACTCCTCGTTTCATCCTGACTAAAGGGGATTGGGAAAAGTGACCAATGGGCAAGGGGCACAAACGAATATACATGTATACGCAATAACGCGACAATCAACCGTGCGCACGCGTTTGTGTAGATGAAAAAGAGTCATTGCATCAGTGAAAAAATGAAAGAGAGAGAGAGAGAGAGAGAGAGAGAGAGATGCAGTACCTGGGAGAGGGAAGGTTGTCGGCGAAAATGTCGAAAGGAGCCCGGAGTATCGATGGTATGCTGCCTGCACAGGGCGGCGTGCGGCTGTGCGACCGAGACCTGCCTGAACCAGGGCAACGAAATTTTTCGACGAGCCTTCTGGGCCATTGTCGCCGGCTTCTCGGCAGGCGACGCCATTTCGCGCGATTAATAAGCCTGCACGAGACGGTATTCACGCGGTGGAGCACAGTAACCGGAAGCAGGTACGGGAGCAGGCGATCGAGAGCGCGACGTTCAGCATCGTCGAACATTTGGTTATCCCGGACAAAACAGCCATCGCGTGCGATTTTCTCCTCCTCTCCCTCTCTTCTTGAGCGGCGGGAGTGCGCGACTGCGGCAATTTGCGGGATAGCACTCTTTCTCGCCGAATGAACTCAGCCGTTCTGACGGTCGCGCCCGGACTGACGATCGCGCCCGCCCTCCTGGCTGCTGCCCCTGCCCACAGAGTCTGCCGAGAGCGCCGCTTCGAAGCTCAGGCTGAGGCTGTAGCTGCGGCTGCGGCTGCGGCTGCGGCTGCGGCTGCGGCTGCGGACAACGCGCCCCTCGAGCTGGAGCGCATCGCCGTCAGCGCATCGTCGCGAGCGCATAGCCGCGTTAGCCGAACTCGCCGTCGAAAGGGCAAACGCAGAGATAAGCCCTACCCGCCACCCCATTGCGAACCCCGAGGGGACATCGCATTTATCGTCCGAGCCAGCTGATTTGATACGTCGCGAAAAGTGGTTCGGACCGGCGCGGTCCCTTCGTCGGACACGTCGTTGTTACGTGTCGCGGCACGATACGAGTACCGTTGCGTACTCGTTGTTTCTCGATCGACCACCGTGTCAATACTCTCCTTCTTGCTAGGGGCCGCCTGTGCGCCATGAAGGTGAATGAATTTAGTCGTCGCCGGATCCAAAGGATAGTAACGCGCGCCAGGTGTGTCGCGGGAATAAATGCCGTTTGTCACGAATTTGTCGGAAGCGAAGGACGCGGCACGTAAACGTGTTCTATTCGGCAAAAGGTTACCTTTGGCCTTATTTTCAGTGTTAACAGCGACGGACGCGAGGCGGAGGGTGACGATTATTTTTAGAAGACACGGCACTGTGATCTTCTTGGCGATGTCAACTACCATTTGTCGCGGTTTCGGTCGACAAGTAATTGCGGGCAAAGTTCCGCCTTGGCAGGAATTGCTCGATCGGGAGCTCAAAATGCAGCAAAAGCAAATAATTGCTATCTCGAGACACAGCAATTCTAGCGACCGCAGTTCCGTCGCCGTATACGCGTCGTTCACGACAAAAGTCAAGCAGGAAGAGCAGTAAAAAAGAGATTACCTTATCGGAGTCTGTGGTGTTCGTAGAGCCGAAGGAGGCCAGAGAGTTTCTGTCAAGATTTTCAACGCTGTCATCTAACGACGCGCACTCTTCCAAGTCCCTGCTCGACCGTTGACTCGAACTCTTCTTTGCGGGACTCTTCGGCATGCTTAGGCTGAAGTAGGTCTCCTGTATTACCTCGCGCAACCTCTTCACCCACAACTGCTTTGCTTCCATTGAATTGGCGCGCAAAACGACTCGGGTATCGCTGGTCGGCGCACGTCCCGTCCAAACAGCGAACTTGCACTCGTCGCCTTCAATATGTTCAGTGACACCCAGCTCAGATGTCATCAGACGGCTCTTGTAAATATACTTCACCTGCACGAACACCAACATGTGACAAAAAACGTTAATCAGGGATTAATTAAGAATATTGATCCTTCAAAAGATTGCTGATCAAGATGATGTTATCTGTACCTTGCCAGCAGAGTCCTTTACTTCTTTGCTGAACAAAAGATAGAGCTCAAAAAGAAATATGTGACGATCTCTACCCTTTCTAATTAGTTGCTTCGGGTCCCAGACTGTAAAGGAATCTTGCAACACTACATCGCCCAAAGTGTCGATCCTGACGTCGCAACCTTCGAGGAGACTCAAGTGTAAGGCATCATTTGCTTTTTTAGGCACATTTAGCATCACTTCTAGTCCATCTTTTATTTCACCCTGACCCTCTTGACAACAAGCCTAAGCAAAAGTAAGCGACGATATGCTATGTCAGTTGTACATTCATTTTAACGATAGATTGATATGTTGATTGGATTTGTATAAATTCCTTACTTGAAGATCCTTAAGTAAAAGTTGATACTTCGTAATTCTTTGCACGGGTTTTATTAAATAGGCTGCGATAGGATGTTCCACTCTGTGTTTCCTCTGAAGTTCTTCGAACCATGTACCACCATGCGCTACTAACAGCTGATTACTCTCCGGTTTATTTTTGCAATAAGTCACGTACATGTCAAACTTAGGCGCCTATCGACAAATATCGTTCCATGTTATGCAAATGCTACGTTAATGTCGCCAATTCTCCAGTAAGTAAAGCAATAAGTTGTCGTAACTTACCCATGTTACAAAACAATGACCAACATCTTCTGGCATAGTTTCGTATTTCTCCAACTCTCGAAGGAATATATTGCAATGGAATTGATGAATCTCTTCCATGTTACTAAAAATAATAGATTCGCGCCCTTGCAAACCCGGAGGAACGTTACCCCTTCCGTTTCGCGTTTCTTCCAAAAAGCACCGTATGCAGGTTTCCAAGTCTTTAACGTAAGTTCGTTCAGTTTGCAACAATTCAGCCATGATGAACCTAACAAAATCGGAATCACGTCATTAATAAACGTAGCTTTGTCAAAAGCATCTACGTAGCTATATGCCGTATTGTAATAACCATAACGAATAAAATGTACATACTCCTTTCGACGCGCCGACCTTCTCTTTTCTTCATTTAATTCTTTCAAATCTTTTCCTTTGATTTTATCCTCCAACAACGGATCAGAGTTTCGATCAATTGATAAGTCTTTATGTCCGTCGTCAGATTGAATACCTAAGTCATCTTCAATCTGCGTCTTGTAACAATCCATTCGCATGCTGAAATCTTTGTACCGTTGATCGACTTCGGCTACAGATTGCTTGATCGCTGCCGCATGAGCATGACCTTTCTCAACCAAGTTATCGGCCAATTGAATCAACAATTTTACTCTTTCTCTGGTTTCCTACAAACGATGCGAGTATTCGATAAACTTGTACTGCGACACGTGAAAGGTATATCTAATGTTACGTAAACAGACTAGAGGTTACTTTTGCAATTGCATCTATAGTTTAGGCCTACATTCACTCACCTTTGCTGCTCCTTTAAACTCATTGTGTTCTTGAAGTAACTGCTCGTTTTCAATACGATTCTTTCCAACATTCGTATGCGTCGCCAAATAGAGCTCTCCTGTTTCTCTTATCCATTCTAACGCTTGTTTAGCGCTACGTTCGAAAAGGACGTACTGATGGCACTGGTCCAGCCGTTTTTTCCTTTGCGTCCAATACTCGAGCACCTTATTCTCCTTGCTTAGTAATTCCTCCAAAATGCCTGTAACGTAAAATTTAAAAAACGTATATAACCAGTCATTTACCATAATACGTACGTATTAAAACTTGAATACAAATGTGATAAACTGACTTTTAACTTTATTCTCTGAGCCAACGGTGTTTGATTGGTAGCTATAAAATTGCAAACTACGGTTCGTGTATTTTAGGAATGTTTCCGCAGTCCGTCGGACCAATGTACACGCTTTTAGGAAGGCCTCTTTCTGTTCCTGATGCTTCCCGACGAGAGTAGGTACTTGTCCACCCTTATCTCCTCCGGAGCACCAATCTTCGTCTCTCCTGTATTCTCGCTCCAAACTATCCAGGACCGAGCGCACCTGTTCAGCGGTTTTATAGAAATTTATACTGGCAGTAACTAATTTGTGTCTCTCTTCAGCACAAGTAACCAGCTGCTGCCACCTCTTTGTTACGTCCTCGGCTACCTCCCTGATACTTTTCGGATCGTAATGATTTGCACTCACTAAGGCATCCGCTCTGTGTTTAACCTGTACGTGAAAGAAAGCATAAACGGTATTACGTGATAATCGTGTTTGCGTGTTAGGCGAAACATGACTCGGATGAAATGAGAGTGTCATACTTGAACGGCAGAGGTATGTGTTTTCTCAATTGCAACTTGAAATTGCTCGTGCTCGATTCGTAGCTGTTCGGCGTCCTGCAGGTTTTCAGGGACTCTCAACGAAGCCAAAAGCATTGCCTCGCCGTTTCGAATCCAATTGGCAACATGCGTCGCATCGGTCTGCAGCTGGACCAACTGGGCAGCTTGCTCGAGCCGTACTCTTCTCATCTCCGCAAGATCCTCCGCATCCATTTCTCGCTCGTTCAGAAATTCGAGTAGCACTTGTACCCTTGCCGTCGCGCTATGTTGCCCGTCTGCCATAATACATACGCCAGCTTGTTCTAGAACCTATAGAAACCATACGACTGTCAATTATCATTTTGGAGGTTTGACGTGCGTTATTGTATAACCCCTAGATACGTACCTGAGCGAGTTCTTGACCTTGTTGCAACACTTGGAATGCTGTGTTTTGCATATGAGCAACGCCGTCGTTATGCACGCGTAATAATTGTTCTGGAGCACCCTCCCGCGGTGGACCCTGAAGCTCCTGCGCCCACATCTCCAACTGACCGCTCGCCTCTAAGGCATCCCTCTCGAAAACGCGCAGCCGAAGACACAGCTCAAGCCTCAACTTTCGCGTTGCCCACAATTCCTCCAGCTCTTGTCGAAGGCCCGCTAATCTATCGAGAGCAGCCTCTACCGCGGTTACCTAAATATTTGTTTTTACCAAATCTTTTATTGAGGCTCATAAAACAGACGAATAACAAAGAAAAGAGAAACTGTTTTTCTCCAAATACTTACCGAGCCCGTTGTATCGGGTGCATCAGTCAAATCTCGTAACTCTTGAAGCAACGCTTCACCTTGAGCGATAGTGGATGCACACGCCTCGAGGCACGATGCTCTGTGCTGTGCGCACTGATCCAAGAGCCTTTCAGCTGTCTCCAAATTCTCCGCGACCTCATCTTGCTGAAGCTCTTGTCGTAACTCGTCGACCCACCCGCTCAACTATAAGATATAAAACGGAATAAAATATCGTCATCGATGCATCCCATATTAAAAAAAAAGGAAGTCCTTGTATTCGCTTCACGATACCGTACCTCTTTCTCGTGAGTATAGAAAACGACAGCCAAGTCTAATCTTCGTCGTCGTTGTTCAACCCTTGTCGCGAAACTGCTCACGTGAGCTTCTAATTCCTGAGCGACGGCATATATCTCATCTGCTGCGCATTCTCCCGTATGGGCAAGCTCTTCTGCCGCAGTCAGCAATTTTGTCGCATTTGTGTATGTATTCTGTACGATTAAAAGTTTCATTAAAGTCTGCGCTACGGCACAGATACATGCAAAACTGTTGTGACGGTGTTAAATCAATAATAGCGTATTGTCGACGCCGCTGTATCACCGTACCTGCGCAACATTTTCAAAATGTTCGTGGCTCTTTTGATAAACTCTTGCTTTCTGAAGATTACGACCGACTCCAGTATTCTTTCTGATGAAGACTTCGCCGTGGTTCGTTAGCCAGTCCAACACTTGTTTCACGTCTTCTTGGAATAGGCTGCAAGTATTCGACACTTTGAGAATATTGTTGGCACTCGTCGTTAATCAGATTCTTGGAATAACGGGCTTGAATGTACCGTAAAGCAAGCCGTTGGTGCAGATTAACCTTCCGCGCGTGCCAGCGAGCTTCCAATGTCCTGTGGTGGCCCAGAATTTGATGAATTACAGCCAAGACATGCGATGCACCCTCGCTATAGTCTGCGGCTGGATTGCCAGTCATTCCACCATGATTATCTATGGTATGCCCGTCTTGACTCTGTTCAGTTACCAATACACATTACGTTGGCATTAACGTACGTAGTAATGTGCCTATGGCTGCATAGACTATGTAACACATTATCCGACAACCAACACTATTACGAACCAATAAAATTAGTTCGTACGTGTCGCCTGCGTAATAAAGTATTGCTGCGATTACATAAAGCAAATTATAAATAAGTTAGAACCAATGTTAAAACAAAGTAAAAGGATTAACTTGCTACGTAGGCATGCAACCCGCAACCAAACAATGTCCAATACGAATGTTTCGGATAATATGCAACGTTAAAATAATTTCAACAGCATGCTGACTTACATACAAATTTGTAAGCAAATTAAAATAAATGTGATATATATATATATATATCACATATGTGTGTGTGTGTGTTATAACGTTACATAATCGTAATACTATAGGAACTATAAATAAGACCGGCAACTCCGTAAGCCTGGATGTCGCTTGTTTGGCATATTCAGCACAAAGCAAAAGTAGAAACAGCTTTTTACATGTTAAGAGGATGAGTGAGGGATCGCAATAGGAAACAAGTGCAATCTCTTGAAAACGATGTGTGTAAAGAACAATGATAATGTTAATCAGCACACGCTAATTGACATACATGTTTTCTGGCGGTGTGGTCAATCCCTTGAGGTTGATTACAGACTTGCACAAGATGATCCAGCTGATAAAGAAGCTTCTTACTGGTACTATGTACCTAAACAATAGTATCATCCAAAGCACTTTGTAAGTAAGATGTTTCATTGTTCTTTTGATCTCCGAATAATTAACATTATGATATAATGGAAATCTAATAGGAATTTGATTATTTCATCAAGTACCGAGTGAACGAGTTGGCTCAACATAATAATATAGATCGCACTTTAAAGATATCGGTAAAAATATAACTTCCTAAATGGGTGGACGTATATACACCATACATTATGGCAATGTTATGGGAGGAGCTTGTCAGTCTTCCTGTAACAAGTATTTAGTAATGAAATGTGTTGCGTGTTAATCATCGCATAGACGTCAATATGAAGAAGGGCATTATTTCCGATAGCACCCAAACACCAAGCGTGGAATGATTCCCCTGGCTAGAGGGCATGAAAAAAAAATTTCGTACATAAGTCATGTGAAACGTGTCCGAGCCCGACCCGTGGGTTGCACTCGCGCTGTGACATACTTGCAGCATTGAACCCAGTCCACTCAAAAGTGCTTGATACGCATTGTAAACCTGTCAAATATCATATCTTCTTACGCATTCTTTGGGAATCCGTTGTAAAGTAGTTGTTACAATGAATGATCGTTGAACGACGAAATAATATGTATGAGATGCATGATCTCATAAAAGAATGACGTTATGCCACACCATAATGCACAGTTAAGCCAACATGATGTACAAACAAATAATCTTGCTTAAACCGACTCTGCTTCGCCAAAGGGCAAACCGTATTGATAAGTTTTCGTCTGACACGAAAATGATTTCTTCTTTGATACCACTGTTTATAACGATGTTTCAAACATCTCTCTGCTATCGTCAACCCTGTTATTTCAACTGCTGCTCTTGACACTTTTTTAGGAAACTATCAGTTATATAAAATCTTTGTCGTCGATTCTCCGTAAAGTTTGATTCTTCATAACAGACGTGTAAACGGTAATGTAAAACAGACCAATATCGTAATGTATAGAGTAAACAAATAAACTAGCAAACTTACCTCTGTGTATGCCTGACACATAGCTTCGTAGAGAGTCTGATGCTGACGGATATGAGATTCGAGAAGTGGAATTTCGTTCGGCAGATTACCAGCATCGCAAGCCTGACTCCAACCGGCTACACTGTCAACGTACTGTTCCGCTTTGTGATGAAATACCACACTTAAACCAAGGACAGCAGTGCGTTCGTCGAGGCCAGCTGCAAACTCCTTCCAAGCTCTATCCAGTCTGCCAGCAACTGCGCGTACATGCCCAGCAGCATAATGTTGTGTCTCCAGAAGTCTTCCAGCCATGGTCAAGATTTTGTTGATGTTCACATACACATTCATTGAACTCATAGTAAAATGCTTGTGCTCTTCTTGCAGGTTTTTTGCGAGTTGATAAGATCGTCCAATCTCTACGTAGTTAGCAAGAAACCCTTTCCTGTTATTGCATATCCAGTCAAACATCTTTTCACAGTCTTGCTCAAACAGCCGCAACTGAAAGCACTGGTCCAGTTTTATCTTCTTACTGTGCCACATTCCAAGAAGCTGGTCTGGCGCGACTTCTATAGATTGCAGATGGGGAATGACGAAAGCTGCCAATGCACATACGTCCGGATCTACCCCACCAACAGCACCCCCGCCACCTCCTTCGATGCTACTACATTCTATACCCGCCGTGCTGACATCTGGCAAATCAACAATGTCGTATTTCAACTCAAAAGAAATGTGTGTCTTTCGATTTTCCATTAGTCCGAGGTTCATGTACTTACTGATATTGAATCTTTGAAGTAAACGTTGCCCATTCTGTTGGATTTCTTTGCACGGTAGATTCATGATCTTCTTTTTGATTTCGTTGTGCAGATCAATACCGTGTTTAGCACCATCGACATCGTCAGCGAAATCGTTGCGGGTGATATCCTCCTGCAAATCGTCCAAATCGTCAAATAGATCAGCCACTTTCCAAGTAAAATCTTCCACAGCCAGTCTTGTCTCTATCCACTGATCATGATCATATTGCAAGGATCCATCCAGGTCTGCAGTCAGTTGAGATGGGTCTATGACTTTTGCAAGTGCCTCCAGGTTGATTGTATTGATCTGAAATTAACAGATATATCTGTATGTATACATATATATATATCGATATGTATAAGTATGCTTTTATCAGCACATATGCATATATTTATAGACATATTTCTTGTGTTCCTTGTCACCATTGTTGAATATGTTTTGTGGTGTAAAAAAAACTGAAATAAGAGGTAAATATGTGTGTCAGCTTTCTAGGCATACCCTGAAGTGAGCATGCATGCGTGCATTGTGAGATATTTGCTCAGAGGATTTCTATTTACTTGCAGTGCAATAGATAGATTCACATTTTGCTGCTTGAATACACTCAATAAATGGTACATAACTGGCACAGTAGCAAACTAGGACAGGAGGCCTAGCTGCGATGTGCCTATAACATCTTTTGCATTCAACCCCACTACACAGCTATTGATTGTTCCATTTACCTCAAAGTTGTACTTTTTCTGCTTGGCCAACGAAGTCCTTTGTTTCTGCCAGAAATTCTCCGGCTTTATGATGAAAGCGACGTGGACCAATCCATAGAATGCTTCATTTAACACCTTTATTAAGTGATGACGATATATGTTATTGATATTATTATCTTGGCAATAGTAACAACAATAATAAGCTATTTTTCCAGCTGTTTTAAATATGCATCGTTGAAGGATGCTATCAACAAAATATATTCTTATGTGAGTGAGAAAATATTGAAACTAATATTTTGACAGCCGTGAGAAATCTTGGCAGAAGATGCGCTTAAAAAAATTATATTGCATCACTGTAACAAACGTTAACCTTTAGAATTGGTTTTACAGAATCCCAGGTAGCACCACGCATATCCACAATCACAGTAACGCGCAGCAATCTGGTTTGTTCGTTTATAATGCTTAGAAGATATTGTAAGAGGCAATAATAGTTTTCAGGCTTTGCAAGTTCCCGTCTTGGTGTTGTTGGAAAAACAAGAATAGCTCCCCCTCTGCGATCTCGTCCACCTGGTATTATTGCCAGGCGTTCTTGAAGCAAAGATAGGATCCCCGCAGCTCTTATACCATCCATCATCTTGATTTTTTTCTAATGGAACCACAGCCTTTGTAAAAATAAACAAAACATTGAAACCAATTTACATAACAAAGGTTTGAATTCGATAAAGAATGATAAGTTCATTTTCCGTACTAAGTAATTTGAAGTATCGTGCACAAAGGTAACTACTTATTACGTGCGATCCTTAACAATAGCTTTATGTGCCATCTATTTGTCATTCTAAGAAATCAGAAAAAATGGCATACAATGTTGGATGTTCTTGAGTGTATTGTAATGTAAATGAACTTTCTTTCTTTAGTTGTCAATTTAACGGACTCATACAACTCTCATTTACTTTGTCATCTATCGGGCGTCAGCAATGCGAGGGAGAAATTTATTTGAACGTGACTCGCGGTCATCGGAGATATTGTAAAAATAACGTTTTGCGCTCCGCTAAAAATGCATCCTCCGAAACAGCGCTACATGCCCCCGTCTGCTGCTCCATACAATCACGCGGAATAGTGTTTTTAAAACGATCACAAGGCCTTGGTCGGCTTTGATCATCGTATGACATTATATGACACTGTGCATCGCACAACAATTTTATCACGAAATCTATGATGCGTGTATGGCGTGCTGTGTGTGTGTGTAGCCTACACACCTATAGTTATCTGACACATCACATGTACACGGCATAGTATGCTCAATACGCGGTAATGGCAGAAGAGCGTTTGCCAAAAAAATATGGCTTCTTCGCGCACAAATGCCAGTGTGCAAGAAACATATACAGATACACGGGGGCAATAGAAACGTAGCAAGCGTGGAGCAGAAGGGAGAGAAGAAATTGTCGAAGAGAGAATAATCGACGAGCGGCGTACGCGAAAGACATTGTTTAATTGTTGTGCATGTTACGAAACGCTTGCCGCTCTCGCTCTCAACGTGAGAGTCTTACGCGTAATTCGGTTACATAGAACTGAGCGCTACCGCGAGAGTTACGAATGCGGCGCGTATACATATATGCGCCCGCTAGTCCGCTGATATGGCGCAGTCTTACGGACTGCAGCAGGCACCGTGGTGTCACACTGCATAACACCGCATTCGAATGATAGTATGCGGAGACCAAGGACCAGACGGAGGACGGAGACGGCACGTACGTACGCGAGTACGACATGCAGGAATGGTGTGTGGTGGGGAATGACACGACATAACACCCGGTCCTCGGCCAAGGGAATCGGCATTGAGCCACTCTCGCTGGCACTTGAGAGGACTGATTGCGAGAGGGATACAAAGGAGGCAAGTGGGAAGAAAGAACAAGCGAGGGGGACGGACCGATAGGAGGGAAGCGCTCTGCACAAGGTGGCCGAAGGCACGATTATTATTACACACGAGTCAGGGATGAATAGGTCTCGGCTGACCGCCAGACGCCAGACGTCAGACGAAAACCGTTTCGAGCGCTGTCGTGCCGCTGTCTTCTTTTCCCTTTTTTTTTTCCTCTCCCAAATATCTTTGTCGCCGCAACGGACGCATGTCCGCGGCTAACGAATTCCTCGGCCGAATTGAAAATCGAGTCCGCGGCTACGATGCTGGCGAGCGTGACGAGCGACGGATGACGAATGACGGCTGACGAGTCACCAGAGCGGTCTGATGTGTCCACGTACACCCCCTATTGTCGGGCGACGCATTGCATGTGGATTGAAGGGCAGTTCTTGCCTTCCGCTTACCTGGAGAAGCGTCGTCGCCGAAGGGGATGCAGCTCGCGCCGCTCTTTAGTCGCCGTCAGCAGCACAGTACTCGCGTCCGTGTTCGTCCACTTAACTACTATTTCACGACTCATATTGTCGGCCCATCGGTGCAGGGGCCCTTTAACAAAGTCATACGAACAACGCTACGACACCTCCGTCTGCCATGTCGGAACAGAAATATTCGACGAACGATTCGCCACGTTCGGCATTATTGTCGTGCGGGGGCAGCATGAGCGGGTGTACAATTGCGCCATTGCGCCAATGCGCGGTAGACTCGTCTATTCTCGGCCTGGATCGCGCCAACATTTAAATATCGATGCCACTGGCACGTCGAGTGCCATCCTGAAACTTTGCCTGACGCCAAGCTACGCACGTCGAAATTACTGTTGACGAGATAGGACTGATAGGAGTCTGCAGGTCGAACGCTTACGTACACTGAACTTTGTTGGCTTGTCGTGACGATCGTCGCAACGGGCAAGTGTTTCGTTGCTATACTTCCTGTCGGAGCCAGTCGGAGCCAGTCGGAGCCGTCAGAATTTTAAACGGTTGACAGTTTGACCGATTGCGGTGTGCGTGCGGATAACGAGGCGAGCAGAGACTTCGTTTAAACCGCGAGAACACATTTTTCCCGGACGCGGTTGATGCGAAATGTCCGTGAGAATTGATTTGATCGTATGTCGTTCGAATGGAACTCAAAGCTGTTAAACGACTATGTTGGAGGCATTCCAGCGGGAACGCGTCGTGCAAATTGCCCGCACCGGACACTTGGAACGCTACTGACGGTTACGAACAGATGATCGGTTAATCTGTTGTTTGGCGTTCTCTTTGACCGTTGGCGTCTGGCGTTATGTCAGGAAACAAAAAAATCAATTCAAGTTTACCAATAGAGTCACATTAAGAAGGATTTTTCGGCTCTGTTCGAACGGTCTGCCCACGAAAAATTCTCGCTCCGAACGTCGGTCGGAAAACTTGCGCGTCAACAACTCTCGAAGTCGATAGATCCTAACCATGGCCGAGAATTCTATGGAGAATCAGGATGAGGAAAATTCCATCACGATGCTGGACGTGTTACAGGAAGAGAATCAATTGGAAGAGGATGCCTATGCCGTGCTGGGCGCATCCGACGATAAGAATTGTACTTACAACAAGGTACGTTGCGTCGTAGTCGTGTCGGTCAACAGTTCTCGAATGTTCACTTTTACGACTGCTTTCGGTCCCCTATTCTCATCTTGTGTCTTCTGCTTTTGGTTATTACTGGTTGCATATTAAGTATTGGGATGTCTGCTTTTAGGGCTACATGAGACAGGCATTGTACGCTTGCAAAACTTGCTGTTCGGATAAGGTCCGAGCTGCTGTTTGCCTTGCATGTAGTTTCCACTGCCATGAAGGACATGAAATGATCGAACTCTATACAAAAAGACATTTCAGATGTGACTGTGGAAATTCTAATTTTGGAGAGAAAAAATGTAATCTGATTCAGGTAATAAGACGTTGGTTATAACATAGGCCTTTCAACTCCGTTAAATAGTATGATTTATTAAATGTTGTGTTAACTTGTCAACAGACAAAGAGTGCTACCAACAGTGAAAACAAGTACAACCAAAACTTTGATGGAGTTTACTGCACTTGTGCAAGACCTTACCCTGATCCTGAGGATGCAAGCGGTGATGAAATGTTACAATGTGTAGTGTGTGAAGATTGGTATCATTCTAAGGTAATAGTCCTAAACTCTTTCTGTCTTGTACGCTGCTATAACTCTTCATTGTACCTATTTTTCTATTTCATGGTTTCATATGTTTATTAGCATCTGGAATTGGAAGGTAGTCCACCAGCAGATAATGCGTACGATGAGATGGTCTGTGCTAGGTGTATGAAGAAACATGACTTCTTGTGGAAATATGTGCCAAAGTGTGGAGGTAATAACATTTTCAGAAGGCATCTTTCTTGACCACGCTTAGCCATAAATTAAACTCTCAAAAATCTTTTTAGTATCAAAAACATTGGGACCACGGTCTGAAAACAAAGATGAAAAAGTAGATATTGAAAGTGTTTCAAATCAGTGCACAATGCCTGAAAATGGTCCAACAAACTGTAAGGGTAGTTGCTTCTGGGTTGAAGGGTGGCGATCATCTTTGTGTGCCTGTGAAAAGTGCAAGGAGGTATAATATTTTTGTAGATTCCTCTTTCTGTTTTGCCTTTTACACAAGAATAACATTTTCCTTAATCTCATGTATATTCGTCATTGTTACAGATGTACAAGAAAGAAGGAGTTGCGTTTTTGTTGGATCCAAAAGATAGTGTACAAGCATACGAAGAAGCGGGTAAAGTGAATAAACGAGAGTCACAGTATGAAAAAGGTATGAAAGCACTCGCGTCGTTGGATCACGTTCAGCAATTAACTGCAATCGAAGGTAAATTTTCAGTATCGTAAAATTATACTTTTCCTAATGTTCATTCAAATTTATACTCTATGTTTAATTTTACTCGAAATATTTGTAGGATACAACAATATGAAGGAACGACTAAAACAATACCTGCAAAAGTTCGCTGAAAATAAAAAAGTCGTTCGAGAGGAAGATATTAAGGAGTTCTTCTCTGAAATGGAATCAAAGAAACGACCAAAAGTTGTCGTGCCGACATACTGCCGTTGAACCATGACCAAATCAGTATCATAACATTTCAATCGATGTACCATTTCCCTTATTTTTTTTATATGTATAAGTCATAATAATATTAATGATAATAATCAAAGCATCGAGTTTGTTATTATTGTTATTATTATTATTACCATTCAACGCTGGCATCACTATAATTTTTATCAATTGTAACTAGGGATATCACCTTAAAGAGAAACTTATTTACAGAATCGGGGTAAAAAATATGTTCTTTTTAAACGTTCTTACAACAGATCTCTATAACAGATACTAGCAATATAACAGGTACTGGCGTAATGAAACCTGAAGCGCGTTTTAGTAAACGTAATAAAAAATTGCATGAGCGGGACGTTTCGTAAATCGTACTTAACACTAATTCACCTTTAAACTATACGATGTTCTTTGAATCCGTAAATACGATGGAGTATCGAGGATCAAATAAAGGTACAGAAATGTGTTTAACAATTTGATATAAATATTATACATTAAGTCGGAAGTACTAATTAATTTCGTATTATATCCAGCGAATAGTTAAGCTTCTAACGTTTTGGAGGGCGAGTGTCGAATACATTTTCTATTTAATTTTACGATTATTGTCGTTTTTCGGAATAAGCGTGCTTTTATGTGTATCATACATATGAGAAATGTATATGCGAAAAACGAAAAGTACCGTGGTCGCAGTAGTAAATCCAAGTATCAGTTCATTCCGTAGTTATTACCGAATAGATTAGTGATGGTTATTTATATCGTTATGCTTCTCGACAAAGGTACGTATGTCCAGAGGCAAAACTACCACTGGCTCGTTGCGATTAGGTTTATCCGTGTAAATAGCCCAGGTCATTGCAATACAGTCGAATATACCTACAGAATAACAAACAAATAAGAAATTTCGGTTCTGTCCAGTCAGACTCTATTGCCGAAATTATAGACTTTTGTATGTTGATGAACTTACCGGTGGCAATGGTTTTTACATAATCTTCCTCATTAATCTCTTGGTATACTCTGTACTCATTGTCCGTCTGATCGCTTAGGATATCCATAACGTCATGACGACATTTCGGTTTCGGATGTTTACAAATAGCTGCCATTCGCTTTATACTGCTATCTATAATCACACCCTCAACTTCAGGTACTTTTAATCGAAGGTACCTGCAATAAATGGGTTAATATATAAAAATTGTTAAAACAATTTGTTGAACAAGTATGGCTCTAAACATCCTGCAACATAGTAATATAACATAAACCAGTTTCATATAACAGTACTGTGGGGTGGGGAGTAACAAAAACAAGAAAGCAGTGTTGACTTACTTGTTACAATGTGAAATAGTCTCCCCCGGGCTCGCTGTCAAGATGCTAAGCTGAGACTGTAGTGTGTCTATATCAGCGGGCCCAACTTCAGCATTGTGAAACATCCTGTCCCCTTCCTGGGTGATAAAGGTCATATTTACTGAGAAGCCTTCCGCCGCACCGTAACCATTATTCCTCAATATCTGCTGAGCTTGAACGTAGTTCTCCGCCGTCAATAAAGCGCGAGTTAAGAAGTACCTGGCTGCATAACGATAAGAACATATACAGGCTCGCGGCGACGACAAATAAAACGTAATTAAAAGAGCAAATACTCACGTGTCTTGCCGGATCTCAGTACAGCCGCACTGAGAGTATTAATACTATAAACAAGACCGTGCTCATTGTAGCCCATTGTGTAACCAGGTAAAAAGCCAGCGTAACTCAGAGACGTAAACTTCTCGTTTTTGTACCCATCTTCTATTACCTGGGCACTGACAATGTACCAGTGGTTCAAGGTTTCGCTAAGAGCATCCTCGTTGTGACCTAGGATCTCCTACATTTCCCAATTAGATTTACGCATTGATTCGCTGAGATACATACCGCACGTACTTTAGAATAATTTCGCTCACCTGGCCTGGTTGATTGCAAATGACCGTTGAACATCCAACGCCTGGAATTGCATTTCCTTGCATCTTTCCATCGCCAACGACATTCGGGAGAATGTCGTCTAGGTGCATTAAAAATAACTGAAACAGGCGAACAGGATGGCTGGCGTTAATTTCGTAATGACCGTGCAAATAGGACTCCATGACAATCTTATCGCCATAGATAAAGAATCTCGAGGACAGTTCGGCACGCTAGATCGAATTTCGAAGGTTTCGCACGGTGGAACGTGTGGGAATGCGACGCGATGAGTGAGCTTCGTTAAGGATCGCGAGTTCACATGTAGTGATGAATAATCGGCAAGTGACGTATCGTGATTTGGCCATAAATGGTATTCACCGCTCGCTGGCCTTGCCGTACGGCGTCCTTATTATTTATTACATTGGGATGTGCGTCCAGTTAAAATTGTCTGGTTGCAGAAACCGCGGCCGCCGATTGACTGCGTTTAATTAAGATTGGCCACAGACGATAAAAAGTGAATATGTACGTCGGGGCAGAGCGCGGGGGTTCACTTGAAGCCGGATCCGATTGGATCCGATCGGATATCGCCGGATCGATCAATTATGCAGAAACTTGAACATCGATTCGGTGGCACGGTGAGCAACGTGAGTCTTATTGTTAGCTTATTCGATTCTACCGCAAGTCATTCGTTTTGATCGTTGTAAGCCTTACGTATAATCGAATAAAAACTGCAGTTGGGGTTTCAGGCAACCGTGACGGCAGGCAGGTGACAGAAGTAGGTCTGTCGACGGATGACACGTTTGACGTACCTTATAAAAATCGACTTTGGCACCGTCGGCCGTTCCGCGTATCTCTCTGACGTACTGCGGATACTGCTCTTCAACACATTCTAAAGTTTCCTCATATACTTTTTTACCAGCCTCGGTTTCGTATAGGGGAAGGTAGGTTTCGTTCAGAGGCCGATACGCTTTCATGTAGTTCTGGATCATCTTTGCAAACGTTCGTCCCTGCGATTCAGACAAAAATAGCTAGAATACGAAGAACGTATCTTATGCATGCGTTGACAATTACATACAAATAAATTAAACGGGTAAGGACAAAAAGCTAATTGGCAATCCTCGCAGGTGTCGTGTTTTAGAAAGTCACGAGGTGCGGAAAACTCGTCTCATGATGGATTTTCAGAATCGCGTGGGCATTATTATCTGCTATGTGCCGACATCTCCGACCGGTAGTTGTTTTTGTGTCATCGCTGGCGCGAATAAACAAACGCTCAAATCTAATGAGGACGGGGTCTTGGAGACAACAGAAGCCGACGATTACGCTGACATTTGATACGACGACGGTGGTTTGAAGGGATTCAACGGCTCGTTAGCGCGCTGTCGGTGTCGACATGAAGTTGGGCCTATCGAATAACCCTTCTCTCCATCGGAGTTCATGTTCGCATGGGTTGATGATACAGGTGGCTGGCGCGCCTTTTTTTGCGCGAACGCGTGCTCGTGCACGTGCAATGATTTATCCGATAAGAAGGCAGTTGACGTAACCACTTTGCTTTTGTTTGCAGATCTACACGCGGCCACGTAATATCAATGCTTTTCGTTAGTTCGCGTTACGTAATGTCAGCATTAGGTAAGCAAAATTGGACAATTAAAACGATGGAAATGTAAAATCGAAATAATACGTCATCTTCCCGTTCGGTGTACGTCGCTCGATGTCGCAGGTGCGACTGGAAGGAAAGGTGCTGAGGCATCGGAGGAATTAGCTTGTGCACAACTGAACATCGAACGTTGGTAGTTGACCTTACGTTGGATCTGATTACTTCACACGTTTTGGGCCATATCCGCAGTCACGACTTGGGACATATGACCCTCCCAAGTCGGATTTAGAGAGTGCCGATTGGTCAAAACTGTGCATAAGACGCACTTATATTTCAACACCTGACTGTGAATACGGGCCATCATATGATAAATATGCATTCGGCAAATGTGATCGCAATCAGGTGCAGAGATTGTATGCCTCGATGGCTCTTGAAGCGATTCAGATTGTTTTAATAAGCGCATACGAAAATAGATAATAACTGATAAACTTCAGCGGCTGTTAGGTATCTATTATGAATACGGCGTGAGGACTGCCAATTAACAAAACGGTAACAATTAGTACGTTTTGCTTAAAAGGAATTAGCATCGATCGCTGGAGATTGGCAAATGTGAAGAATCAACGTACTTGTAGTTCTTCATGACGTTACAATCAAGGGTACGCGATGAGTATGTTAATCCCGCGAAGAAGTTGCGAAAACGGCCGGTTTTTATACGCGCCGGCGCGCACATCCTTCAAGTTCGCGAATTTCAAACTGGAAATTATTTCGAATGGACCCGTCCGCCACGGTCTCTGCTAAACCGTTATCGATTTACGTAATCGTTTGCACACAGGCGTGTGCTCGCTCGTCGGATTAAATGCGACATTTACTTGTAATTACGAACCCGAACAGTTTTCAGCTGGTCACAAGCGCAAGTTATATCTGACAGAATTATCTCTGAAAAACTATCGGCGTCGTTACTTAACGTTTCAATACCTGGATCAGTTGCCGATTAAATCGATCGCCGCAAGACATACGTGGAAACGAACATGCCCGACTGACGATTGAGAGACAGCGGCATACGAGCATTTTCAAAGGCTTGTCAATAAATGAGAAGTCTGTGTGATTCTTACGATATCGTAACCAATTTCGTAGTGGGTTCCTCTTGCGTAAATGATGGGCACCGTTTGTCGCCTGCCGATTCCTTTCGTTGCCGGTTTTATGCCGTTGTTCTCCATTGTTTACTACAGATCTAGCCTTGCCGCCGATTCCTCGTGCTTCTCTTCAACTTGGCCACAGTTTTTCTGAGTTCACGAATATACGGGATCTTGCCTCCACTGCAGTTAGCTTAGCTTTGTCTATTTTAAGACGATGCTTAAATGCGACTTCGCTGAAATTAGGACACCGTTCGCCACGCTACCTTGTTATCGGTTACCTTGTTGGTCGATCCGTCTGTTGAACGATCGAAAAGAAAAATTCCACGATAACAACCACTGCTCGATAGAGCGGCAGCTACTTTCAACGAGACAGTATTACGAAACAGTATGCGTGAATGAAATTAGGATGAAAACGTTGATCCTTAACGAAACATATCAATCTCCGATCATGGAATAATGTCGCAAGAAGGCGCCACTAACTGAAACACACAAATAATCGGCAATGAACTATACAACAAAAAAAAGAAGGAAAAAAAAAAACTCGTTCTCCAGAGAGCACTGATGCATAAGAAATGTTGTCAACGAGGAGCCGACGAGGAACGCGAATGCACTATGCGGCTCTACTCTACCGTTTTCCCCGTATGCCCGACGTTTGCGAAGAAATGCGCATTGAAGTAGCCATAGAACGATCAATATTTGTTCCTTGAAACGCGAGCGGGAACGGCGTCGGCGGGCAGACCGATCGAACTTCTCACCTCATACCTTGCCTCCTTCCGTTGTTGCGAGCGAACGATGAACGCACTCCGGCGCCAATTGAGAAACTTGTCCGGATAGTCGTTCTATCGACGATGAACGTCACGCGACTGACGGTTCGCGACCGCTGCCTTCTAGCCAGGAAGACTGTAAATGTAATCTATCTTTTATCGGCTTACATCGACTTCCACGCCGCGCAAAGGCGGGGGTGGCGACGGCCAACAGAGTCATCATACCGGTCACGGGGATTGTCACATGGTGGTGGAGCAGTGCTCAATGCAGCGAGGCATAAAAGACTTTGAGCTCCTGGCACGCGTGCGACGTGCGATCGTTGTCCTTCTCATTTCGTCGCTAGCTCCTCGATGACAAACACCGCGCACGAGACCTTATCGAATCACTGCCAGCGCAAGAGCGCTCCCCGCGAAAACGCGCGCCTCTGGCGAAGGTAGACGTCGCTGACGTCTGCTGTATATTTTACGCTGGACGTCTGTTGTATATTTTACACGATCTTTCAATGACGCGAGACAATCAAATTATATAATAATTTGACGGAAGTAGTACGTTGAAGAGATAAAAGTTTGTAGCTGCCAATGCCTCAGACGGCCGACGTCTTTGATGTCGGGAAGTAAGTATGACGTTCGGGCCGCAATGTTTGATTTACGAGTCAGTGTATTTCGTGTCTATGTATTAACGAACTCTGCAGGTGGGCAAACGCGGATTGCGCATATTTATAAGTCTAACTTAGAGGTCTATAAATATACGTACATCTGGGAACACCTGCACATACCGGCTACATGCATTGTCAGGCGTGTGCGAAGAAGGCCGTCGAAATGTAAAAGGGTCGAAGACATAGGCCCCGAAGGTCGTTTGACGTGATGCAGACGCTGTTGACAATGGGATAGTCTTGCTTCTTGTTTCCCCCGACATATCTCTCTCCGCGGTGCCACCATTTGTGCAAATCATTATTTATGAATTATCGCGCCAGGCATTCTCGTAAACCGGATACTTGTCACTTCAAGCACCGGTTGCGCGGCTAATAGACCCAACCCACCGATCGACAAGGCTCGGTTGCTAGGAAATCATGTTGAGCACACCCATTTGCCCAATGAATCGAGAGACACGCGTCTCTGCGCGAAGCAGGAACGGGATGAAGAAATATTCAAGCCGTTCTTTAACCTTGAGGAAACGGAACACGCACTTGAGTGTAGGGTGACGAAGGGGAGGAACGGGGGAAGGTGGCAAGTCCGAGTGGACTGGGGGCTACGGGGGAGGTGTGTACAATACAGGTGGAAATGGTATCGAATGTATTTCGCTGCTGGCGAGCAAATGCGTTGCGATCGCAATGATTCTAATCCCATGCACTACGTGCGCGGGCGGGCGGACGGGCTATGCTAGACCTGCTACCTGCTGTAAAAGCGACGACGACGAATAGACCGACGTTTATTGTGGCTCGGATAAAGTCCGTGAGAGCAGGAGACGCGGGAAATGCTTCCATATCAAAACGAGATCTGCGCCGTTACGCGATAAATATTCATGTGTGAATCGTCAGCCGCGGTCCCGCGAGTTTCTAACTTGCAGGCTGCGATAATAGGGTATTGCATTCTTTTCGGACACGCCGTTCAAGGACCGACGTCACTGGGAAGTGTAAATGTCATAAAGGGTAAATTGCACAAGTAATATCGCAATGCGAGCAGCATTGCAGGCACCGCCGGCCGGTTTCTTTCCAAGCTTCTGATCAAATTAGTCCGTCGACGGTTTGCGGTGTAAGTATGCTGAGGAGTGGCTGACTCGGCGAGCGCTTGTATCACTTACAAGCGGCACAGCACGGTGCGCTTCGAAATTGTATCAGCGATTTAGCCCCGTGGCAGGACTTTGCGCTATTTCACATTATAAGACTCGCTGCCGATCTGCAAACGTCTCTAGCAGTCATTTCATTCGTCTGAGCCGATCAAGTCAGACTCATCGGCATCTTGAGCGGCACACGCAGCAATGTACGTCGAGGAAAAGCCATTTTTCACGCGTATCCTCATTATTAATCAGTCGAAGAAAATGGATAGCCATAATTGCGACGAGGCCTTAAGGGACTCTTATACGGTCGGACGCAGCAGGAATATTTCATGATGGCATTGGCCCGGTTCTGTGACGCCGCTACAGCCGCTTGGTCCCCGTGGGCCAGGCTAACGTATCGGATACAATGTTTAATTGGTATGGACGCTAATTAAGGCCACAATTGCGTTGCAACAGCCGTCCGCCCGGACCGACCGTTAAGGTGTCTGATGCCGCGCACTCGGTTAAATTACTTAACACGAAATCCGTGAGATAATTAAGCGAAGGCACGATAAGCAAGGCAGCCAAGTAGGGCTTCTAGCTTGGCCGCTGCTTACCGCCTATAAATGCATTAGCGGCATACGTTTCATCTGGCTTCTTTAACCAAGAATCTGCACTACTCCCAACACGATGCACCGATGCTCGGACGAGTTTCCTAACAAAATTCGAACGGCCTATTGCTGCGCGACCTTGCGGTTTCTGTATGTCCGGCTGTGGCGTTGACAAGTGTTGAGGTCCCTTTCTATCGTTAGCGGAGAATGTAAACGTGTTATGCCCACGACCCAATAGCCCTTGAACCTTGGACGCTTAATAACAACCAGCTGAACGATGGTGTAAACCATCGATGACCCTGGGCCCGCGTATGAGCTCTCTGTACGCGAACAGGAATGTTTTCGTGCTGCAACGCTGAGATGAGCTGTATTGTTTTGCATAATGTGAGATAATAGCGATGAACGAAGTGCTCTGAAACGAGAGCACCGGTGTGTGATCGTAAGGTCTCGAAAGTCTCTTTGGGTAGTTTTCCAAATTTCTTTTCCGCTTTATTCGTACACCTTAGAACCTACATATTTACACTATTGGGAGTCGTCGCATTGTATTATGCATCATGTACACGTAATATAAGAGATTGCGGGCTTCGCAAGCTCGTATTCTTTTACCCGTGAAAAAAAGGGCATGGATGATGGTAACGGTGCAACGCATTTTCTGTTAAAGCGTCAACGCATTTTGTTTCCATTAACAAAATTTGCGCTTGTATCGAGATACATGCACGTCGCTGAACTGAGAATTAACTTATTTCCCTAGTCGGGGAATCCTACACGGGAAACCGGTTGTACCCTATATTATGTCCGACGTATCTCGAGTAATCAAGAAACAAGATCAGGATATGTACATATGCGTGTACGTATAAAAAATACTTTCATTACGAATATGCGATTGTGCCGAATAACGAAAATATCGAAACCGCGCGCACCCGCGCTCCTTCATCGATGCCCTTTTTCGTTCGAATATAATATTATGTAATAACATTAAACCTATTAAACCGGCAATATATTACACCCTCTGTGAAATAATAATTTACATCTCTTTGATAGACGAATGCGGTAAGATCTACTAAGTCCAAGCTAGAAAATGTCTCAATTTGTTCATTTATTTTATAAAGGTACGTATTTATAAAAAGGATCGGAATCAGTTTAGCAATTTACAAAACAACCAGTATGTGTGTGTCTGTGTGTAGGTATGTGTGTGTGACGAGACACCGACGACGCATTTTTGAGTCTACTTTAATGACGTGGGTGGTCCTCGCACTTTTTTCTTTTTTTTCTTATCAGCGTTCCTCTGACGATGCAATTACTTGCAGGGGGACACGGTGCGAGATTACGAGATCACGAGACACTGACAACGTATTCACGGGGTACTCATACGCGATCACTTCTTAACACGTCGTTCCTCTGCCATTATTATAAAATAAAATGTGACGAAGAGTTACTTCGCCTCTTGTCTCCACAGAGATATTTATAGACGGCAGATTACGAAGGAAGCTCTCATTTGTCGGAGAGAAGGTATACTTCTCCCGCGGCATGGGGGAGGAATTTGCTGCCGCGCATTGTGTTGTCAATTGGTTCTTTAACATTGCCGATCGTAAAACAATTGAATCTGAAATTCACGGACCGCGAAGGCGGTCGCTCTTAAAAAATGATTCGCTCAGTCTTGTACAAAACTTACTCTCGTAGATCAAAGAACAGTCGGGGTGGGGAGGACAGGGAGGCTAGTCGTTTGCGCCGGACTTTTATCATTTCTCTATCTCCTTTGCTTTCTTCTTCCCATCCTCCCGCTCTCTTTTTCCCTCTCACATTCGCACTCTCTAACTCTCTGTCACTCTTGGCTCAGACAAAAAAGAAGCCATCCTCATCAAGCGTCACTATGTTGAATGATCGAGTAGTCTCAGCAGGCAGCCGCGTGCTTTGCCCTCTGTGCGGCTATCCGTTGGCTCCGACGAAGTGTCCGCGGTGGCGATTCTGTATCGCTCTCTCCTTCAGAGTCGGAGGGGTCGAGGGAACTTTTGCTTGCATATCGCCACCTAGCAATTGCACCATCCCACTGTAACGGAAGAGCGTGCCATGTACACAAATGCAAGTTCGCGCCGGTGTAGGTGCACGTTTATATACCCCGTGGTATACTACTCACCGACGTGGAAACAATTTCTTGATGGAAAGGGTGCCAGTTAACGTCTCGCACGCAACCCTTGTGCCCAAGTAATGCGCTCACTATCCTTCCCGACAAAACGTCGTATACTGCAAATGAGCGATAAAAGAGGAGTGAACATCGATCATACCTGACCATCTGTAATTGGTGTGGCTTTTTTTAAGCGGTAACTTACTTATAACCCGCCCCGAGGCGCACCCCGTGTAGATGTATCTTTGTCCGGTCGTGGCGGCCGGTGAAAAATGGCAGCGTATTAAAGTTTGCAGGACGGAATGACCGCGATATGTCATAATACTCGTATCGCCTTCCAGCATGTTTCTCGCTTTGTAAACTAAAATCATATCCCAGGAACGGCGTTTAATGCACGAGCAGCAGAATAAATAACGGCAAAGTAAACGCATACTTGGGGTATAATAAACAGTAATGTTATACGAATGTCTTACGTCGTCTCGGCACACGCTGCCATCTATAGTCCCAATTCTGATTTGCCACGGCCTTGCGCGTGTTCTCTTCGCCGTTTTGGTCGGAGAAAGCTCGCACATCCCACAATTTAATTGTTTGGTCTTTGCTGTTGGTTATTAAGTATCGACCGTCCCCTCGTGGATCGATATAAGTTATACCATCCATGTGACCAGCCAAAACGCCAACTGGATGTGGGTCTGTCTCACTTAACGTCCTTCTGTCCCAAACCTGTGCAAATTGTAACGTGCAAACAACTGGTCCTCCATAAGGTTTGGTCCGAATACAGAATAGAATATAAGATGTCATTGCGGCTAACCGCAAATGTAGGATTGAACAATCGCACCTTACATAATCCATCGTCGCCGGCGCTATACAGGATTTGCGACGTATTATCCGCGAATGCGACTGTATTTACATCATCATCGTGACCTTCGATCTGTAAAAGCATCGATAAAGTATACTTATTAAAGATTACAGTGTGTAACTGGAAAACGAAACAAAATGGCCAAAGAAAAGTACCCGGAAAGCACGCTGGTGACATTCTCGATCATAGACGTAGAGAAAACCATCGTTTGCACCGCCAAGAATTTCTCGACCGTCACTTGAGAACACTAACGAAAATATACAAAATCTTCGATCTTCAGGACATAACGAAAGTGATTCTTGCGCAGTCGAATCCCCGTAAACAGGACAGAGGTAAACTGCAATAAATGAGAAAAAAGATCAATTTTTGTCACAATGAAAAAGGGATATGTATCTCTGAAAGGAAGTACTTACGGCATTCTGACCAGCTTGAATAAACGATATAATTTCCGTCGGGACTGAATGCCGTGTCTAAGATACTCCAACCGACGTCGCGCGCTGGAATTTTTTTAAACTCGACAAAGTCCCCGTCGTGCGTGTGGTAAAGACGCAGAAATTTATCTGCAAATTAATTTTTCATCGCATTAACATTAACAAAGGCATACTAGATAACATATAAGGGGCAAATGCTATGTACATACCTTGGCTGGCAGTAAGGAAGAACCTTCCGTCTTTGGAGTACGAACCACAAAATGCTTTGCTGTTGTACTTTGCTACTAGATGCATTCTGTTTGGTAGAAAACTATTGCTTATTCTGCACTTTTCTCCTATGCTAAAGCCAGGACCAATAGCTCTTCTTTGAATCATGGAAGTGACAGACTCATTTCGCTTGGTAAACTCCTCGGAAAGGCCACATGCTTGTTTTGTTGCTAAGCTTATTTCACTTTTCTGGACAATGTATTGTTATGTCAATAAAGAAGGGATTACATGCAATATATCAAATAAGCCCACCAACATACATCAATTCTGGAAGTGTTTGGGAGTGATGTGATCCTTGGTGGCTGTGAATTTGCAGCATATTCTTCATCGGAATCATCGTGATCCGAAGATATGATATGTACCTGCCCACTGTAACAAAATCATCAAAATACCAAACTGTTCTCGTCAACCTTTTTGTTCTACTTGATTGATCATTTAAAGAAGGAATCCTGTGGTACAAGGGTAACATGATAAAAACATAAGCTATTGTTGAAGATGCAAATCATTCAATGATCATAATGGTTTACCAAATTTTTGTTCTTGTAGTATCAATGACGAATTATGAACTATTCATTTTTTATTACATATTCATTTGATGATTCAGTCAATGATTAGCGAATTATAGCGGTGTTCTATACGTTGTAAATAATATTGAGCAATACCACGTATTGAAACGTCGTATAAACAATGACCTTGCGACATAGCACGGACCCGCAAGATAGGGATGCATGTCATGAAATTTTCATTGGAAAGCATCGAATCGTTAAGAAAATGTTTTCAAAGGAGCGAGTCGCGTAAAAGCATGTCTTCTGGAAGGGTACGAGATGACACAGAGGTTATGTCGTTGACAGATTCGTCGTTGCAGAAATATCGCGTATGTCATAATGATCGATGACAAAATCGGGACAGCCTGTTGCACCGGAGTAACAATCACGACGTGCCGAATTTCCGAGAGTAGACGGACGAGCGCGCGACGCAAGAATACGAAAAGATTAATAGTTTCGAGGAAGTGCCTTTTGAGGTTAGAAGTACGCCAAGGGAAGAGGGGGAGCAGTGATTAAACGATTCACATTAAAGATAATAATTGGCCAACCTTCGTATCAGATATTGCAAGATTGCGGCAAGGCCAGGATCCTGCTCGATTTCCATATTATGAGAATTGATGCCTCCCATGCAGTGAACTAACGAATCGTATTTACTGTCTAAAAGCAAACAAGAAAAATGTCGGAGGGGATGACGGCAGTGTGGTGATAGTAGTGTCAGCGGTGTCGTAGTGGTAATGTAGCGACACGTCGATGTTGCTCTCCGCTGGTAGTGGTGGTGCCAGCGGTATGGTAGCAATAGCGGTGACAGCAGTGCTGCCTTGCACTGTTCTACACTGTCGTGCAGTGTCCTGCCGCGACGGTCGTCTCAGATTCCGTTGGTAATGACCGCGGGACGACTGTGCTAATGTGCGGTGATAATCCTCGACTGCGGAAATTTAGGTGAACAAGGCGACAAAAAGGAAGCGGCAATAATTGTGGCAACGGCGATGGCTGTCAGCGGGAAAGAAAGGCGAAGAGAGAGAGAGAGAGACAGGGAGAGAGCGGGAAGAGAGAGAGAGACAGAAAGACAAAGACGAAGAAAAAGAGAGAGAGGTTAGAGAGAGAGTGACTACCAGCGAACTGGCAGGTTAAGCAGCGCATCGAGAAAATCTGCGATAAATCAGTCGTCTTGCGTGGACATGCATTTCGCAACATTCCGAAGTCTCTTGGATAAGAACACGAGCCGAGAGATTGGTCGGGATCCCTCCTTTCCTCCTCCACGCGCTTGTCGATAGAAAAATCAAGTTTCGGCATCATCGACTTCCTCCCCACCCGTCCTCTCCTCGTTTCTTCGATAATAGCGGACTCGCGGGAAGAACTGTACGCCGTGGCGAACACTCCAGCATTTCGATCCAGCCAGATTTGCCGATAACGTCGATACGGTTTCCTCTTTCATCGAGAACCTTCTAATCGGCGAAATTTCAATTTCCGCTCTTCCATGTAAGGTAGAGACAGTGGCCATTCGGCACGTGTGGCTGCGATCTCGATGGTAGGTCAGTACGTCGGAAGAGGCTTTCCTCCCGGCGCTCGTGGATCGATATAACGAAACTCTGTACCATTTATCGTAATAGTCGGAAGTGCATCGATCGATACGCGCGTCCCAATGCTGAGCCACTCTCGTAGAGTGTGTGCGCTTACCGCTATTTGCACGATTAATTGTGAGAGCGCCCAATAAGCATTATTGTATCATTCTTGCGCAACTAGTGCAACTTAACTTCTTCTCGTCGTGGCCGTGCGCACCAGGTGTATCCGGAGTATTCTGGTTAACCGCATATCCTATATTCGTCCTAACGTCTAGTCGAGATGTCCGCATTTCCGATAGATCAGTGATCGGTATGACCACTTAAAAGGTCAGCATATCAGCCGTTGATACGTTATTCAATACGAAATAAGGAGGCCACGAACGCATGGACATGGCTAAGTGAGATGTCAACGTTTGCAACGCGCCGTTCGTCGATTATCGAGAAGGGCCATCGCCAATTCGCTGTTTTCACTCGTCTAACGACACTCGGTCGGTAATCGATTTCTCGCGGTCAACCGAAGCGATATCTCGGTCACGCGTAATATAACGTTCAATAATTAGAGGCCACCGAATTCAACGCACCTTGCCCGTAATGGCTTGTACTATGATTATGTCCTATTGTACAGACCCGTCCATAAGGCGTGTCTAGGTTTTAGCCGATACTCCGTAACCAGGAAGCATTTGACTTTAACAGTGCAATTATTTTTACAGATATCATTTCGTGAACGTTTATTTTGCCGAGACTTTTATGGTAACATACTTTTTCTGCGATTGTTCATTCGTCATCGGTTTCTGTGTCACATTTCGCCCGAAATTAGATATTACGAGCATTCGAAGACACGTGGCACGCATTCGTACACGCCTGCGCGAAACAAGTGCTTTCTTCAATAGAGGGAGAGGAAGAGAGAGTCAAAAAAGTTTCGTGTGAAACATCCGAAGGCAAAACCAATTAGACACCTACGCTGGGTTGGGTTGAGCCGGTGATTGCGAATTGTCCTTGGATGCAGCTCAAATCAAGGGTTACGAATACGCTCCTCCTGCACACACTATCTGGAAATAAAATTAATCTTCCCGACCCTACTATACCCTTTGCCTCCCTACCTTTCGAAGGACGAAACATTAAATATAATGACAATCGCTTAACCGAAAGCCTCATTCGCACAAGAAACCAGCAGTATAATCGTTCAACGGTGCATGTATACCCCGCGCCTAAAGGATCGCTCTGAGAGGTTTCAGGCACTGTTTCAACGCAAAATGCCTCCGATCCTGGACAACGTCCATTCGGAATCGGTCTGTGACGTCACGTAAAACTTAAAAGGTCTTAATAAATGGCGCTTGCCATCAGAACATTATCGAGTCACTACACCGATCGGGTTAGTCAAGGAGGCAGGTAGCGATCGGGCGCAGCGAGCAGGGACAAAAGCGGGGTTGCAAGGCGACAGGAAGGCAGACAAGCAGACAAGCAGACAAGCAGGCAGGCAGGCAGGCAGGCAGGCAGGCAGGAGGCAGGCAGGAGGCAGGCAGGCGAGCAGGCTGCCCCATCCGGGCATATCGATGGAGGGTATCTGCCGGCAGGAAAGCCAGGCGAGCCCCGATTCGCCATCCCCTACTTTTCAACCCCTAGCCCCTTCCTAGTCGCTTTACGTAGTCCCTACGTGGCCCCTACTAGCTATCCGGGCGCGCGCGGGTACCTGCAGGCCATCAAAGCTATAATTTCCAGGCAGAGGCCTACACCCTGGCCAGAGCGGGTGCGGGAGCGGGAGCGGAGCGGGAGCTGTAGCTGGAGCCGGGGGCCAGGAGCAGCTCGGGCATGGAAAGAGAGACGGATGTGGAGGCGAGCGGTGGCTGGGCATGCGCGCCTGGAGTCGTACTACATGCCGAGGGAGCGCGGGCATGTATACGAGGACCGGGAGGTCCGACGGTGGGGGGAGGTCCTGTTTACAGGATAACAGGATCCTCCTCTGGTTCCAGTGTCGCGATACACATCGGCGTCTGCGGCCGCGTGCCGCGAGTCGCGCCAACTTTTTCTCCGAACGAGGGAAAAAGTAAGAGAAGCAGCAAGAGAGAGAGAGAGAGGGAGGGCAAAGTGAGAGAGGGTGAAGGATCACACGCGCGCGCACGTATCACGCCGCGCTACGCCACGCAACGACACACAACACGACTTGATACGCCGTGGCTCAAGTGCTTCGCGCTCCTCGACGATCCTCGGCATCGGCAACAGGTGACGTATGCTCGCCGACCTTCTATTCCCTTCCCGTGTCGTTTCGATTCGTTTCGTTTCGTTTCGTTCCGTTCCGTTCCTAGTTCGCGTCGCGCTCTTCCGTCCGAGCGAGCCGCGAAACCGCGAATCAACTTTTCCACCCCGTCGATTAATCATCCTCACCATCCAGGCGCTGTATACTCGGCCTCTCACCCTCTGCCCGTCCGAGTTTGTTCGCTCGACGTTTCGCGGCTCTCTACCCTCCTACGTAGCGTGTTCGATTCGCGAAGGGTCGGAAGGATCGGACGCTGAGGAGCTTTCTCGAAATATTTTCAGGGGTGAAGGATAGAAACAGAGCGGGGGAAAGGTCTTGAGGAGAGGGTAAGAGGTCGCGCGGGTTCGATAGGATCGCAAGGTAACCCGGAGCGAATGGGATTTCCCTTAAATCTCGACTCGATCACGGCGAGGGGTGAGACCCGAGGGCGAGTGGCAGATGCAGATGGATAGATAAGTAAATAGATGGATAGGCCGATAGCGAGGAAACGTCGGCCAGACCTATATTCTACGCTAACGGGAAGTCGATCTTGTTGCCCGACTCCGTTCCATTCTCAGTACGTCGTGCATCGCGCGAATTTACGGCACGTTTCGTTACCGCCGCGCCGCCCGCGATAACGTCGCAGCCAACAAAGGGTGTTAGTTGCTCGACGGCAAAGAACTTCATAAAAAGTTTCCCGTCCGGCGCATCAGACGGTCTCGGCGACGTTCTGTCAGTGCGAGGCCGAGCGTTTTTATTCTCCACGCTCGCGCGGACGGGAGAATGCCGCTCGTGATGTACGCTCGCGTGCATCACCTGTTCCAGCCAGGACAAAAGTGCCGTAAGTGTTTCTGCGAAGAGCGCGAGGCGAGGCGATAAGAGGTACGCGTCAAGAATGAATTGCGCGCGAGTCGGAATTGGTGTCAGGGTCAATCCGGCGATTAAGAGGGATTAAGTTTTGTTACCGGCGAAAGCGGATTATACCGAAGGTAACGAATCGCTCGCATATATCAAACGTCGGCGAAGGCGAAGTAGGTGTTAATTTGCATCAAAATTAGAACTTCTCGCCAAGACTCGAGTATTGCGTTTCTCCGACGCGCTAACTATTCAAATTCACTTTCCCCGGGCAATATTACGTTTGGTCTCCGCTTAATTACGCAATTACGTTTGTACTACCGCGCCGTCAATATTTCTCTCGAGGATGGGGAGAACGTAAGGTGGAAAGTAGGGTTGAAGTGCGAAAGCAAGACGGGCGTGCGGGAAGGAAGGAAGGAAGGATGGAAGAACGGAAGGAAGGAAGGAAGGAAGGAGAGAAAGTGGCGAAAACCCGTAAAGGAAGCATCTCCATTAAGAATCGTATTTCCTCTGCGGAAAGCCTACCCTCCATCCCGCATTCAATTCCGCTCCACATCCATCCACCTTTCCTTCACTCCCACCGTAACGAGATTTCATTTATATTTGTCATACCCAATGCGCATCCGCGTACTTCTCTTTCGCGGACTTTTCATCCGCAGAGGGTCGAAGGGGTGATAAAAGGAGTAGGAGAGTTCGTGTTCGAGTTCGAGGGAGAGAGAGAGTGAGTGAGAGGTCGAGAGAGGGAGAGTGAGACGGAGGGAGAATGGGACAGAGTAGAGGCTCCTTTAGTGCCTGGGTGGAAATCCTTTGGGATGTCGGTTTTTAACGGGGGATTAAATATTAATATCGTACGAAGGAAATAATGCTCTACCCCCGGAGCCACTTCGAAACTGAGGCTTGATCCTGTGGGCTTAAAACGCTCGTAGGAAGATTTAATCTACCGTCCACCTCCGCAATTCCTCTTTCTATCTTAATCAGAGATCGGTAATCGCTGCACGAGACGGGAGCGAGGGAGGTAGGAGGACCAAAGGGGACAGAGGACGAAGAGCAGAGAAAATTATAATAGAAAAACAAGAAATAGAAGGGAAATTTGAGGACGTCGTTGGATGAAGCTCCCTGAAGGTGGAGTGCCATGTTCGCCAAGTCGAAGAGCAGCACCTCGTCGCCGAGCGTGTTACTCGCTAATCCGATCCGAAACTTCTACGAGATCGGCAAACAAGCGGCTACTGCTGGCCCAGAGAATATTTGGCGTATCTACGATGGCTATAGAAAGGAGGATGGAAAGGTAAACGTAATTTGTCCGCGCTTGCAGCGATCCTATAGGTACAGGATAAGCTCATAAAAGCTGAACAACAGAGAACCGCGCACCCACTTGTTACACGTTTTCATATACTCGGCGTTCGTTGTCGTGGAGCACGATGCGGTCGTGCAGTGCGATAAATGTTCGAATTGTTTCGGAAGCTACCATCAAAATTTCAATATCGGCGATAAATTTCTTCGGCTCACCCGCTACTTTCGTCACCGGGAAAAATTTCATTGCAGGAGGTGTCTATTTTTCTCTTCGACAAACGATCCGTGGAGAAGCTTCATAAGCCGAAGCGTAAAGAGACTGTCACGGAAATTTTGCGCAATGGGGCCAGACAAATGGAGCGTTTCTCACACCCAAAACTCTTACAGGTATAATATATACACCGTGTCCTAGAGGCGCGCTATAGGTACTTTGTAGAAGGTTTCCACGTTACTCGATACCATTAAGCTCTGGTGTCACAGGCATACAAGGTTGAGGAGTGTCCTGAAACGTTGGCCTTCGCATCGGAGCCCGTCCTCGCGAGTCTCGCCAATGTTTTGGCGTACCAAGAGCAGAAAGCTAATTCGATCGCTCAATCATCGACACTTTCGAAGCAAAGCTCGCAGACCCAGAGTCACCATCGGCCCGTGTACACCAAAGAGTACGAGCTACTTGACATCGAAATTAAATACGGCCTCCTGCAGGTAAGGCGGAAAGAGAGCATGACAATGGGGGAGGGTGGGTGTTAGTAACTGGACGGGTGGAAAGGAACGATGCAATTTACTCATTCCTCGCCATTTACTCAGTGACCTACATTGCTTTTTCAGATCACGGAAGCGTTGCTATTCCTTCACAGCAACTGCAAAGTACTTCACCGAAACGTATGTCCGAGCAGCATTATAATTACGAAGAGGGGCACTTGGAAGTTGGCGGGGTTTGAGTTTATAGGTGAGTGCTTGACGATTTCTACTCTGACGAAGACAATTTCAATGACGGGTTTCATGATTTGCTCTGTAGAAAGGACAAACGAAGCACCGATATCCGTGCCACCGTGGACAAATCGAATGCCGAAGATGACTCAGCCCAACCTTGATTACATTGGTAAGCGAAGGAACGTTGAAGATATTGTTACAGGAATGGGAGAATTGTTTTAATCAAGATTTACCATTTCGCAGCACCAGAGATACAACACAAGAAACTAATCAGCTATTGCGTCGACATGTACGGGTTCGGTATGACGATCTGTGCCATCTTCAATCAAGGACGTTCTCTGATACAGGCTAACCACAGTTGTTCGGATTATTTGAAACAAATCGAAAATGTGAGTGAGCGCGGACAGTTCTTTCTTTGATTCTTCCCATATTCCATGTCAGTGAGTACCAAAGCCTTTGCCGTTTCCCTGTAGCTGCACGAGCAGGTTAATATTATCCGGCCACTTATTCCGGCTCCACTTTGCGAAGCAGTGTCAAGACTTCTGCATAAGGATCCCGAACAAAGACCGACTGCACAGGTCTTGTCAATGATAAAATACTTCCGGTGAGTGACAAATCATACTGTTCGTAACAATACACAAAGAGAAGAATAGTCCGAAGTGCATCAATAGCATTGGACCGAGACAATGAAGGAAAATTCTCAAGTGTCATCATTAATTCTATTTCTTCAGGGATCCACTCGTTCACGCTCTTCAATTTCTGGATGTGACTAAAATGAAAGACGTACTTCAAAAAGAGCACTTCTATACGACGACTCTGAAAGAACTCCTCCCTTATATACCAAAGGTGAGAGACTGAAAATACAGTTGGAAAAAGACGTAGTGGTCGTAGTGGTCGATCTTCGGATATGAGGTGTTCCCTTCTTTTACGTATAGAAACTATGGTATCAGCACGTTTGGGCGTACCTTCAAGCGGAGTTAGCTACACAAGAAGTATTGTCTGCAGTGCTGCAGCCGATGCTCTACATCGTTCAGAACAGTTCAAAAGAAGAGTACGACAGAGTCGTTTATCCAACTCTCAGGTCAGCGAAATACCGAATTCTTTCTGTCGCTCGCCTTTTCACACATTTCTTATGGACAACTGCGCTGTTCTCTCAGACCCCTCTTCTCGAACCGAAAATCGATTCAAGGCACGGTTACGCTATTGGAGAACTTGCATGTCATTCTAATGAAAACACCGAAGGAAAACATAGAGACCGAGGTGCTTCCGATGTTGTACACGTCTTTCGAAAATTCGACCACTCAGGTGCAAGTAGGTGTCCTTTCAACATTTGTCTTTGTGCTTACGCAGTTCGGGCAAAGTGTCAGAATTCGCTTTTGTTCGTAGACCGCCGCGTTCGTCGCAGTCTCAAAGGTGACCGACTACCTGGACGACGAGACAATATGCACGATAATCCTGCCAAAATTGCTGCAAGCCTTCGACAACAATTCCGCTGACGCGAGGGTGCTGATGAACGTCATACCGTGCATACTGAATCGGCTCGACAAGCAGAAGATCATCGACTGCGTGCTGCCGCTGCTCTGCAAAGTGAAGCTGCAGGAGCCTCAGATCGTCGGACGGGTTGTAAGTAAGTGGAGTCGTAATAAGTGACGCGTAATTGATAAGGTGTCGATCGACGGGGTCATCCCGATGACATGATGCTATCGTCGGATCGTTTCCGGCCATTCACAGACATTTATAGGCTGATGCTGACCGACAAGAAGTACGGACTTTCTGTCAGCTGGATGGCGACGCGTGCAATGCCTTCACTTCTGCCTCAAACAGTGAATCCGGCTCTAAATCTTGAACAGTTTATTCTTCTTCTCGAGGTTCTTCAAGACATGCTTAATCATATAGAGAAGTAACTTGTATTTTCTTAAACTTATTTGTATAAGGGATGTCGGGCTGCTTCACAATAATTAACACGAAGGATTCATACTATGCTTCTGTATGTATTGTAGAAATCAAAGGAACAAACTGACCTTAGACAATCTTTCGCTACCGAGTCCGGAGCGATACCGACCGTTAAGACAATGTAGTACGGATAATATGCACGTACAGCCCTTCAACATTCCGAATTTGCGTATCGATCAGCGGAAGACGTCGTCTGCCGAAGACATGGCCAGAAAGAATAGCATCGGTATATTCTTCGTGCCACAGATTAATAATCTTCTTCACTTGCCGTCTGTTATGCCTGTTACTAATTCATTACTTTTAACGCAGAATCGATGTCGACCGCGTCGGCGGAGAATATGGCGAGGAAAAACTCGATGGTGGGTAAGTAAACGTGACAAAAGTTTTGCAGGTATGTGTGACAGCGTGGAATGCACGGTGCTCGAATTAATTTGACAATCCGTAATATTAGCGGTACTCGGTGGCTGGTTCACTTCCTCCGGCACCAGCGACAGCAATTTCCTCAGAGTGGCCAATACCTTTACAAGCCGTCGACTATCCGACAATACCCTCATGACACCTAAGATACGGATAGCACCATCCTGTGCGAGTTCCCCCGGTGGGACGCCTGGCGGTGGACTGCCGATACGTCGTCACTCAAGCACAGGGCCACAAGAGCGACGTGGCTCTAACATTAATCTCTCACCCCCCACGGTAGTTAATTCCAAACATATAAGTACTTGCCTTTTATCCGTTCGATCGGTCTGATTTCACAACCGACGTGCTTGCGAAAGAAACGAACAGAGAGCGGATCTTAATGCGTATTCCTCGACATTAACGTCTCATTCTTGATGGTTACTTTTAGTATTTTCAAAGTAAACCCTTAACGTCGAATCGCGACCATTTCTAATTGGACAATGGCGAACAAAGAAGCAAGAATAGTATATACGAGGACGACATTCTTATCGTTTTACAGATAGGTGGAATGCCAATAACGAGCAGTAGCGTACCGTATCTGCTCAATTCGAACAGCCTACGTGGCTCGAGACGACCGTCCGTATCATCGACATCCTCCCAGCAAGGATCCGGACTGTTGCAGCAGGTTGGCTCCAGCATGGTAAGACAACTACCCCCCATCTGCCTCAACCTCAATGGACCACCACCACCACCAACATTCTCTCCATCACTCCAGCTACCGGGACAGCCTTCCCACTGACCCTCGGTTAAAGCGTAAGGATACTCCTTCAAGTATGCCTCCTCTTGACGGGCAGACGCAGCCTGCTTTTACTCTTTTCCTTCTCCTCCATTCGCTTCTTCTGTCTTCTGCCGCTTCGTCTTCGCGCCTAGTTAAGCGCGAGCTTTTCTTCCATTAGTCGTTTCCGGTGCCGTTTGCAGTATTATCACACTATTATTAGCATTACATAGTGATTACGCTTCTATTTCCTCTCGCGCGCTCTCTGTATATATATATATATATATGGCTGTTGATCTGCCTATCTACCGCTGTCCCTGCGTTCCATTGCCTCTTATTCTTTGTATTATTCTCTGTTTCTCTGCCTTTCTCTCTCTCTCTCTTTCTCTCTCTCTCTCTCTCTCTCTCTCCCTCTGCCTTTAGGGTAAATGATTGCAACGGTAAAATAGTTCGTGAGCCATAGGGTAAGAAACAGTGAAAGAATCAAGACTTTCCAGGATTTCCCAGCGCATGACACGTGCAGCGACGTGTTTAACCGCGATTATCCCTTTCTGTTCCAGTACCATTTCTTCAACAGGCAGCCGGACTCGTAAGTTGACCCAATGGAAAGTTTTGCCGGATACGCCGTCGTTCCGCAGGTATTTCAGGCGCGCCAATGCTCTTATTTTAGCGGCAAACGATGAACGTGGAAATGTCTCTCTTGGGAGATCATTGACATCACTGGAATACGGCTGCGAGGTAGAGATGTATGCAGAGGAGCGATCAAGCAATCTTCGAAACTTCGTAAGGGGACGGCTGACCGTCTGCCCTTACCGTCGCAAGGACAATCCAAGTACGAAAGTATCCGCGCCGTTCGGCAAAATGGCAAGGCGGTGGGAACGAGACGCGGCAGAGAGAGGGTCAAAAAGAGGAGAAAGAAAGCGAAAGGCGTGGCGGCGCGGGCGTCGCGCACCCACCCCCTTTATTCCGTGCGTCTTTCTGTTGCCCCATAAGGAGCGACGAGACATACGCTCCAAGTGCCGCTGCTGCATATTTGGTACGAGCCCGGAGAGCTGAACCATTTGCGAGTGAGCAAACGGCAGAGCGAACGTACGAGCTCTTTTATCTCTTCGCGCCGCCTCTCTTCATGCCTCGTCTCTTCTCCCTCGCACGTAAACGCGCGCACGGGTAAGGGCCGTACTCGTGCACGCGTATTCGCTACATATCCTCGCCCTCGTTCGAATCGGAGAACGAGTATTTTTCTCGTTAGCGTAGGCATAATAATACCCGACCGGCCAGTAATCGCCGTGGGAAGATATCGTCAATTGTCGCACTAAAGAAATCGCTAATTTTTAAGATGATCGTTTAAAATGCATCGGCGAAGTTGCCCATTCGTCGCCGGGCTCGGCACATGAGGAAACGAAGCCGCGTTCGCAAGAACCTTTATCGATGGTCTAAGAGTGTCTACGGGCGGACTGTGTGACATTATGCTAGTATTATCGTTGGAAGCACCTTTCACCCTTCGCCGTGCGATTTTTAGAGTCCGTCTCGATGTGGTCTTTCGTTTGCCTAAATCGTCGGCATTCTCAGTGTCGCAACGTGAAGAGACAGTATCTTTCGGTCTCTCTCTCTCTCTCTCTCTCTCTCTCTCTCTCTATTCGTCTGTTTATCGGTTTACCTGTCTATACATCCATCCAATTATCTATTTAGCCAATATTTCTCTTCTTCATGGACACATTTTTGGCCCCCCCCCCCCCCATCTCCCCCTCCTTTACATTCACCCCTTCCTGTCTTTTCCCTTAGAGTGAGACGCGTTGGTGGAGTCGGCGTAACGATGCTTTTTGTACCTGCGATATAGAGACACATTTATTTATCTATCGTATTTACGCGTAAAACATGAATTATTGTCGCGCTCCAACAACGAGGAATTTTGAGGTGATCGCAAACGATGTTCCCCGTATATCGTTGTACAGAGGGTGGGCACCCCCGCACGCCTTCCACTTCGGCAATCAGTACAAGAGTGTAATAATAATATTAAAATACTACTCCTATTAATAATAATAGTAAGACTAATAAGAGTAATAACAATAATAAGTATTCGAGATGGCGTATCTATTTACGATATGAGAAAAAAAAGTTATAATGTAAAATTATAATATTAGTATAAGAAGCAGAGGCAGACTGAGATTGAGAGAGAGAGGCGGAGAGAGAGAGAGAGAGGAAGGGAAAGTGTGAGGAGTGATGGGGGGGGGGGGGGGCGTAATGAGAGAAGGAATTTTGAAGTGTTTATCTCGCAGTTAGAGTAGCAAACAAATATTTCCGTCGTATATTCCAATGTTATGCACGTACATTCGTATATATGTGTGTGTATGTATATGTATATATAAAAAAAAAACGCATGTGCAATGTCGAGTGGATAGCGACAGACGGATACGATCGTTTCGACCGTCACACTTCCATGACTTGAGACAGATTGTGGCAGGTGTTGCTACCGACCTGAGAGACGACTATACAAAGTTAAGTGTCCTTAACGATAAATGAACGTCCGGCGACAGTGACGGAGACTACGACGACAAGGTATGATGATGATGATGATAATGATGATGACAATGATGACGACAATCAAATGACGACATTGACGACATAGACGTTGATACGTGGGAGGAGTTGTGCTCCCCCGCAACACGAGAAGGACTCGTCGCGGAGTCCTCTTCCTGGAACACGTTTCCGTACCGTCTGTAGCAGAAGATTGGAACGACTGTTCTTGGACCACTGACAATCATGGACAATCATTTTATGCGCTACGAATACCCGCTCGCGGAGCGACATTCGCGATAGCGTCGAGATATTACCTTATCCCTTATCGATAATCAAATCGATATCGTTGCACGTGTTAAGCGAGCGAGCAGATAAAAAAAAAATGCATATGTATCGTATTCCGATTCTAAAGTCGTTACGGATATTTGAGTGAGCCTACGAGGATTCGGATGGAGAATATGAACGCGAACGTTCGCGATGCCGATACGTCGAAATGGTCATTCCGATTGACGACCTGTAAGTCCATATGACGAACGAGCTGTCAGCAATCGACAAGCTTTATCGGATCGCACCAATAAGCCTAGATCTGCGCGTTGAAAGTGTATTGAAATCCTCGGAGGTCTGTGCAGTGCCTATAGTGCAGGTCGCGCGGTATTATAATCTGCGATAGAGAGAAGAAGAGGAGAAGGGGAGGTAGGGAGGGAAAATAGTCGCGACAGAGTGCAGGCGTAATACGAAATCTCTAAAAATGTCTAGTGTCTTATCGATGTATCGGGGTAGCCGAAGACAACGGTCCAAGTCCCTTTCTGTGGATCTATTAATGCGCGCGAGCGTGCGTTCGAAATTCTTTAAAATATGTACCGGAAAACCTTGATACGCAATGGCCTACACATGCGGTATGTACATGCGCCTTTCTATCTATCAAATTGTCTTTGACTTTGTCTTCGCTAAATGAGTGAAAGAAAATAATAATTATACAAAGGCAAATATATTCCGATAGTTCCTAAGCTGAACGTTAATTATAATGCATTCGTGCGTGTGAACGCTTGTGATTGAACTGAGTACCTATCTGTATGCGTGTTGTGCAAATGATCGAGCGCGTGTGCGAAACGTATGCATGAGTGAATGCTCTCTGTGCGTGCATCGTACATGTAGGTGCAGTTGTCCGCGAATAATACGCTCAATGGATTCCTCGTCAAGATTATGTGTTCACAAAATATTATTCTCCATCATTAACGTTAAGAGAGAGCACGATCATTAAACGTTTCTTTGCGAACTGATGCCCCTTTTACTAATTATCGTGAATGTCCGTTTCGTGTATTCATTTTTAAGGTATAATAAAACACTATATAAGGCCCCAATAACGACATTACGCCTGACGTATTGCACCAGTGTATCATTGAATTAGCACATTTATTGAGTGTGTTAAGCAAACTTTCCTTGTACCTTCTACCAATTATGTTGCGTTAACGCATGAGACACATGTCGGGAAAAATATCAATCGTTTAACATGAACAATCGAACGTAAACTTAAAACTTGGACGTCATTCATGCCCCGAACGATCCACCGAGGTCGACTCTGAGAAAGTAATGAAACGGACACCGTGGCTGCGGGGCTATTCCTAATTCTGTTTCACGTTCATTAAGCGGCAAATTTCGAAACACGAATTGTCGCAAAAATAGGTTTATGTCTATACTAAATCTCCATCCTCTCGACAGCCACAGCGGCATGCGCAGCGCACCCTCTGACAAGATTTCCGCGAACCACGGGAATACTAGGATCTATTACCCGTGCCCACGAGATGTAATACGCGCAGAAACCGCGAGTGACGACATGGCTTGGTCGGAAAAGTGTCTTGCTCGCGGCTCGTAGCGCATGCGCCCCGATCGGAGTTTACGGGACTGCGCGGCCTTCGCGCCGTGCGCGCGGCTTTCACGACAAAATTGAACGTGCCGCTCACCAGTAAACTGCGGACCCGCGAGCGATTCGCCGCTTCAAACGCTCGCCGCAAGTCGAAATCTAAGCGCACGGTGGCAGTCTCAACGAATCACGGTCGGCTCAAAGTTCCCTTCAACCTTCAAATTCCGCCACTCCGACTCCGTCAGACCACGTCAGACCGGTACCACCCTCCTCTGTTTCTAACCCTTTACCGATCTCTCATCGCGCGCGTAACCTTACCCCATTTCCACGTCACCCTGCCTTTTCCCTGTCTCAATCGCTATACTTTCCGGATCCCATGGTTAAATTATTTGCGCAATTCGAGCCGATCGCGGATTGAAGTTGAACCGTAGTAGAGGAGGGTTTGCCGTTGCCGGCTCAGGGGATGATGGCCGTCGACGGCCACGCGCAAGCGACGAGCTGAGCAGAGGAGGTGTATCGTGCGAGGCTTGCGATCGATTCGCATCTGTCCGTGTATCTCGCGGAGTCGTCGCGTCGGGGTGGTGAATGGGAAGCTCGCCGACGGGAGCAATCTCGCCCGACACTGCGGACGGTGAGTCGTGGCGAGAGGGCGGAAGTGGGAGCGGAAGAGGAAGAGGAAGAGCACGAGGAAGGGCGTAAGGACTAATGTCCGGACGATCGCTGTCAAGAGATCAGTTCGCGTAAGTCGCCCGTCGGACAGTCAACTTTCACACGGAGCAGGTTAGAGGGCAAGCTCTCCCGTGCGTCGCTTGTTTTTTTTTCGTCGGAAGGATAGAGACAGACCTCCTCGCGCGGAGCACGAAATCCGACGGCAAATTGCCATCTAGTTGGAAAAGTCGGTGGAGGTGGTGGTGTGGCCAAGGAGGAGGAGGAGAGAAGGAGGAGGTGGAGTAGGTGTCTTTAACCGCCATATTCAGAGCGTTTGACGGGGACGCACCTTCCGTGAGGCTGTGTACATCTTACCGTGCGCACTGCACACACCTGGCGCGCGAGACACGACGTGGCAGTGCTTTCGTAGGCGCGGATAAGGGACGCTCGCTTAACATCTGACGTCTATTGACAGAGGCAGGCGAGAGGACGAAGTGGGGAGGAGCCGGTGTTCGCGAGAAGCGGCGGCAGAGGCAACATGGAGTTCAAGTTCAACGTAAATAGGCTCCTGCCGAGGAAAATCAACAAGGTTACGGAGAGTCTTGTACCCGAGGACTTCAAGGGCGATCGTCGTGAACTGAAGTGAGAGACCACTCTTTGTCGCTTTGTTCTTTCCCACCCTCTGCCATAATGGATCGCGCGATCCCAATGCTTTCGGTCATCGACTTAACACGACGGCACGGTAACTCACATACAGAGAGAACCGTCTGACGCTCGCCAGCCAGACAGAGTTTCTCGCCCCAGCATCGATCCGCCTTGTAGGTAATGGTAGGCAATAGTGGTTTTGACTATTTCCGACCAGGCAACCGACTCAGTGTCGTCGGGTGCGTTCGTTTTTAGAAACTCCTGTTGGCCAGTCGGCCATCGCCAAGGTTACCTCGTAATGAACATATAAACACCGGCACGCGGTGGGCGAGAGCTTTGAGGTCTGTCTGGCAAGCCGAGTTTTCCTTCCACGCGGTTCACTTCGAGGACAACTTGAAACGCGTGAAAGCGCCGCAGGCATCGACTTATCACCACATTCAGTTCCTCCAACGTCTTAACTAATTCGCGAAGACAAAATTGAAGTTTTCTCTCACTTAACGAGGACCATTTCCACGTCTTTCGCGAAAACGCACGAGATTCGTTCGGGAACCTTTTACAATTCTACCATTTTCTGCTCTATCACCGAAATCGTCCCACCCCCCACGCAACTAATGCCGCACCTTTATCGACTGATTCAGCAATTTCCCTAAAAACGATCTCCGCGCGATAAGTCTCAACCATCGGACGCTCCCAACGCGGAAGTTGCCTTCGTGACGTTTAGCGCAAGGTTCCTCTCAGCGGTACATCTCACGGTTGATCGGCAGAATGGAATTCAATTTATGCTAGTTGAGCCGGTGCACCCTCGTCCGCGCCGAGGCTGACCAATGAAGACCGTATTCACTGGACAGGGGCATCGGAGAGTGAAAAGGCGAGGACGTAATGGCGTGTGGCGAGAGAACACCGGCGAAGTGTTGTGGAGTGTGTCGCAGGTTCGCGTGGGCGCACAAAAGTCGTTTGGCCGGTATCGAGTATCGAGAGTGTCGAGTGTCGATGCGGTACAATGCCAGGTTGCTCGGTGCCTGTTCTACTTCCTTCTAGAGCTCGCCTGGTAATTCTGATAAACATTGTAAATAGACACCTCGCGATTAGTAGGACAGAGTTGACATACGTGAGAGGGTCGACACAGATTAGAATTTGAGGCTGTTGTGTTTCTCGCGGATTCTGTTGTCGGTACGATGAACGTTGTAAATAGACAGCTCCCGATTAGTAGAACAGCGTATACGAACAGATGGCGAAGGATCGATAAGGATGAAGAAATAAGATTCTTCGGTTCCTCGTAAATTTGATTGTCAGGATTAGTCGGCGAGAGTAGTTCTTCCACGCAGATCTCGCTTGGCAATTCTGATAGACGCTCGAACTAACAGCTCACAATTAGCTGACCAACGCTTGCGTATGGTAGGATCGATACGGATGAAAATTTAAGGGCTCTCCTGTACCTCACGAATTCCATTGTTAATCTTGGCCTTCGAATCTTCGCTACGTCGGCATCGTTGGCAAGTGTCAGTTCGCTCGAGTCGCGCACACGCTGCACCGCACTTTATGAAGGTCTGCTGTGGCTGTGGTATACAGTGATACTGTCTGTATCAATGTGCTTGAAGTAACGTTAACGTAACGAGGGATGTACATATTACTGTCGTGTTTGGTCTATACGTACGATGCGCTTCATTTGAATTTTACATAAGATAATGTAAGTGACTTCTCACCAACTTTATAAAGAGTAACTTAAGCGTTCAAGGGAATCATGTATGAAAGTTGTCGTACGCGGAACTATGATCTTATTATTAAGTAACGTACGTATACACCGTATTCAATGATGATCACTACTTTGCAAATTTACCCTCGATGCGAAACATATTTACTGACAATGGTACATTGCCGGGAATAATACCCTGTAAAGACACTATCAATGTCGGACACTGTACAGAGCGGGATACTATAAGGCTGCGAGTTTAAAGGTCGCAATTCCTATCTCCGCCCATTTGTCATTACGTGGACGATCGTGGGTCGCGCTGACAATCCTCGGAGCAAATCCATGCTCGGTAAGGTCTTGAGTATCGTCCGCTCCTTAACAATATGCTCATTCTCAACCAACACGTTTCCTTCAAACTCCTCATCATACTTCGAGACTCCGTTGGCGGCATTAGGGAAGCAAAGTTCTCGGTCGCCTGAATCCGTCACACTCCAAACTCGACCAACGAAGATTTACGAGCGATTTCTTGTGTCCGCGATCGGCCGAAATAATCGAAGCAGAGAAAAGATATCGGCGGCGCGCTCTCTATCGTTAAACCGGAACGCGCGATAATTACTTCGGAGAGTGATTGGCCTCGATAATTTTGCGGTGATCACTGCGAACGCCTAAGTGGCGCACGGTAAGTTTCAAGTGAGGTTCGTAATTAACGAAATCACAGAGAGGAACAGTGCTGGGAAACGCGCGCTCGGTCTATCCCTTCGTCACGATCATCTGTAATCCATATTGCACGCGGGAAATTACGGATAAAATTGAGCGTAAATGGAGTTGTACCGTAAATTGTGATCCCTCGGCGCGATTGCAATCTGCGCAGGGCGATTATGTCGAAACGATGCACAAGTTATGGCTGCAATCAATCTGTAATGGAGCTGTTATCGTGAAGCACGATTACTCGTTGTATTCCGCGGTACAATCGTCGTAAGAATATCCATTTGGTGGGCAATGAATCACAGTCGATCTGAGTCATTCGGCCAAAGATTGCCAGAAATATCTTTTATCTTTTTCATCGTCTGCTCTAACAGATCCGTAATCTCTTATGACATAATGTTCTGGATGATATCTATTTAAATGCAACAACATAATAATAAAATACGATCGTTCATCGGGACACTTACCAAACACCCACCCCATTCAGTCGGCACTCGCGCAATGATCACTGTAATAATATTCACCTCCTATCTACAAAGATCATGAAAACAGAATCTTTCGATTCGATCAAGAATCGATCACTGTCAGGCGATTAATCTCTACAGCGCGATCTACGCAGAAATCACGGCTACCGAACACGTGACGCCGAAGCGTCGTACATACGTGTTACTCGCATGCAGTGTGAGGGGAAAAGGTCGGTGGCGTTTGAGAGACTTACGCGGACCATATTCGTGCCAAGTCTCGGGTAATACACTCTCGCTTCCTCGATCGAACGTAAATGTGGAACGCAACCTCGCCGCACGAGGCTGCTTACGTTCGATCGGCCGTTGAAACGGCGAGAGGTCGGTCATTTCGCTTGATTATCCACATCCCGTAATCCGCCATCGCATCGTGCGGCGCGTACGCGACATCGGACCAGCAGCTGGTCGTGTGGGGGCGATTAAAATTTCATGCGATACCTGCTCGTTTCCCTAACCAGTTTCAACGCCTCCCGATACCTCCCGATTCAAAACGCCGATCATCTGTCATCGTTGGGCGCTACGTCAGCATGGTCGGACGGGAGTATAAATAAACCTGACGTAATCGAGGCGCGAGGTGACGTCGCTTAGGATCTGGCAGGTGGAAGATAAATGAAAATATGGCAAGCCGCGACGCACCCCTTCCTTTCGAGGCTAATTTTCAAGCTCGCAGGACACGCACGCTCTTGGATGATACTTCTCTTTTTTATCCGCTCTATGCACTACATACTGCGCCGCTATTGCGTCTTGCTGCTGTAGGTCAAACTATGGTCTCAGCACTCTCGGCCCAGGCGACTGTTGTCAGTTCGTTCTTGTTAACTGCGGTGCTAGTGAGTAGCCGACGTGATGAACTATTGCGCGCACTTTCGCAGAAAAACAAATGGGTCAATTGAACAATGGATACTGCGGTTATTTTCGCGCGAAATGCTTCCACTGCGTCGTGAGAGAGTATTTGTTTCTTCATGAATTAATCATTGTTTCTAACGTCGCTCTATAGCGCTGTAAGAATCTTAGACGGTGAGGACGGCGTTTATATCATAAATGATGCTCGTTGCGTATTCTGATGTTTATCATATTAGACAAAGTTATGTACATAGATGACCACATTTGTCGACAGCATAACCGAGAACACTTGCGGAAACAGACTCTATTGGTACGCGGTAGTTAATGTACTATGTACACATAAAACATTTTTACATCACCATCCACCATCGATACATTAATCCGCATAATAGTCGGGTGTAATTATTTTCAGTATTTACTTTTATGATTCATTCTGTTATAGCAGTAGTTACTACATAGTCGTCATACTTGATTCGTGAGATATTGCCGACCTAACGAACATAAAACACGGAGAACATCCGGATGGCAGAAATGGTAACAGTCGGGTGCTCTCGTTAGAACTTGACATGATTCTTAATTGATGCTACACTCTGATAACTCGCACGCGCCTTCTTTGCACAATGTCAGTCGTCGACAGCCAACTAGGTGCAAGGTCGGCGGGTACTTTTTACGAATTTAACGTTTCCGAAAGAACGCTGATCGCTTTACGCTCTCATTATGTGTACATTGCGATCGAGGTCGGCGCGTGCACGATTGATCGAATCCTTCGACAGCAAACGTGACATTTTTAAAGCAAGATCCTTGACATCGATGCATCCAACTGTTAGCCGAACTACCTGTCGTCATGACTCACGGCCGTGACTAACAATAAGTAAACTTCGTTGTTTCGAGACCAACTCAACAATCCCGACAGTTAATTGCAGTTTGCAAGAACAACGCCATACTTCCATATGTAATTTTAGGAAATGGACCCCAGCCATATAAAATCTTAATGGCATTCCGTATGACGATTTTACGTCGGCGAAACAATCTTTTTCATTAAATAGCATTACATGCCTGAGGATGTAACAATATGATGGAGTCCATTTTTCAAAGTTTGATATGGAAGTGAGACGTTCTCCTTCTTAGACGAAACCATGTGTGTGCTTAATGTGCTTTCAGATTGAAAAAACGATTTAAATTGAGTATATCTAAGGAACCGAGTTTTTCGATACTGTTTCAGCGAATGCCAACGAAAGCTGACCAAGATCCTTGACGACATGGGCGAGGCCTCGGCAAGGGCTCAAGGACTAAACAAGCCCATAACCAGCGCCCTCAAGCTCCGCGATACGGATCACATCGTTTATCTGCTTGTCGACGCCGAGAGCAACAAGTAATTATTTCTCTGCTAATCACTTCCATAGAAACGCATCGTCATAGGCTATCGGCGACGGAGAAGCGAAGGGTAACTATGCCGGAAACTCATCGACAGGTTGATTGGCTAATATCATGTCTACTGATGCTTTATCGTGTATATCTTTTCGTTTGACAACAAAAAATCAGCACCACGCTGCGAAGTCGTGAGATTCTATTAGATAATTGCGTTCGGACGATGAGCAAAAGTGAGCCTGCGGGTAAAATGTTGCGGGTTAAAGAGAAAAGTGAAAACGTTCTGACGAAAACAGTGTGGAAAAGTGAAAATGAAAAAAGGCAGTGGAGAGTAGAGAGTGGCTCGAGTCGCTCGGAACAGAGGAAAGAAAAGGCGAGAGATGAGTTTCTGGTGCGATCGATGCGACAGCACCGACCCTTTTTCCTTACTCATTACACGCACCCGCCCTTTCTCTGTCTCTGTTTCGCTGTCACCTGTATAGGTGAACGCTTGCCACTTACCGCGTCGTAGTCGGTTATTAGCTGACTAGACTGAACGGTACACATAATTATCTAACACTTGTTTAACTACGCAGCGGAACGGGGAGTGTCGTCGGCTTGCTGAAGACTGGATCGAAAAAGTTGTTCATGTTCGACGAGAGTGGAGCGTACTATCAGCTGCAGCCGAGATGCATCCTGGACTTTTACGTTCACGAATTCCGACAACGAATGGGCCTCGGAAATATCCTTTACCAACACATGCTGGCCGTAAGTTTTCGCAGAATCCGATCGCTATCGCTCTCCACTCGATCATGTGTATCGTGTTCTGTCCGCGTTTTGAACGGACGGAGTACCGGATCGATACGGAAAATATCAAACACGCATGATGGGAATTGAAATACTGATATGAGGGCATGACTTGCTCTTTTGCCGCACCATGGATGCTAAACTTTTTATAAATATTTGCTTGCACATCTGTGTATGTCACAGTGAAAGCACGATCTAAGCAATTCGATGCGTTTGCTAAAAAACGTATGCATTCCATATTGTATGTGACCAAAAAATATAGTCCAAATCCTCAATCAATCCCAAACGCAGGCATACTTCAGAGATGACCCAAATCTTTCAGTATATGTATATATTCACTTGTGATTCCATTTACTTACCCAATTTCATGCTTTGACAGTGACATACATATATATATATCTTTTTTGTTAGTTCTTAAGCGCTACCGATGCCCAGAATAAATGGTCGATCATTCGCGGGAAACTTTCCACTTCGAGAGAAAGATGCGCGCGAGTTATACGGAAAGAGCGAGGGAGTCTGATATACCAAGCAGATATAATTACTTCCTGCGTCGCGGTGCACGGACTCGATCTCGACAGTCTATCGCCGTAAAAATTTCGACCGGCAAAACGAAAGCGAGCAGCCACGCGTGGCACGCGTACATGCATGCACCGTCTAGATTCGACGGTGAAAACTAAGTTTTTTTTTTACTGGGTCAACAAGTCTTCCTCCAAACGATTTTTTGCGTACATTGTTTGCCACGAATCGATAGTATGCATTCACGGCAAACATCCGCTGAGGAACATACTTGTGTTTGAACAACTTTGCATCCGAATATAAATGATAACCCATAAAGACACATTCGTCTAAGGTGTCTGCCCAACAAACACCGCGTGTCGTCCAAGAGTACGAACGACGATTCCTCGGAAGTCGCCACACCTGAACAATCGTCGTACGAACCATTTCCGTGCATCAGTATTTCCCTTCTCTCATGACACACTGCCGCACCAAATCCACGAGGGGCGGCTCTTCGCCGTCGCAATTCGCTTCGCGGAAGAGGAAAGTAGCGAGCCGTGGAAACTTTCGGATCGTCCGCGCGAAGAATACACACTTAATGGGAGAAAAGTAACGGGCACGTAAGCGCGACGACACGCTCTCGTCATTGCCGGGCACTTGCAAGGATTCCACCGGCGTGGAACGACGGGCGAACGGGCCGTGACGAAGTCGCGGCGGCCGCATCTAGGAATAAGCACAGGAAAATCAGCTATTGCTAAGGCTGACGGCGTCACGCATCGTATCTTTCCGGGCAGCTTTGCCCGAAAACAAAGTTTCCGCGCTCCTCCGTCTCATCCGTCTTCGTCCCACGCATCCCGCGAAGAGTCTCGCGTCACGTTCGACGCGGTTGCAAATGATAAGCGATCTGTTCCGCCGTTAGACGCTTGGCGCCGTGAGAGAGGATGCTCGGCGAGTGTTGTACGTTCCCAGCAAACCGAAAAGGTGACTGAACTCGCCGAGACCGTACCTTTCTTATGACAACAGCGCGTCCAAAGCCCACCCAAAGCTAGGAATTTACTTAGCCCACGCGAGCCGCCGCGCCGAGTCGAACAGAGCCGCCTTCTCTCGCGATCAGCATCGTCCACGTCGACCGCGCGTCCCGTCAATGTCGGATCGACGTATCTGGTGCGAGTTCCAGAACTTGTTTTCCAGCTTAATGTCAACGTATTCTGCCGGCGTCGGCCTGCAATGGCACTCTTCGGTAATTAGCGCGTGTCACTGGCAGCACGTTAGTTGGTCACGGCTTCAAATCGGGCAAAGACACACGGAATGAGACTTCTTTCAAGAGGCTATAGAAAAATACAATGTTACTCCTTTTTTTTGAGTACGCCAAAGTATATGATGTTGCGAAGACGTGTATGTTTGGTAGACTAGTTCGGCAGGTTCTTTTCTCTGAAAGTCATTAAGTTAACACAGGTTGTATGAATGCGCTGACACTTCGGTATTGATCCACCCCGCATACCGCGCGCGTACTAGTTGACTGACTAATGAGCTTTTAATACGCCTTATTATGATTGATTTGCAGGAGGAGAACGTCAGACCGGAGAAGCTGGCGATCGATAGACCGTCGGACAAATTTTTGGCCTTTCTGCGAAAGTATTACGGCCTGACAAAGGTCATTCCACAGAACAATAAATTCGTCGTGTTCCGCGGATTCTTCGACAACGGTGAGTTCTTGTTTTTCGCTTCGCCGCCCGTGTCGTAACAGCAAATGTAAAAGAAGTATAAGGAACGACGAGGAATTAGAACAAGCCGAGCGTATCGCATTCGGACTCCACATTCAACGGAGCAAATCCGCTTCTGTTTCCCGGAATGTAGAATCATTATTTGCGACGAAAATATTACATCGATTGTTCTCGAATTAGTCAACTGTAGCCGATGTACGCTATGCATGTTAAAAACTAAGATCATGTTCCAACATAGTATCCATTCTATGTTCTCGAGGTAGTTAGTCTGACTTTTGATATCATCTCTTGTTCGAGTAAAGCTCCTCGTTCTTGTAGCAGTCGGATAATCGAAAGCAATTACTCCGCTGTTAATTTCTTCCACCCTGAACAGACTCTTTCTTCTGGCGTTTCTTAGCTCCATCTTCTTTACTGTTGCAGAGAGTCAAGGCATGAGGAGAGATCGATACAGCCTCTCATCGAGGTCCACGATAGACGCCGGAGTTTTGAACAATAACAACAATACCGACAAGAACAAAACCGGTTCCAGGTAAGTGATGCGCTTTACATGATATTATCCATTTGCCGCTGTCTCCAAAGCACTCCATTTACGAACATTTTTCAGTCCCAATCGTATGCTGCAGTATTCGGGTGCACCTCGTAATTCAGTCGGAAGATACGCAGCAGCGCGTCCACCTTGCTCCATGGCAAGCGTAAGTATTCGTTAAACGAACATTTATGATTTTTACCTCAAAAACTCCAACCGTCTTTTCTACAAATTTCAAATATCAGAATCTTCAATATTTGTGACGGCTTCCGATAACGGGCCGTACGCAGTGCAAATCGTTCACTTATATGGCAAGCATTATGAAGGCATGCAATGAAAATTTGTGAACTTTCTCAAACATACATTTTTCCTAATAATATTTGCACGTGGCGGCGAAATAAATTTTCCTCTATTATTCGCTGAACAGCAATAGGAAATAACGCCTTGCCTAATGCTTAACCGAACGACGACGCTTTCTTCTAGATAATCCATAACACCGCGGTGATTCGTGCTAAGTCCGCCGAGCGTACTGGGTGAGTAATATCGATGCATCGTAAATCGTCCTCGGATAATGATCGTCGAATGCCATTTAACGATCGTTCATTACCTTCGGAAGAAGCATGAAATGTCTGAACGGATATCACGAACAATGGCTGTTCCAATGCGAAGCTGACACGTTAAATACAGTCAGCGTTGCTTCAACGACTCGAGCGCATTTAGTGGCATTTAGATAGATTTACACGCTATCGGCTGAGCATATCGATCAACATGATCGGTTAATACTCGTCGACACGTTGGACGTTCGGCTATTAAGAGTTACTTATACTTATTCTTCGGAGTTGGCAGAAAATGCTTCATAACGTCGACGCTTACATCTCACCTGCTTTCTCTGTTGTTCATGTTGACCAAATAGTCTAGTCCAGCTGTATTCAGTGTGATTGAATTAACTTAAACTAAAATGCTCTATCTAAAGCCGTACCTTCGACGTGCGAAACATTCGAAGTATTTAATAATTTTAATGTGTTTTATGTTCACCGGCACGCTTCTCGCGTTTTAGCACGTGGTTCCATTGAGTTTGCGTCCATTATGGGCCTTAGGCAGCTTGCCCCGTGCATGAGCGCACGCACGCGTACGTATATCTATTTATTGCGATGTACGGAATAATTCAGATAGCACGTAAGGCCGAGTTGCACCGGTTTATACTTCTACAATGTCTTCCTTATCTTTCGATTTTTTGTTCCCGACGCACATGCGATGCACGTTCGACACGCGCGCCTCATTATCGCTCAAGCGGACTTTAACCCTTTTAGCACCACGGAATGGCTATCATTAAATGAAGATATACATAAGCTATGCCAAATCCAAACAACAAATTACACGTCAAAATTCGGACATTTTCTTTCACGTTAACATGTAGTTCAAAGGGTTAGATTGAAACTGCAACGAACATTTGCGAGGCGCGCAATGCTATGTATTTATAAATCTTTTCAATTCCCTTGTTTTCATTTGAGATCTATAGTATAAGGCTATTTGCACACGTACCGACAAATACAGTATTGGTCATCACTTTGTCAGAGGCAAACTGTGCAAACCAGGCCTCTGACACTGACAGTTTTAGACGCGTCCGCGCAAGAGTTCAGAAAAAGAAATGTAATAATCGATATATCGGTGTTGGCTAAGGCGTCCGAACAATTAGCTTCAACGTCGGCTGCAGTTTTTGCAAGGCCTAATTCTTTTAAAAAAAGTTCTCTTTTCATTACGTCAGGGATCTCCAAACTACAGACTGTGAGAAGATTTTATTCCGCTGACAGCAACTTGAAATATGTATGAATAGTCAAATTTGTTTAGATAGGTGCAGAGTAAATTTATTTATGTTCGACTTTTATGGGCAACCAAAAGTTTACTTTGAATATATTTCCCTGAATTAATTTGATGAGGCGTGTTTATTTCCTTTACTGCATCCCACAAAGTTGGTGAAGTTCCCTTTTCAGGTAAATATTTGTAAAATCTCAGTAAATAAAAGTAACAAAAAATGAATAGATTGCTTTTCTCATTTGGAGTTATGTAAGTTAACTTTTTAAGCTACACGGTTTTAGTAAAATGTACAAAAGGTAAAAAAATCAATTGAAAGATTTCTTTAAGCCAAAATACAGGTCCTTATACAAAAAACATAACTGGCGTTTGGGGGAAATGTAAGTAACAATAAGACCTTTCTATAAACACCTATATTGCTGGGGTTGTATATCAATATGAGACCGTTTTCACGCTGTACGGTATTATGACGAAATATTGCATTGTTATCGCATGTACATATGTGTGCAAAAGTTGAAGAAAATCGGCTCGGTAGAAATGGGTCAAAAACTGATGTGAAGGCTTTTCCGAGACAGAGGACCCAACCTAAACAAAACCGCGTAATATTCTGTGCCCCACGCACAATAAAAGTTTGGAGACCCCTGAATTATACGACATTCGACATGGGCATCAGTACCGATTTTTCTCCATTGACTGTGCCTGCCTTTCTATCCATAAGGTCTGGATGTAAAGTAGATAAAACGCTCGTAGTGTATTAAACGCAAGTGTCTGAGGAGTATAATAGTTCGGCCAGCCCGGTCGCTCGGTACAGTTGACCTCTCGTTTGCCCTGACAACGGGGGTTGGTTTTCAGTGACAACAACCACGTCAGCATGGCTGTGACGCCGTCATCGGCGTCGATGATGAAGCTGGAACGACCCCGTTCGCTGAGCCTTTACTCCGAGGAGGAGCAGAAACAGCGGACGAGCGAAATGTCAACGGTGCCGACGCCAGCCGCGGCGCCTGAACAAAAGTCAGCGGCTCCGTTCGTCGTTCCGATCATGGTGGATCGTCCATCGACACCGACTTTGCCCCCGCCGCCCCCACCGTCGCTGGAGAGGGCGGAGAAGAGCGTGAAGAACCCGTCCCCGTCGTGCGCTCAAGAGGTCACCGGTGGCAATCAGCATACTCATCTGGATCTTAAGTTCTATCACTCGCCTCTTTGGTAAATGCGAAAACGATCGCTGCCGTTTCCCGCTCCGTCTACGTTCATGATTACAGGCGGTCGCCAATCGATGTGCCCGCGGTACACCGGATATTATTCCATCAACGATAACGAAAGAGTGTTCATTTCCGGTCGGCCACCGTGCAGGATTAACCTTTTATACGGGCTCGTCGTACGCGAACGATCGATCGAATGTGTATCCGTACCGTTTTTAAAGACCGACCACGATGTTTTGTTGTGAACTAAGGTGGAGCGTGAATAACCGTCGAATCAGTCTGTGCACGCTAACGGTGTGCCACCATTTTTCGGCGCAACCATGCTGCCTGATCGCAAAAAAATCGACAGTTTTCGAGGAGCATTCGGTAGATTCTTCAGAATTTTTCATAAAAGTACGTAATTTATTAAATCGTTTATTTATTGTGTTAGGTAGATACTTGACCGCGTATCATGGCGATACGTAGGAACGTTTTTGAACGTTCTATTCTGATGCGGTTTTACCGTAACGGTCGGGCATGTGGCAAATCGGAGAAATTTATACACACCTAAACACATATGTGTGTATATATATGTTGAGTATAGATGATAGTTTAAGAAAACAGTTTCTTTGGCACCAGTGGTAAATTGGAATGATCTATCCTGTCGTTTAAATCATTCATAGTTTCGGTTTCCCGGTTTGGCAAATATTGCGCAGAAAAGATATACACCGTAAAGCATCTAGTTGTAAGTCTGACTCACCAAGTGATTGTACCGACCCTTGGACAGATGTATTACGTAAGTAAGACAAAAATAATAAAAGAGGCATCAAAATTGGTTCGATCATTTTCTGTGGAGATGATGATTCAACGATTGAGGAAATCTCGATAACTATAAATCACTGAACACTTTGATAAGTTAAATTATCGATCCTTTTATTGAGCAAAGGCTTTTTAAATTAAATAAAAATCAGACGTTACACGCTCATTCACAATTGCACACTTAATTGTGTGCAACTGTTTAAAAAATATTTCATAAAATCGGAAGAAACGCTAATGAATCTCAACAATAAACGTTTTCATAAATGATAAGTTTTCATATATAATAATCAAACGCTATACTCCCCACCCTCGAGTTTTTCATCAGTTATCCAGGAAATCAAGCTTACGCATGTGTCGTATTCTAAGAAAATGAGACTCATAAGCATGCCTTCCGCTAGGCCTAGAGCTATTCCAGCAAGTATATCAAGAATATTATGTCTTCTCATAAGAAGCCTAGAAATGCATACACACACGCACCAAGCTAACAAAGAAGGAAAAAAAATTATAGGTATTGGCCACACGTTCATAAGGAGGTACAGAATGAGTGTACATCGAGAAGCGTGCCCAGATGGAAAAGAATATTTGTCAGGACCCATTGCAAAAGGGTCATCATTCACCATAGGACGTCTTCTCCTTACAAGAGCCTTTATAATTGCAATAAAAGTTAAATCTAACAGAAGACCTGAAATGAAAATGTTACTTGTTACCTATAGATTCATGCACAAATTAACTGTGCAACACGGCAGTTCAAGTATAATGTACCATTATCAAAAATAAAAAGTACTAATTCATCATCTGCTTCTGTCTATTCTTTAAACCAATGTCAAAAGACTTTCCTTGTAAACACTGCATTATTTTGCAAGCTCACTTTCTTCTTAATTCATTATAATCTTGTTTTCTTACCTACAAAAAGATTCACTTGTATTTGGTATAAATGCTTGCTATTGAAAATCCAAATGTATGCCAACAAGCCTGCTATCCAAGGTATGCCATGACAAGACACCTGAAATCAAGAAATAGAAGTCATCTGCACATCCTCATAAAAGTTTTCTAATTAAAACAGTTTATCGACATATGTAAATACCTCTAGTAGCGTGTAATGAATCTTCAGCTGTTTAAGCGGTAAAAATTTCTCCAATGATTTCACCAAAACGTCACTCAAATAAACGTCAAACTCCAGTAGCCGTTTCAACGTCGATGGAATTTCGCGCTTCTTGTCCTTAATTGGAAATTAAATACGCATAATTATCGGGAAAAATTTTGCATTCAACACCATTAATGCACAAGTTACAGTATTACTCACGGTATCCATGTTGTGGCGGAGCAAGTGAAATTGTCGAACAGTACGGGAGTGTTATAACGGAAACACTGTCGCGAATAAATCAAGCCACGACAAGTAGGTGATACACGTAATCGCTGAAAGATAATCAGAAGCCGAAATATCCTAACCTAGCTATTGAGGCGGAAGGAAGCCTCAATCTTCGCCACACACATGCACGCACAGCATGATATTGTACATTATTGTATAGTCGATTTGTTTCTCATTGACAGTTGCTCGTAACGTAACCGGTCGGAATCAGTCGGAACAAGCATGCGGCGCCACTTGTGTTTAAAATTTGTTAACGTTCAGGCTCTACGGAAGACTGATCTGGGGCGACTGGACTGATCTCGCGTGCAGTGAAATTATGAGCAATTACGGTACATGAGTGTTCGAACGTCCGATGTGTTAAGCGAGTTATAAGTGTTATTATGATATTTCATCTAAATCCGTGTCAATTGTTTGTAATACTATACCGCCACAAAAGGGCAAATCTGTTTTTTTCTCTTCAGAACATAAAATTGTCCAAAAGACTGGAGACACTCACAGAGTAAGGTAACTTGATAACTTGTTGATGGCAACTCAATGTACATGCTGTATTTACCCATATTAAAACATTCTCACATAACTAAGTGAAAATACAAATGTTAAGTAATTATTCGCATTGTTACTTCAGTGAATTAATCATTCAAACAAATAGATACCACAATTTGTTACAAACAACATGTTTGTTTACAATCATTATGTGCACAAAATATTTATTTAATTTTGCTAATTTGCTTAAGTACATATGTATTTAGGATAATGTGAATTATGCTCACCTTTGCTCTTAATTTATGACTCCAAAAATATTTAATCCGTGATTTGATTAGATCTTATAAAGAAAACAGTGAATAAATATCGCTTGTTGGAAAATTCCAACATGCAGGATGATCAAGCCAATAAAATTATAGCTGCAACATGCACCCGAAAGAAAAGGTATTGCATAGAAACCAAATAAAATATGATACAAAATGCACTTCTAATAACCGTACTTTCACAGATTTCCAAGTGTTTCAGCTGACACAACACGAAAAAGCATGTGTCCTCCCATGGCTAATAATATTTCCTTAATGACTCCTTCCCTCAGAACATCAATTCATCCAACAAACTCAGCACAATCACAAAGTAAGGAATCTTATAACATTGTTCACGTGTTATCATTGAGGAAACATGTTATTCATCTTCTGATCAGACCTTTTTAGAAAGAAAAGACACTCACTGGCTCAAACTACGTTGAATCGTCAGCCCCAACCTGACGGGCCTAAAAAACTAAGTTTAAAGTCGAGTGATGTGGATTCAATGCTGTTGTATAACGAATATTTACAAGCGATAATGGAGGAACACATTATAAAGAGGAAAACAGAGGAGAGGAGAAATATAATTATCACCCAGTTAGCCACTATCGCAAAGGAGAGTGACCATGACATAGCAGAACTGACAAAGTATCGAATGAGAGAAAAGGATGTGATATACTTGACCACTATCCAGAATGCATTGGACCCATTAATAGCTGATGTGAATGAATATACCAGTATGAAGTTAATATAAAGTCACAGTGATTATAAATTACTAGAATTTTCCAAAATTTTATAACTTTTCCTTTGCAGAGGATGAGAGCAACAAGACTGTGATGGATATTTTATCCCGGCTGTATTCTGTTGTAAAACCTTTGGATGTCTTACATTGTGAAAATGTTGTATTGCCCGAATCACCAGAGGAAAGTGAGGAACTACAGACTGCGTTAAAGAATTGTTCAACCACATTAGGACTTATCGTAGATTTGATAGGGAGTAAGGGAGAGGTGTATAAGGCTGTTCACGAAGGACTGAATCATTTCAAAAAAGTCAACAACAATATACAAGCTTTGCAAAAAAGGTTAAGATTGACAAACTACTTTGTACTCAGACGGTGTCCTGACATATTTATATTTTCAGGCTCGAGGGATTACTTTGCAATTTACAGTCACTTGCCTTAAAAGACGCTGCAACAGCTTTAGTATAAAACGAAGGTTGACGAGTGTTCGAAACGCTCGGTTAAACAATTCACTGATAGATGTCTGTTATACATAAATTTGGAGTTTGATTGCACAGCTCAAGGGGCACAAATTTGCACAGAAACTTGACCTGCCATGCGAAATACTGCCATATTTTTACGAAATAAACGAAAAATAAAAGTATTTTCCTAATTGTATATTACAAATAAAACATAATAAATTGTCAGTTGGTTGTACCCGATCCTTTCGCGTTTTGGCTACATTCTTGATGAAGATATAAATTTTGGAAGACCAGCGTTGTATTTTAAGCACCATATTTAGAAATGATCGTGAAAAACCACGTTATATAACCTCTCTATTGGCATATCGTTGCTCGAAAATGTGATTTTTCATAGGGCGCGAATAATTATCGTCGTTGGAAGGCGAAGGGCGCGAATATTCACCTCCGAATTGTTAGGGAGAGTAAAATGGCGGTGTAGGCACGTACAATCGTCCCTTGTCGGTGAACACGGGAACGAGGCACCGGGCCATAGCGGCGTTGGCGATTGGCCGAGAAGAAAGTACGGACGAAGGTCGCGTCTACGCATGAGCGCGATACCTCGCCATATTTAATTTCTCGCAAATTTTGCTGTCGAGCACGAGAGGAGAAAAATGGTGGGAAACGGCGCGGGGCCGGGCTTAAGGGAGAAGGAAAATGCGATGACGTTTAGATGACGAATTCAGGTGGCGAATGTTAGGCGTCGTCGTTACGGGGTAGCTATGGCATCGTTCGTTCGCCAAGAAGGGACCGCGCACGGATCCAGGGCCGCCGCGGATTTTTCCGTGGCGCGCGCGATTTTATTCTGCGCATGGAAAGCAATTTTGCCCAATCATAAATAGGGCTATTGTGGGGGGATGGTGTATATGCCGCTGGCGCATTTCATACATCCGAGTGTAATGGTAACCAGATAGAGGCGTCGCGCGGGGCTATCGGCCGGTTAGTATACGCAGTTTATATCCGCGAAGTGTATCGCGCCGAAAAATTTCCCTCGCCATTCTCGCCGGCGTTATCTCCCGTCTTCTCCGTTATCGCGTCCTTTCGACACGGTGTGATTCGGTCTATTACGCGACATCCGGGATCCGCGCGTATCTTCGAGAGTGACAAGCACGAGACGTGTCGCGCGCGCGCGAGCGCGCTCACCCCATAGCTTGCACCGCGTGTGAAATGCGAACTATCTTTGTGCGTGTGCGTGTGCGTGAGCGTGTGAGAGCGAGCGGTCGAGCGAGTGATATCTGTGACGTCAGTGGCCTGATCGGTTGTCACCTGTCAAGCCGACGTACACCTCGCCTTACCTCGTCCTCCCTCTCTCTCTCTCTCATGCCCATCCACCTTCACCCTCCCCCTCTCCCCCGCCCCTCACCCTCACCCTCGGCCTCACCACCACCGACCACACAATCCGACCTCCCTCTCGCTCGTCCTTATTCATATTCTCTCTCTTTCTCGCTAAGCGCCAGGGACTCTTCCACCCCTCTTCACGTAACCCTCACGCGGTACCCTCCCTCGACACCCTCCCGTCCTGCCGGCGTTCATCCATCCCAGCCACCCACTCGGTCCCTCTCCCTTTGCCTCTCGTTACGGTGCAAGCTCCCATCCTTCGCCCGTCCACCCATTTTCTCTCGCTCTTTTCAGTAGTGAAACGGTATGTATCTATACCTGGCGCCCGCGCCGCCCGCGCCGCCCCCACCGTCCGCCACCCTTTCGTCCCCGACCATTCTGAAACCACCCCGAAACCACCCTCCAGCAGCCATCCCGGCAGCCGCCAGTCGGCCGCGAGCGCTCTTACCCTTTTCTTCCCCCTCTCCCATATCGGCAGCATCTCCGCTCGCTCTTCCTGCTCAACTCCCCGCTACTATTCCCGCTACTATTCCCATTGCCATTCCTGCTATCCACGATGTCCCGAAAAGCGAAGCGCGGTTGCGGCCTCGTCGGTGGAAGCAGGAGAGCACGTCTGCCCCCACCGATACGTATACATACGTATCCCCGCTTTCGCCAACCCTCGCAACCCACCCAATCCTCCCATTCCTCCCATTCCTCCCATCCGCCGCCTCTGCCACGGCGACCGCAGACACAAAAACAATAACAAATCGATTCGCGAGGGCAATGGGAAGGGGTCAGCGCGGTAGGACGACGAAGCGCGAGGACCGCGAGGCCGGAGGGTAGGCGGGGGCGGCGAGGAGCATTGCATATATCTGCCGCTGTATCCCTCCCTCCGACCCTCCTCATCCACCCTCGTCCCCCCTCAGACCCCTCTCACCCTCTCCCTTCATTCTCTCTCTTTCACTCGTTCCATCCATCCCTCTCTTTCTGGATATTGTATAGAGAACGTTATGCTAAAGTATGCATGCACGAGGGTCGGTCCAATGGTCAGGAATCTCGCGCGAGTTCGTTCGTTCTGCGGCAGCACGTATATCCGGACGCGGACGGTTCGGTGTTACGTGCACGTCGTACGCGTCTATTATCTTATCGTACGTGCTTCCGGGCGACCGGTAACGCGCAAATCGGCGGCAGATGCGCTGGCGGCTCATAATCCGGCGACGTAATGACGATCGCTCCAAATTCCGAATACCGCGATAGGCCACCGGAAGAATATCCCTAAAGACCCTTTGCACGCCTATCACGCACGCACTCGCTCTTCAGAACGCATTCAAGGACTCTCTCTCTCTCTCTCTCGACGCTGGACTCCCCTTCGAGCAGGGCTCACTTGAGATCGAGCCGAACGGGGACTTGCGAACAGAGAATACGTTGCGGTTTTCACGAATGACACGAATTACGAGGCTACTACTTCCTCGCCAACCATCCCGCTGCCGACTCTCCATCGTTTCGCGTTCCCTGCATCGGAACTATGCAAGGCGTCACGTAAATTCCGAAACGATTCTCGAGCTGCGACGAAATAAAGTAGCGCGTCGTAAGTAAATGCCGGACATGAGCTGATGAACGGAGGAGGCGGTTACGCTCGGGCCAGATTTTTCAATTCGTCTTCCGCCGTGGATAAAGAAACGGAGCGGGAAGGAGAGAAAAAAGAGAGGATACGAGGACTGAATTCACCTGAGCTCCAGAGTAAACTTAGTCGTCGCTGTCGCTTCGCACAGGATCTAACAATAAGTCCAGCATGCGGAAGTAACGCCGAGTCTTCCTCCTCCTGTACTTCCGCGCAAGAAACGTCATCGATTACGTTCGACCGCTTCGATCCTCGGCAGATTTGGCAGATCGCTATTATTCTCCAACATTTATCTATCATTTTGTTTTAAGTGATATCATGATTGCCGATCCAATGGCAAGGGGTTGGAAAGAAAAATGGAGATTATCCGAAGATACCGATCAGATCGAATCGTTCCATTACTAAAGAGTCACATTCTCGCGTAGATATCTTTAATATGTTCCCGTCAATACTCTTCGAATTATATTTATCCTATCATTTTTCGACCAATCATAACTGCGTTTCGCAAAATTATGGTTAACGCGCATTAACATTGTGCTTTCAACATATCATTCTATACGACAAAGCTCAACTGCACTTGCCTCCACTTCCCGAAGACTATGCTCCGCTCTTACAAACGATACCAGTTACCTTTTACGATCGGCATATCAGCGATCCATCTAATGACCCAATACGCACAAGTACTTTCACTCCTCAACTTTTTCTCTCAATCTCTGATCTCGCTGACAAAAGACACAACATTGAAAATGACGCAGTCATGCGAATTCGAACGTGTTTGGCGAGAAAGGTCCGATCGCACGGGAGCGCAGAGTGACCGCGACGATGACAAATTGTCGGCGTGGCTATTTGATGCACCAGAGGACGACGCTTGTTCCAGATGGAATATGGGCTCTGGAGTCTGCACGTCGCGGGTGAACTTTGGGGCGACCCGCGTTTCCCCCGAAGACATCCGATTTTGGGCGCTGGCGGGTCGCAAATTCTTCCGAGGGCGGCCTTCGCCCTGAGCGGTCTTCATCGTGCGGCGTCAGAGATGGCGACGGAGATGTTGCCGGTGGCCTCGGTTCCTCTTCCGCTGCCGGCGACAGCTCGCTTCGGTCACCCATCCTCGGCCCTCGACACGTTCCCGTTCGCGAAGACCGAGGACGAGCAGAAGGCTTCGTCCACACCGGAAGAGGACTCTGCCGGGCCTCCGGCAACGACCGGCACTCGTGAGAATGGAGACCGGAAACGAGACGACAACGAAACCAACATCGAATCAGCTGACGATAACGATAATCAGGTATGATGCGACGACGCTTTGCGCGACGAAACGGATCGTTTTCTCTAGCAGTTTCTATCAGTTAAGTACTGTGGCTAATTTGGTAGAGGTTCGAACGTGACAGCGTAGTTGGACGATGTTGAGTAATGCCTTTTCTCCATTCTTTAGACTTCCGTGCCAAACGAGAACAATGACAACGAAGATCCTGGGGAGGAGAGCGACACCGGAAGTACGAGCAGTTCGCGTCGATCGGCGAATAACAATTTCTCGCCGAAGTTACCCGACCCAATGTCCTGCCTTGCTCTCGACAAGGTATCGTATCTTCTTAGCGTGTCTTTATTACGCAACTCCGGCGACGTCTCATTAAAAAAGTATTTCCGTATGTGTTTTTTTTTGTAATATTTAAAGGTTTTGCAGGATAGTGCGGTAACGCCGGTTCTGAACGGTTGGGTTCTGGGTGCATATACCGCGATGTTAGGTAGACTATCGGCAGCGAGCGCAGCACTTGAAGCAACGGAAGTACCGAATGTGCCGTCCGAAAGTGACTCCGAAAGTGAACATTCCTCGTACACCGAAAAGTATGTGTTCCGGATCGTAGTCGACGACGCCACTGGCCCAGCGCAAGGTTCGTTTCATTTTACATCAATGCTGATCATTGAACCAGATCGAGAGGTAGCAGTCCGAACGTGAATAGCGCTCATCGTGGATACTCGTGCGGATCGTGCGACGTGGTGGCCCCGACGAGGCCAGCATTAAGGAAGCACATAGCAGGATGTCATCCCGCTCTTTCGGGGAGCGATACCGGCGAGACGAAAAAGTGCCCCTCTTCGGGATGCGACTTTACGACGACGAGTAGATGCGAAATGGAGAGCCACGTCGCTGCCCACGTTGCCCAGGGAATGACGCCCACGGGGAAGAAGCGCACTCTTGCCCTGCAGCGCGTCAGGTATAGGTACTCGAACACTTTTCTTCTCGCAACAGACGCTCCTCGACCGGTATCGTTCGTTTCTTTTTCGCTTTTCCCGCGACTTCTTAACACGTGTCTCACTCGTTTTATTAGAAATAAGTTGCAGCGATAGACGGCGATAGGCGGTCGAGGATAGATACAGTTTCGTATGCTGAATCTCGACTTATTGTTGTCTGTTTCTTCTGCTACGTTAGATACGAGAGGGAAGAATATCGGTGTTCGTTATGCTCCTATGCCTGCACGATCGAGAAGGCTTTCCAGAGGCATTTAAGGGCGCACGCACGAGGATCGGCACCAGAAACTAGAGTGAGCTGTGCTGTTTGTGGGGCCGACAGGTCGTCCGAGGTCGACTTAAGCAGACACATGAGAAGGCATCGGGACGACCGGTACTTCTGCTGCGACATCTGCATATTCCGGACCGTTCAACTGAAAAAGGTGTGCCATCGATGGCAGTCACGATTATTCACCGGTCAACTAACCGCCATTGGCGCCGACTTTATCTCCAACTATCAAGGACATATCAGCCGTATCAAAATATTCACAATAGGTCGACACACATAGAATTCATACATGTTTTTGCATTGTAACTTCAAATTACCAAATATTCTACTGTCCACGCTCTTGTCCATTGGCGAAGGCGCAATTATATTAAAGCAGAGATATTTAAAAGCTTGTTGCTGAAATTTAAAGCGCCGCGTACGTATTTGTCGGACGAGCTTGCCTTGTACGAAGCAACGCCAATGTACGGCTGATAGTGGTTCGTCTCCATCAAGTCGGCGCCTCTGGCGTCTACTCTCGCGCATTCGTTCAACGTTCCTTCTCTCCTGTGCTCAGCTAATTCAGCATCGCCGTATGCACACCGGCGAGAAACCTCATCTCTGTCCGCACTGCGCGTACAGAAGTGCACGTCGCGACAATCTGCGCAGTCACGTCAGGCGTGTCCATAAGAAGGAGAATCTCTACTGTGACACCTTTAGTCCGCGTGGCATGCTGATAACGCCCACGACGGTAGCAACGACAACAACAACGACAACGACGACGAGCTCGACGATAGACGAGGTCGGTCAGGATTCGGCACCGTCACCTGACGCATCGCAAAGTCCTCTTCCTTCGCCACCGCCGAGTCCGGAGAACTCGTCGGCCAACTAGCGAGAGTAATTGGAGAGGGCTCACGCGGTCAGCCTCGTCGTCTATCCTGCAATCAGCACCGCGGGCCAAATTCGAAAGTGGATGGCTGTGAATCGGTAACGACGCACGTTGCGTGCGTATGCGTATAAAATAGCGAGAACGATCACGCGTGGATTAGAATTAGAGTCTGGCACGAGTCTGGAAGAGTCGAGCTCGAGCTATCGGATATGCTCGAGCCCACGTGGGGGGTCGATGTAGCGCGATACGATTTTGCAATTGGGAACGCGACGGTGGTGATTGATTTCGAAAATAGTGTCATCGACCTCCGACGATAACGGCGACGATAAAGCTTGTTCTCGCGTGTAAAGAGAGAGTTGAAGAGGGGGAGAGAGAGAGAGAGAGAGAGAATGAGAGAGAGAAAACGAATGAGGGCGAGAGTAACGGGTGCATAAGAAATTACGTGCAACCGTCGTTGGCGGTACTCTCGTCGGTAGTATAAGATATGAACTGTGGGGAGTAATTACATATGGCGCGATTCGGTTGGCCGACTGATCGTCGAAGTTGATTCTTCGAATTTACATGGCAAACTTAGCGAAAACGGTGCTAAGCATTTGTTGACTGGATTGCGATGGAAGACTGAGCATACCGGCGGGCGTTTCATGGCCCGATGCGATCGTTTTTCTTTTACTTTCGCTTCGATCGCCGCGGCAAGGGGGGAAAGGGAGGCGAAGATTAAGACTGCGATTCCGTACCGATGTGCCAGAGTCCCGTGCGCCTCGGAAATGTCATTTTAACGTGCCCGCGAAATCGCGCGAGGACTCTGCCAGGTAGGAAAGGTGCTATTTTTTGCGAATATCCTTTTAATCGCTGCGCCCTTATATACATATACATATATTTACCGCTGTCGCTGCAATGATCGCCACTGTAATTACGACGGTTACCTCAATTACGATATAATTAGTGACGTTGTTGCGCGTATACTTATTATTGATTCTTATTGTTACTTTTTTATCGGTATCGTCGTTAACGTCGTTACAGTTCATCATCGCTAGTGAGCAACTCGTTAGTATTATCATCATTGATATCGTAGCCAGTTTTATTGGCGACAAATAAGGATGCGAATGACTGTCTGTCAGCAGTTATCACGATAGCGTGTGGCGCGCGATGTTTCGATTCTTTTTTCGATTCTCATTAGAATACGAAGACCGTCCCCAGCGATCGTACGATCGCGCTAGACTCTTCCCAAGAAAGGGAGGGGGTGGAGGCCAAAGCAAAGAAGGCAACAGTTATAACGTAAATCTGTGTCAATTTTTAATGTATCGTGCTACGTTCTAGTCGGTAGGACGATTTTTAAGGGGAGACGAGGAGAAAGATTTTTGCGTGGCGAAGGAGAACGCGAAAGTAGGCGCGCTGCTATGATGCCATGAGCGTTATTACAAATGGCGATGACTTTTTTCTATTCTTTCCCGCAACACTTGCACACCAGCGCGTGCAATGTCCGCGCACGTTGTATAGGTATATACGTTTTTGCTTTTGATACACGTGTACCGTATTCGAACGATATTTCGTATTTGTACAAAGTTTATTGCGCGACGGTGAACGGGTTGAGTTCGGTGAAAATTTTTCTACGTATAATTTGACGTACGTATGTAGGAACAAGCTCGTGACAGCTCGCGACAAGATAGGTGGAAGCGCCTTTACGCGTAAAGAAAGCCAGTTCGAGATTAATATTAATGGGGCCGAGGAGGACCGTCGTCCATCGATATACCTATATTTTCTGCTAGCCGTCCTGAAGTTTGGTAAGATATTCACGGTAGCGCGAAAGGGGGATTGGCGTTCGTTGGTGTACCGCTGTAAGCATGTGTTGCCTCTCATCGTATAATTACGACGATATTCTATTTTTGATAATCGTTTCGCGCTTGATGTCGTTTCCTTTGGAACAGTTACGAGCAGTATATATAGTTTACGAGTGATACTCGAGAGATCGAAGGTAAATAGTAAGTAGAACCTCCTCGGGCCGCCTAAATAGTCCGTTGACTCTATCGTCCAGGGCGGATAAACTCAGATGCGTCCGACACTTATTCTAATTATTATAAAAAGCTCATTATCGATAAACGGTCGTGCCACCATTAACGAAACGATGCGTGCCAAAGAAGCCATAGGAGAGGGAGAGAATAAAGTTTTAAAAAGGGGTTAGGGTTGGGTGGGTGGGGGGATGAAACGTCGTCGTAAGCGAAAGCGCTTGATCGGTGCCTCAGTACTCGAAGACCTCCGAATGATCGAACGACAGAAATGCCAGATGCCACTTGATCGCTTCCGCTTACGGCCGAAATACGAACTAGTTGTTACAATCTTTTAATTGTTGACTTTTTGCCGTAGATGTAAGTGTCTTAACGTATATCTTATACATATATATATATATATACATATATACATGCATATATTTATATATGTATATATATGAACTACGCGATATAATATATTCTATATTAATGTTTCCTAGATTTAAATGTAAATGCGCGATGACGAAAGCGAAGGTTGCCGAACGTGATCTCGTAATACTTGAATGATGGACGATAGAAAGGTATCTTATTAAGGTTGTAGTAACTTTTGAGTATCAACTGAAATGTGCCAAAAAATGCACGCGTGGTTACCAGTATTTGTTCTCGTATACGATAACTATCGTCCGCAATGATATGAAACGAGTTGGGAGCGTACGAGAGCCTCGGCAATTCCTTTGCAAGTCGTCAGATCGCTTGATCCTGGACTCCTTCGGGGAGTTGGCATCCGAGAGCAATCTTGCCCTCACTCGAGTACCGATCGAGTGTCGCGATTTTTTTAACGAAGCTACTTTCTCTATGAACGTAATTTTCGAAACTTAACCCGTTCCAAAATTAACTAAGCGTTACGATCTGACAGCGTTATCGATTGACATGCAATGAGAACCCAAAAGTTATTAGCAAAATGAGAACGAACAATTACGATGTGAAGAGGTGCTTGAAAGTTCTTCGAAGGATAGCCAGCCAGGACGTTTTAAAAATTAATACAATCTAAATGTGATAATATATTTGCTATTAAATCGTAACATAATGATTACATTGTAATTAACAATAACGCACGAAAAACGTACGAGGAGAGATGAGCAGTTTTAAGAGTCCGTTTTTCCTCACGGCCATTACGAACGGCGAGGTGATCTCGGGAACGATTTCGTTCTTTCCTGTCGATCGAAGATAACAACGAGACAACGAGAGTTTTCGTAAGGCTCGACGAGTACAAAGCTTCTTCTTCAAATCTCAAGACCCTATTTTATTTGCCGAGGAGAACACACTATAGTGCGTGAAGGAGGAATACTGTCGTGAAGTAACGCGGTCCGTAAAACAAAAAAAGAATAAAAAAATCGAACTAATCGTAAGAGTCGAGCAAGGCGGGTCGCGCAGAAATTCCTCCGTATACGGAAATTAACACTTTGACGTCGTTGAAGAACAAGGTGGATTAAGCAAAGTGTACCTGGATCACCTTTCGCACGCTCTTCGCCGTTTAGCTGTCAGGAGATCTCATTTCGATGATAGCGTTTCGCTTGCCGAAAAACGAAATTTATGACTCGTACGCTCTACGCATATATTATATATGTAAATGTACGTGTATGTGTGTGAATGTGCCTAAAGATTTTTTCTTCCGACTATCTCTTTAACTCTATTGTATTGACCGTTTTCTTCTTTGGCCCCGCTCCGGGCGTTTTCCCGAACGACGGAGTCCGCTGCAAAAATGGGGGCGCGAAGAAGATTCTCGATCGCTCGCTAACCCTCGACCGTTGAAAGCCCTTTCAAACAGTTTCCCTCTTTCGCATTGTCAATATATGTCATGCTGCGCATGTCACGGCGTGTAGAGATCCTCGGAACGTCGCCTGTTCCCTTTATTCCTTAAATGCACTACATTTTATCACTTTCAAATGTAACATCTTCCGTCGTCCGTCGGCAAAACCTTCGTCCGACAACAATTACGCACACGACTCCGCGCGAGCTTTACAAAGAAACCCGTCGAATAATTGGCAATTGGGTCTGCATTTAAGGATGTGATAATGTCATTTATTACCGCGTAACTAACGGTTAAGGGTTAAACGGGATCGTTGATTTAACGATTGTCTCTCTGTGTTCCGGTTGTACCTATACCAATAGCATATATTCCACCGATCGTTCCTCTTCGTAAATAATGCGTATATCACGATCGCGACAGCGACCGAGGCGCAGCAGGGTGCGTCGTCATAAGTGTCAATGGACGCAGCTATAATGATTTCCCGCGAAACATGGGACACAAGTGAATCGTCGCCTACGACGGGAGACCGAGACATTTTTCTATGAGACGAGACAGCGAGATACGAGACAAAACGACAAAGAGGGTACATCGAACGTTTCAACGAATCAATCGGATAATTTGCGAGCAAACGTAAACGTAGTGTGTAATGAAATTGGAGCGTGGCATCGGGACGCCTATAGCCGCAGTCATTGAAATAATTTGTGCGGCGCCGAAGATCGAGACTTGGCGCCGGTGCGTCGATCCTCTCCGACCGGCCCTCTTGGCGCACTCCACATCGACCGAACTGAATCATCGCACGCGATGATCGCCGCACCGACGCGATGCTTCTCGCTCGAGCGAACGCACGTATGCGTATACGGTTTTATTCGACGCACCCACATGCGCACGTCTCGCGATCGCGCCCAACGATCGTTTTACAAAAATAATTGCAAGCAAAAAAAAAGGAAAAAATAAGTGGGTAAGTAAACTTGTCGTCGCCATTGTGATTTAAGGTAGTGGAGAGAGACCCGCGCGCGTATCGCTCTACAATGCGGCTCCGAACCACGACGTGTTGCGTTCCAATTCGAATCTTCTCATGTGATAATTGTCGGCACAGTTCGTACGTTGATACAATCGTCCCCGAATGTCGCTTTGCGTTTCGTTTTTCCCGGCAACGTGTTCGTCGTTCCTATGTTTTCTTACTCGAGCAGGGTTGTTGTCCTTTCCTTGTCACTATGCAATATCATTTGGCAAACCAAACGACACAGCGGATCAGTGGTTCGCAGTAGCATCGAGCGTGATAATTCGCTCGGGGAAAAAACGTTTACCTGTTTGTATAGCCAAAGTCACTATTTGACTTTGCTACGATAAAGTCTTAATAAAGGTTTCATTAAAATATCCTCGACTATGGAGTCCCTTCGCCACCTACCGTCTGTCACCGAACTTTATAATATGCGTGATGTGATCTTAAAACAGCTAGTGAACTCGCGCGGACGTTCCATTACTGTCTTTGCCTGGCGTGTAAGCGCCATCTCTGGCCATACCTGAAATATCGATTGATGCATTTCGCACACCACGGTATTGACATGTAGAATATCACGGTTTGCGATGATGTTCATCGCACGCTGTTATTGGTGGATACTGCTACGCCGTTTGGTATAAATACACGCCGATGAGATTTTTGACTTCAGTTCGCGAGAACTACCCACGGAGCAGCATCTCGGAGAGGCGCTGCGATATAAGAAGTAACTCTTCTGCAGCTGAACTCTCAATTCTTTTAAGAACCGTCAACGCATCAACATGTTGGACAATGGAATCAATGGATACATGATTGGATAGGGCTACTTGCGCCAAACTGAAAGACGTCGTTGTTTGTTGAATTTAGTATCAATTCTCAGCATAAGCAGCATTGTGATTTGATGCCACATCCCGCCACCAACGTTCGTGAGACCAAAATTTGCATTTGATGTGCGGTCTATGCTATACCTCGTCGGTGAAACGGGATCAACAGTCTCTGCTCTCGGCCCGAACGTACACGATGTGATCGAACAAATGCCGATAATACAGCTCTCTGTAAATGGTTGTACATCAAGTGGGACTAGTGGGAGTGATCCACAGCTGCCGGAACTTGCGCTAAGTTACTTCGTCCGTCAGCGTTAATTTGACGAACACGCTACTCTCATAAGCGTATGAAAATGTAAATTTGTCCGGACCGACGATTGAGGCGTGCCAATAACGTCTTCCTCTAAAATCAAGTCTGCAGCCTCTCGTCTGACGACCACGCGTCATCTCGCGCTGCGTTTCATTTTATCAAGCTTCGCATGAGGACAAAGTCGACAACTATACTCTAAAGACCGGCTTTGTCGTGGCCTATGCGATCACGGCTCTTAGGTCACGCACAACAATACTATATCTATAATATATCATTTTGGCCATTCGAACCTTTTGTTTCTTCCAGAAAGTGATGATCATTGGAAAACTTTTCTTTGGTAACGGCACTCACATGCGATTAGCGCAGACCAAAGTCCACTCTCATTCAAATACCAGCCATCGTTACTTGATGGTAGAGTGGGAAGAGACGATTCAATTGCAGAATGTCGCAGCATTCCTTCTGATGCAAAGCAAGCTTTACCCAAGAGGCTCAGATCTTTCACTAATCAACGCTGTTGCAATGCCCCGTTCCAAGGAAATAATGGGATTCGGAAGGGATGTTGGCTGTGCACGACAATTCCTCATTCGTCCTCATTAACGCGTCATTTCTCCTTCAGATGATTATGCTGCACAGTGGGGAGCCTCTAACCTTCTCCTTCGTTCCACACTCCTATAGATCCATTACGCTCGTTATGCGAGGCTTTTGATTATGCACACCGGACAACAAGGTATGACTGAAAACTCCTGCGCGACCATAGTTTTTCCTTACGACTTGTCGCTTCCACCAGACACAGATGTTACCGATGCCACCAGATGCCACACAATGATTGCGGGCGAGTCCGAAAACACGTCCCACGATGAGTACGGACCAGTACGGAACACAGAAGACCCCTGCTTCGAGTGCTTCTTGGCTGCATTATGGAAGGGGAACAGCATCGGGAAGGGATTGCTCGGGTCCATAAGATTGCACACTCAAAGGCCTACGCGCGCCAGAGTGAGATACTCCTGGCTGTGACCCCCTGCGGAAACGACGAAGTCGACAATTGGATGAGTCATCCATGCTTGATATTGCCGCACTGAGATCTATTCGCAGCTCCTCGAATATGCCGACGGCGTATAAACGAACATCCGTCGACCGATGGATAATTGTGAACGCTCTATTCCAATTGACAAAGAGCGATTCTTCGCTTGGCAGGCGTGTCACAGGAATTTCTCATGAAGCGAAAGGAAATCGGCCGCGAACCGCGCGAAGGCCCGAACACGTGCGATGTCTCATTGCTTAGATGTTAGTTGGTTAATGGGTAAAACATCATTGGTGCATACGGTGTACCTGACCTACGCAAGGTTTCGAGGAGGTTCCCAAGACAATACATCAAAAAGTTGACTCTATCAGCACACTTTTGCGTTGTGCTTGTTGATGTACAGGTGGTGACACAATTGAACGAGCGTGGTGTACGCAGAAAAAAGATGTTTGAGCAAACATAAGCATGAGGGTAGACGTTACATTGACATTGTGCAACACGGAGCAAGCAAGCACCGGCTGCTTGATATCGTCGTAGCGCCACAGTTTCACCGTTGTTCACTTAATGGCAACATGGCGTTTGTACAATGTTCGACGTATATGTCGTCACCCCCACCCCGTAGAATCGTATCCGTAATTATACAATCAACCGCTGCAGTTTCTTGAGTTTTCACAATGCATTTATGTAATGACGTACATCACAATATGCACATGTACGAATATCTTTCTAGACACATTACAGAGTAGTTTGGATCGGTTTACACATAACAAGGTGTATAAATAGAACGTTTTCCGTTAAATAAAAATTAAATGTTTGTCGCACATTAATATCCATCGAATCCTAAGTATGCAATCTATAGGGGCTCTCTCTCTGTGAATAATTACACAATGCAAGCAAACCGCATAAATTGCACAAAACATCGGAATGGCGTAGTTCAAATATACTGAAAAAAAAAAAACGGGACGTCTTCAGCGAAGGGATGGACAGTCCTGCGAAAGACTCAGCACCATCGAACGTCGACCGTATACCACGTCTGGAGTAATGTGCAACAAGGCCTTGTGGGCAGTCAGGCCAGAAGTGGGAGGGAGCGCGGGGTTACGACGGGCTGCACAAAGACCGAGAGCGAAAAAGACAGCTAGGTGGAGATAGTGGAGGGACGCACGACTGGTGGAACGAAGCGCTCTCGAGTGGACAGAACGAAGTAGCCGAGCTCAGTACGAAGGCACGAGCAGTCGCGTCGACGTGCGCGTGGCAGGCACCTGACGACGCCAGTCTCTCTATTTATCTTATCGCGGACATGAGATACGCATCGGCGAGGTGCGCGTGGTGGTGGGTGGTGTAGTGGGCGAAAGTAGACAGCCGCCTAAAGAGAGTGCCGTCCGATTCGACCGGGTGGATTGGCGAGGGTCCGGAAACAGAAGCGGCGCGCCTAACGCGCGCTCGATTTTCCGCTCCAAAGCAGAAAGCACGGACGTGGAGGAGTCGACGGTCGACGGTCGACGGTCGGTCGAGAGAAAGGAGATATTTCGACGGGTTTCACGTACAGCCGCGTGTGCGTGCCACCAGTGTCCTCGGTGCTGTCGCGTGCGCGTGTGTCAGTGCTCGAAACGCTGTGGGTGCCGTCTTTGTCGAGAGTGTGTGAGTACGCAAACGCGTCGTTTTGTGCCGAGTGAGAAAGAGAGGGAACGCTGAGAAGATGAATAACTGAGATAGGGATAAAAATTGCGTGGGTAGACTGGAGAGGAGCGGGCGAGGAGGAATGTGACAGCGACGGACGGTCATCGGACAGGTAGGTCCCTGACCCGCGGAACGGATAGGAAATTAGCGGGGCAATGAGTGCAACGCGCGTACGCCGGATCGGGAGTACGGTGGTTAAAAATAAACGCTAAATCTGGACCGAGCGATCGGCACGGGCGGCAAGCAATTCGCCAAGGTCGGATATTTATTCGAAGACGATGTGCAGGAGTCGCGCGTGAGGTGGCATACTAGAGTGAGACTCCAACAGGTGGTTCGTACGCTTTCCCAACGGCGCACTTTTGTCCCGAGGACAACTCGAAACGAGGATCTCTCTCGCAATGGTCCGAGATTGCGCCAGCCTCGATTTACGTAGACAGCGTCGCGCAACAAAACGTTGGGGTCAAAAGCTAGTCCGGCTTCGTTTGTCATTCATCGAAAGATGCTGAACGGTTGCGCGTTAGAGGAACCGAGGTGTTTTAGGAAGCTTATAAACGTAGCTCGTATTCCCGCGATGACGTATCGTCGTCGGATCGACGGCCCATCCATCGCCGATTCGGCAAATATTTGAACGAGCAAACGGGGCCAGCTGAGCAGCCGAGCTCTGCAATCGTCGAGTGTCTGACAGAACGACCGCAACAATTATCGCGCCTTACGGTGGTTCTATTATCAATTGGCCGCGTTTGCAAAAGAACTTCTGCGCCGCTCGTTCCATAGTTAAATCCAATCCGTTGATTGCATTAATTGAAAGAACGTGACCGCGCGCAGAAGACGGCAGGCAGTTATAATGATATTGCGGTAGATCGTTTCATTCTCCGAATCGCATCGTCCGGTCGGACGATCCTCTCGATTCGACGCAAAGCGATCCGGCTGAGAGACGAGCTTGCGTTAAAAAAGTGCTGTGCGTTGTTTATCTAACTCCGATAGAAGCATACTCGTGTCGTTTGGAGGATAAGGAGCCTTCTGTTATCGCTCCGGCGAGCTAACTGGAACGTATTCAATTAATCATTGAGATTCCGCGAAACACTCGGCTCAGGTTTTGAATGGATACACTCAACGATATTTATTATCGCTGCACGAAGGTTGTAAGTTCATTATGCAAAGCCGTAACGAGATTTATGGGGAGCTTGTTAAAGAACGTCATGATTGGATAGTACAGTTAGGATAATATAGGACGCAGCGATTGAGCGGAACGAGGAATTCCGTTTTGGAGCGCGACGTGCCCGGCGCGTGTCTTTCGAAACCGGAAATATTAGGTATCAGGAATGCTTTGAATAAGGATGACTCATCTTCCTCCGGTGACCGCGAATCGCTCCGGTTTACACTTCTTTCCGTCACCTCGCAACTCTCTCTTTTGATCTCGCCAAAAGTCCGACAAATTGCCCGTGAGTAACTCGCCCACGTAACTGCAAACGTTTAATATTTAGGTAATGAAGAAGCAGGGATAAGTAGCAATGTCGAGAGAAATGCCATGGAGTTGTAGCAGCTGATGATCGCGTGCAGCGGGTCATGAGAGAAATGACGCATAGATTACGGTCGACGATGGGGTATAAAAATCGTTTTCGAGCCAATGCCAGCCGAAGTCGTTCGATGCGACTGTAAAAACAGCACAAAGGTCCGCAGAAGCAATAGCTGTCAAGATGGAAGTGAAACCAATACCGAAGCCAATACCCAAGCCGAGGTCTATAATGACCGACAATCAACCGATACCGGCACCGAGAAAAATGAAGACGGCACCGCCACCTCAGGCGGCATCGCCGTCGTCATCAACCTCATCCTCATCCTCGCCATCGACTTCGCCACCCGAACTGTCAGCTGCCCTTCGAACAGCTCGTTCCAGCAGTCCCAGCGAGTCCAGCCACTCGGAGAGGAGCGACTCGAGCAAGTCGATCCACGAGTCTCGGAACTCCACGAACGCGAACGAGTTCTTCCGCCAGCTGAGCACCAGCTCTCGGCAGCTAAAGGATGAGATCTCGGACAAAATGACGGTCAAGGGACGGGCCGTGATATCGAGCACAAGGAACGCCAGCATCCGGCTGGAGAAGTCGGTGAAGAACCTTCTCGCGAGAAGGTTGACCTCGTTGAACCAGGAGGAGCTCGGAAGGGAGTCAATGGGCAACTCGAGGACCAAGGATTCTCTCGAGTCGGAGAGGTGCGTCTCGCTGCCGGCGAACGACATCTTCAGCAGCATATCCTTCCACAGCCCGTTCGGAGGGAATCTGAGGAGCATGAAGAACGAGGAGGATCTCTCGGGAAACAGACACAGTCCACCGCCCCCTGTTTATCCGCCACCCCCGCTTCCCGACGAGTCTATCTATGACGAATTGCAATCCGTCGCCGGCTCCGGTAGCAGCGGAAGATACGAGACGCTCAGTTCCACGTCTTCCGAAAAGCCCGTCGAGCGGGACTTCCCAGAGACGACGTCGTCCTTCGATCTTCTCGACTTCGCACGAAATCAGGTAGGTCTTCCAAGTCACGCGATTCGCTAGTGTAAAGGTCACTCACGTCGGCTGTCCTTTGCGCCTTCCGTTCTCATATCGCACTCCGTCGGCAGGATAAATGGGGGGGAAAAAAAAGTGGCCGAGCCTGATAACGGGGTACGCGATAAAAATGGTAGGTCTCGCTGTTCGTTATTCGTCGCGTCGATCGCGTACGGCTGTGCGAGAATGTTCATTGTTGACCCTTGAAACAGAGCGACTCCGACCAGAGCCTGAATCTGTCGGACGTCAATTTGAGCGCGTTCAGTAGCAGCAAGTCCGAGTCGAGAAGAAGACTGTCGCGGTCGGATTCGTGGACGTACTACGACACAGCGGCCACGAGCAAGTCCTCCGAGTGCGTCAACGGCTTGGACAGGATATCCAGTGCGGAAGAGGACACGTTGGACATCGAGTCGTCCATCTTGGATAGAACGTCGATCAACACGGACGACAGTCATTCCTTACAGAATTCGATCTACGAGAACTGCACCCCGCGGAAGCTGGAAGGTGACTATCGAGCGAACGATAACGACAATGACGAGGCGCCGGTTGAGGAACAAATAAGAACGTCGTCGCCGGACAGACAGAGGAGTAGTAGATCGCTTCTCTTCGAGTTCGACCCGTTCGCCAGGAGGTCGGAGAACGAGAGTATATACAGTAACTACGAGAACAACGATTTGATGCTCCTCGAGGCTCTGCTGGCGACGAATGATTCGCCCGGCAGTAATGGAAGTACGGTGGACCTCCGGGAGGTCGAGCTGGAGGAAGAGAATGAGACGGGTCGTCGGGAGATTTCGGAAGGAGACGTCGACGAGGTTGACTTGGACGAGGAGCAACAACATGCGGATGGGGCGGCATCGCTGACAACGCCGCCTAAACCGCCCAAAAGATTTGACTCTCTCCCTAAGAACGAGTACGACGAGGTCGAATCGATCGAGAAGCCCACGCCGCCGAAGAATCCGCCGCTTCTGCCGAAACTGGCGCACTTGGCTATGAGAAAGCAGCCGGCCGTTCCTCCTAGGAAACCGTCCGTCAGGAGTCATGTTAAAGAACCTAGTCCGCCAGTCGCCCCGAAACCTGCCATCTCGAACGTAACGTCGACTGGGACGACAGCGACGAGTGTTAGTGCCGACGACAGCTTGCCGTCATCGTCAACCATAACGTCGAAAACGACCCCGGCTGTGGAGGAACATCGACGAACAAGCGTGATCCAGAAACTGAAGAAACTCGGCCAGGACTCGAGTGTGCACGTGAAGAGACCAAACGTGATAAGCTTCGTAAGGAGCAGTGGAAAGTTACTGTCCAGAAATCGGGATCACGGGAGCGCGACGACCGCTGACGCGAGCTCGAGCCTTTCGGCGAAGATGGAGAGGCCGAAGCCAACTGTGTCGCAGCACGCACCGGCGACGCATCGAGGAGTTGTATATAGGGTGGGCGTGGGCATCGAAAGGGCGAAAGATCTTGTGTCAAGAGCAGCGGTCCTGGCAGACCGTAAGATATCCTTTTACACCGATAAGAGCATGACCACATTGAAGGAAGTTATTCGTCTGGACACCGTATATAGTATTCACCTTCTGCAGGATGTTAAGTGAGTTCAGCAGAATTTTGTATTAATTTAAAAAGAAAAAAAAGAAAAAGGAGCGTGATGTCCGAGAGAAGATATGAATGAAGAGTGCAAAGAATTATCAAAGCCTTGGAGAGAGTTGTTAATGGCGAAAGCAGTGCAACAGATTTGCTTGTTACCGTTCTAACCTTAGACATATCATTCGCGAAGCATTCACTCAGAACTGTCGATCGTAGAAGCTATTCCACGTCAAGTCGTTATCGCCGTACTTTCGTACGTTCTAATGGGAACAATATTTTTATTCGGTAGGCGGGTGCACGCTACGTTTAACGTGACACAGAGACGTGTTTATGCATTCGTAGGATGATTGACGGTGAGACGGTACATTGTGTCGCGATCAACGGCGAGGGTAGACCGGCTGTTCATGTTTTCTACGCGAAAGGCGTTGCCGAGAGGAGAGTTTGGTCACAAAGGATACTCGAAGCGATGACGCCGGTGTTCCCTACGAGATATACGGCTGAGTTAACCAGGGCTGGATGGGCTTATTTGAAGGTATGAGTTTTGAATGAGATGAATGAATCTCTTTGTCAGCGACATCCTTCTTCGTCTATCGAAGCGATCGCGTCGCAAGCAATCTTGCAGTAGATTGCTGATTAGTTTGAAAAAGCAGGAAAATTGAAAGTTCTGTCCCGACATAGTCCAGTTTCATTAAACAAATTTGCACGTTGCCGAAAAACACAATCTTTATACATATACAATTCATCGGGCACTAAAATTGTGCGCTTACATTCTGTCAAAATGACATACTCAGAAAAAGCTACGTATCTAGACTTCTACTCGGTACGTTCGCAGGTCGTATCGGATATGAGAGATTTGGACGGTGGGACAGAACTGTGAAGAATCTCCTGCATATACAGGCTAGCTATTGCATGTGTCTCGCGTTTTAGGAAGGGGTAACCGGGACGTGGTTCCCTGCGTGGGTTCTTCTTCAGCAACGGGATCTCATCTATACGAGGACCTTAGACCCCGTGACCTTCGAGCGGGTCGACCTTCGTAAAGCGCGTTGCATAGTAGGTGAGTTTAGAGATGCTGTTAAGACGTTAGTCGGGTTCCCGTCGTCGAACATTGAAGCAACGATCGTAAACAACGGCCGGACAGGGAGTCGTAGGATGTGGATTATATTGGCGTGCAGGGCAATTTAGCGTGAACGGTCGGAACGATTTGTTTTTGCGCAATATTTCGGCCAAACTTATGATACTGCCCTACTCGTGACATCGTCAGATTATATTAAGCTTTATTACCCAAATTGGTGCTTGCCGGATAGGCTAATAAATAAATTGCAGTGAAAGGGCGCATCACTTGACGCGTACAAAGTCATATACACATGTACATGAGTATAAATTGAAGCGCAAGGTAATCTTGAATCTTGGAATCCGATAGTTGTCTTGTTCCTAACGTACATATCTTGTCTCATTCGTTTCATGCTTTGCGAGTCACGCACGCATCGTCTTCTGGGATAACATACAATGTCTATCCCGAACAATAGCCGTACCATTAGACGTCCTTAGTGTGCGGTCAACCGTTCTGTTTCTACAGATTACCTCCTGCGAACGTACTTTACAATTCATATTGACATTGGAAGCATAGTAATTAGTATACACATTCATTTGTAATTAGACAGATAGTATTCATCGTCGTGTAACTTTTGCGACACCGTTCTACGGATTTTTATGCCAAAAGAAGTATTTAAGTAGACCAATATGAGAATAATCGTAAGCGTACGTTCCGTGGCAATACCCATACATCACACTGTAAATTCATCATATATTAATGAGAGGTTGGTTAAAAATGTTCTGTGCACAGTGTTGCGAGAAGAAGGTCCGGTTGCAAAAGGTAAACATGTTCCTGTGGTGGCGGTCGATGCCGGAGGAACTGGAGCTCTTCACATCACCGCTCCAGGATCTCGAGAAGGTCCTGCATGGGAACATGCCCTTCGTCAAGCTGCGACCGCTTGTGGCCCGGCCCTTGATCAGCAGCAACTGACCCAGGATAATGTGCCTGTCATCGTGGAAAAATGCATCAATTTCATTTACGCCCACGGTAATTACGAGCATCGTATGAGGAGTCGACAACTTGTGGTTGAACAAATGTTTCTCATTTTCTACAAGACACATTGGTGGTCAAGGTCACAGACCGTTACTTTATCAGTTTGGTGCAACGACTTTTCATCGCACAATATCGGAAAAATACGTGCGATGACTTTCGATACGTCGTGATCGTAACGCGACATACGCATCTTTCTTCCATGTGGGCTTTATCAGAAAGTAACTAAACCCATATCTATGCCACTTTGTCCCTCTACACTCCGAGTATATCGTAAACTCGTAAAGCACCTAATCTCGAACGTGTTACTTCAAGATAAATTCGTTTATCGCCTGCTTCACACCTGAATCAGTAGAAAGTCTAGAAATGTCACCAAACGTTAACTGCGGTAACGCATCTTATTTCCCCCACTTTTCAATCAACGCGTATGACGTCATGCTATCTGTGACCCTCGAAGTCGTCAGAGATAACGTAGCATCGCGTTGCAGTCTGATGCACATTATGAAAATAATTGAAAGAAAATAGTTAGAAATAGATATTACCAATGATCTCGCAAGTCGACACGTTCTTGATTGTTTTCAGGAATTATGTCGGAAGGCATTTATCGCCGTAGTGGTTCGAGCAGCGCCGTCGTCCAACTTTTGGGGGCGTTCAGGAGAGATGCATTTGAAACACAGATCACGAAGGGCTCCTATAGCGAGCATGACGTTGCGACTGTTCTGAGAAGGTTTCTGCGGGACCTGCCCGATCCATTGTTCCCAGCGAGTATTCACGATCGGCTCTGTCGCACCTCCGGTAAGCGAACGTTCTTGTGACCTTCGTCGCTCTCATCGCGACAGAATACCGCTATCTAAAACACGTTCTGTCCTCGCTGTTCTTCCTCTTTCTCTGCATCATTTCTTTTATCGTTTCTTTCGCGACGAAGAAGACAATTTCACAGACAGTAGATTTTTGTCGCCCATCTACCATATGTACTTATTTGGCAAATAGTATGCCTGGCAACGTGTGGTATGATGTGCACGTATATAGAATCAACTGACTTTAAAATATACCTATGATAGTGGGTAAATAGCGCGTTTCGTTTTTACTGCGGATCCCAGATATGATCATTGATACTATGGCCTTAGAGCAAATTTCCTGTTTCTGTCCTTCTACGAACTTGTTTTACCTTAATTAGGGGTAAAGTCATAAAACGGACGTGGATGTAACGTACAACTCCACGGCATGTAGAATGCTATATAATTCACTGTGAGTAGGTATATATTACTCTCTGTGACGAAGTATGATAAAATAAAATTTAGCGTCGATAATTCAAATGATGTATTCTGGGACAAACAAAATATCAAAATAACGTATCACGTAAGGCATATAATCTATTCTGTGTATTTTTACCGATGAACTTACTAAATGACCGATTCTGTCCCGACGGCAATATATAGGCCAGCCATTATTAAAACGGCGTTTACGTTACATAAATTCGATAAGGCGATCAATGAAAATGCAACCGAGCACCGTCACAGTGATACTTGAAACGGATACATAACAGAAAGATGAGAGGGGAATGATAATGATACCGTTGCTACTGACTTTGAGGCCTGGTACATCGCAGATATCCGCGTTTTTCGATCAGTAATGATTCACACGCGAGGTACCAGGCGAACAACGGTTATCCAAGAAGTGACTAACCGGCAGTGCGTGTCTGACGCGATTAGTCATCGTTCTCGCGGCAGGCTAAAGAAGCGAGGCGATAGATCGTGCCCGCGCAGAAGAATGGAGGCACGCACATATTTCAACGTATTTGGCCGTCAAAAAGTATATATACGCTTGTACAACAGATGGCTCAAACCGGCATGATGTATGCTTTAAACGACAAATGTATGGAGTTGATGTATTGATGGTGGATTGTGTGATGTAAAAATGACAGATTGATGAAATTCGTTGCCGGAAGAATCTTGTTAACGACGGGACATGCAGTGGTTACGGTGTTCAATAGTTCGATAACGATGTAGAATAGGGTAGGGAAAGATGGATTTTGAACCCATTAAGAAGCCGTGTATGATTTTTGCCGGATGATCTAAGGAAAATACACGTTACTTTGCGTCCCCCACTTTCTAACGGCATGAACTACAGATGTATGAGAATTGACGTTTTCTTTGTAGTCGGACGTTAAAATCGTACTATCAGATGTGCGCATGGTATTCCAAGTTTGTTCTTATTTTTACAGAAATGCGAAGTGAAAACGAACGGGCAGAATCGTACAGGAAACTTTTATCAGACATGCCTACGGTGGCATCAGCCACCATACGAAGAGTACTTGCCCATCTTCACTGCCTAAGCCAGCAGAGTGCGAGAAATCTTATGACCGTCGAGAATCTGTCCGCGATTTGGGGTCCGACTCTGATGCACGTCGGGAAAACCAGCAGTGCAGAGGAATGGAACAAGTCGGAGACAAAGGTGGTCGGAGACTTGATACGTCTGTACCCGAAACTGTATCGATTATCGAGTGCCGAACTTGCTAAGGAAGCAAAAATGCTGGAAGTTCTGGAACGACATCACGTTTCCAACAATAGCCTTCGAGGTGCACCCTCGGGCGACCTGAAGATCTGGATTTATATTTTCTCGAGTGACGGAGAGTGCATCAACGTCACGGTAAGCTGTTCGTTCTTACCGTTTTCAGTTATCCTTCAAAGAAATGCACGAAGCACTTTGCGCACTTACCAATGTGTAAACGTACAACGTCCCTAACATAGGTTTTTAATCATCACCCGGTATTAACCACATCTTTTATGTTAATTTCACCCATCATTCTCCCAGATTGGACCACAAAAGACTGCATTTGACGTTTGCCGAGAACTAGCGGATAAAGCCAAACTTCCGGCTCACGAGCTTTGCCTCGAGGAGCGGACACTCTCCGGTGCCCTCGAGCGGCCTCTTCATTATGGCGAACGCGTTCTAGAAACAGTTGTCAGATGGGGCTACTGGGAACCCGAGGATCGAAAGGATAACGTGCTGGTCCTCCGGAAGGACTACCTTTACAAGGATATTGTGCTTCTGGTAAATCGTCCTGAATAAGGCCATTGCGAAATTATCCGAATGACCCTCGACCCTAAGAAAAAATGTCCTGGATCGACGGTACCCGTGATGAAGTCATCGATTCTTAAGAACATTCTAAGAAATGGATGATTCTTGGTTGACTATCCTACCGTCTTACCAGGAACGTTCTACTCTATTAGTAATACTTGGCAAAGAATAAAGATCCTAGAGGCATGCCGTTTTCACGAAGGAAATGTGCGTGTGGTCTGTGCAAACTCAAATCCTGGTTCAAGTCTACTGAAATTGCTATCCATCGGACATATTGATTACTGAATGTAGCTATTCTTCACCGTAGAAGATATCGCATTAGCCTAGGCTAAGTATCATCTGGCACGATCAAAATATTGCAACGTACTAACTGATCGCGTAAATTCCTGGATACGCATGAATCAGAGGCAGAGCGAGTTGAGAGGTGACCCATATGTTTTATGAAGTGAGGTTGATACAAAAACAGGATGTCGTCTAATTGAAGTTGACATGCTTTTCTATCTCCGTCTCTTCTGCCACTCGCTCTACCGTTCATTATATTGACTCGCATTCCTAGCCCGTGTAAAATTTTATGCACCGGTATAAATTGAGGCGATATTTTTGGCCAAGCGGATGTTTTCGTCAACAGTCAGAGTTTCTATCTGTTCATAGGTCAAACCACCGATGACGGTGTCGGGCGAACTCAAATTCGCTGACACAAAGTCGAAGAACTTCAAAACTCATCCGTTCGAGTTCAGTCAGGCTAAACTGTGCTACTATAAGGACAAAGTATGCTCTGTGAAACTAGATGAATGGAAAATAGAGGATATCATTTGGTACATAGGACATGAGCCAAAACGCCATCCACAGATGGGGTACGTATAATGGCAATTACCAGTACACATACATACTAAGCATCGGAGGAATGGCTTGTGTAAATATGATCTTAAGAAAATTAAAATGCGAATGTGTGAATAATGTAGTAACATATACTTGCAATTAGTCCTCTTTGAATAGAACTCGTAATTCAGCATTGCTTACATTGCAGGTGGTCCATCACGTTCATCGTTAAGAATAAAAAACCGCAAAGGTACGCTGTGTTGATACAACTCTTGACTGTTTTACTAATCTTTTACTAATTGAAACTTAAATCTTTTTAGATGCAAAGAAAGCCCGTTCTTTGGCAATACATTAGCCGGTGCCTCGAAGGACGAACAGTACAGATGGATGGCAGCTATGCTCTTCGGGGAGTATCAATTGAATCTTCGACCGTCTGCCGTAAACTTAATGGATCTGTGATCGCAGAGAAGAGATCACACTTCTGCGTCTTTCCTTATTCGCAATTTTTCATAAGTCAGATCATTCGCTATTAATTCAACGCCCAAACTTGCCTTTTACATATAAATGTTGCTACATCCGTCGTCTCGCGTGCGGCAGGCATTTTCGAGAAAATTAAATGTCACGGGATAATGGAAATTGACGAGAAGCGTGTAAATGTTTCAACTCTTATCAATTTTCCAACTCATTCACGTCTATTACTGTCCATACCGGAATAATTGTTGTAACCGTACGTATATTTATATTACATGCTATTCTTACGAATTGCAATTGTATATTTAATCGTAACTTTGAAACATCAATCAACGTTGCGTAAATAGTCGTTTATATTTTCCAATAAAGCGTATAAATTTTTTATCTTATAATCAGTGTTCTTTCTTCGTGGACTTTTCTTATGAGAATATCGTTACTTATAAAACCAAAATCTTGTTAAGTAAAATCTTGGTCTCACGAACGAGGGACTCTAGAACCCCCTCACCCCTCACCACGTCACATCCAACGTGCTTGGGCTGAGAATTGATACTGGGCGTTTACGTGTAATATTTTATTTTAAGAAGTTTTTGAATTTCGCGCGTCGTCTTACTATCTTCAGTACGGTGGCGTCTCCAAAAAAAACGGAGAAACGCTTAAACTGATCATTGGACAGCAGTCGGTATTTTTTTAAGGAGATGCACCGACGAGATATTCCTAAAGACTGCCAGCCTTATGGGACTTTGTGTCTCCAGCAAAATTCGCTGTTCTCGGGCGCCCTCTAGAATATATTGCGGCCAGAGTAAGAAACTGATGTCGAATCACTACCGTACTGAACTATTATCATGAGATGTCACCTGTGTGTGGGCAAGTGAAGCTCTCTTTACAGACGATTTCAAGTGGAATTTTAAGTTTCAAAATAATAGAAGCAAAATTACTATTAACGGCAGAAAAGGGTGTACGAAACATAAAATGAAAGATAAAAAGTTCACTAAAATTTTAATAAATGTTCAACTATTCAACGTTAACCGTAAAAATATATGTACAACATTGGACGCGGAAATTTTGATATACAAACCTGACCATGTCTTGTTGGTCTGAATTTGGAATATATATTATTGTATGTTCAAATGAAGTTCACGTATAGTTTCAATGCAATTTGCTCATTTGTTCCACCATTTGAAGCTGTGTGAGATACATGAAATTGACAATTGGAGAACAGGTGCCCGGAAAAATCTGCCGTATAGGTCATGATCGCTATAGGTGAGATTGAAAATAAGTAAGGCTGCCGTTACAATGGTCGCGGTTTTGGTCGATCTTCTGTAGTCCGAAACAATTTGTCAGTAGTGGCACTCAGCTACATCGACAAATACGTCGCATAGAAACAACGGTATCGCTGCGAGGTTGGGTAGGAGTGTAGGACTGACTTGCAGATTGGAGAGTGAAGTTGAGCTAGTCAAGTATAGTTTCTAAGCGTTTATTTCATGCGGGTGTGCTGCCGTGTTTAACTCATTGTCAGTCTATCTCGGCAACTGTGAGTGGAACACAACGAATTTGGTAAAGAATGTTTAAAATGTTCAGCTTAAAACAATGCAAAATGTTCTTCGTATATTCGAACAGATCTTGTCGAGAGCTTCAAAGCGATGCCATGCACGATTGTGTTCTATTGACCGTTTCCGAGACAAGCCAAGATAAACGAAGTTAAACGTGACCGCACAGTGCACACCCATAAATATTGTACCGTTTCCCCGGGCACTCGATATTTTCCGCAATACACTAATCGGACTTCTTACGCTTTCATTGGTCTATTTAAACAAGTTTTTCGTTTTGTTGCAAAACATGCAGCCGCGTACCAATTTGAACTCGAATGCACATGAGGGCAGCCCAAGGCCGCATGAAAAGTTGATCCGAGGCGCAACGAACTGTTTTGATATATTAAACAGATATTGCAAAGTAGCGAAAGAAACTGATGTTATTTTTAAATCACGTGCTAATTACTCTTTAATTATGTATGCATCTGTGAAGTATCGATTACAAAGGTGAGGGTGAAATAAAATTTTAAAATAAAATCTCATTACGTTTTAAGCAGTTACACAATGGGTAATGTCAACGTTCTATGTTTGCCTATTACCTACGGTACTAGCTCCAATTACCGACGCCGCCAAGAGACCTCAGCGCCCCCTCAGACCCCATCCAGCCCCCATTTGCGGGCCGCTGTTTAACACAGGCGCTGGCAGTCTTTAAGAATATCTCGTCGGTGGGAGATGCAGTTACCAACGTTACCGACTGCTGTCCAATGATCAGTTTGAGCGTTTCTCCGTTTTTTTTTTGAGGCGCCACCGTACCGAAGATATTAAGACGACGCGGGAAATTCAAATATTTCTTTAATAATTAGCTCTAAACTAGCTTTTTAGCTTTTTAGGGGCCGATTTTTCCACGTTTGGGTAAAATGTCAGGCAGCTACATTACAGATAAAATTGTAACTATCGTTGTCCCATAGACCATATATACATGGACTGCGGGTTCGGGCCAAGAGCTGAAGACAATATGGGAAGGACAGAAGATGGTTGACTCTGTCCTGTTTCTCCTTTTTGCAGCGTGGTGCATGGGGGTAGTGCGCATGCCCCTGCAGAAGAATATACGCGAGCAAGCGAGCATATATGTGCCGATCGTGCGCAATACCCTCATGTGCTACGCTGCAAAGGGGAGATAGGACAGAAACAACCATCTTCTGTCCTTTCCATGTTGTGTTCATCTCTCGGCTCGAGTTCGCAGTCCATCTATACAAGTCGAAGCTTTCGGTAACATATATATATAACACGAACAGTGTAACGAGCTTACGAATGCCGAATCGCGTAGTACAATCAAATATATTCTCCATATATAAATTCTGATTCTGAAACATATATAAATGAAGCTCTAATATTCCTTATCGAACGTTCAAGAGTGCGCTGCCGCGAGGAAGGAAGATTTGACTGTCGGTAATGCGAGCCATCGGGTGCAGAGTGAGACGAGGCGCACGATCTAGATAGCGGATAGCGTCAGTGCCGTGAGCGAGAGCCTCGCGGAATTTGAAAGAGCACGATGGCGGTGCGTCGTTTCTAAAAGACGGCGGGCCCGCATCGTGTCACGTGGGCAGGCGCACCGAGCGCGTATTCGAGAGAAGCCTGGCGCCCTGGTGGCGGTCTTTGGGGCGGCCATATTTTCTCTCGTGGGTCTCGGTCGCGAAGGTAGTGGTTGAGTGACAATTTTTTGGGATGCGACGATCTAAATCGTTTATGCGTGCCCTGCGATCGTAGAGAGTGAGCGGTGACCAGCGGTGACGATCATGGCCAAGGGTAACAACAATTTGACCGGGAAACGGTCGTCGTCGCACAGCGCGAAGCCCTACGACGCGAACAACGTGAGTAGTCTTGCCATAGCACGAGTCTGCCGCGACAGAGACCAGTCTCATCTATTGCCAAGCGCGCTTGGCGCCCTATCGCCCGAAATAAATGGCCCAGCCGACCCACGCCGAGCGTCACGTACCCGTCGGAATGCCTCCCGCATGCCCGCCCTTTTCCATCAATGCATTCCCGTGAGATACCCGCGGTGTCACGGTTATGTGAGTGTATCCAATAACCTCAATCTTTCCCACACCACCGCAGCCGCGAGATACTACGGTGCTCACGGACACGCGTAAGATGCTGTAACCTTGAAGCTCGGCGCCTTATGAGGAAAAGTCAGTTATCGCCGCGTAATGTCAGTTAACACTTTCGGCTCGTCTCGCCTTTCACGCGCGCCTTCCGCGTATTTCGCTGGAATTTCGATATCGCCGAGAAACGTGCCCTCCTGCCTCGTTTCATGCAAATCATCGCCGCTAGAGCATCGCGCGCGATTAATGTTTGGCACGATCATTTTTGCGCAAACTTGTGCAATGCCTCGCACGAGAGCGTGCGACCATGGGAATTGATCCTCGCGTCGCGGGAAATCGGTTGACACAGCCGAATTTTGGGTATTGTCCCGATGAGAATGTTTGGTGGTTTGAGGTCACGAGGACTTGGACCAATTTTAGAATTTGAATTTTATCGCTATTTTCACGTCTGCAGTGCGCACGTATACAATGGGCATTCTATTTTGCCAGGCACTCAATTGTAGACGATTTTGTGTATATATTTCAGTATAACGAAATAAATAGATCATGCTTTCTCTGGTAGTACTATTCTGACAGAGTAATAGTGCTTCAGCGGTAATAGACATATTTCATTCTACCAAGATTTGAGTGCCAACATTCATTGGCAAACGACATGTGTTAAAAATAGTGCTTGATCACCGGTGTAGATACAATCAATTTCTATAGTTTGATACCATGTGCATCTTCTATTGCAGTCGTTTGTAAAAAAAGTAGCAACAAAGGTGACCGATTTTATACCGCAAAGATCACGGATGAGGAAATGGTTCAACATGTCTCAAGACAATGGTGACACGTTAAATGATACTGAGAATCCTGAGGAGACAGATCCTGAAGAAGATACACAAAAGCCACCTCCGTCAAAGCGGCCTTGTATTCGTATGGATGTGACCCATCCACCAGGGACATTTTTTATTCAGCCAAGGATAAAGCCTTCAGTGACTAAAGAAACTCCCTCCAAAGAGCAATATAATATCGACAATGAAACGGTAAAAGCATGTTCTTCATTATTGTGTTATGGATTATTACTATTATTGTATGTTGCATTTATTTTTCCTTTTGTCTTATTTTTCTCATTATTATTACATTTTGATACAAATTGATATGTAATTGATTACAGTCAGAGAACTTTCTGGAACCTGCGTCGGCTGGACCAAGCGGGCTAGGTGGTTTAGTATCTTCCACACCTGCAATACAAACAGACATCAGAAACATGGCCCAAAGGTCAGAGCTAAATTCCTTAGTGTCAGGACCTAGCAATGGGACTGCTAATGGAATGGATGATAATTCTGAATCCAGTGAGAGTACAAGTGGTTGTAGCTCTCTGATACCACAGACAAATAGACAAGAAGCCCCATCGAGTGTGACTTACAGTTCACCTTACGATGATAGAAAAAGATTCATAGATGACAGAATGAACTTCAGTGAGTATTGATTATTCATGCTACAGATATACTAGAGATATTTTTAAATGGCTATACTTTGCATACCACACCAATTTATCTATTCAATTCTTTCAATAATGCATTATTTTTTTTTGTTCAGCTAATCATTTACAGTCACCGAGGTCCCTTTTCCTGGATAGTAGTTCTAGAGACACTTTGAGCAGCAGAAGACCAAGTTTTAATGCGTCTGTTATGACAAACACGCTGGAGCATGGGTCACCACTGTCTTCTCCATTTTACAGTGGAAATATCACGTTTGGAGGTGCAAACGCGGCTGGTCTCTACAAACGAAATCGTAGCCTCTTTAATAATACAAATGAGGTATATACATGCTGATTAACTTTAGAAATACGTTAGACTGAAATACTGATTGAGGGATACTCAAATACTTTTGATTAATTTTTAATATTTTGCAATAATAATGTGTATGTTGTTTGTTCTGTTTTCAATAGGGGTACCAGCTTAGAACCCCTGGGCGGCGGCCGAGTGTTCAAGTAAAACCCTCGAATGCGTCAGGAATTGACTCATCGGGTATGAGTCAAACGGCTAAGAAAATTCTGGAAGCATTGGAACACTTTTCCTCACCTATTTCGGATGCTAAGAGAATTCCTGTGAAGAGCACGAACAACTCAATGTCGTCAATGGTGAATAGAAAACGGACAAGGGAAGAAGCCGAATCACCGAGTTCAAGAGTAGGATTACGACATTTAACCCGAGAATTAACTGTACCAACGGTACCCGATATATTGAAACTGAGAAGACGTCAAAAGTTACAAGACACGACAGTCGCGGCTAGAAAAATTGTGTCTGCGCGAAATGGACCTCCGGCGCCTTCACAAGAGTACCAATTCAGGTAATTTTCGTAATTACGTGGTAAATGTTGTATTGTTATAATATGTCGAAAGAAATTCTTCCAACAAGAATAACTTTTTATTTCAGATCGGAATGTGATGACAGTCCGAAGTACCACGGAAAGGTTAGAGGAAAGTCTAAGACCAATCTAGATGAACAAGAGACAGTTGAAACTCTAAACTTACCGAGCATACCTTTACCAATATCTTCATTACCTAATTTTAATTTCACTCTACCTCACAATCCAAATGTAACCGACAAGACAGTTACACATGAACCGAGTACATTTACATTTGCCAGCCCAATCAAAATGACAGATACCGCGGCGAATTTGAAATCCGTTAATAATTTTACCTTCAGTAAGCCGCTTAATGCAGATAATAAGCACAATTCGAGTGAAATAGCTGGTACGAGCAGTATGCCTGCTTCAATGCCAAACTTCATCTGGTCCGGTTCGTCTACGGCACCTAGATTAAAAGAAAAAGCAAAAGACACTGGTACAGCTAGCATAGCGATTGCTGACGAATTAAAATCGGGCAGCGTTATGGACATTCTCGGCAGTAAATCTCGCAATAAATCAGAACTGAAGATGCACGGCAAAGCATCGGCTGTCAAATCAAGCCAAGAATCAGGTTTGTCAAAGGGCGCCAATAAAAGTAAAGCTAACGATTGGGAGTGTAGCGAATGTCTGATTAGAAACAATCAGTCTGAAACACAGTGCACCGCTTGTAAGGCTTCCAAATTCAAACCGAGAATTAATCAAACTTCGCAATCACTTTCAACGTCGAGCAGCACAGTGGAGGTAAAACCTGTCGAAAGCGATTGTTTCGGTTCCCAATTTAAACTGTCAAACAGCCAGTGGGAGTGTGGATTGTGTTGCGTGAGAAACAAAATGACCGACCATAAATGTGCGTCATGCATGGCTCCTAAACCTGGAACAACTTCTACGTCAGCAGTGTCGACAATGTCCACCACCGTGAAATCGACAGGCTTCGAACTTATGACTAAATTCAAACCCGCCGAAGGACCATGGGAGTGTCCTGGTTGTATGTTGAGAAATGGTATGTCAGTCATAACATGTCCTTGCTGCAATGCATCGAAACCAAGCTCGTTAAAGATGGGTCCCAAACAGAACAAAGATGCGACTAATACATCCACGTCAGCCCATCAAGATACGACTACTGCCGTTACATCTCCAAGCTCCGGGTCGCCGTTTACTAGTTCTGAGAAAGCAGACAAAAAATCTGCTAAAGACTTTTGGGAATGTCCGTCCTGTATGGTCCGAAACGCCGAGTCTGTAACATCTTGCCCTTGCTGTACTACTCCCAAGCCAGGTAGTACGGCAGGCCAGGATAAAAACACTCAAGCAACACCGTCCAACGGTTTTGGAGATAAGTTTAGGAAGCCCGAAGGAGCATGGTTTTGCGATTCGTGCATGTTGCAGAACGAGGGGAAAACTACAGAATGTGCTGCTTGCGGTACCGTGAAACCAGGTAGCAAGAAACCCGATTCGAAAGAGATTGCTTCTTCGACTCCCCAATTCAGTTTCGGTATACCTCCAAGTACCGGTGGCTTTAAGATCGGTGGCGACAAAACGGAAACACAGTCAAGGACAAAAACAACAACACCTTCCGCAAGTGGTTTCAAGTTTGGCGAGCTACAGCAGACCAGCAGTACAGGCCAGTTTACATTTGGTGTTCCTAAAGATGATAAGAAACAAACGTCTGGACCAGCTGCAGCTGGTACCGTTCCAGTTATTCCACCAAACCCTTCCAGTACCGAATCTGGATTCCAAGCTACCAAGGAATTAGTAAAAGCTAATGTGAATGAAACGTCAACAGAAGAGGGAAATTCAGGAAACATAATATTTCTACTTGGTTCCTCGAAGAGTAAAGAGCCAGTGGTAGCGAGTAAACCGGAATGGCAGAAATCGGATGGCAAACCAGCAGAAGTAAAGACTGAAGCACCAAAGAACTTGTTTGGGACTTCTGCGACAAATACTCCCGCAGTTGGTGTGGTCGCTAACGCAGCTACGCCAATTGCTGTTACAAGTACCGCAACGGCATTGCCAGGATTGAGTACTCAAGTTGGAGCATCCGAGAACAAATCAACCCCCGTGTTTTCGTTCGGCGCATCCAGCGGCGTAGCGTCGGCGAGTAAGAATACCTCAGTGGCCGCAGGAATTACAGGTCTTCCAGCATCAACTCAGCCTTCCTTTGCTTTCGCCGAAACAAAGGCGATGCCAGCAACTACAGCGATACCAGCTTTCGGGCAAATAATGACGACAACTGCTTCTACTCTGCCAACTACATTCACCTTTGGAAAGAAAAAGGCTGCCGATGCAACGTCACCTATACCGGCGAAGAAACGAGGCGTTGTTCTACCAACTGTCTCAGCGGCGACGCCATTGTTTCCAACCGTACCGAATTCTACGTCCTTGTTTGGCACCAGCGATGCAAAGACGACGCCAGTGTTTGGGGCGACGGAGAACAAGCCCCCTACATTCGCCGCATCGACGACTCACCCGCCGGCATTTAGCTTGACGGAGAATAAACCACCGCCACCTGCGTTCGGTGACGCTGTCTCAAAGTCGTCGATTTTCGGAGCGTCCGACCCAAAGATGCCGGTGTTCGGCAGTACCGAGAAGGCAGCTCCTGTCTTCAACGCAGCGGCACAAGCATCTGCAGCCACACCAGAGTCTGCACCGACCTTTGGAGCACCAGCAGCCACTCCGTCTCTCTTTGGATCGAGCACCACACCTGTATTCGGAAACAACCCCCCGCCTGCGTTCGGCGGCAGCACCACACCGAGCATATTTTCGACGACCAAGTCCAACGAAAGCAGTACGCCTGCCGCGAGCTTATTCACGTTCGGTCCGACGTCCACTCCACCGGTGCAACAACCAGGAACAGGATTTAACTTCTCGTCCAATACCCTCCCTGGCGCTCCCGCCTCAAAGCAAATGTTCACATTTGGCAGTACAACCCCTGTCCCACAGAGCAACAATTTGTTTGGCAGCGGCACATTTAATCCGCCGGCCGCCGCAACAGGCAGCACATTCACATTCAATCCGCCACCGAAACAGGGAGATCCTCCAGCATTCGGTCAAGCCACCGTCACGGCCCCAATCTTTGGTGCGCCTCAACCTGCTACCCAGACTCAACCAGTGGCACCGCCGGCATTCCCGTCCACGCCGGCCGCTAACACAGGATATAACTTCGGCAATGCTACTCCCGCACCAGCCTCGGGAGGTTTCAATTTTGGCGCGGTAGTGAGTAGATCTGACCAAGCTTCATGTCTATTGTTCTAGCTGGTGTACTATTTATTTAACCGTTATTTACCTGTAGCTCATTCCTATTATCATTTTCAGGCATCCACTTCTACGCCGTCTGGGGGATTTAATTTCAATCCACCCGGTGCAACACCAACCGTTTCCTTTGATCCTAATGTACAGCCCTCGTTTAATTTCACCGGAGGAAGTGCGCCAACTGCATTCAAGTAAGTATAAGACCTAAATACGTTCGAAGGGCTCTTCGGTAAGTAATGGTGTGCTTATGGAAATGGCTTGTGTTATAGTGCTACCCCTCAACAACCGGTACCACCACGTAAAATCAAAAAGGCGGTCAGAAGAATACGGTAGATGGCAAGATTCGAGGATGCAGAATAAATTGCGTATCGTTCAGGTGCGTCTTTACATCTACTGTGCATCTGTGTGTTTCTGTATGTATGTTGTAAGTTTACAATACGGTACAATGAAACTGTCATACATCAATTAATCACATCAACGTGGTGGTATACCAAGCATTTGTGTAATATAGTAATTTGCTGATTGGACGTGCTTGCGTACAACCACTTGTGTTCTACAGAAAGAACTGTAAATTATAAATTATTTAAATTATACAATAATAACGGATGATACTTCGAAGTTGGCATGAAGCCAGTTTAACCAATAAGACGCACTGTAATGTCTTTACATTACTAAAACCATACCCTGAACAGACATAGTATGTAGGTCTCGATTGGATGTAGCAAATTAGATTGCTGAAAAGAAAGGATATTTCGGTAAAGAGACCTAATAAACGCTAGAAATGCGTGCAATTGGGGCCGTTTGTGGGAGAGACACCCCCTCAGGTAAGTATAAGTCATTCACTACTCGAAGCGATGTTTGTTCTTTATTAAGCAAAACTGACTGGGCTGGTGCGCGAGAGTCTACAGATGACAACGTTTATTTCATAATACAAATTGCAAAAGCGTTCAACAGGAGACACTTTATGAAGGTTTTATTCTTGCCGTGTACTCTGATAAACGATGACTTTCTTGCACGGTAACGTATCCAATTAAGTGTAAGATTGTTTTGCTGTATGCGGCTGAAGGAATCGAAAAATGAAATATCTCAAAAGTTTGCAGGCAGAAAGTTAATTTGATTCCTTGGCCAGTGTACATGACATATTGCGAGTATTGTGAATTGACTATATATCAGTAAAGTCCCACTTTATATAGACATTTATTCGAAAAATTCTAATATTATATTTTAAGTAGGATTTCGTGGGCAGCCCTACAATCTTTGTAGTACTAGTCCACGAAAAAGTGTAATATACACTAAAATGGCATTCGGATAGTACAAACTCACGATTACTGAACGTTTCCATTGAGTAGTCGAAATTGTATATTTTTTTTATATATTGAATGAAATAATCCTATAAGAAAATACTGAATGCCATTTTGATAGGATATAAATTATAATAATGTTGCGTGTTTTATCATAGGATGAGTGGAAAGAAATGCGAGAAGTATGTTGAATGGAAATAAATTATTACGGGGCTTCTAAAGAGTTATATTTTTAAATCTACCGTAAATCGAGTGTTATATGATTGATCCCCTTTTGCGATATTATGACTTTTCTATGCGGTACACACGTCTAAACGTTACAGATCATTTATTGAGCATTAACTTGTAAACTTGTCAGAAATTCTTAAGAGAAGATTTGCACATTCCACTAAGTAGAAGTTAAATAGGCGGGTAAATTAACGTTTCCTTATGCCACACTAAGTTAGAGAATTATACCACCTGTATTATTTTGCAAATTCTTTATGAACCCACGGAATGGTTATTGTTCAAGCTCTGCGTAATTTGTTTTGTAGTTATACAGCTTGCGGTACTAAGGAACTGATTGGGAACTAAATATTTTTATAACAGGTGCAATCCTTCGGGTGATACTAACTTATGCAATTTTAGCTGTCGATGCAATTACTCCTGGGATTTGGAAAACATAAACCAGACATTCTTTTTAGAAGTCCCTAAAGCAGAAAGTAGCTAGCTGACGTGTGGTCATGATTAATGAATTCGATCGTACACGTTCTATTTAAGATTAGCGTAAATTACATCTGTAATGTTGGCTTAGAAATGACAGTAGCCAAGAATAACTCGGCACATGACCCATCTTCTGCCATAGTAGAATATAGGTACAAAACAGTCTGTTACATATTGTTGCTCTATACATTGTTGTGTAATATTTACATGTAGTTCTTAGTACATTTTTATGTTCGGCATACGATATTAAGCAACAGAAATAGGTACAATCTAGTTTTTACGTTAACGTCTTATAAACTTCTTTACACCGTTCTTAGAAAAATACCTCACAGATGTATTCTTGGAAAAATGAAAACAATTTTCCTACATCGTAAGAGGACCCTTCGTAGTTATCATAGTTCTTTCTGATGCGACTGTTGTGGAATCAATGTGATCATGAGATAGGAACCATTGATTTTTAATTATTGTTTATTGTTTTGACAAAGATACACATACTACAAGGCGAAGTACATATAATCAACGATTATAGTGTAATAATTATTTTGTATAATAAAAAGTGTAAATCTTAAGCATATCTGTCCTCAATAAGTAATCAACTACGAAGGGTTCTTTCTGCACAGTTCTAGAACGATTGAGACTCTAATTTCACGTTTAATTATTATTATAATATACGTAAGGGTAAAACAAAAATGATGGAAAAATGAGGTTGCGCTGAGATATGTCTGTGCTGCTGTCTTACACCGTGAACATTCTCTGTTGAGGCTGTGTCGCTCATTTGTCTATAAATAGGCAAATTTCCAAATTAATCAATATATTGATCGCTGTCCAAATGACAGTACCTTTGTATTAAATCTTGCATATGGCCTTAAAAATACATAACAAGTTTATGACATAGATGTGCTAACGACTGCGAAGAGAATCATATTGGAATTGTTTTGTAGCACTTTGTACTCTCCATTGCAATATGTTTGCATACGTACGCAAAGAGCACTGCATTAAAACGATTCAACAATAGATGCGTAACATCTCATGACCGATAGAATTTAAATATTCAATTTTAATCTGTTAAAACGTTCATTTAATAGCGCCATTGAATACAGAAAGGAAGACTTGAAATCCAGATTACAAATATTTTGTTAACGACGTTCAATATTAACTGCACATCGCTACTGTTACAATGATATTGTAGTACATCGAGACCCAAGTACTTAAATTTTAAAACTTATCATCCTCAGTAATAGTTAACACATCCTTGGAAGCTTGATACTTTCGAGAATTGTATTTTCACAGAACTATGTTTAATCATTCTACTTCACACACTTGCCAAAAAGACACTAAAAGTTATGAGATGTCACAGTAAGTCAAATGTTCAGAGGCCTTATTATAATCTTAGTCCATTAAATTATGTACTGTACTGAATTTTACACGAATGTCTGTACTGATTCTATTGAGAATGTATTAAGCAATGATCCAACGTTCCCGAAATGAGAGAGTTTTGTTATGAAATAAATCCAATGACTGACTGTAATTACAGAAAAGTATAATACGTGGGAGAATGTTCACTGTATGCTTCAGGTGCTATGGGGATGCCATTGCATTCTCATGACATGGTGTAATGTTAGATAATATTACAACAAGAGTCGGGTGTTTCTCAACCGAATAAAGTGTGAAAAAAATACACAAAAATTCATTACAACAGTACCTACAAGAAAAACGATAATAAGCCATCTTTATTCGCACAAAGAGAGAGATTACGGTGTGCTGAGCTGATTGCTGCACTTTATTCGAGGATATTAAGTGTTAATAATGACCTACGATCTGCGAAACGCATTTCTTTACGTGAAACGAGAATACGATAACGAGTTTTGTTTCATTTTCCCAAATGTGTTGGCGTAGTGTCTGTGACGTGTAATGATCAGTAATTATATTAACGCGATACCGCGTACGGGTTACACACTTTATAGACAAGGACTTCTTCATTTGTGAACTGAGAACAAACATCATTAAGCAAATTTCAACTCTCTTGACGGTCACTTCGTCTGTTCTTTTTTTTTTTTATTCTTTATCGAATAAAGGTGACATTGCCTTAAAAAGTAGCGCTTATTACAGTCAAGGGTTATTGAGCTTGTGTTGAGAAACACCGTGATATAGGATACATCCAACATTAACATTATTACCATTGCTATTCTTAATACTATCCTCCTCTGTACCCATAATAATTATATAATACAATTATAGGATATACTGAGAATACTAACGGAAAAAAAAACAGCGATGATCGTTGATTTGGGTTTAAACGATGTTACTTTCTACCTAGAAGACTTATGATTTTAGAAGGGTATTTAGCGATTCCCGGTGTGGACCAAGGAATTTCATTATGATCGCGCACACAGTTATATATTTCCATTCTCGACAGTTCTCAATGACGACAGCACGAGCTGAGTAGTTACAATAAAGTGAAACAAAAATTGGATCAAATAAGTGCGCCGAACCGCTCGCAAGAAATTCTTTGGGTCATGCCGGGAATGATAATTTAGAACGTGAAATAAAGTTAAACGCTGTCTCTGACGTTTCATAAAACACACAAAAAAAAATTTAATTGTATTCTTTCGTAAATATGTTCTTTCTTTCATTCTCTCTCTTATTTCTGTAAGTAGCAAGCTCACTCCTTGACAGTTCCTCAATGAAATATACGAAGTGAGAAAAATTATACTGTGACTTATTGTACTGTGTTCATGGGTTTCGACATCCTGAATTGTATGTACAGTGTTTTTTAAGGCGCTGTTCTAGGATGTTTTACGTTAAAACGAAGGTAAAAAAACGACTTTCGCAATATCATGTCTAGAACAAGCAGAAACTATTTTTTCCTAAACCATTCTTGTTGAAGTGACAAGAGGAATGGACGATATACTTCCATGTATTAAAGAAAAGTATGACAGAAAGATGTGAGATTTTGTGGTCGGTTTATCGAATTGACATTATCAAAAACGTTGTATTAAAAGAATAGCTCAATAAATATTGATTATGGTTTATAACGAATACATTGCTATCACAACGTCTAATGTGAACTTCGGTTACACCTTTGCTTACAACCGCAAGAATCATTAAATAACAAAACTCGATTTACTTATTTATGTTGCACAATTGTACGGTGAGTTATAACGAAAATAAAAAATAATCTATGGTTATAAGAATAACAAACTCTCCACTTTATTCACCTGATAATACGCATATCACCTGGGCACCATTCCTACCTACAATCATTATATTTGTATGTACATTAAAACTCGTAATAGACCTGGTTAGGAATAATATAAGTTAAGCTTAATAACAATCCTTAACGTAATACTTTAAGATAGTTTTCGAGAAAGCGTAATCCTCTGGTACAGCCTTACCTATCTTCCTTGCTGGTATTACTTTATTATGATTCTTTTTATTTTCATAATTACTATCTGAAATAAAGTTTATTAATATGAGCTTTATACATAACGTTTATTAGGCATTGTAAAATATAAATTATCGAATGGTTACTACTGGTCTGGGACATTCTTGTAGTATTTTCCACAGATTTCATGGATGTGTAGAGAACCTGAGGAGATCCTTTACTCATTTAAGAGTACCTATGATTTTTTGTTGTCATAATTCGAAAATTAGGATTCTATATACAGAAATACAAAATTTAATAATGGTACCCCTTTTGAATTTCTCGATTATTTTAACGACCTCTGGTGACTAAACTGTCTATCCTAGACTACGTATCCTACTTCTTCACGTACCGATATGAACGCACCACGTTTTTCTACCCTTAGGGCTTATTGATGACTGCGAAGAATCGGTCAGCCATCTGCATTCCTAAACGGTCTCACCAAAATTCAATGTATAGTCCACAAATTTTAATTTTGCATAATATTCGTTTTGCCGTGACAATTTCTTCAGTGATCCGATCATTCCACGAAAGGCAATGAATATTGAGAACGTATATTTTTCAAGATCAATGACCCCCACTGATCATATACGTTCCCTTTGTAAATATACAGTCGTACAGTTTGCTTCGGTGGGAGTTTAACGAAGTCAAGGAAGGGGGTAGGAAACGAGGAGGTAGTCTCTGATGCCTCGCATCTGAAAAGGAAAGAGTAATCCAACGCAGAAATATCGACCAGCTACGTCACGATCACGGCCTTACGTTCGGCATCCTACGTCGTCTGCATGCTGTTGACATTCACCTCAGTGGGTTTTCGCTCCGATCAGTATTTAGATGGACGTGGATGTCCGCTGCTATTTCCTACTTACACGTTGACACTATTTCATAATTTTCTTAACGCCAATTTTCGGTCCTTATTAAATATCATGCAATAGGTAACGTTTCATAAGAATCATTTTACGTTTGTAAACTTCTGAATACTTCTCCCTGTCGCGTCATTCGTCGGCTGTCCGAGCGTCGTAGAAAAAGCAGGAAACTCCTCGAGCACTAGCTCTGAGGGCGGAAGATTTTTCGTTGACAATCCCGCTTCCGGGCGATTCGGGAAACTCGTATGAGAAGGGTTAGGAGGAACAGAGAGAGGGAGAGGAAGTGGCAGTGGGACAAAGATAGACGTTGAAGGGAGCCTGAAGAGACTGGCGTCGCCACGATCGTCGGCCACGAAGAGGTTCGCCAGTGCTGCACCGAGCACCGAGCCTCGCGCTATATCGAGCCAACTTCTCTGTCTCTCTTTCTCTTCGGTTCGGCCATCATCGGGGACGGAGTGCTCGTCAGCGAGCTCTCCGAGAGACTTTCCTCGGCCCCGCCTCTCTCCGCCACCAATCCATCCTGCACTCGTTTCTCATCCTCCGCCCTCTTCTCTCCTTCGGTCGGGCGATTCAGCGGACCGATGTGATCCTTCAACCGCATCCGTGCCGAAGAACGGTCGGAAAGCTGGCCAGGGTAAGCGCCATCGTCGAGCCAGGCTCGACGCGAAGGGGCAAGAGGAGGATCGATCATGGGCAACGCCAGCACGAAGAGCCACCGATCGAAGGGTCTCTCCATAGCCAGCAGCTCGAGGACTGGGCGCTGGGAAGGACCAGGTAGATTCAATTCCAGATCGTCATTTACTTCCAGCCACGTACTGTAGTCGGCGAATCTTGGATCTCCGACGTCGGGGAGGATCGCGAGATCTTCAGGTGTTCACCGGTTGTCCGCCATCTTGATCGTTCGTCGAGTGGTTATTTGAGAGGCAAGAAATTCGTCAACGACGTCTGGACTGATGTGATCGTTCGAGCGCGCGACGTTAGTGGACAGGACGTGAGAACCTGCCGGTCAACCGCCATCTTGGTTCACTGTTGAGTGTTACCGGAGGCCGTAGGAGGACTTCCGGTCTGGATCGATGATGGAGCGACATGGACCAATGATATGGACTTAATTAGCCAGCCTCTTCTCCGACGTACAAGTGTCATAGACGTTCTTGTTGCGTTGGCAGAAGCATTGCGAAAATACTCGTTAGGGCGATTTGGATTGGCCCATTTCGATACTAAAATTAGGTCCCTGCCGCCGATAGATCTGTCAAGTGTAAATGTCGTCGAGTGATCGCGAGTGTTTCAGGAAGTGCGAATTTATGAAAACGTTCGGCTAATTCATTACACACGGTAGGCCGAAGTGCTTTGTTATCTTTATCAGAAGTCGCTTTTACAGCGATCATGAGACTCAAGAAACGTGCTTTCGCTGACTCAAGGAACGTTCAAATATTTCTTCGACGAACTCGTATTTATTTACCATGGAACCTTACGGTGATCCAAAATTAACTCGCGCGAATCAACGTTTATTTTCACGCACAGTGGCCAATCGTTTCTCGGGGCGTACGGGAAATGCAGTGATATAACTTCGAAAGTATGAAATCATTATTGCATAAGCCGTTAATGATTTAGTTCAGTGAAGAGATTAAAATGTATCGCGAGTTTCCGGTTGATTAGTTTCTTGCTAGGTTGTGCGAAAGCGTTATAACGGAAGGTAGCCTATAAGAACGCATCCGCCGACATGAGGCACTGTTGGCCGAATTTGCGCGCGAACGGATTTCATTTGATAAGAATCGCAATCATGATAAGTATGTCGTAGAAGTCAGTTGTAGACACATCAAGCCGGTGTCCGATGTCGCTTTAGCCTCTCGCATAGTTTTCCCACCCTGAGGACAGCAGACCTGCGGTCCTCTGCTTGCCAAACGTTTCATATTTTATTTTAGGATAGCCACGTGCGGAACTGTGTTGGAGATCTTCTATTCCACACGTACGAGAGCATCTTTCTGGCACGTGCGGGGCCTCTGTCTATGTATTAACGACCGATTGGTCTCTCTCATTTCCACTCTCTCTCCGTCTCTACGACTCCCGAGCGCGCCAGTTAGTCATGCCTTTTCATCTCTCCGTCTCTCTTCCTCTTTCACTGTCTCGTCCCGTCCCTTTCGCTGTTTCCTACACGTTGGCCTTAGCTTCGCGCTTAATTGTGCTCGCAGGAGGAAAAGCTGAGCACTGTAAAATGTGTTATACATAGAACGTATAAATATAAACTTATAATGTATGTTGTACACGATCAGACGATTCGAACGTTAACTGATTTATTCTACATTCTTCGCAATCACGCTTCAAGCATTTCTCTTCAGTACTTTGGTTCCTTTCGATCAGGTATTCCAGCTCCTCCGGGCAAGCCGATACTAATACCAGGCACTGAAGATACTCAGCCGGACGTGGTTGGCATTCGTTGGGAGCGTTCTCCGAGCAATGGCGGATCCGCGATCGTGGGTTATCTGGTCGAACATCGAAGACTCGGCTCACCACACTGGCTGCGAAGCGCTCCCGTGCTTTGCACCTTTCCGGAACTGACCTTGAGCGGCCTTGAACCAGGTTGGCGTTACCAGTTCAGGGTCAGAGCTCAAAATGCCGTGGGGCTGTCCCGACCGAGCGAAATATCTGACCCTCTGACAGTGACCTTGCAGAGGTCCGCGTCCTCTGCTCCGCAATTCGATCAAGAACTGAATGATAGCATTGCCCTCGAGAACGAACATGTAAGAAACTCTACCTACGTAGTAATTGTTAAGGGTCGACTTGGAATCTGAGACGGTTTCAATTTTATTGCGCACCGGCGTGTAACATGGCCTGCGGCAAGATCCACCTAATCCGTTGATCAATTTTATCATGGGATAATACATATGACATATCGCTCGCTTAATTTTAATCTATCGACTTGCATCAAGCATTTTTAGAGAAGTAGCGAATTAATCGCTTTCGTATTTTAAGTAATTTTGTTAACGAAGTGTGAGCCGTGTACGACATAATCATCGGTAATTTTATGATATAAGTACTGAATGTATATAATTTGATCATAGTGCAATACTATTAATTGTAACGGACATTCCTGAAAAACCTGTACAAGTTACAGCAAAAACCATTAAATTTGCATTAATCATTCGCTCTGAATTCCACAGACCGAATTCGTCGTCCGGTTTAGCGGCACTCCACTGCCGAAAATTTCCTGGTTCAAAGACGGCTTCGAGATCTTCAGCAGCCGTCGGACGAGAATCATCACGGAGAACGGGAAAAGCGTCCTGCTGATACATCAGACCGCTCTGAACGACGAGGGCGAGATAAAATGTACCGCCACCAACAGAGCAGGCCACATCAGTACGAAAGCCAGGTTGATCCTAGAAGGTAAGACCCACGTGCGTATGTGTCTGAGGAATGCGAACGACTGCGCGCAGTCGCAGAAAAAAAAAAAGAACAAATCGAGCGAAAGTGAGGAGAGAACGTACCAGACTGGGACACGAAGACGCTCTGGTTGAAAGTCGTCGATCGATCGATCGATCGATCGCGCACCTGTCGTTACTGATCATTGTTGTCTGCACGGCTAGCGCTTCCACGAATACGACTTCCGCGTCAGTACGAAGACGGTCTCCTTTTCGAGCAGGGTGAGACCGTCAGATTGAAGGTGTCACTGGCCGGCAAGCCGCCGCCGTCTGTGATCTGGTATCACGATGGCGAGGTCATCCCCAACGACGAACGCCACGTCTTCGAGGCCATGGACGGCGAGGCGACCCTCAAGATTCCCGAGGCGACGCGGGAGGACAGAGGAGAGTATACCGTTAAGGCAGTCAATAAACTTGGAGACGACATTTCGTCCTTCCTGGTCACCGTTACAGGTTGGTATACTCTTGCGGAAAATGTTCAAATAGTAGATACAGGAACGATGGTACATCGTACGTTACGAGTCATCATACGTATTGCGTTTCGGAACAGGTCGACCTGCTCAGCCGGGAAAAGCGACCGTGACGATGACACTGGGCAGATCTGTGTCGTTGTCGTGGGAGGAACCGGAAGACGACGGTGGCTGTAAAATTGGTACATACATTGTCGAATATTATAGGGTAAGTGGTGAAATACGTGCAATTGGGTGCGTGTTTCTACGCGAAGTGGGACAGGATGTAGTGATGGAAAGAAGTTGCTTTCAGATCGGTTGGGACGTGTGGCTGAAAGCTGCAACGTCGCGGCAAACGGCGACGACTTTGACGGAATTAATCGAGGGTTCCGAGTACAAGTTCCGAGTGAAGGCAGAAAATCCGTACGGGATCAGTGATCCCAGTGAGGAGAGCGACGTCATTTTTATTCCAGATCTGAAAAGAGGGTAGGAAATAGCTTATTTCATTTTTTACTCAGGTATCTTCAGCAAATTGTGCAAAGAGGTAGAAAATTTGTAAGAGAAAATATAATCAAGTTCACATAGAAATTGAGAATGACACATAACTAATGTCGAAACGTTGGCTTGAACATTTTTCTTTTTCGACTCTAGCATAACATCACCGAGTTTGACAGGAAAGTCTCAAAGTGAGCGGGAGATAAGTCGGTCGCGCGGGGACAAACGTGAAGTAAGCTTCGCCGAATCACCACAAAGGAGCAGAAGTCTTACGAGAGATGAAGCCATTTCGCGAGATGAAACCGTCGAACGATCCTTATCCGCTCAGAGACTCTCAGCTGCTGGACGACCATCAAGAGCCGACAGCAGAGTCACATTCGCTGAAAACACACTGGTCCTTATTGACCAATCTGAAGCTCCTATACCACCTGCAAGATCTAAGGATCATCATTCTAACAAGCAGGATAATCAGATTGGAAACCATATTAACCGCACAAATGTTGATATAGATGCTGCAAATGTAGAGGTAAATTATAACGCGACAAAGTTAACTATATTCTACTACTGCAATGATATGTTTGCAAGATGCTATTAATTGATTTCCGTGCTGTGAACATATTGTTTTAATTATATAAGTTTAAATAAAATCAGATATTTTCGCGAAAAAAGACAGTCAACTCGCGAATTATTCATGTGCAATTGCATGAGATTATTTACATATAACTTCGTTTTCATGAGAAATTTCTGCGTATCACACGTCGCCTGAGTCTAATATTGAGAAATAATACTGATGCCACCCTACTATCAACATTAGAATGTCCCTCGGTTGAGAGAAAGACCAACATCACCGAGAACCGTCACGTCTGTCACCATTTCACCGCCACCACCGGAAGAACCCAATAGACGTTCGATATACAGAGAATCGAGATCCCGATCGGTGTCCAGATCGCGAGAACGAAGCTTATCGCCTTTGGCCAGAATCCAAGAAAATCGTGCCGAGGAGTCTAACATGAGCGCAGCTTATCTTCAGCGTACATCGTTAAATTTAATCCTGACAAAGCAAACTGCTTTGCTTGACGAGCCTTCGAACACTTTGATCAGAAGGAAATCAGACCTGATCGACGAAGACTTGGGGTCACCGACAACGCCAAGGGAAGATGATGAAAACGAATTGCGCGGAAGTTCGGAATTTATGATAGTACTCTACCCGGAGGATCAGGACAACGCAGAAAACCCCAGTCGAAGGGAAAGTGTTGGTGCAGTTCAAACAACCTCATCCGGTAAAATCAATTTGATCCCTTACAGCTCACAGCTGTTTGATTATCAATGTTTCTCAATCACGTTGAGAGTAACCGTACTCTTCCTTTTACCACATTTTTCAGGCGCCACACCAACCACAGCTGAAGAAGACGAAGACTTAGTCCCACCTCCGCTCTCCTTGTCTCTCCCAGAATTATTCAGTGCCGACCACCAAGTAGTCGAGACGATCAGAGAAGCCGTTAGCTCGACGGAACTTCTTCACGAGAGGGCGATGGAGAGATTCTATCGAGCAGTGGCGGCCGAAGAGGCGACCGAGGCGGCCAAGCGAAAGTCTCTCCTCGAAAGGCAGACCGGCGAATTGGCGACAACGAAGTCAGACGACGAAACGAAACAATCGAAGACGACCGAGGAGTCAGACATGACCGATTTCCGAACATCATCACTTCGCCGCAGACTCTCGAATTCCGGCGTGACTTCACAGAACCTTATCATCTCCTGGCAGGCTAAGAAGAATCGCAGAAGGTCTAGCGAGGGCCAGGCAGAGATGAGTCATAAGTCGCCGACGAAGCTTCTACCCCCGATATACTTGCCCGATTTGGAAGCGAGGTCAGACCCTAACTTGCCGGGAGAAGGGGAGACTTTGATGACGGAACCATGGAGGAGGAGCAACAATGAGGAGGCGGTCGAGCGCCTGCGCAGGTGGCACGAGACGAATGTGCCGCTGCTCGAATCGAAGGAGGAAAAAGAGTCGATGCCGTGGACAGACACCAATGACAAAGCTCCCCAAGAGCGGTTCGCGGTTCCTGAAAACGATCAACAGGTGCGCACGAATGAAGGCAGACGAGAAGAACGGCAGTTGGAGGAGACGGAGAGCGTAGAGACGTCGATAGAGTCGTCGGAGGACATAAGCAGCGCGGACAGCGAAGACTTGAAGCTGTTGAAGTCGAGAATCTTGGCGAGGCAAGTGATAGAGGAGGAAGACACTTATCATCCGAGAGGAAGACCGACTCCGCACATCGATACCGACGACCCGTCGATGTCACCTTACTTGCCGCCCGCGTCTCCGACCAATGTCATGCCAAAGTCGATTCTGAAGAAGCGTCCGGAAGATCCAATGCCGGTGAACAATTTCGGCAGACCAGTTCCGCCGGAGAAACCAATTAGGAAGATACCGCCTCAGCCGCGAGAAGCGGAGACTGAGCTTTCGCCGAAACGAGAAATTCCGTCGGCTCCGCCGGAAAGAAAGCCCACGCCAATGTCGGAGGCCGACACCGACAGTATAGTGCACGCGGCCGAGGCGGCGAAGAATCGACGGATTCAAGCAAAGATGCGTTCGTTGACACCCGACGAGGAGGAAACCGAAGCTGATATAGAGGCTAGAATGGCGATGGTCAATCATTACACAGAACTCGTTCGGGAACACTCTATGCACCCGCCGATTCATAAGCCGATCGTGGAGACGAAAGCTAGCCAGAGAGACGAGGAGGTGAAAGTTCAGGTATCAGAAGCCAGAAGAGCGTCGACTACGGACGAACGAGAGGCAAAGATTAAAGAGCGTACGGAAGAAAAACAACCTTCCAGACCAAAAAGACCAGAGACGCCTGACGTTCAACGACCAAAGGCCAAAGTGAAAGGGGAAGTGAGGGAGACGGAGAGGCAAGGAAGTACGACTCAGCAGTCGGATTCGCGAAGGAGTAGCATGAGTTCTCGCGGGACGACGCCGGCTAGAGAAGTTAAAGCCCCGAAGGAGACTCGAAGAGGCAGGACGCCGTCTAGGAATCAGTCGCCGGCTTCGAGGTCGAGGAACGTATCTCAAGAAAGAGGAGCCGCTTCCTCAAGATCGTCCTCGAAGACTAGGGCTAGAACGTCGTCTCGCGACAGAGATGCTCGAGCACAGTCGAGAGCACCGTCAGAAGAACCTCGTCGTTCGAGGGAAAAGTCCGTTGAGCCGGGCACGAAGAAATCGAAAGCAGCTTCGAGACCCTCCTCGAGACCTTCTTCGAGACCTTCCTCGCGCACCTCTTCGAGGTCCAGTTCCACGGACAGATACAGAGCGACCACGCCGGTGGACGCAAAAATGGAACGTTTGCAGAAAGCTCTGGAGAGTAAGAAATATCGCTCGCTAATGAAGTCTTCGGCGGTCGATAGCGACTCGACGGAAGAGCCGCGTCGAAGTCCAGCGAGCGGGGAGCAGCTCGCGGTTCGAGCTCAGATTGCCGTGAGATCAACGGTTAGCTACGTCATCGACGTGGCCTTGCTGATCGCGGCCGTTTACGTTTACCTATTCAAGAAGGAGACCCTGGCCATTCCGTTCATCGCTCTCCTTCTCTACAGACGGGTACAGCAGGAGATACACAGCCGGATGCCACGTCGCTGGTGGCCATTCAAACCGAAACAATGACCAACGTTTAACTTCCGACAATCCAGTTTTACTTTACTTAAGAGAGCAATTAATTTTATTCGTTCGATAACGTAAACTCGCGCGACGCAGCTTGCATAGCATATTTATGTATCTATGTACGTACTTTTATTATATACGGTCATTTTCTTTGCTGTTCAAGGAATGAAGCCTTTACGTATACTACTTGTAACGTTGTTACAGCGACTGTGCAGTCAGACGTTTTGTATAATTCTTATGAACGATTCTGACATTTGTTACCGTTTAGAGGGTTAAGTATTATTTGACGGCGAGAGAGAACGGAGTTTGATTATGCATATACCGAAGAACGTTTAGCCAAAGTATAGTTTACGTATTGACCAAGGCAACATAATTGAGAGTCAGTGAAGGAAAGTTGCCCCTCAAAGATAACAGACGTCATTGAAACGACAAATATATCAAATATTTATCGCAGCAGATAATATAATTTATCGTTAACAATGCAATGAAATTATGACGCAAAACCGTGGAGAATTATGAAGAGCGCACATTATACACAGATCACATTTTATTTATAACGCTTTCAACTTTCAACTCAACACCCTTCAATTGTTATTTATTCTTATTTATTAATTTTCTTCCTGTTACTCCTGAACGCACTTATTCTTAATAAACATGTACATACTTGTTGAATTTGAAACACGACTTATTTCATTCACACGTACCCTATTCGCATGACATACTTGTGGAATGAATACGATCAAATGATTAGATACTAACAATAGGAACTACTAGAACCTGCAACAGTGCACATGAAATGCACTTATAATCTAGCTCCTATCTACACCCGAAACAATTGACAGATCGAATCGTAATGTCTATTTCGAATCGCCATCCCTTTCCCTTGTCCGCTCATTCGTACACCTTTCCACTGGCACTGAAACAGTCGCCTTTCTTCGCACCTCCTCTCTCTCTCTCTCTCTCTCCCTCTCTCTTTCTCGACCGAGCAACCCGAAGCGCGCATACGCACGTGCACGCGCGCGTATCTATACACCCACACGCCCAGCACGCTCTCATTCCTCTGTAAACACCAATTATAAACAACCCCTCTCCCTAGCGAGGAAAAAACGGCACGCGCCACTTCGGCCGAGGCTGTCGTCGGGATCCGAAAAATTCGACTCGCCAGTCGGCGAAAAGCTCGGACTCGGCGAAGAAACCGGACGCGGCCACACGCGTGGCGTTTCCGCGCGCAGCGCGAGCGAGGCGCAGAAAGAGAAGGAAAAGAGTCGAGATTCCTTGGCGCGCACGGTTACGGAAACGCCGCGGCTGCCGTGGCTGCCGCAAAAGTTACATCAGAGGAGAGTGCGGTTAGAGAGGGTGTTACGGCGCATGTGCGCGTTTTGGTTAAAACGACGAAGCCGAGAGTGCCGTCTCGAGACGATTTTAGACCGGAGCAGGGCCTCCTGCCGTCAGATTTTCGTGGCTCAGGGTGTGCTGTGCCACGGCGGGTCAGGAGACGAAGGTGGCGGAGGTTCGCGGTTGTTAGGCCGGAGGCGGAGACGGTGTGCCGGAGGCGGAAAAATCGAGCTGCAGGTTGCTCCGGAGTCCGGACGGATATACGAGGACGGACGTTCGCGCGCCTCTTACCTGAGTGATGTCAATGCGAGGAATGATCGTCGGTCTTCGTATCACCTGACGAGATGACCCCAGCAGGTAAATCGCACATATTCACCGCGTACTACAGTGCATTAAGCGTTCGTCGGCGTGGGCCAATGCCGGGTCGCGGCCGGGCACGACCGGCCACGACCGGGCACGACCGGGCATAGCTGCGCAAACATGCATTCGGGATTGAATCTGCGCCCTTCGCTTTGCCGGCTCCGCGAATTCCTTTTGTTTCTGCGTCGCGTGCTCCGCGACTTCTTCGCATTTTTTTCGCTCCGCGCAGGGACAGCTGTTGATCGATGAGTTCGTTGGAATGTAGCTCCGGGAATCCGACGATTTCTGGTCGCGCGACCGCGACCGGATGGAGTAACGTCTTTTGTTAAGTCTAAACATGCGTGAAAATCCGGGAACGGTAGGAATCCTTGGCCCGCCTAATTTTTTCTGTGTAATCGTTGTTGTTCTCTTTTAATGCAATTGTTACGAGGACTAGTGACGTTGCGTGAAAGAATTATTCAATTTATTTAACGATAAAGGCATTGAAGGTACGATCAAAATTATGACTGTGTTATAATTATCCATCACTTTGTGAGACGCCGGCTCGTGACCGGCTAGCGGGGCATAGCAGGTCATCGTCTCTCAGTCATTCTAAAACATCGAAAGCTAGAATTGTACCATCAAGTAGACTTGAAAACTTTATCTGTATCGTAGAACGAAACTATTTAAACGTCTGTTACAAGAAGGCATACACTTTTCATGACCAACTGCATTACCTACGTTTATTTGACTTCAATATACTCTCATGCAATCGACTCTTCTGCGCATTAAAATTATTTCTCCGTTTTCTGTAACACCGACTCATCGTTCCAAATAACAAATCGTGCACTTGACAACGTATTCAGGGGTTTAAGCCGTGAACTACGTTGACAGCTTTGCAATCGCTAATTTCAGAACCGACAACAACAAATCTCCCTATTCGCGTTAATTTCGATAAAAAGTTACATTGACCGCAATCGCGTATGATTTCTAATTTATTTATTTACGTTCTGCGATTTTGTGCGCGTGAGTACGAGTGACCGAAATTCCGGGCGAACTGATCGGCGTGAAATTTGGAAAGAAAATCAAGTTCTCGACGGAGATCCGATCATAAAGTTTCGGGAGAGTCTCGTTTTATTTTCTTAAGCGGTTTCGCACTACCGCGCTTTCTCTATAGGTATCTATATTTACACTACAATTTTGCACAAACGTACTGCCGCTCCGGTAGGGCATTTTCCGAACGACGTCAACCAACCGAGTACTCGTGGAAGAATATATTGACAAGTCACACATATCTTATTCAACGTAATGAGAGACGTGCATTAATAGGACTCTTCGGCATAACACTTTTGTGCGTTTTATAGTACGATTCCCAAATGTTAACAAAATATTTAATATAATGTAAATCAGTCTGAAAAATATGAAAGATGTTTTTATAATGTAACCTATGCATATTCAAACAGATCAAATTTTCGGAGCCCGAGGGCCACCGAAATGGGAGGACGAGAATCAGATCCTGCGAGTAGATGGGCGAACAGGTGAAGATATCATCGTCGAGTTAAAGCTACTGTCACCTGATAATTTTGATGACCTGCGCTTTCAGCTGTAAGTAGAACTGATTGTCACTAAAAAGAAATTCTAATTCCCATTTATCACCTTAATACATCTGACATACCATTACTGCATCACATGCAAGTGTCATCAGTCACATCGATTTTTCTACATACTCCATACGAGTCACTGCGCCCTGCCTTGAGAACGAGATTGTTAATGCCAATAATTATTATTGGCACAACGCGTAAAAAGAATCACAAAAGACCGGCTGCACGGCCGGCATACAGAAGCAAAGTTAATGAACGGTTGTGTATCTTCCCTACCCGGTTCCCACTTTTGCCCGTACTACAACGCCACAAAGACGTCCATTCGAATCGCATTCTTGTTTACGCATTATCGTTCATTCTCGACTATTGGCCCTAATTTCGGGTGAAACCTTGGAACGTGCCAAGGATCAAACGCGGTTTATTTCGAGCTGTCGCGCACTTAATTTTCGCGGAGGACCAAATTATTCTCGTCTGCTATAATATCGCCTGTGTGATGCCCGCGCGTATGCGTTTCTTCCCAATGCCAGGGACGTGAGTGATAACAATGATCGCATCGTTTAGGGTCTCGTTGTCACCGTAGATTCTTTCACCGACACTCTTCGTCTGCGACCTATAAGAAGCGTCGCCCATTGATGGGGAAAGATGTTCGAGCTTTCGCGCGCACAAATTTTCGAACGGACGGATCTTCAAACTGAATCTCCAAGTGAATGCCGCCTATAACGATTTATCGTTTCGCACGTTTCGTCGATAAACTCCTCTTTTTACCCAAACCGATGCCAGAGTACAGTCACCGACTTGACACTTTGTCTAACGTAAGAAGGCAAAAGGATTCGGTGCACGGCCATTCGCAGAACTATTTCGAGAACCTAAGACATGATCTCATCTAGCCTCACTGCTTAAATAAGACAAGAAGGGTAATGGTTCGGCACCAATGATTGCTGTTGCCTCCCATTTGTGCCGTGATTCTCTGATTCATTCGGCAACGATGATAAACTCCCGAGTCAACGTACACACCGCCGACTCGACCAGCTGCAAGAGAGTCCAGCAGCGCGCTGTGTGCACCGAACGAAAATGTTACATCGAAATTCTGATAGCGCCGAGAGCCTCTGACAGTCTCTTCTCCTATGAATGATATTCCTGACCACACAGACGGTACGTCACCAACGATTTCTTCAAAGTATTACGAAAGTCGCAGACGCCGCGTGACGTACCGCACCCTCTCTCCCATTCGGCTTCTCCACCGCCCACTGATTCTCGCATACCGTCTCTTTTTATTCCACCATTCCGACGTTACCCCACGAAAAGCTAAATCCGACAAAAGAGCATTTGCGGCGCAGCGTGCGATGCGCTTGACAAATCCGCTGCCTCGCACCTCATCCGCCACGATCGACCTGCGAACGCTCGCATGATAATATAATCAGCCCTCGCACAACGGACGGCATCGCGCCCTCGAACGTGCAGTCCGCGCAACCGATCTCATTAATAAAGCACCTCTGCCGCGAACGCTTGATGACGAGCAGTGAGACGCGCCGCTCAAAGTACATATTACGAAAGTGGCAGACGCGCAATGACGTTGCATGCCCTCTTCGCGCCGTTTCATGCTAAATTCAACCAAGCCCGACGATTTTCTCGAAAAGACGAGAGTGGCGCTCCCCTGACGAGGAGACCCCCCGCTTCCTTCCTCCTCTGCGCCGCTCTAGCCGTGGAACGTCTCTCTAGCCGCATCGGCTGACGCCTCCCTTGAATCTATAGACGAAGGAAGTCGCGGTGGTGGAGGTGGAAAATCGGGTGCGGACGACCTGCCGCTTGCGTCCCGCTATCAGTCTACCGAGGGAGCGTCGCGACGATCGACGAGCGGCCAAAAAGAACATATACCCCCTCCCTCGCGCAAAATCATATTTCCGCGCCTCGCGGCGGACGTCGCGGGAGACGCGAGGGACGACGCAGAGCGGCAGAGGGAGGGAGAAAGCTGTTGAAGAATCGAATCGATCGATCGCTCGACGATCGGACGTCACCCCCTCACGGTCTCGAAGATTCCTTCTCCGTGTTCGTCCCCAGCTTCATCCCCCTTGCTACGGCCACGCTCCAAGTGCTTGGTGCTGGTGAACTGTGTTGAGGCTGTGATTCGCAGCCTTACGACTGTCGATCACTGAACGTCAAGGTCGCGCTGCTTTGCTGGTCTCCTCGGCACACGACAGTCGTCCAATCTTCTTCTTATGATTTCGTTGATTCTGTGAGACGGCGCGGAGAGAACTGTTGTATCAGGCAGATCGAATGATTTCTCAAGCGAGCGCAAGATATTCAGCCTTGATGCGTGGACCACGTCGATGTCACGTTACGACAGCGCGACGTCAAGCTGCCAAGTCGGAGATCGATGCGCCCCTTAATTCTTCGACGCGCTCGCTACGCTCGAGGATGGTCGAAGGTTTATCGAGAAATTAATGATGACAGTCGTTGCTACAGTGTATGGTCGGACGAATAACGCTGCAAGGACGTTCGTTGAATGTATTGAAAGTAGTGCACGAGGAGGCTCCTCGGAATTCACGAGATTCTGGAAGATGTGTGACTCGGTGATGTTTAGTTGGGTGTTTTGTGGCGACCAGTTCAGCAAAGGTGCATCTTATAGCTGAGAAGAGAAATATATAGAGAAAGAGAGAAAGGGAGAGAGAGAGAGAGAGAGAGAGAGAGAGGGAGAAATCTATTTTACTAGTGATAATGGGAAGCCAGTGCTGCAAGTGTGCTAATGGAAAGAAAAGTACAAGGAGTTCATCATCCGATGGATCGATATATCGGTACGAAGAAGTAGCTCGTTTGGATCGAAGATTATTAACATCGCTAAAATTAATTGCTAAAATTGTCTCATGTTAAACTGCGTCATTTTTGTTCGGCAGTCTGATCTGTAGGCAAACAGGCAGAGCGCGTATACACATTTCCAAAGCCGAAAATAACGTGCAACACTGGCGTATTATTTTTATTGACAGAATCACGTGCTGCGTTGCACATAAATATAACCGAAGCGCACAGTAATACGACACTTTCCTGCGTCGATGTTTAGTGTGTAGGAGTGAACGTTTCACATGTTCTCATTGACGAGTTCGAGCGAGCATGTGGAATTATTTGAAGCCAGATGTTTGCGACAATCTTGGATGGAATAACATCCATCGTGCTACCGCGGCGCTGACTGACATGCGCGTGGTTCCATCACTGAATACGCGCGACACGACAGGGATTGTACTACTTCATCGCAAACGGTCGCTTAGGCACAATATGAGACTTGAATTATTTAAATTAGAACACAGAACACAACGTATGGCCAATTTTTCTGTACAATCTAAACTCTTAATTATCGAGATAGCGCAGTATAAACATTTAATGGATTTTGAAGTCGATCGAAGTTTGCTCGAACCGGCATCGGAATAAAAATCTTTCATGTTTTCAATGTATTTCGAGCGAACTAATGATCTAACGCGTGCAGTCTTGGCATTGCTCTACTGCCCTATTTTTGTCATCTTTTTATACAACAGTCGACGGATGAACGGAGTGTGAGGAGGACAACTTTGACGAATTCGATGAATCTCTCGAACTGGATAAAAGTCCGTTCACGCGTTCGTCATTACAGGTGGCACTGACTTTGCGCCAGTTTTATTTTTTATGAGATCAAAACACTCGAGATTTACGCCGCGCGGATCGATGGGCGAAATCTAGAAATATCCCGTCTAGAAATCGGTGGTGCAACCTGCGTCTAACTGACGTAAGTCCATTCGGAATGCGCCAGTCGCCGTCACAGTCTTCCATTCCTTCTTTTTCGCCATCCGCTCGCCTCCTCTTTTTTCCAAAGACTCGATGACGAATTCGATGCTTAGACGGTGACGGGGAGACACGAGAGGGTAGCGGTTCTGTCAATCTTAAAATAACACCGTTTTCGAGGCCAGCGTCGCTTGAAAACGTGTCAAAGACACGTTGTTGTTTCAATTAAAGCACGCTCGCCGACTTCTTATTTGGTACTGACCATTAGGAAAGAAATTATCGATCTCGAAGTAACAGAATCAAAATCTGCTGGCTCATGCAGCTTTGTCGATTTCGATGTAATACGTCGTTACCACCATCTTGTCTTCTGATAATCGCAAAAAAATTGCAATTCAGAGGCGCCAATGACGTCATATTTGACATTCTCAACCGTTGCGTCGTTGGGTCAATGTCCTTGCTGCGCGCCGAGACATTTTTATCATTAACACCGAAAGTGTTATCTTTGGCACTCCCGAAGCAATTACGTCAGTTTCGCGCGAATTTTAGCGCACCCTCCGCAGTCCGTTGGTATTGTCCCCGATAACTTCGAATACTCGATCAGCCTCGTGTCTTTTACGTCCTCAGCACAGTATTACAGTAATCTAAGTGGTAATTTCCACATTTTATCGCTTACCCTCGGTCGACGCAGAACATTGCGTTACTCATGTCTAATTGCAGCCCATCGAGTGCGTGACATTCACGGATTCGCCTGTGCGGAAATTGCGCGCCAAAATTCTAAGCAGCTTAGACTCTCACAGAACGCCGGATGTTCGAAGTGGTACTTTATCATCGACGTTCAATCAGCGTAGGGACAGTGTATACATGCGTTTATACTTGCCCCTGGCGCGGTCACTTGGCTCAACGATGCACTGTCACTTTTTAAGAACAATCCGTGACCTTTTGACGTCCACCTTGTCAGACCTCGTGTACAGTTCATTAGGCGCTCACCGGCGCCATGTCGATCAGTCAAGAAGCGATTAGGCAACTTTGTTATATGTGTATATCTGTATCACCTCGTAAACAGCATCTTGTCAATGGAGGTCATAGTGGTCATCCAAGTTGAATCAAGGACACTTCTTTAGTGACGCGAAAGTGTTATTGTTGCAACTGAATTCAGTCGTTGCGCAAATGTTCCGGCAAATGACACTGGTTGACAATAAGCAATATAAATCGACTTCTCTACCGATGTCAGAGCAATTCGACGGTCAGACGTCTACGATGGAACCGATTGGACCACGGCCATCAGCCTAAAGGCAGGCAGGATCTGACATTTGGGAATTGCAAAAGCGTCCCCGTTTCGTTAAGAAACATTTCTACTTTCTTTCGGGTCGCCGAACCCGAACAACTTTAGGATTATTATAGTTGCACAGTTTGAAAATCGTTGTGTATCTAGACATTCTGATGTGAATGACGATATAATAGAAATGTACAACTTTAAATCTTCTAATTACTTGCTTAAGCAATTAGAAATCATTAGAATTACAACACATATGATTTTTCATAAGACAAGAAACATCGTATCTCGCAAAGTAATAGTTTCAATATTAACGCCCGGTTTCTCAGCTGTTCGAGGTTTAACATTTAGTGAAAAATTGACCTACAATAAAGTACCTATCTATCTCCGTTTATCCCAAATTTAGAAAGCACTTACCTGGCTATGCTGGCCGGTTTGTTTTCACTGAACCTCCCGTACACACTTTCCAATCGGCCGAATCGTATATTTAGATCATACACAGTTATCTTAAGATCAAAAGCTTCAATCCCGGCGCCTTAGTCTAAAGATATCTCTGATCGAGAAAATGACTTACAATATATTCTTCGTGCGAATACAAGAAAACGTCACATTTTTATTTGCAATACGATTTTAATTATATGAAAGTAACGACTCGCAAGACTAATGCACTTTCGTTAGTATGCTTACGTTTCATGTAAAAATTCATGATTACGACTTTCTTATCAGGATACGTGCAGAGTTGCCGGTATCATCGGATCGATACCGGATACAGATGCGTGGCGGTAATGTCGTACAGCTGACTCTGAAACAATCGCAGAAGGAAGATGCAGGTCATTACGCTCTGGTGGCGACGAGACTCGGTCAAAGTGTCGACAAAGGATCCTCGAGGAAGATCCATTTGAGCGTTCAAGAGCCAATCTACGAGGACGGCGATCCGCCGGTCTTTCTCAGACGATTAACCGACCTTGCAGTGAAGGTTGGCACGAGGACGAGATTTCTCGTGGAAATACGAAGTTCAACGAATCCGAAGGTAAGATTGGTGTCGGAGATATTTTCTTGCACGTTCCGTTTTCTGGAACAATACTATTCAAGACGAAGAAGGGTCTAAAATAAAAGCGTTGCCGGGATTTTAACGGCTTTACAAAGGTACGAAGAACTCCGTCCACTAAAGAGACTTTCTGTATTTCTGCCATAAGTCACTTTCTTTGATAAATAAAACGTTCACATTCTGTAATACGCACAAGAACAATCCGAATTCTTAATAACCGTAACAATAACAATCCAAGTGCAAATACATTGCAAAGCAGCTGAGATCAATTTGAGACAACCAATAACAATGAAAGCAAACGTTTCTTTATTTCCCGACCGCGACTACGAAAAGCGTCCCAAACATACTCGAAACGTTTCCCAACATCAAACACAATACGGGCAAATAAAAAAGTGCGATCTTCGGAGAAGCATTGATTACCCATCGCAATATGTAGGAGTGCGATTCTGTTGTCGCGAAAAGGGTCGTCGAATGGGAACGGCACCGGGACGTTCCCAAAATTAATTACGTGCGTCAGCGAAGAGGGGGGGATCCAGGCACCGGCCTTAGTCATTAACCCGGAAGGGTGTACCGGAGTCGGCAGTGACTTATTACCGGGGATTTCACTACTGCTACTCCGTCTCGGTACCAGACGAAACGAGAAACGTGAACCAAAAGGGATACCAGAGGTCCATGACCCGAGCTTACGATGTGCTACTGCCGGGAGAGAACGACGATCGTTACGCGGTCTTATATGTCGTATTACTGCTATTATTACGCGTGCGCGTATACTATGCCAGGAGCTATGCCTTCTGATCTCCGCGTTCCTCTTCGGTTACACACAGATCTTACTTAGAGCGGCGAGTTACGAACGTGGAATGCACTGGAGATATGCAAGGAATTTTTTAGCGAGATATATAATCATTGTACGGCGGGTCATTGGCTTCGTTGTATGCCTTACTTCGCTTCTTTCATCTTATTTCTTGCATATGCGTTCGAAGGTTACGCGGATGAAATAATCAGCTTTGCAATTATAGAATATGGTGTCCTTCGTAGCGGTATACTTCGAATTTTGAGTACTAGAGTTTGATCGAATGAGACGCTTCAGGCAGGAGAAACGTTTAATTTACGATAACGTCAAGCGCGTAGAGCGTGCTTGACGTATGAAGGAACTACAAAAGTTTTCCGTCAAATTGCACCTTCCTTGCCAAGAAGAACGAGTCAATTAAAAGTGATACTTTAGAAACGTCTCCATGCTACATTCGTCTGTAGGTGACTTGGCACAGAAACGATGAAGCTGTGCAAGCAGGATCGAGGTTCTCCTTCGTCCACGAGGGGAACTTTTATTGCGTCGACGTGGCTCCTGTCACCGTTGAAGACGAAGGGCACTGGACATGCATGGCGGAGAATCAATCGGGCAGATCGTCCTGCACGTCCCGTCTCAACGTCATCGGTAAGATTTCCACGAGCACGTCCACTCGCGCGTACCCCGAGGAATTCGTCCAAACGGGACTTCGCTTTCCTGGAATTCCGACCCAAGTAAATTTGGGTTCGAACGGGAGCAGCGGACTACTGCATTTCGCTATAGTCGAAAATAGCAATGGGCGAGCGCGAGCGCCGAGTGATGCTTCGGTAAAATAGATAGCGCAGTAAGGATAGATTTGCATGCGCGGCGGGTGCCCTCCCATCGTAGAGCTACTCCGAGGGAGCGATATCGAAATGAACAGTAATCGGAACCGAGTGCATTGTGAGAATCGGGATTCGCGGACATTAGTGTGGCGGAGTGCCATTAGTGAAATGTTGACACGTCATTTTTTTCTTCTTCTTGTAGTACCTAAAGCCTACAAGCGGCCGGAATTCATGGAGGAACTCCGTGCGCTGCTCACGGAGACAGGCACGGTGTCCTTGGAGTGCAAGGTCATCGGCGTTCCGACTCCGGTGCTCAGGTGGTTTAAGGATAATAAGGAGATCAAAGCCGGCGATGTGTTTGCCTTGACCGCCAATCCTGACGACCCTACCTCCTTGGGTATCTACACCTGCGAGGCTGTCAACTGTATGGGAACCGCTCACTCCTCTTCGAAGGTTCATGTCGTCGGTAAAGGAAGCAGGGAAGGTTCGCTGAAGCCAGCTGACGCGCTCACGCCTACCGGACCTCTGCCAGTTTTCAAAAGGAACCTCCAGGATGAATGTTGCAGAATTGGAGAGACTCTTACTCTTTCATGCCAAGGTAATCATCGCTGGGACACTGTTCGCGCAGAAAGAGAGACCGCTTTTCGTTGAACGTATAATGTTAAGTCGTTTAAGACAATATTAAGTATAATTTCGCAGTATTGATGCCACAGGTAAAGTTGTTCGATGAGTGTAAGACATAATCATTGAGGGAGGGTTATTATACTAGAATTTCTTTCTGTAGCACAAGTGCCGCCTTGGCCACGAGCAATCACATGGTACAACAAGGAAGGTCGCGTCGAGGCGAGCGACAAGTATCACATAATGGAAGACGGCATCGGTGGTTATTCCGTCAGAGTCAACGCCGTGGAAGCGATGGACGAGGGTGAATGGAAGTGCGTTGCTACTAGTGCTGAAAATATGAAACAATTTACGACCTGTTACGTCGCTATGTCCAGTGAGTCATTTAATAATAATACTTACGATAATCTACGAGAAGGCGCCTACTAACTTTGAAATACTTACAAGTTCCAAAGAACTACAGAAAACCGCGCTTCATGGAGAGTTTGAAAGCGGTGCTGACGGAAGAAGGTTTGGTTTCTTTCGAGTGCAAGGTCGTTGGCTTTCCAACGCCGTTGTTAAGATGGTTCAAAGACGGTCAAGAGTTAAAACCAGGAGACGTGTATCAATTAACCGGGACCAATTCCTTAGGTATTCGTTTTGGTTAACAGTAAATCAGAACGCAATCAGGACATACTCTCTACTGGGCAAACGTATTTCAGGTTCCTATTGTTGTATTGCGAGAAATTGCATGGGCGAAGCGAGAAGCACCGCCGAACTAACGATCGAAGACATACAGAATCAGCTGAATGAAGAGGAACGTTTACAGCTTTTCAGCACGAATCAACCCCCGAATTTCATTAAAGGACTTCGGAGTTCCGAAGCGAAGATAAACGAAGACTTTCGGTTCGCAGTGCAAGGTACCTCTATTTCACAATATCAGATTATTTTGTGATAATATCGTATTAACGAGAACCATCCCTTTGTGCTTACAGTGAGTATTGCACCGGAACCGACTTTATCGTGGTACAGAGACGACATGCCGGTAACAGAGAACGACAGGTATCACATGGCAAAGGAAAATCTAGGCACGTGCCTGCTGGAAGTACGAAAACTGGAGTTTATGGATCAAGTAAGTAACCGGACAGTATAAGCTCCCAATCGCAGGAAATCGTGCACGAAAACAATTTAAAATTGCCATTTTCTACTGATTAGGCCGAATGGAAGTGCGTCGCTGCGAACGACTTTGGCCACAGCGTTACTTCCTGTTTCCTCAAACTAATCATTCCCAAGCATTACAAGAAGCCGAAGTTCCTCGAGAGCCTGCGCGCGATACTCTCGGAGGAGGGTGCCGTGAACTTGGAGTGCAAAGTGATCGGCGTGCCCCAACCGGTTCTCAAGTGGTACAAAGATGGAGTCGAGCTGAAGCCAGGTGACATACACAGAATAATCTCTGGGCAGGACGGCACGTGCTGCTTAGGCACCTACACCTGCGAGGCTACTAACTGCATGGGAACTGTCAGCAGTTCTGCGTCCCTATTAGGCTTCGAAGGTAAGTTGTTCTTTCTAGGAGTTGACATGGCACACGGTGCGAAGAAATAGGGTACAACATACTCGCGTGAGGAAAGAAGTTGAAACGGTGCTACAATATGATGGAAACTGTGCAATTGTAACGTTTACAAATTCAAAGCAAGCATGATTTTCTGTTTTGTACAGACAAATTGCCAGCACAAAAAGACACGAAAGAAATTCAATCGCCGAATGGCCACGAACTCGCCAGAAACTTATCACTATCGACCATACACGAAGAAAGAACATCGCAACTGTACGATACACCGCAAACCGATCATTCCGTCACGTTGGACGAGAGAGGAGAAGTTTCGTTCAGTTTCGATGGCAAGGAAGTGTCAGTCAGTCTTTATGAAACACCGGATCTTACCGAGGAGGAAGCTCTTCAGATCGTCGAGATGTACGCTGATCAATTGTCCGAGCACGTAACAGGTACGAAACTAACCATACTTCACGGCAATACTCATACTTAATATTATTACGAAGCGCAGGGACATCGAATACACTTGTTACTATAATACATGTACATAATCCCACGTATTTCCACATCTCTTGCTGACACATTGCATCTTAACAACTTATAGAACATAACGTTATCGAACTGCCCCCAATGAGATTTGTGAAAGAGACATCGACGTCCGGCAATCTGCTGATGGAAGCCGTCGTGATCGACGTATCACCCGACTATTTCGTGAGTGCCGAGGACGGTGACGATTTGCGCACAGAGGCCGATTTCGAGGACGTCTCGATCATGGACGACGTGACCCATGTCCTGTCCTCGCCAGACCGCGACTCGAGGAGCTCCTTAAAGAGATCTGCTCGCCATAGTTTAGGAGGCGAGGAGAAGCCAGTCAGACCGCCTAGGAAAAAGTCGGCGAGCATATCCTCGTCGAGGAGCGAAAGAAGTCATCTGATGGAATCCGACACCTTCCACAGCGCGGAGAGGGATCAACAACCGATATCCCCGCCGTCGTCGGAGAAGCAGGACGACAGCGACACGTTCGCCGACGCATTCTCTTCGGCCCGTCTCTCTCTCTCCGAGAGCCAAGTTCTCAAGCTGCAAGACGCTATCGGCGAAGGGAAACGAAGTTTGAGCGGTGAGAAAACGGCCGGTTCGAGTTTGGACGACGGACTCGATTGGTCTGTGGACTCCGTGACGGGAGCACCGAAGAGAAGAAAGTCGCGGAAGAAGAAGCGTAAGAAGGATAAAGGGAGCTCCGAGGAGTCTTCGTTGGTGGACGATGACGAGAGGCGGCGAAGAAGCGACTCGGAGAGTACGAAGATGGACCTCCATCAACGTATCGAGTCTATTACTAGAGCCGAGGAGCCGTATGTCGAAGGTAAGCGTGAAGAAAATGGAGGACAAAAGGCGTCGGTGAGTGACTCCGAGAAACCGATGTCGAAGAACAGTAAGGAACGTCTGTTGGACAACATGAAAAGAATAGTGGAACCTGTGCTAGAAGTACGGGACGTATTAATTGACATCGACGCGTTCAACGCGATCATCGATAGCGAGGGCGAGGAAAGATCGAAGCAAATCGTAATGGAGAAGATCATCAAGCCTGTGCAGAGCCTTTGCGACGAGATCTCGGCGATCGAATCGAAAGCCCTGAAAAACGCTGGCGACCGGTCGCTGACGCAGACTGTTCGCATTTCGTTACTGGAATCCGTGGGCGGAGCGACCGAGGAACTTTTGCGCGGCGTTGAACTGATCGAACGTCAGCAGGACATTAAGGCTGAAAGGTCAGAGCTGAACATAATTTTAGAATCGTTGACGGATCCGGTCGACGAAATATTAACAGGCATCACGACGATTGAGCATGAATTGACTGGTCGTGCGAGGGGTGAAAAGCCGGTGGCTCTTGTTCGAATGACACGCACGGTGTCGCGTTTCGAAGATTGCTTGAAGAACGTTCTTCAAGAAGACAAAGAATCCACACGTGTCGCGTCATCTTTAGAGGAGATTCTTAGTACGCTGGATTTCTTTTTGCACGACGTTTCGGTCTCGCCGTCGAAGGGAACGATCGATACCGTTGACACCGTCGTCGTGGAATCCTTATCCAGATCAGTGGAGGACATAGTTAAGGCTCTCAACCGATCTGCCAAAGTCGGTGGAATTCCGGAAACTAGAATCATTGACGATCTCTTGCAACCGACGCGCGAATTGAAGGCAAGACTCGACACTCTTTCGACCACCTTGAACAGCCAAGAACACAAAGGAGTGCTATCTGAGAATCGGTCGAAGCTAGTCGCGTCTTTGAAGGAATCGGTAGACAGCGCGATCGAAGAAATTTGTCAACTGAAGGATAAAAGGGCGTCCGAAGAAACGCAGAAGGAACTAAGGAATTCAAGCGCCTCGCAAGAACGTGACATTAAGGAAGATATTCTTCGGGAGTCTCGATTAGCTCTTCAAGAAGCTCTTAAGACGTATGAAACCATATCCGGGGATCTCGATCCCCGACTGTCCGGAATCTTTGATCGAGTCGACGAGATTTATCGAAGACTACGCTCTCCACAGAAGAAAGAAGTGAGCATCGAATCGTTAGCGAGCCTCGACGGCCCTCTATACGCCCTAGAAAGTGCTTTGACAACAATGACACGAGCCGAGGACATGGAGACAATATATGGCCTCCTGAATCCCTCGATCATTCAATTGACGTCTATCGTCAAGAGTCTCGAGCCGTCTCAGCAGATCTTGCAACCTGTCGTGCAGGCGTTGAAGAAAATCGACGACATAATTCAGGGTACCGTGAACGAGCAAGAGGAACTGACGTCTGTGAAGTCGGTGTCCGACGAGCCACGAACGTTGCCGGAGAAAGTTTTGGATCCGCTGGTAGGTGTTCAGACATCGATACACGCCGCCCTTCGGGACATAGAAGAATTGAGTTCTGTGGCGAACGGAAGTACGGGCTCACAGGGTATCAATTCCTCCGAGATCGCTGCTTCCTTGATGGAACTGAGACAATACATCTCGGACGCAGTGCACACGGCGCTGACGCTAAAGGAAATGGACTTCTTGAACTGTCTCTTCGACTTGAAGGAACCGTTGCTGGACCTACAACTGGCGATGAGCTCTGACCAAACGAGTCCACGGGAAGTAACGATGATACGTGGAACGGCCCTGCCGATGAAGCAGCTGAAAGGCGTCGTGGCGACAGTATTGCGCAACACGCAAACGCCAGACGTGATTAGATCGATGACATCGATGTTCCGGCTTTTGGAAGACATCGAAAAGCAGATACCGCAGCTCGTGGATCAACTGGTCGAGTCGGAAGAGGCGCGAAAGCGTATGCTGCAGAGCTTGAACGTCGATCAGGATTTGACCAACGTCCACGCCGCTCTCTCGTCCGCTCTCGAACGACAAGAGAAAATAACACCGGCGCCGAGCTCGTCTTTGACTGGCTGCATCGAAGAGCTTCGTCAAAGTATCGGCTCGTCGGCCGTGACGATCGCCAACTTGAAGAAGCCGATCGACGACGAAATCATCGAAGAAGTGTCCAAGTTAAAGGAGACCTTGTTGAATCTGCAAAGAGCACTTCTCACCGAGACCCACGAGCCCGAGGAGCAGCAGATTCTCAACGATCTGGTGGGTCCAATTGGGAGGCTAAAGATTCTTGTTAACAGCATGGTTGAAAGTAGTCCGTCGGCCGATTCGGTACTTCCCGTTTTGGAGTTACTGGAAGAGATAGAAAAAGACGCGCCACTGATCGCAAAGGAAGCGTCGAAGAAGAGGACCACAGACAAGTCAGGGGTAAAGTCGAAGGAAGAGGAGGCGCAACGGAAGAGAATGTCAACAGCGCTCGCTGGTAGAATCAGTCGTTCGTTGGATCCAATTCGTCGCTGGCTATCGACAACCTCCGAAGACAGCACGAAGGAAGAAGTGGAATCTGGTCTAAGCTCGCCCGTAGAAGAATTGAAGAGAGACGTAACGAAGATTGCAATTGAAACGTCTTACTCGGAGCCGCCGAGTGACAAAAGTCTTGTCGAAGCGTTAATCGATCTTCGAGAGCCGCTGATGAGATTGAGGAACGCCATTTCCCTGTACCACGAACCACAGGATCTTACCACTTTAGAAGGCCTAGGCCGGCCGATGAAGCATCTGCTACAAACGATAGTGGACGTTTTGCGTGATCACGCCGAAGAAAAGTCACTTCGGCCGATTCTGGATATCGTCGAGGAGATTGAAAACCAGATCCCTATATCGATCAAGGAAGCTCTTTACAAGAAGGAACTTCAGCAGGTCGTTAGATCAATGACGCAGGACAGGGAAGATGAAATCGTGGGTACTACGTCTCAAGAAACGATCCCTCTAGACACTCCTACCGAACTTCCGTCGACTGTCGCTGAAGAAACCGTTATTGGATCCGTGATTGAGCGTGCACTTGTGCAAGAAATGCCTTCAGTAAAGACAGCGCCAGGGGTAATTAATGAAGCGCTACGGAAAGAAGAAGTGAAGCAGAAAAAAGAGGAAACATACGCCACCTTAGTGTCGTCGTTCTCGACGACACTCGAAAGTGTACAATTAGATATGACGAGTATTTTGGAGGACTTTGAGCAACCAACGACAGACGCTCTTCCTCAGTCGAAATTAGCCAATTCATTGGAAGAACTCAGACGGACCATTTCTACGATACGTGTAATGTCAGCCGTTTATACTGAACCAACCAGTTCGTATGAGGAGAAAGCAATGCAAACGATCTTGGTGCTGAACAACTTGCTGCAGCCTCTGACAAAGATTCGAGACGTTCTCAGCAGCAGCCATGATCACGGCGCGGCCGAACTTTTAATCCTGAACAGATTGGAACAACCTCTGAAAGCTATCGAGCAGAACATAATACAGAATACGATCGACGCGATGGACGAGAAGAGTGATCTCGCGAAGGACTTCAAGCCGCTCATTCAAGTACTCCGCGACATAGAGGCTGCTGTACCGATTGTAACGAAAGAGGTATCGTCAAGGCAAGAAATTCTGACATCTCTTCGCGACGTCTTAAAACCGTTGGAAAACATTCGCGAACGAATTCAGCATCTTGAGGTCATTGCCGAAAGTACGTTGGAAACGGATGTGGCTAAGCTACTGATAAATCCGGTCGATATGTTGTTGAACACCATCCACACAATTTCCCAACAATCTCAATTTCTCGACCAGAGAAGAGAGGTTGTGGCTGAGTTGAGCACACTAAACGAACCTCTGGTAGAGTTTCTCAGCTGCTTGTCAGTTGTACAGAGTAGTCGAAAGAGTCTCGTGTCGGAAGCGTCCTTATTGGACGAAAGAACAAGCGTCATCTTGCAAGCCGTTGAAGGACTTCGAAGTCAGGTTAGCAACGTAATGGGCAGGGTATCAAGTATCAAAGAAGGTTCCTTAATTGACAAGCCGTTGACATCGTTGAACAACGCGATATTGTCGGTGCAGAAGCAAATAGGAAAAACTGATTATTCTCCTCGACCCAGTGGTTCAAATATTCCTTTGCAAAATCGTCTCGTCGGTCCATTGGATCAACTGGGACGCACGATTATAAGCATGAAAGAGTCGACGGACGCCATTACGCACAACGTAATAGCTAAATCTTTGGGAGCTCTGCAAAAGCAAATAGTTTTGTCACAAACACAGTTCTATCAAACTAGCGAGCAGCCAATTGACGAGGAAGCTGTTGTCGAAGGATTCCTGTATCCAACGAATCAGCTGCAGTCGGCCCTGAATGTCATCAGAAGTAACGTCGAACTTAAGACGACGCAAATTTCGCCGGACTCGATGGAGTTTCTTCAAGATTTAGCGGAATCAACAGCAGCACTGGGATCGTCATTATCGGCTCATCGTCAACAACTGATTCAGGACGGTGCGTCAGAAGGCACATCGATAGTGGAGACACTTTCTGCGGTCCTGGAAGTCTTAGAGAACGTTAAGAATTCTATAATCGACATACACAAAGCCGTTAAAACGGAAGTTACACCGGCCGATGAGGCAGTGGGAGACGAACAAACACCTGTAACGATTACAAAAGTGGAAACCATCATCGACGAAGTGATCCAGATTTCCAACGAAGAAGTTGAAAGCGTGGTGATAATCAAGGAAATATCACCTATGGAAAAAAAAACGCAAAAAGTGGGAGAAGCGATCGAGGCGCTTAAAATGGATGAGGAGCCGAAAGCTACGACGACGGCGTCGACGATGTCTACTGAACAAATGCCGACAGAGGTGCTTACGGTTGAGCAAGCTGAAGAGAAAGCGATCGCGGTGAAAGAAGTTTCAGTTGAAGCGATTCAGGAAATCGACGCACAAACGCGGCAGAAGAAAATTGAGGCAACGAAGGAAAGAGAAGTTGAGCATGAAGGTATTGTCAAAACTACATCGTCGATGGCGACGTTACGGCAGCCTTTGAATGGTCTAATCGACTTGATATCCGTAGCTTCGAAAGATGCGTTGTCGTCGTCGTCGGAGGAAGAGAAACGAAAAATCCGTGAAATTACTGCTTTGGTTCAAATTCTCTATGACGTACGAGCTACCATTGTTTCGATTCGTAACACGATCCAGCCTTCCTCTACCCCACAATTGGAAAATCAGTTACTTAACATAATCAATTCCTTAGTATCTGTCGAGCGGGGTACAGATTCCATTCTTCTGCTGACCCAGGAAGAACTGTCGCCGCAACTAAAGCAGAAGTTGTTAATAGCTCTTAAAGACCTCGTGACACCGTTTGAAGCATTAGAAAAATCATTTAACGCGGCATGTCAGTCAACCGATGTAATAACATCAGACAGTGATAAACAGTTGTTCAAATCAAACTTCGAAAATGTCATATCTGTATTAAGTACCTTGATAAAACAAATTCGCACATTAGAAATCAAGCCAATGTCAATTGCCGAAGAACCAAAGCCACGTGATTCTTCAAAAACTGTGCCGAAAGAAAGCGTCGAAAAGAGTAGGGAGCAGTCTGAGAAAGTTGATGAAGCAGTAAAAGATACCCAAGAAACGGTCAAATCATTCGAAGCACCAGTTGAACCAATTGAAGCAAAGGAAGCCGAAGTAGCAAAAGCTCGTAAAGAAGCCACCGCGTCACAAGAAGAGATCAAATTGTACATGGAACTGGTGGACAAGATAGTTAGTCCCGTCCAAGAACTGCGCCAGGCAATAACGAAAATTGAGACACAAGAAACACAAGAAGTAGCAACGTTCGAAAATTTGGCAAAGAAACAAGCAGCGACCATCTTAACGGCCGTGGCGGAACCTTTAGAGAAGTTACAGAAATCACTGAACATTGCTCTTCACCAAGAAGCTTCCGAAAGTCATGAATCCGTAGGAGAAATGAAAGAGAATGTTCCGATATTAGAGAAATCATCGATACAGGCTGTATTAAGCGAACTGCAGAGCTCTATCGCGACAATTCAGGAGCAAACAGCTCTTCAAGCTACATCTGAAGTATCGTCCGATGCTAAGGAAAAAATGTCACTCGTCAAAGCGGTTGAAGAATCGCTTGAACACCTTAAATCCTCAGTGGCGGCGATCCAAGAAATGTCATCAGTTGACGCCGGTCGCCTGGAGGAAATGCCGAATGTTGAAAAGGCATCGGCAGTAGAGGCTTTCGTCAAGTCGCTAGGAGAACTGGAAGAGAAATGTTTAGCCGCAACTGTATCATGTGAAATGGCCCCGGAAGTGGTTACTACTGAATCGACTATCACCACTGAGGCGGTCACTCAACAAGTTGAGACGCAGGTTCTCGAAATGATGATTACGCCGATTCAAATGCTGCGAGAGTCGATCAACGATATTGGAAGTCAACAGATGCAGCAGACGGAAAGTTTGGATAGGGATAAAGTAGATGCTGTCGTTGCGTTGAGCAAACTTGTTGAGCCATTGGAAAAACTTGAACGCTCATTAGGTACGGCGACTCAGCAAGGAATCGTCGTTCAGCTAGATTCTACGGAACTGATGAGACAAGACAGGCAGTCTTTAGAACAATTGAATCTTGCGCCGATTCTTGAAGAACTGCAACAGTCGATTGCGGTGGTACAAGAACAGATACCCCTGGAAGAAGTCAAGGCGGGAGAAGGCAATGATGCTTCAGTTCTGGCATCCATTGAGAAGCAATTGTCTGATTTGAAAACTTCGGTGGCAGCTGTTGAAAGGATAGTTACCGCTCAACCTGATCAAACAGAAGAAATCGCAATGGAGGACAAAATGTCGGCACTCAGAACCTTGACTAAGTCAGTTGAAGAAATCGGCGAAAAATGTATGGCCATAGCTAGTCAGCAGAAGGTGGAAATACAATTAGCGTCACCTGCGCAAGCTGAACAGTCACAAGCGATGGTAGACTCACAAAGTATCGAAATGATTGCTATCCCTGTGCAGATCTTGCATGAATCAATCGGCAAATTCGAAGAAATACAATCCCATCAGGCCGACGCTCTAGTCTCGGAAAGTCAGAAGGAAGCTTTCACTGCATTGAAGACCGTAATAGAACCGTTGCAAAAGTTGGAACAGTCAATGTCCACGGCCATTCAGCAAGCAACGAGTTTTTCGTCCGACAAACCTGAAGAAATGAAAGAAGTCTCCTTGACGTTCGAACAACTAACGCCTCAGCCGATTTTGGAGGAGATCATGAAATCGATCGCTACGATTCAGGAGCATGCACTGCAAGAACCTACGAGCGAATCTCCTAAAGCAGAAACGACTGCGACGATCGAGAAGTCATTGGAGGAACTGAAAACGTCGATCGCAGCGATCCAGACAATGACATCTGTGCAGTCTGGCCAGACGGAAGAATTGTCTTGCACTGAAAAAGCAACGGTCTTACAGACGTTCGCAAAAACAGTCGAGGAGCTCGGAGAGAAATGCTTAGCTGCAATAAGTGAACAAAAGACTGAGACGGATGTCCCAGCTGTGGAAGCAGAAGAGATCGATGTGGAGGTGCTCGAAGTAATAATTGCCCCGATACAAGTACTGCGTGCTTCCATAACGAAAATTCAGGAAGATCAATTGCAAGAGACTGTACCGTTGAAAGGTGATCAAGAGCACGCAATGAAGTTAACTCCACTAGTTGAACCACTCGGAGAACTGGAACGTTTGTTAGTCGCTGCTGTTCAGGAATCGTCCACGGAGCAAAATGAAGCGGTTGGTGAATGTAAAAGACCAGCAGCTGAACAACTGGCACTTGTACCTGTTTTGGAGGAATTACAGAGTACGATCGCTGCGGTTCAACAGGAAGTTCTTCAAACGCCAGAAACGACTAAAGAATTGATGACGGCTATCGAAGGATTAAAAGAATCTGTAGCGATTATTCAGGAATCAACCGCGTTGACGGTGCAGACTGGTCAAACGGGAGAAACTGTTAAAGTCGAAAAGATGTCCGCATTGAAGGCTTTCGGGAAATCAGTCGAAGAATTAGGAAAACAGTGTGTAGCGTTGTCGAGTGCACAAAAAGTCATTCAGCAAATACTCCCTGCGTCGCAGAAAGTCGACGTACAGACTATCGAGAAGATCGTCAGTCCAATTCAAATCTTGCGCGAGTCGATCGTGAAGATCGAAGCGGAGACCGCGCAGCAAATAGAAACGTCACATCAGAAAGAAGCAAAAGTGGCTACTGTGACTTTGGCCGCGCTAGTAGAACCTTTAGAGAATTTGGAACGCTCTCTTGCGACAGCTGTACAGCAAGCGAGCATTGAACAAATAGAAACGGGCAAAGTAGCGTCTGAGACACCGTCGTTACAAGCATTACATCTAGAGCCTGTCTTAGAAAGTCTTCAGAAGTCAATCGCAACGGTTCAAGAACAAGTTGTAATGGAGCTCACGAAAGAAGGTGCGACAATCGAAGAGGCACAACTTTCGGCCGCGATGACGATTGAGAAGCCACTGGAAGAATTAAAATCATCGGTCGCGGCTGTTCAAGAGTTAATATCCACTTCTTCGGAGCAGTCGGACAAAGCATCCGACATTCAGCCGGCCATGGTTCTTGAAGCATTTGCGAAAGCTGTTACAGAGTTTGGAGAAAAATGTTCGGTTGTTAATAGACAAAAACTAGTGGAGACGCAATTGGCGGTGCCGCAGAAGGCGATGATATTGAATATCGAGCAAGCGGACACTCATACTCTTGAGAACGTCCTAGGTCCGATTCACGTTTTACGAGAATCAATCGCGAAACATGAAGAGCAATTTGCGAAACCGTCTGAAGGTCTGACTCTGACCAAACCGAAACAAGCTTCCACATCGATAAGCAGCCTCGCGCAGCCGTTGCAAGAGCTAGAACAAGTTGTCTTCACGGCAATACAGCAGGCAAGTGCTGCTTCCACCGAAGTTGCCGTAGAATTGAAGAAGACTGGCGACGAAGTTCGACAACTCAACTTGAAACCAGTCATAGAAGATCTCAAGAAATCTGTCGTTGTTATCGAAGAGCAAGTATCATTACAACATGGGAAGGTCGGCACTATAATCGACAAAACCGAAAGTTCGCTCGTTGAAACGATGGAGAAGCCTTTAGAGGACCTAAAGTTATCCATCGCAGTGATAGAAAAATTATCCCAATCCGAGAAAGCGCAAGAAGTCTCCTCGACTGAACAGATCAAGGTCTTAGAGACATTTGCGAAAACGATAGTCGAATTCGGTGAGAAATGTTTGGCAGTGGCCAGCCAAGATGCGGTTAAAGTAGGCAAGGCAGGCGAAGAAGATCAGAAGGAGAAAGCAAGCAAACGTAGTGCCATGATCGTTGACAGAGTGGTTAAGCCAGTACACAACTTACGTGCGTCTCTCTGCCAGTACGAGGAGCAGCGAACACAAGAGGTTCAGCAATTGGAGGTACGGAAGTTAGAACCGAAGACAGTGAAGCTGAACGTACTGATACATCCTCTTGAGAAACTGGAACAATCATTGACCACGATGGTACATGAGCTGCTTGATGTTCAAACGGTCGAAATTGTGCAATTGGCAGAAAATGAGCCAGCTGTCGCCCAACTGAGCCTCGAACCGATTTTAGCAGAATTGCAAAATTCGATCGCCGTTATTCAAGAGCAGGTACCGCAGGAACTGAGTGCTACTGCTACAGAAGCAGGACAAGTTGCGGAGACAATAAAGAATACGCTCGAAGAATTGCGAACTTCAGTCGCGGCTGTTCAGGAAATAACGACAGCTCGACCGGAACGAATGGAGATGAAGACCGACGAGCAGATTTCAGCTTTGGAGACCTTTGCTAAGTCAGTTGAACAAATAGGAGAGCGTGTTCTGACGGTTGTTAGTCAACAAGCGACGTTGTTGCAGGCAGACAGAAGCGTAAAACAAAAAGAGTTACGCGCAGAAATGGTTGGAGAGCAGAAACAAGTTCAAGATGAAAAATCTGCAGATGAGAAACAGGTACCGCTAGGAAAAGTTGCTGAGAAGAGAGAAGCACAAGTTGAAAGTGTAGCAGAAAAGAAAGAAAAGAAAGTTCTAGCTGTCACCGAGAAGAAGGAGGCACAAGTTGAGAGCAAAACAGAAAAGAAAGAAGAACAAGTTGCAGTTGTTGCGGAGAAGAAGGAAGCACCTATTGAAAGCGAAACTGATAAGAAAGCAGAACAAGTTGCAGTTGTTGCCGAGAAGAAAGACACACAAATTGAAAGTAAGACAAAAAAGAAAGAAGACCAAGTTGCAGTTGTTGCCGAGAAGAAAGAGGCTCAAGTTGAAAGCAAGACTGAAAAGAGAGAAGAACAAGTTGTAGCTGTTACCGAAAAGAAGGAGGCCCAAGTCGAACCAGCAATTACCAAAATGGAAATATCCACTGAAACAGTCGTGGATAAGAAAAAAGTACCAACTGAAGGCGCAACAGAGACGAAGACAGAACAACCAGTAATCAGTGAGAAGAATGAAGCACAGGCTGAAGGAACAGTGCAGACAAAAGAAAAACCAGATAAGAAGAACGAGGTCAAATTGGATGCCCCAGAACCGAAGGTATTACAAGAAGAAATATCGAAACAAGCAACAGAGGAACAGGAGATCTTAAAATCAAGCCCAATGATGATCGGCGAGACACCAGTCGCATTAGTGACCTTAGTACAGCACTTGCACGAGTTGGAACAAGTTTTCTTCTCCGCCGTGCAAGGCGAATCAAAGAGAGTACCAGAAACAGCGGAACAGTTATCGCAAACTGTCCCCACACTACAAGAACTACCTGTCAAGCCTATATTAGAAGAACTTGCCAAATCCGTAGCTATCACCCAAGAACAACTGTCAATTTGCCAGGAACAATTGAGAACGATCGGAGATTGCGAAGACCTTCCACTGGTAACGAACGTCAGCCGATCGCTCGACGATCTCAAAACATCAATCGCCATCGTTCAACAGGTGGCAGCGATCCAGGCACCTGGTCAACAAATTCTCGAAGTGGAAAACATGTCCGCCATACAGGCCTTTGCCCACACGGTCGAGGACTTCAGGAAGCAATGCGTCGTTATGATCACAAAACCCAGAATCGTCAAAGCTCTCAACACTACCAAAACGCAACTGGAGGCATCCTTGAAGGTAGACATTCATCTATTGGAGAGTATCGTCACGCCAGTGCAAGTGCTCAAGGAATCGATCGTGGCCATCGAAACACCGCGAATGCAAGAAGCCGAACTGCTGTACGCGGAAGAAGTGCAACCTATGACGTTATTGAGCAGCTTGGTAGAACCGTTGCAACAGTTGGAAATGACATTCGTTGCGGCGATGCAGAGGGAAGGTATGATTGAGAACGAAGCGCAAACTCTGGAGGTTGAGACAGCCTGCGTGGAAAAGTCGATCCTGCAGCCGATCCTGGAGGAATTCCAAAAGTCCATCGCTACGATTCAAGAACAGGTGGTCTTGGATTCGGGAGTTCAGAGTTCCTCGGAGGCGGAGGAAGTTTCGCTGCTACATGCTATAGCGAAACCCTTGATAGACTTGAAAGCGTCGATAGCGTCGATTCAACAAGTCGCAGCAATGGCGCCAGACCCTGTAAACGAAATCCCGAGAATGGATAGCGTTTCGGCTATGGAAACATTCGCCAAGTCTCTTCACGATTTGGCGGAAAGAGTTGCCACGATGGATCATCAGCAGATGATCATGGAGCCCACCGCTGACACACTTTCGGAAGACGCTTCTTCCTTGAAAACTTGGGCGGACTTGATAGACGAGCCCATGGCCAATGTGACGCGAGCTATGGTGATTGATCAAGGTGTCATTGAAAGTCCGAGCGAAACAGCGGTGTCCATTACTGAGGAGGAAGTTCACATGTTGAAGAGTCTTGCAAAGCCGTTGAACGAATTGCGAGAGAGCCTAGCCGTGCTGATCGAAGAACGAAAAGTGGTGGAACCGAATGAGACGGCCTATTCGCTGTCGGAGAAAGAAGACGTTTCTCTATTGAAGACAGTGGCACTGCCGTTGTTAGAGCTCAAAGATGCGGCCGTAAGTGTCATTCAAGAACAAATGGCGATTGAATCGGCCAAAGATAGACCGTCTAGTGCGCAGGGTGATCACGAACCCGCTTTGACTACTTTGATCGAACCACTCGAAGAACTCTGCAATTCGATCGCTATTATTCAAGATCAGATGCTCGTGGAGTCCTTGGACGAACATCAACCTGAAGAGGAGTTGATGATGCTGAACGCTCTCGCGGAACCTCTTTTCGATTTACAACGAAGTATCTCTATTCTCGAAGAGCGGGTATTGTCGCCTGACGTCGAACCAATACCGGAGGAGGCGTGCAGATCGTGGATTTCGGAGAGTCTAACAATACCTTTGCAGGAGATAGAGAAGTCGATCGCTGAAATTCGAGAATGCACTGTTATGGAGCCCGATACTCTAACGGCGGAGAACAAAGGAAGGCTTGTCATTCCAGACCGATCGGTTATTGAGAAGCTGGTGAAGCCAGTGGAAAATATAAAAGCGACTATATTAGCCATTGGAAGAGAGAGCTTCGAAGAGCTTCCGTTGGAACGAACGATTGAGTATGAAGCTTTGAAGATCTTTGTAGAACCACTCCGTAGCGTTCAGGAAAGCTTCGCTATTCTTAGCGATAACGAAACATTGAATACAGCTGATGAAGAGGCAGCTATTGAGTCGATCGTAGAATCACTATCCAATCTGGAGAAGTGCATCGGTGTTTTAGAGGAGCAAGTCGTCGACAAGCCGGCTACGGAACCTCTGAGTAGAGCGAGCGTGGACACGAGCGTACTAAATGCGCTTGCTTTACCTCTGCTGGAATTGAAACGCTCTATTCTGACGGTGGAAGAATCCTCGACTACGTATCTTGAGAATCTTCAACTGCCGTTGCACAATTTCGGAGCTGCGCTCGAAGTTGTCGCGAATATTCAACTTTTTAGTAAGCAGCAGGAATTGTCAAGTGTCGAGCTAACAAAAATGACCGCGAATATGGTGAACGCGATCGTCGAAGTCAACGAATCGATCGCAGCAATCAAAAACAAAGTACAAGAACTCTCCGAGTGGATCGGTATCGAGAGACAAATTGAGTGCGAAGCTTTACGAACATTGTCAGCGCCTCTCGAAGAGATTAAGCAAACCGTCAGTACTCTGCAAGGTGAAGGGAAGATAGAGAAATCGGTGCCTAGCAGTCTGAAGAAGTTGCAACAGTCGATAGCTGTGATTCGAGAGCAGTCTGCTGATAAACCGTTAGCGGAACCAATGCACTCTGAGATCGTCGAAGACATTGCGCTTCTGAAGAATCTCACAACGCACTTGCACGAGCTCGACACAACGAGCAAAGCGATTGAAAGTCAGTGGAAAGGAGAAGATACATCTGTTCAGGATCTGTTAGCTTTCGAAAAACCATTGTGTGAATTACAGGACTCGATTAAGTTAATTCGGGACAAGCTATTAGCGACAGAAATTGTTTATGAAGTTGACGACGGAAAGAAAAAATCGAAGAAGAAGATGAAGAAGAAAGACGCAGAACAAGTTGAACAGCAGAGGGAGATTGAGGAGGACGCGAAACAAAAGGAGAAAGAAGAAAAGGAGAAGCAAAAAGAAGCTGACAAATTGAAACAGGAAAAGGAACAGGCAGAGAAGCTGAAGCAGGAAAATGAACTCAGAGAGAAAGAGCAGGCGGAAAAATTGAAAATTGAAGAAGACGCTCGCAAGAAGAAAGTGGAAGAGGACGAACGTAAGAAGAGAGAAGAAGAAGAACGTGAGAAAATAGAGCAGGCTGAGAAATTGAAGCGGGAAGATGAACAGAAGAAGAAAAAACAAGAAGAGAATTTGAGAAAAGAAGCACAGGAACGCCAAAAGAAAGAAGAGGAAGAACGTCAGAGGAAAGAGCAAGAAGAGAAATTGAAGGCAGAAGAGGACCAGAAAAAGAAAGAAGAGACAGAAAAATTAATAATCCAAGAGGAAGACCGTCGAAAGAAAGAAGATGAAGAACGTAAGAGAAAGGATGAAGAAGAGCGAAAGAAAAAAGAACACGATGAAAAGTTAAAGCAAGAAGAGGAATTGAAAAAGAAAGAAAAAGAGGAAAGGAGCAAAAAAGAAACGGAAGATCGTATTAAGAAGGAAGAAGAGGATCGTAAGGTGAAAGAAGAGGAAGAACGCAAAAAGAAAGAAGAAGAACAAAGGAAGCAGGCAGAAATAGAAAAGTTGAAACAAGCGGGAGAGCAAAGGAAAATAGACGAAGCGGACAAATTAAAACAAGAGGAAGATCGCAAGAAGAGAGAGGAACAAGAGCTTAAGAAGAAAGTAGAAGTTGAAAAACTGAAAAGGGAAGAAGAGCAAAAGATGAAAGAGCAAGCAGAAAAGTTGAAGCAGGAAGAAAAGAAGAAGATGGAAGAAGAAGAGAAATTGAGAAAGGAAGAGGAAGACCGAAAGAAGAAAGAAGAAGAGGAACGTAAGGAAAAAGAACGAGAAGAAAAATTGAAGCAAGAGGAAGAACAAAAGAAGGCGGACAAAGCAGAGAAACTGAAACAAGCAGAGGTTGAACGTAAGAAGATAGAAGATGAAGAGCGTAAGAACAAGGAGCAAGCTGAAAAATTGAAACAGGAGGAAGAACAGAAGAAGAAGGATGAAGCAGACAGGCTGCAAAAAGTGGAACAAGAGCGTAAAGTGAAAGAGGAGGAAGAGCGAAAAAAAATAGAAGAAGAACAACGTAAGGAAAAAGACAGAGCTGAGAAATTGAAGCGAGAGGAAGAACAGAAGAAGAAAGACGAAACAGACAAGCTGGAAAAAGTGGAACAAGAGCGTAAAGTGAAAGAGGAGGAAGAGCGACGGAAAATAGAAGAAGAACAACGCAAGGAAAAGGAGCAAGCTGAGAAATTAAAGCGAAAAGAAGAACAGAAGAAGAAAGACGAAGCCGATAAGCTGGAAAAAGAGGAACAAGAGCGTAAAGTGAAACAGGAGGAAGAGCGAAAGAAAATAGAAGAAGAACAGCGTAAAGAAAAGGAGCAAGCTGAGATATTAAAGCGAGAGGAAGAACAGAAGAAAAAGGACGCGGCAGATAAACTGAAAAAAGAAGAACAGGAACGTAAAGTAAAAGAGGAGGAAGAGCGAAAGAAAATAGAAGAAGAGCAGCGCAAGAAAAAGGAGGAGGCCGAGAAAATAAAGAAAGAAGAAGAACATAAGAAGACGCAGGCAGCGGAAAAGCTAAGAAAAGAAGAGGAAGAACGAAAGAAAAAAGAAGAGGAGGATAACAAGAGAAAGATGGAAGCAGAGAAGTTAAAGCAAGAAGAAGAAAAGAAAAAGAATGAGGAAACAAAGAAGTTACAAGAAGAGGAAGAGGCGCGAAAGAAAGAAGATGAAATGGAACGTAAAAAGAAAGAGCAAGCAGAAAAGTTAAGGCAAGAAGAGGAGAAGAAGAAAGAAGAAGCAGAGAAATTGAGAAAGGAAGAAGAAGAACGCAAAAAGAAAGATCAAGCAGAGAAATTGAAACAGGAAGAACAAGAACGCAAGAAAAAGGATCAAGCAGATAAGTTGAAAGAGGATGAAGAACGGAAAAAGAAAGAAGAGACAGAAAAGTTGAACAAAGAAGAGGAAAAACGTAAGAAAAAGGAGAAAGAGAAAAGAATGGAGCAAGAGGAAGAGCAGAAGAAAAAGGAAGATGCAGAGGTTCAACAGAAGAAAAAAGAGGAAGAGCGTAAGAAAAAGGACAAATTAATGCAGGAAGAAGAGCAAAAGAAGAAAGAAGAAGCGGACATGTTGAAAAAGGAAGAGGAACATCGTAAGAAGAAAGAGGAGGAGGATCGTAAGCAAAAGGAGGAAGAAGAACGTAAGAAGAAAGAACAATCAGAAAAATTAAAACAAGAAGAAGAGCAAAAGAAAAAGGAAGAGATAGAAAAGTTGAACAAAGAAGAGGAAAAACGTAAGAAAACGGAGAAAGAGAAAAGAATAGAGCAAGAGGAAGAGCAGAAGAAAAAGGAAGATGCAAAGGTTCAACAGAAGAAAAAAGAGGAAGAGCGTAAGAAAAAGGAGAAATTAATGCAGGAAGAAGAGCAAAAGAAGAAAGAAGAAGCGGACATGTTGAAAAAGGAAGAGGAACATCGTAAGAAGAAAGAGGAGGAGGATCGTAAGCAAAAGGAGGAAGAAGAACGTAAGAAGAAAGAACAATCAGAAAAATTAAAACAAGAAGAAGAGCAAAAGAAAAAGGAAGAGATAGAAAAGTCGAAAAAAGAGAAGAAGGATCGTAAGAAAAAGGATGAGGAGGAACTTAAGAAGAAAGAAGACGAGGAACGCAAAAATAACGAGCAGATAGAGAAGTTGAAGCAACAGGAAAAACAGAAAAAGAAGGACGAAGCACAGAAACTGGAAAAAGATACACAAGATATTAAAGCAAAAGAGGACGAAGAACGCACAATTAAGGACAAGCCGCAAGCAGAGAAATTAAAACGAGAGGAGGATCAGAAAAGAGAAGATCAAACTCAACTTTTAAAAGCAAAGGAGGAAGATCGCAAAACTAAAGAAACGGAACGCAAGAAGAAAGAGGATGATGATCGTAAAAAGAAGGATCGGGCAGATCAGTTGAAGCGAGAAGAAGAAAATAGGAAAGAAGAAGCGGACAGACTGCAAGCAGAAAAGTACGAACGGAGGCAAAACGAACGAGACGAGCGTCTTAAGAAGCAAGAAGAGGAAGAGGCACAATGGAAATTAAAAAGAGATCGGCGCAGACAGGAAGCCGAAGAACGTAGAAAGGAGGAAGAGGCTGAGGAACTAAAACGAACGGAAGAAATGCAGGAGAAAAGACGAAAAGCCAGGGAGCGCCGAAGGCAGGAAGAAGAAGAGTTGCTGCAGAAAGAAGAGGCCGAGAGAAAGCGAAGGGAAGATGATCGTCGTCGGAAACGCGAAGAGTTTGAACAACAACGCAAAGAAGACGATGAGAGGCTGAGGAACAGAGAGGCAGAACGTGTGGAAAGGAGGAAACAAGAAGATTGTCTAAAGCGCGAAGAAGCCGAGCGAAGAAGGAAAGAAGAGGAGGAAAGATGGATAAGGAGAGAAACTGAACGGCTGGCGAGACGAGAAGAATCGGCGCGTATGATAAAAGAAGACGAGGAACGTCTACGAAAACGACAGGAGGAAGAAGTGCATAGGATAAAGCAGCGGAAGGACCAGCATATGAAGGAGGACGGGTGGTCCCGGAAACGGCAGAACGAATCGGACATCATAGTGAGAAGAATTGCGGACGAAATTGCCAGGCCGAGTAGAATAACCAGATTATCGCCGGACTTGGATTCCTGGAGAGATCGCCGAGATCGATCGTATCGTACTGACTTCGATACCGAGTCAACGTTAAGTGACTTCTCGAGATCGCACAGCTGGAGAGACTCCCTTGCCTCCCCAAGTAGACGAAAATTCGACGACTACTTCGACTGCAGGCTACGCGATCTGTCGATAGATAGATCGTTTCATGACTTGTCACATGGAAGAAGGACACGGAGGAGAGAAGACCGAATTAGCAGAGCTAGATCTATTAGCCTGCTAAAATATGACGACTATTCTTCAGCGGGTGATAGCGATTCGACTATTACTCCTACTACCCCGAGTAGACCGCCCCGGCACACAGGACCAAAAACAAAGAGTCACCTGGACTACGACGACCGAGAATCCGGTTTCATGACTTATACGCCATCAACCACCAGCGAGGTAAAATGAGAAACGCATCTGCTTCTAAAGGTGCTCCTACATCTGAGCACGAACGCGCACGAGGCAGCCTGAGCATGACGTCATCAGAGGCGCGTGAATAAGCCGAGGCAAACCGATTCGATGGTTTCACGTTGCATTCATCGATCGATCGGTTCGCCGCCGTACGAGAAAAAATTCAATGTGTTGGAGACTTATTCTAATGTTGGAGAATCGGTGTAGCTTGCTCGGACCGATCCGCAACTGTCTGAGCGCGTGAACGAAAAATCATTGGTGTGTTGGAGATTCATTCTAGTATTGGAGAATCGGTGTAGCTTGCTCGGGCCGATCCGAGACTGTCGGATCGGGCAGTGAGCATATGTGGCCGATCCGCGACTGTCTGAGCGCGTGAACGAGAAATCACACAACAATAACAACGATGTGTACATGGTCAAAAACACAGTCACAGTCACAGTCAATGAAACCAGCGTATAAAAGTCAGTCAAAAGTCGGAAAAAAGTTTGAAAAAAGTTGGAAAAATGTCGGAAAAAAGTCAGAAAAATGTTGGAAAAAAGTCGGAAAAATGTCGGAAAAAAGTTGGGAAAAATGTCGGAAAAATGTCTGAAAAAAGTCAGAAAAAAGTAGGAAAAATATCGGAAAAATGTCGGAAAAATGTCGGAAAAATGTTGGAAAAATGTCGCAAAAAAGTCAGAAAAAAGTAGGAAAAATATCGGTTAAAAGTCGGAAAAATGTCGGAAAAAAGTCGGAAAAATGTCGGATTTTTCCGATATTTTTCCAACTTTTTTCCGATATTTTTCCAACTTTTTTCTGACATTTTTCCGACTTTTTTCCGATATTTTTCCAACTTTTTTCCGACATTTTTAGGACTTTTTTCCGACTTTTTTCCGACATTTTTCCGACATTTTTCCACCTTTTTTCCAACTTTTTTCCGACTTTTGACTGACTTTTATACGCTGGTTTCATTGACTGTGACTGTGACTGTGTTTTTGACCATGTACACATCGTTGTTATTGTTGTGTGATTTCTCGTTCACGCGCTCAGACAGTCGCGGATCGGCCACATATGCTTACTGCCCGATCCGACAGTCTCGGATCGGCCCGAGCAAGCTACACCGATTCTCCAATACTAGAATGAATCTCCAACACACCAATGATTTTTCGTTCACGCGCTCAGACAGTTGCGGATCGGTCCGAGCAAGCTACACCGATTCTCCAACATTAGAATAAGTCTCCAACACACTGAATTTTGTCTCGTACGCCGGCGAACCGATCGATCGATGAGTGCAATGTAAAACCATTGAATCAGTTCGCCTCGGCTTGCTCACTCGCCTCTGATGACGTCATGCTCAGGCTGCCTCGTGCGCGTTCGTGCTCAGATGTAGGAGCACCTTTATGGGAGCGCTAGGTAGTTTGTAAAGTTGGAACTTTTTGGTGATCACTTTCGGTCAAAGGTAATGATGAATATTAAATTAAAACCAACGTTTCAGCACTACTTGTGTGTATATTTCGACGGTAAATTAATTTAAATATACACCGTAAAAGAAAGAAAAACCATACCGTTTTTTTTTTAATTTCAGTTGATGTAACATAAAAAAAAGTTATTTAAAAATGTTTAACTAAAAACAAATATTGAAGAAAGGAAAATATCGACCGTATGTAGCAATAGATGATTGGAGACAGCGAGAGATATGAACAAGGATACCGCTCCAGTATTTTTTATCATTTCTATTTCCTTTTAGAGCACTGTAAGTGAAAAACAAAAGAAGCCATCTTTCTGCACAAGATTGACCAATCGAACAGTGGGAATGGGCATGAGAACAAGACTGACTTGTACTGTCCTCGGCACCCCTGAGCCACGAGTCACCTGGATCAAGGATGGCAGTAGCCTGGACCTACCGGCTAATCGATACCGAACGCGCTTTGAAGACGGTATGGCTTATTTCGAGTTGCACGATGCAGTTCCAGAAGATTCAGGCACCTACACTTGCGTAGCCGAAAATATTCATGGTGTTTCATCCACTGAGTCAACGCTGAAGGTGTACAAAGATTTTGAACCATCTTTGTCGGCTCCGACGTTCACCAGATCCATCAAAGGTACATAATGACATATCATAAAAATATACTTAATGCGTCAGATCGCCGTTCGCTGTACGTTCTTGTGACAATACTACTTTTCCAGACACATATCGATACTCCGACCACGAGCTTGTCCTCGAATGTCGAATTCGAGGAAACCCGACCCCATCCGTCTGTTGGCTGAAGGAAGGAAAGATTCTCGAAGGCGAGCGTTACCGTCAAAATTATCTCGACGATGGTATTTATCGGCTAGAAATATCCGACCCAACGATCACTGACAGTGGACAGTACACGTGCAGAGCTGTTAACGAAATGTACTCCAGCGAGATCTCGCACATGGTCCACTTCGAAGGTGCGCACCATAAACTACGATGAATATCGTAACGATATTCTCAGCAAATCATATAGAACTAACGTAATTTATGTTCAAGGACGAGACCAACGATCTACGAGCAGGCGCGACAGACTATTTGACGATGACAGCAGCTCGGACGTTTCCAGGAAGCCACGATTCTCGAACTACTTGGCCGATCACACCGTACCAACCGGTGGCACCATTGCATTGCAAGTCGAAGTTAAAGGTAGGGCAAGCGTAACATTGTTGTTACATCAATTTGTTTGTCCCGACACGTTCCAATAAAAATAATCGATTGTCCTACGTGAAAGGCTTACCAGCGCCTGAGATAAAATGGCTTCACGGCGACAGAAGAGAACCGATTTCTATACCAAAGGCGCGCACATTCACCGAATCGGGTGTTCACACGTTAATTGTCCCGGAAGCCAGCGAATCTGAGAGAGGAATGTACATCTGCAGAGCGATAAACGCTTACGGGCAGGTAGACACGTGTGCGACGGTGGACGTCATTTCGCCAGGTGGAATTGATGGTGGGAAACCGGCGATGTTCGTTTCGAGACCGTCAGAGAAATCGATCACTGTAACTGTCGGCGAGGACGTCAGTGTGTCGTTCAGAGTGACGGGAATTCCGAAACCACGAAGTGAGCACATCATACATTCTGAACCATTACAATCTAGGTTCAAGTTATTTTGTCGAATAAGACAACATTAATTGAAGAATAGGCATAAAAATAATGTCTTTTTTTCTATATGAGAAAGAAATGAAACCTTTGCTGTTATATCCTTAAATTCGTCTGTGTCAGTAACCTGGATGAAGGGAGTACGGGATATCACCGACGGACCTCGGTCTTACAAGGAATCTATCGACGACTACGTGCGGCTGACTTTAAAACGTGCCATACCCAGTGACGAAGGTACCTACTGCATCCTCGTCAGGAATCGCTACGGATGCGACAGAAGTTTTTATTCAATCAATGTTAGTACATATCTCGATCACACTTCCCCGCTGTTGAACAATGGGAACAGTGTCGCGCTAAAATTGATATGCTTCATTAGGTGAAACAGAGGGCGAGATCTTTGACGCCATTGCCTGATTGGGGCAAGCTATCCACACGTAGCGAGTCCGGAACGCTTTCGATAGAAGATCGGGAAGAAGAAGACTATATTAAACGTAAGTCAGTTTTGTTGTCTCCTTGTTTTCATCCTTGTATAAATCTAGAATTGATTGAGTAGCAGACCTTATTCTTCTTAGTGGTCCTGAATATTATTACAAGCGATTTGATATCAAATGTTACCTGGGAAAAAGTAATGTCTCAGAATTTGCCCAAATACTATGCAAAATTGCTTCATACCACTTGAAGTTTGAACATTAAACACCGTTACTGCTAATAGACTATTAGTGTCAATTTAAGACAAGCAGGTGCATGGATGCACCTGCTGAGCACGGCTCGTACTATAACTTAAATCTTAAATGTACAATTAACAGCGAATAATTTGGTATTACTTTCGAAACGTGTATTTTGAAACATCTCATGCAAGACCTTACCGTCAAACGCGAGCGTTAATTAAGAGAGTACGAATAATGAAATAATTATAACTAGAACGACTAGCATTAACGGTGCATTGGGTAAAGCATTATCAGTGACAACGATTACACCGTACACTTGGCCCAGGATTGAGTGGCTTAACGCCAAGTAGTTCCGGGGCTACACGATCTGGCAAAGTGACGTCAATATTTAGGCTCACCATCCGTGCAGCCAAACGTACCGCACCTAGCGTGCTACCCAGGCATTCGCGAAACAGCCGATCTAAAGAAAAAGAAGAGATTTGCCTGGTTCTATTTTTGCAACCCTTTGCACTAGAAACAGGATGCACTATTTTTAAGACCCATTCAATGAAACGCGCACACCTTCCTCCTGATTACGCTCCCGTAAGCTAATCAACGGCGTTTAATATTAATAACCGGAACTGTTTGTTTGCACATGCAAGAGTTGCACTGGCATTTAGTTATAGTACTAATATTTACTTATAAAGTTCCAAAAGTCGAAATTGTTTCTTACATAAAAAGGCTTTCCCGTTTTGATCTCATTTGTTCTTCGATTTCACAATAAAATTTCAACAGCATTGTTATCAAATAAATACATACGTGTCATGGTACTAAAAAAACATATTGTTTTGTGTAACGTTAATCTGAAAACAAAACGTTAACTAGATGCATACGAATCGTTCGTCCATACTTTAAGGTGTCATATTACGAGACATCGTAAAAGACGGTGTGAACTTTATATTGTACATTAATAGTGTATCAACAGTTAAAGGTCGTTCATATAAATATGCATCGTTAGGATATAGCGATCTGAATTTAATTTTGGAACGAAGCCAAGTGTAACAGTTCCTTGACCAAGCCTCTAAACACTCGAAAATTACAGGATCATACTCCTGTACTATGAACATACAAATACGCGGAAAAAGCATTCTACCACTAGAGCATTAGACCATTGATGAAAAGTAGTAACTATTTGGTGCAAAATTACTTTCACTCGTGTTATCAGTTATATGTGCTCACTGAAAGATTAACAGATTTTCGATGTTCAATCAATCCTCCATTAATGTCGTAGCCAACGGCATGATCGCGTCAAATACACTAGTATCTAATGACAACGGCAAGTAGTCATTAGCTTAATTTCCACATCTCAATTGCGTCAAGGTGATCCTTGAAAATAACGAACCTACTTGATACCGAAGATTCGATCGAATATTGAAAGTTCGATCGCCTCTGCAGTTTCAAGGAATGTCGACTTTGGAACGCTTCTCCAAATTGGTCAGCGTAACGTCAAATTTACCGAACGCGACACCACCTACGGCTACAGCTTGATGAACACCTCTCGCCGAGTTATTTTCGCTTTACCTTGCCTCCCCCTCCCTCTGTCAACCCTCTGCCTCCTGAAATCCGAAATTCAGTCGGCATCGGGACGCGAGTCATCTCATATGCCCCACTTTTTTCGAGAACACATTTTGCAACGCTTCGAAACTAAACGAAGCCTTGACATTTTTGCCCGCACAGCACGATGCGCGCGTACGTTTAGATGCGTTTGAACGGTAATTCCGATTGCTGTAACCGCGACGGCCGAGTGGACGTGGATTGTGTCACGTGTCAATTAAGAGAGTCCGTCCTCGAACCTTCGACCTCTTGTCGAAGGGGAACGTACCTCACGACGAACCTTTTCTCTCGCGCCGCTGTCATCTAGCTTATCAATTAACGTTTCGTCACCGGGCGGCGTCAATGTCTCATCGAAATACGCGATCCTGAAATGAGATTTGAACGACGATGAATCCCCACGACCATGGAATCGTCAGCGTCGGCGATGACGGACAGATGACGATCTATCGCCTGAGACGATCTTGGTCAGACAAGGATTGTCTTATCGTCGACTTCCTGGAATATCTCTACGGACACCGAGGTTAGCTGGTTGCGAAGATCGCGACGCAGTGACACGTAGACGCTGCAACGGCCGTGTGAAAAAATGTCTATTTCAATTTGCATACAACGCGACGCGTACGACGTGAATCGATTTTGTGCAAGAACTGAGGTGTGTCTGAAACTGAAACGAAGTTTTACTTTGTCAGATGTCCCTGGACCTATCACTAGTGAGCCTGTGGTAGTCGACGGAGGAAAGAACTGGCTGTCTCTTAGTTGGGGAAAGGCCGAAAGGAGAGGCGCCGCGCCGGTAATTGCTTATAGAGTCGATGCTTGGTTGATGGGTGGCGATGGAGGTGCTCGATGGGCAGAGGTAACGTTATTTCAGTCGTATATGCAACGAAATGTTCATTTCGAGCAAAAGGCACGGTAATAAGATTGAGTGCCTGACGATATTCATTGATTGACAGCTCGGCATCACACCGATCAATGCCTTCGACGCATTCAACCTACGGCCCGGTGGGGAGTACAAATTCCGGGTAACACCACGTAATCGTTATGGATGGGGCGAATCGGTTGTCATGTTGAATTCCGTGACAGTTAGCGAGGCCATCGATCTACCGGAATTCACGAAAATTCTGCCGGGTCAGCTAAAGGCTCTCGAGGGGTCGACTGTTAAATTGGAATGCGAGGCAAGTCGACTATTATTAGACACGTTTATTTTACTCTTCCTCCTCTCCATACTTTTTCATTCCGCCCTTTGTTGTTGTTCGCTCACGCTCTATTTAGCATTCTATGCTGTAGTCGTTATCGACGTCAGTACGATCATTTTCTACCGTCCACTTTTATTCGCACTCGATCTGAGAGCCAGTGAATCACGTTTCATTGACACTAACGATATAATACTCTACACTGCCACGTAACCGCTGGTAACATTCCAAATTTACTGATTGACGAGAAAATAATCGTACCAGACCGTTACTATGCACATCATGCAATCGACTCAATTCGGGAAAACTACGCTAATGTAACCAAATGTCTAATTGCAATAGGAATGATCTTTATATACACGTGACGTGACTGAGTTTGTTCAACTTTGCGATATTTAGGTTCGCGGAGACTCGAAAGTTGACGTGAAATGGTGCCGGGAAACGACGGAAATCGATCCTACAAGTGAGCCACGGTTTTCTGTATATTACAATGGCTTCAAGTGCTCCCTCAGAATCGAAAACATGAGAGAAAGCGATACAGGCAGATATGTCTGCGAGGCGGCTAACAAGGTCGGCAAAGCTTCTTCGTTTGCTCGAGTGTTAGTTGTCACCGATCCCAAGATCATCGAGGCAGATGCAAAACTACGGTTAAGGTATTATTATGTCAAGATCAGATTTTTTTCATCTATAGTCTTCCGTGTCCTCGAACTATCATCTATTACACTAAGCGACCTTTCAAACTTCCTAGCAGGACTTTAGTTGACGATCACGAAGATAGACCACCGCAATTCACTATGAGAATACGAGATAGGCGAGTTCAAGATTCGTACCCCGTGAGGTTGACTTGTCAAATAATGGGACACCCAACACCGGAAGTTACCTGGTTTAAGAACGGCACTGAAATTTATCAGGACGGTAAGCTTATGAGTGATCACTGAAATGAAACATCGATCATACTGAAACTGTGATTGCGTCAACTGATGGAATTTTATCAAACGTTCCCTACGTGTACCCTAGGCAGAATTAAAAGTACCAAATAATGAATAATCGTCATGTATCAGACATCACTTTTTTACTAGCATTGTGCAGTTAGACTAAAGTTATTTGGGAAAATTCGTTGATTGTGGCGACGTATAGAAAAATCGCCTGAACATTTCCAAATGATCACAATGAAACGTGTCTTCAACTCTTCATAGAACGCCACGTATTTTGGAACGACGAGTCCAACTTCCATACTCTGGAGATTATCCACACCGCACTCGAAGATTCTGGCTGCTACATGGTCACTGCCAGGAACGTCAACGGCTCCGTTTCCTGTCGGTGTATTCTTGTCGTAGACAAAGGAATCCGTGCTTACATCGCTCCGGAATTCCTATACGGCCTTGATGCAATCTACACAATCAAGGTCGGCAGCGAGCTGAGAATGTCGGCGCAAGTCGAAGCTTATCCGAGCGTGGGCGTCGTTTGGTAGGTGGCATTTAAGTCACGCATAATAAATCGCCGTTAGCAAGTCCCGATGATCCTAAAATGACAGTCACATACCGTAATCCCTAATACGATCGTTCATGAGCATTTGAACGAAGAACCGCCGCTTTAAATACATCGTACGATAGCACACGTCGCCAACGTGGCGTGAGACCGAAAATGTCGTGCGTAATTAATTATAAACAAGTGCAGCAATTTTGCCAAGCCGCGTCGGAGTCGAAGGAGGAAGTCAAAGCGACGGATTTCTATTACGGAATCACGTACGAGTACGCGTGTCGTGGCACTAATCTTAATTTATGCTTACTGGCAGGCATCGCGATGGAATTCGTCTTCGACCTAGCAGAAGGGCCGTCATGACCCTGAATCACGACGGTACAGTGGACTTGTCCCTGGCCAGTGTTACCGCCCGAGATGCCGGATGCTACAGTTGCACGGCTACGAACGAAGTTGGCCGTGCAGAGACTTCCACTAGGGTGGTCGTCATGGGTGTGGACGCTCAAGACGATGAAATGGTCACTGCTGAGGGAGTGCCGATTGTAACAATCGGGTCTCCGGATATACCGTAAGTAAATTCTCGTGGCGAACGTATTTACTAATTGAATGCTAATTCGCAGTACTTAGGTATACACTTATAGACTCAGGTCCACTTGTGAATTTATATGTATCCACTTAAAGAAACTGAAGTGTTTGATTGTAACAAAATTAGTTTTTTTTTTTGCATCTTTTGTGTGTTTCTTTTGACTTTCAGATACTCAAGAGAACCTCTGTTTGTTACCAAACCATTATCTACGGAGGCAGTGGAAGGTGACACGGTCATTATACTATGCGAAGTCGTCGGTGATCCCAAACCGGAAGTAATCTGGCTCCGCGATTTTCTTAAGGTGAGATTAGTCCTGCTATAACGCGAGAGGAAGAAACACTGCGACACTGGACTCAAATCTTTGAGCACATTTCTGCGTACTCTTCTCTATATGTAAATTAGATTTAACTTGATGAGCGAAATTTCGTAGTAGAGTTGCGTCGGAGAACGTGAACAGAATCTTGACTAAATCTCCTCAAAATGGACATTGCAAATCCGTACATTAAATGATGTTTCCAAGCAGATCGCTATGTAAATTAATAGCCTTACACGACAGTTCGATGAAATGGAATATGTGTCTCGGTATATGGTCGACGCCCGAGCTGCGCGATACTGCACGCACTTTAATAAAGCTCAATAGAACGGCAAGCGATAATAGAAATAAAGAAATGTTACGCAACGCGACGCGAAATGACGTGTCCCTAATGCCGCCTCAATTGCAATGTAGGTCAAGGTACCGCGAAAAAGAAATGACAACATTACATACCGCATTATGCCCATAATCGGTGAGACATTATATGCGCCGGTGAAACGGCATTGATATTGGTCGGCTCTTTAAAAGGAAAGAGCGTGTAAGTTACGTGATATTAGGCGCCCAAGTAACCGGAGAAAGAATGAAATTCATTAGTCGACCACCGAACTGAGTCCTGATCACTTCTGTTCCTCGACAGTTGTGAATGAGGGAGAGAGAGAGAGAGAGAAAGAGAAATGCAATTGTGTTACGTGCAGCCAGTTAAATCACACGGGTTGAACTGAACACGGCGCATATCTTGAGCATACAGAGCGAGATGGGAATTCGATGTAAGATGTAAGGTATCGAGGGAGTAAAACTCCTCCGCTGGAATCAAGATTATCATCGCGGTTGAGTGACTCGTCGCTATGGATTGCTAAGTAGCGGAAGACAATCATTAGACAGCGCGTAGGTGGTTGCTGTGTTTGTCGAAATGCGACTTTGGCAGACGCGTCAATCAAACGGCGTCGCAAGGTATACGTATTACACGATATAGGAGGAGACGCACGTTCACGTACGCCGTACGGCAACGAAAACAGATTAGGATCGAACAAGCGATTAACGTGGCAAGATTATCAGGCCGATGACGTGGGACGGCGTCATGAATTGATTTGATAAGTATATTGCGACGTCATAACGTCGTCGACGGAAAATAAATCGGAGAAAGTCAATGACCGTGTGACAGAAAGAATTCCGAGATCGAACGCTCGGCCGTGTCGACTTTCAATCGAAATAGGAGAACGGAAGTGCCTTACCCTGCCGAACAGTGCGTACGTACTAAGCACCTACGTCACCACGGGGGTATCTGCATCATCGGAAGGCGTACGGCAAAGTGCGTCCCCACTTTTTGTCCATCAGCTTTCTTCGTCGATGGATCGGTAACTGCAAAGTACGGGCGGCAAAACAGTCTTCGCGCGACTTTGGCGAACGAAATAACAGCTCCGTCACCTATCGATCCTATCGCTCGACCCGCACAGCGCGACTTTGCCTTTTCCATCGACCGCGCTCGACCGCTTTTGGAAATTGTCGCGAACGAAATAGTGATTTTTTTGCCTGTGCCAAGGTCGAAATCAGCGAACAGCGTTCTAACCATTTTGCCCGCCTGGATACTCAATGTGGACTCTTCTGTTACAAGCAACAGAATGTCTGACTGAATTTTTGTACGTATTGAGAATTGTTTTATCGATCAAGCCGCGACGACGTCAAAATATATTTCGCTTTTAACGTCTAATATTATGGGATAAGCATATAGTTACGGTAAAAATTTAAACGTAGCTCCATAATATATACGGAACATGTATTTATCAGTTTTGATAAACTGCGACAAGTTTCATACTTTCGCTCTTATTGCACCACGCTATCGACACTGCTTCTATCCACAATTGCCAGATCGGACGGTTTAGGACATTAACCAGCTTTTCTGTAGCATGAGTCACCCGATTCTGTTCATTTTAGGGCAACTAGCAAACCGGCTGGTACTCAAATATCGCGGCTGTTTGAAGACTTTTTGAACTACATATATTTCCCTATTTCTCTGTCTTCTCTTCATATATCTATCTGTCTCACTTCAATGCGCGGTCATGCATGCTATCCTTATCTGTTCATTGCATTTCGTTTCATGAACAGACAAACGCGAGGTGACTGCGAATGTGCAGCCCAATGAAGTCACCAAATACGTCCAATGGCAGTGCCTGTTTTGAACGAGCCTGCGACAAGCTAAAAAGGGAGAAAATCCGCTCCACCGCGAGTCGACGCGGGTGCGGCATGTTTTCCCAAAATTCTTTACTCTGATGAAAACAGACAATGGAGTCATCTTTAACTGTTGAGCAAATCTTTCAAAATGTGCTGCTTTTTCGGCATACCAAATTATTTATTGTGATACAAGAGGTTTCGAATGACACGTTTTTAACCGCATATTCTCTACTCACGAATGACGGAGGATAGTATCAAATTTTTGTGCGACTCCCATTCATTTTACTTACATAGAAAGTATACTTATCGCTTATATGTACGTCATGTCGTTCGCATGCGGGTGGGAAAGCAGTCCACAGCTCATACTGTCAAACCCAATTTCATACTATATAACCAAAAAAATAAATATGGGCTACCGCATGTGACAGGTGGTTTTGAACGGCGAATTGAAAGTGACGCATTATGCGACCAATTTCTAAATCATGATACTTGATCATAGGAGCTAACAGATTAATGGTCAACCCTATCACGAACCGGTCCACGGTTCAGTTCCGATTAACGTTCGATTCTTGCATAACTCGTGCACGGTACCGATCGATTGTCAGCGGCGATTATCGAACCCACGCCGTATTTCCTTTATCCTTCGAGCGCGCTTTCAGTGGTCAGCGAATTCTATCGGCGGAAGTTCATTGTGTCCCGTTTACATAACGCCGATATTGTGAATTGCGTCTTTGTGCACGCAACTGTACCGGTAAACTCTCATTGTCGCTGGAAACGTCTCATTATCGTGACGAGTGAGCCGTGAATGCGTTACATTAAAACTGGATCAATTTTTGCCATTAGATCACGAAGGTTCACCGCGCCGCAGAATAAACGATCGGTTGCACGAAATTCCATTGACGCGCTTCACCATTTTGCGGTGAGAGATAAATTGAGTCTGTTATTAATTTACGCGCTGAACAGTGAAGTACGAAGGATGTGCGCTGAGTTCACGCAATCGCTGGCCAGTATATTCTTCATTTATTGAATACTACAGGATAAGAGATAATCACGGGATTTACATACCGGTTTCGGTGAAAGATGGTTTATTTAAAAAAAGCCAACATCTTTACTTCTCATATTAACGATCGAGCTCCTCGATCCAATAATACAATGGAAATTTTGTTCGATCGGCAGATTCTTGATTTTGCACACGTCACGTTGTAGGCATCGAAGGCAAATTATTTCCGACGTAGTACGATCGCTTTTCACTGATCCGCATCGACGCTCCGATCTACATAGATATAGAATGACATTGCATCGAGTCCTTGCGGTAACCGGGTCTGCCTCAGTTTATGGCGCCTCACTTCCGTAACGGGAAGTGTCGTCCGCATAAATTTCGTTCGTAGGCGATCGGCTCGTATGCTCGACAGGTGAAAGATAGATGGGTCTCAAAAGGTCCATTATGTCACGAATCGGCTTGTTGTTGTTAGAAAACTTGAAAACTTCATTCGACGCCGCGTTATTCGATGTGATAAATTTGAACACGCGATTCTGAACGGTAGGTGTATCTGGCGGTAGAATGCCATTACAATATCGACGGCCGCCAGGCGGTTACAATATTCGCACAATTCATTCAAATTGCCGATATCAATCTCGATCCAACGAACACCGTTATCACTCTTATTTTTCTCTTCGACGTTACACGAATTTGCGCGTGAGAAATGTGGAGGGATGGATGCAATTAGCAATGAAAAACAGCAGTATGTGTCGGCACTCGTGTCATACGCACAACGAGATCAGTCTCGAGCGATCTGTTCGACTTTCGCTCCCTATATGGGCTAGAGCACCGACACGAAGACGTCTCTCATCTCTCTTTTCTCACTCTCCTTCCCTCTCGCGAGCACCGCATGCTGAGTTTTAACCCAGCTTTTAACCCTGCCGGATCGCCAAAATCTGCGCGACGATCTCATAGATTATTCTTCTGGTGGGCTCACTCTCTAAAATTCGCCGAGACGCGAGGTCCGTGTCGCATAATCGCACAACAATTCGCTCCTTGCCAGCGATGTATTTATAACGGACTTAAACTGCGGCTACAATGTTCACCTTCGAGCAAAAAGACGAAACACGAGTGACACGCTTGTAGCCAAGCAATTCCCATACCGTGTCCTGTTGCCGTCTGTAATTCATAGCTGTTGCGTCAAGCGCGGCTTAAAATTGTCTCATGCAGTCCGAGCCCAAGCTGATTATATCTAGGCAAACAAACTTTTCAACTTCGACTTCCGTTCGGCGCCCGCAGCAAACTATCCGAGCACACGTTTCCACTCGCAACTGCCAGTAGCAAAATCCGGGTTGGTCAGGAACCACGACAGATCACTGACTCTAAAACGTGACCAGCTCACGGTCCGCTTGTCTTGACCGTTCGCGCATTTATGTATACAAATGAGACATGAGATATCGACGTCTATTATGGTCTTATAAATGGAGCGATCCAAAATGTGGGCGGGAGAGTCGCGGAAATGTTGGTATTTAGGTCGAGGTCGTCGAGCGAGGTCATGCCGCGCTACCACGAGGAGGAACGCGCTTTGGAGCATTTCTCTTTCCTACCACGACGGTTTCGCCTAACTGATAGCGGAACGCACCGCGGTTGATTCACGCGTTCGCATTAAGCGCTAGCGCCATTAACAGGAAGAGAAGTTGGCGCGCAGTAACGTAATAGATCGTCTGATTAATAGATTCCTCTGACGAGATGGTTGAGGTAGAACGAGAGAGTCAAACGTGGCGAACGAATGCGGCGAGACCACTCTTTCGATCATCGTCCTTGCTATTCATCGTCACTAACATCGCGATTTTCATATGCTCGCAGCCCGATTACTACAGGGACGCGCCTCACTTCCGGCTTGTCGGCGCAGGACCGCAATATCGTCTGGAAATACCTTACGCGAAGCTCGACTTTACGGGAACGTATTCTGTGATTGCACGAAATTGCCATGGGGAGGCGAAGGCCGTGATTTCTTTGCAAATATATGCCAAAGGTAGATTTCATTCGCTCGACAAGTGTGGAGATTGCACGAAGGACTGTTGCATTGAAATGACGACTTTGTTCGCAGGTCAAGGAAAGGAGAAAATGAGCAAGTCGTCTGTCACGCATGGGTTAGTATAGTCGTTATCATTTGCTTGAAATTGTTTCATCGTCTGGCCTTACGAAAGTTCTAATTTCGCAGCAAGGTGTTGACCCTGCCGATAATCAAGAGGGAGCTTCGGGATTTGAGGTGCTGCGATGGCGATGCTGTAACCCTTGAATGCAAAGTACACGCCACGCCTGAGCCGCCATTTGTACGCTGGGAACGAGGAGGAAAGGTATCATGGCCAATTCGTGCACGTTTGCCATCGACCCGTCGTCCAGTACCATCCATCAGTCCAGAATTCCCAAAATCACCAACAATCTTACTAATTCTATTTAACTCTCGTTCCGCCAGATAATCACTGGTAACATCTACGCAGTTATTTGATCAACCATCGTATTACTTAACATATTTATATTAAAAGTACCGCCGTCAAAGAACCGTATCAATGTAGCAAATCAAAGTAAAGGTACATGTACGGAATTTGGAAAGTACTTTCTTCATAAACATAATTTATGCGAGACAATTTACTTACGCAACTTTTAAAAATGGTACAACATTGCTTTCTTACTGTTCGCCAGATTATATCTATGAGCGGTGACTTCTCATCTGAATTCGACGGAGAAACTGCTCGTCTCAGTATCCAGCACGTGTATCCGGAGGACGAGGGCGAGTATACCTGCGTTGCTTACAACGACCTTGGGAAAGCATTTACATCAGCCTGCCTCGTCGTGGACGGTAATTTATTGCTCTCAATAACGAGCCCAACGAATTGCTTTGTAGGCCCACTAATCAGCGGGACGCGACGTTTAATTTGCACCGAACAGTTACATGCGAAGTCGCGAGTTCCGGCGTGATAATAAGATTTCTTCCTCGGATCATCGGATAGGAGAGGTTTTGAGTTAATTATTATGATTTCACGCTGAACGAGGTGCAGAAAGCTATATCGCGTACGATCGTACGTCGCTGATGCGTGACGGAATGTCGTGCTAATGATACGTTCGCGGTGCTAAAATGAAATGATTTAACAACGTCAGGCTCATTTTCTGCCGGCTAATTGAGAGCTCTCAGTCGCGATTTAAGTAGCCCGAAGACTGTATTTTATTTGCAACGCGTGTTTGCTTAAAAGTAACGTCACGTGCCGGAGCGTTGCGCAAGGAAAGTGAACGAACCACACGCTCGCATGAACATGCGACGAGATGTCAGTCGTTGTATAGATGTCTGCGAATATGCGTTTCAGTGCCCGAAGGAAAGGAAAACGTGATCAGTCAACGACTGGCCAGGCCTATCGGCCTGCTGTCAGCTGGATCGACACCCAGGTCGACTCCGCGATCGACGCCTATCAGAAGTCTTTCTCCAGCGGTGGCACGTAAGTTTCCGCAAACCCCGTGTAAACAGAAACCGTACGACTATCAGCAACGACGCCAAACTGATGATCCAAATCACTGATTCAAACACGAAAAACATAAACGTACGACGAATGCGTGTCTATCGAATATCGTGGGGAAAAAAGTAGAGGCGCGTAGCAGTGTGTCGAACGTCGGACGTTGAACGTCTTGGTGGGTAAATGTCCGCTGACTAATGGTTTCACTTTTTATCTCTTCCATTTAGACGGCCGCGAGTTGAGGTCACCGCAGCTTCCGCTGCGAAGCACCACGGCCGCGAGGCGACCGAAAATCAGTCCGCCAAAGTTCTATGCCGTTCCGCACAATCGTGTCGTCGAGGAGGGCGAGACCGTCCGTTTTCAGTGTGCTGTCGTTGGACATCCGACGCCGTGGGTCAAATGGGATAAGAATGGCATCACGGTGACGCCGACCACGAGGATCTCCGTGAAAGAACGGGAGGACGTGAAGATACTGGAAATTTCGGAGGTGACGCAAGAGGACGCCGGCCTATACAGGGTCACCCTCGAAAATGATTTCGGTCGAATCGAGGCCAGCGCTCGTCTCGAAGTGATAAGTAAGATGCCTCTTTTCAGTAGTTTGCCCACATGCTATCATGACGTTCTGACCTCTCGTGTTCTTTAGCTCAATTAAAGAAGTGTGCGACAAATTGGCGTTAGTTTATTATGACGGCGCACTTATTAGACACCAAATTATAGTCATTGTCCACATTTATCAAACACTGTATATTGTGTACGTATTTAATATTTGCACTCCATGTAGCAAGTCGGCCATCTGTATTATCTTTTAATTACTTATGAAAAAATCCAAAGTACACTTTTATAACAGAACAATACCCTATTGAAGACATTTTTGTTGATTGTTTCGAACAGATCGTCACGGATCCGTAAGTCGAACCATTCGCACAAGAAGCGCGTCGCCCAGAACTTATCCATCGTTCAGTCGCAGTCTTCTAAATACAACAACCAGGGTAAACGGCCGTCTACAACTCGGTTGTGGTTTCAGAGGATCTCCTAGTCCGACACCGACATGGTACAGGTAAGATATATAAGACACATTAATATTGTACCATTTACTGACACGCATTCGTTAACAACATTACGTTGATAGAAACGGACGACCGTTGGAACGATCAAATAGAATAAAGAGAACCTTCGACGGTAAAACCGCCAAAATCGAAATTTCGAAAGTTAAATCGAGCGACGCAGGTGAATACACCTGCGTTGCAACGAACGTTCTCGGGTCGACGAAGAACAGCTGCCAGGTACGTTAGTATTTCCATGCGTGATACGTGCCGTTCGTTGTGAAATCTTCGGAATCGTTCTTCAAACCTTATCTTTTCCAGGTAACCGTGCTTGGCCCTCACGACCCGTCTAATGCCGACAAGGAACCGCCAAGATTCTTACAGTCCCTTCCGAAAGAGTCGATCGTCATGGAAGGGCACTGTTACGAACTCCAAGCTAGACTAGCAGGTATCGTGCCTCGTAAATACTTTTTTAAGTTAATGTAAGAGGACCACGTCTTTAACAAGGTGCCATACGGGTTGTCTGGTCAATCGACGTACTCTGCTCTCCCCATTTACACCCCTTTCAGGCCTCTCCTTACACAAGTTTCACTGACACGTGTTCGATCGTCCTGGCTCGGATGGTAATATTAATTCGATTTCTTTTTACAAGGTGCTCCTCCTTTCTCAGTCGTATGGCTGAAGGATGGTCGTGAGGTACCTGACAGCGAGTATTATAAGTACATTATATACGGTGACGGTGGAGTCGCCTTAAGATTAGCAGACGTTTATCCGCAAGACGCCGGAGAGTATACCTGTTGGGTTCGAAATCATTTTGGAGAGACGTCGTGTGTTGGCTTATTCGCCGTCCAAGGTAATCCGCGGTGCCTAACGAATATTCAAAAATATTATCGACGATACAGCAAAGACTAATGGTCGCCCTGCCATAACTCAGATTACAAAGGTGCTCCAAAACTGGCGCCACAGTTTACAAAGAGCCCATTGTCCGTGACCACCTCAAAAGGTGGCACCGCCTGTTTTTGCGCCAGGGTTCAATGTGGCAAGCCGATGGAGATCAATTGGTCCATCAACGGCAAAGACGTGAAAGATAACATGCGCTGTAAGGTATGTCGCCTATAAAGTACGCGTTACCCCACTCGCGCACTCCTTCGAAATTCGTAAAATGTGTCTGATTTTACTAAAGGTCGAAAAGGACGGGGACATCAGTATCCTGAGGATACACAACATTGCGCCGCGCGACACTGGCGAGATTCGCTGCACTGCCTCTGTAACCGGGAACGGTCCGTCTATCAGTTGTACAGCAGAGCTCCGATTCAATCGAAATATTCGTGGATTCGAGGTGTCGCACGAGGAATCCGTGACCAGTCGTGCGAAGTCGCGATCGCACGAAGGCTCGTCGATAAAGTGCACGCATAATTCGCGATCTCACGTCGACAGATCAAGACTGAACAAAAAGGACGTCAGTTTAATAGCTCCGAAATGTCGCCATCACGACAGCTTGACAGCACGCATAAGATCGTCCTCGTTCCCTAGGAGAGCAGCGTCCAGCCCGACCCGCCTGTCTCCATTACGAACGAGAGCGAACGTTTCGAAGTCGTCATTGGCCAGCGCAGACAAGTCTCCCGAGAGAATAGTGCGGCGATGCAGGAAGAAAGATTACGAGTACGTGAAAATAGAACCGGAGAAACTGATACAGACTGAGAACGGACGAACTCGAAAACCGATCAGTCGGCGAATATCGTGCTCCACTAATGAACTGAACGTGAAGAAGACTGTCGCAATAGTGTCGCCGCCGACGAAATCGGAGAAAGTGTCCCTCAAGTCGATAGGAATCGCGGAAAGTCCATGCAAGAACGTAACGAAGACTGAGCCCAAAATAAACGAGATCGCGAAGAGCAAATCGAACGAAGACGTACGATCGACGATCTCGGCCCAACGACCTTCCGTTCAGGAAACATCTAGAGTGAGCCTATCGTCGATCATCAAGAACGATATTCAACGGTTGTCGGCCGCTGCCGTTATCAAGGCGCCTTCCGACGTGAAAGTCTTCCGAGGCGACAGGGTCGTCCTCAAAGTAGCATACCAAGGTCATCCAGCGCCGAAAGTCAGATGGCTTCGAGCGGTACGTATATATGTATGCATAATTATGATGTCGCGGCTTTAATCAATATAATAGCTAAACGGTAGTTAGTCAAGATTCATTCGCAAACTTACGTACGTTTATGTAAAGCCGAGCGTTGCAGAAAAACTTCGCCCGGCTATTACGCAGATGTTGAATCAAGAGCAATGAAAATGAAATCCCGATAAATGAAGCTACTGTTCTAGACAAAGATCTCTCTGTCGATTTACTGGGTTACGATACACGCGCGAAGCTCGGGATGTCAAGTCTAAACAAGTGTCGCCAATCAAGGTCGCCTCGTCAAAGATCCGTGCAACAATTTTCTTACGCGAGCGCAGACATTGATACGGCACATTAGCGCGCTGCGAAATCCGTCTAGTCTTTCCCATTCGTCACACAAACTGCCTTACATCACATTTAGTCGTTATCAGTCAAATGGCTCGAATGGCTTGTGCGTGCACGTATACAATGCTTGTCAGCTTATAAATATTGCGTATACATAGCTCGTCGACGGTAAAGAACTGAGGCAAGAGATGGAATGTGAAACTCCACGTTCAACGTATTTGAAACATGCTATGCTTTGTCTTCACATATTATATACAGTATCATGATGACTGACATCTAATATTTTAATTAAATTATTCTTTAGGACAATGTTTCTTGTAGTGACAATTATACCCTCTTACTCTCACTAATAAATTCGGATACGAAGACATTTTTTAGCTTATTCAGTTAGCACATTTCGTACTGAAAATATTTCAGGCAAACTTTTGACTTCAACTTTGAACCTATTGCCGTACATCATTTCATCGAACGCCAACCGAAAATAACAGATGTCTCCTAATTAACACGCCGCATGTTATTGTATTTCCCGGAATCCCCACCAGCGATGTAGAAACAGACTTTACGAAAGCATACATTTGTATGTATGTATGTATGTACAAACGAGCAGCATTCGACATAGAGCGTTAGCCGACATTGTGTACCGTTGGCGAAACAGTTCGCGGCAATGCACGAGTAAACATTTTGTTTCCGTTTTTTGTACCATGGTTTATTCTTTACCGTCCACGTTTATCCGTGAAGTGATTTACGCGACGGGAAAAGTAGGAAATCGCGAAATTTTTGATTTACTGGTTTGCTCAAGTGCGTCTCTCTGTTTTGAAGAGTCGGGAATTGGTACCTGGTGAAAAAGTGGGCATCACCTACGGAGGAGGCGTGTCGTGCTTAACGTTAGATGACATAACGGCCGATCACGCTGGCAAATATGAAGTCTCTGTGGAGAACTCTTTAGGCAAGGACCGCAAGTCATTCAGCGTGGCTGTGGAAGGTGAGTCTGAATTTCTTTACACGCCGGGTACCTTGTCAACCAGACGCCCAGGCTCGACAAGTTACACGACTAAGCCATGTTATTCTGATTTTGTTTGATTCGACGAAGCTTATCTGTGGGTATAATTTCTGCGTAACGAGGTCGCTATCAGAATGATTCGCTCATTAGCATTACGCGCATGTCAATTCAAATTGCTAAAACCTTTACGATCTTTACATACCTCAGGTTTGCGATATATGTACATACGTAGATTGAACTGCAGAAAACTGCATAACTGTGCAAGTACTCCTGGACATTAAGAACTGAAACGTGAGAGAACAGTAATTTCTATATCGACAATGTGTCACACGAAACATTAAGTACGACTTCTTGCGAACCCTCCATACCAGTCGTGCAAATCGTCAACAATACCGCCGCGCGTGTGTGTACACGTACTTACGTACATTGAATCAGGGAGCATTAGCGGCAAGAAACGAGGCGTCCTTAATAAAGGCAATCATTAAATCGAACGGCGCGTAATGCGATCTGTCAAATTGAATTATCGCGGAGGCAGTGAAAGTAAACGAGACCCGTTATGAAATCGCTTGACACTTAATGAAGTCAATTGCACATACACGACTTCCCGCTGAAGAAAAAAAAAAGATACACGAATCTCTCGGCGACGACAAAGCCACGAAGCGTCTCGCGAAGCAATCTCGCCGTCGTTATCTACTCGCGCAACAAATCGAAGGTCTTCCAATTCCAAAATCGGTCGAGCTCCTCTCACCGGTTCGCGCGGACGCAATTCGGAACGAGACACCCATTGTTCATTGCGCGTAAGTGCGTGTCACACGGTCCAGTTCCTCCTCTCGCGTACAAGGCAGACGACAGTCTCACGTGACAAGTCGCGCAATTATTCTTCCTCGTCCTCCCCCGCTTCTTCGCCGGCTCCTCCCTCTGATCCACCTCCTTCTACATCGCTCGCTCCTTCCTTCTCGCCGGATCGCGGCACATCTAAACAGTCTAAACAGCATGTCGTCCGGGATGCGCGTCTCTCGCGACGCTGTTAATCGCCCGTTCTGCATCGCGTTCGCGGACTGACATGTACGGCCAAAATGTTGCGTGTGAATTTCGACGACACTTTGCCTCGACTCTTGCCGCTTTTATGAATCATCGTTGAACTGCTTCAAGTGCTCTCTACGGCGTGGGCGCGGAGAAATAAGACTTTAACGGGCGGCGAAGAAAAATGGGTAAATTTTTATGCGTATATTAGGGAAATTATGATATTGCGGAATGTTGAACGTGTCTGTGTGTCTTTTAATACGTTTTGATATGAGCGTAGCGGTAATTAATGCTTCGGATGTTTGAGTTTTCTGAAATATTTTAGAAGCATCTCTTAAATCCGGAGCATTTGTCGGCCACGTGCCCGTGACCCGTATTGGAGAGATCGCGCATTAGCAATTTCAAACTGTCTGCTATTTGTAAGGCAGATGCTGTAGAAATGCTTTGCAAGTGGATCACATCCGTGTTCAGTACCGTTTGAGCGGTTGTAAAAGCCAGTTGGAAAATTACCATGTTGGGTGCATTCAGTTATCAACGGTCTTGTTTCTGCGACACTCTCAAAGGTTTTTATAGTGTCTAATTGCACAATGCATGCAATGGTTCTTAATAAATAAAGAAATCTGAATAAAAGTGTGACAAACGTGATCCCATTGATCGAAAACTCGGATAATATAATAAGATTATCGAATGTTTTGTCAAGCAGCAAACGCACATAGTAGAGTTCCATATAAAACTACATTTCATATAAAATTGATTAAATTAGCACAAAGTGTTATTTATTACATTTCGTCAACCGATTATGCTAATGTTGTTTTGTGCATTATCAAATTACTTACTCGAGTACTTCTGATTCTGGTATGGAAAAGTGACTAAAGCAAGAGTCAGAAGTGCCATAAAAATTCCATTAGCCCCAAGGCAATCTACTTATAACAATCTAAATCTATCAATCTCTCACAAAAATGGTGTCTCGAATTAGAAGCAATCTGCAAAACGACCCAATCACATGAACCATCTAATTACAAATTTGAGCCATTCAATCTATTTATAAATACTGAAATATTTAACAGCACAACAAAAAACTTTTCTAGGTCCACCTGATCCACCTGCCGGGGCGCCAAGCGTGACCTGCAAAACAGGTAAAGCGACGATCACCTGGAGGTCACCACCTTACGACGGAGGTTGCACCGTGACTGGATACACCATCGAGATGAGTCGTCCGGATGAAAATACCTGGACGGTTATTGCAAAATCCTGTCATTCGTTGAGTCACACGGTACCATCACCTGGAGCCGACAATGTCGTACCGGGTGAGAACTATCGTTTCCGGATCCGCGCTGAGAACTTTCACGGAGTCAGTGAACCGAGCATCGAGTCTGACGTAGTCAGGATTCCCCGTGAAGATGAGATCATTCTACAAGACGGAGAAGAAGGTGCGTGCATTAAAGCAGGAATTCCATTCGTTTCCGAATATATTATTAATTTCGTTCAATTTCTGGTTCGCTGAGAAACAGACGAGCTTTCCGCGATAAGATGTAAAAGACGAGATATGCAGTTGTGTCAGTTGCTTGTTGTTAGATTAAATTGCCACTTGGGTTGGCTAGTTCAGAAATTAGAAAACAATGCTAGGATATTACATTTACTTATTGTTGTCGGCGACTGATAACAGGCGAGTCGTAATGGTAAACTAAAATAAAATCAAAATATAAGGGCTTACGATACTAGGAAAAATGTTATCCTACGGAGGACAAAGGAATATACAGAAAGTATTAAGTATTGAGTAAACTGTGCATTCATGCACTGAAAGGGTAAGAAAATGATGAAAAACATGTGTGTTTTTTTTAAAGAAGAATTTAAGCCAGCTTTTAAGGCACGAATAGTTGAAATTGAAGATGGCCACCATTTTGGAGAGCGGTACGACGTTCTCGAAGAACTCGGAAAAGGTCGGTACGGTATCGTACGAAGAGTCGTTCAGAAAACGACAGACATGAGTTTCGCAGCCAAGTTTGTCCGTACGATCAAGGCGAAGGATCGCGAGCAGGTGCACGAGGAAATCAGAATCATGAATATGCTCAGGCATCCTAAACTGTTATTACTCGCAGCCGCTTTCGAAAGTCCACGAGAAATTGTAATGGTGACTGAATAGTAAGTCATTCTCGAATAATTGATCAGTTGCTTAACTTTGACTTCTCGTACAACTTCTCATGCGCGATATTGACCTTGTTTTATAGCATATCAGGTGGTGAACTGTTCGAAAGGGTCGTAGCAGATGACTTCACGCTCACCGAGAGGGACAGCATTCTTTTCATGAGACAAATCTGTGAAGGTGTCGAATATATGCATCAGAGTAACGTAGTCCACTTAGATCTCAAGGTAGAATCTACGAAATCTACGAATTCCATAACAAATCTACTCCTGCAGTAGACTCAGCTAACATGTTTCCGTACATACTTTTAGCCAGAAAATATAATGTGTCGGACGCGAACGTGTCATCAAATCAAGTTAATCGACTTCGGCCTCGCGCAAACTCTAAAACCGGACACACCGATCAGAGTTCTCTTCGGTACGCCGGAATTCATTCCGCCAGAGATAATAAGTTACGAGCCAATTGGCATCGAATCCGACATGTGGAGTGTCGGTGTCATTTGCTACGTTCTGTAAGTACGCAGCTCCGATAACGATCGACTTATCCCTTCCGCGTTAGTAGCTCGCCGATGTTTAACAATCGTTACATTGAAATCTAGATTAACCGGCCTGTCACCGTTCATGGGCGACAACGACGCCGAAACGTTTGCGAACATCACCAGGGCCGATTACGATCTCGAGGACGAGGCGTTCGACGCCATCTCGAACGACGCGAAAGACTTCATCAGCGGCTTGCTCGTCAAGCGAAAGGAGTACGTCTCTTTCGCGCGCATGTTTTATTCATTGGCGTCTCTATTCCTGCCTCGCCAATTTGTTGCCGAGCTCCACGTCCAATACATAGATCAGACCGAGTACATTTTCCACTTTCAGATTGCGCATGTCGGCGAGACAGTGCCTGGAACATCCTTGGATGGCACAACACTCGGAGAGTATGAGTAGGATCGCACTGCCGACCGACAAGCTGAAGAAATTCATCGTACGACGAAAGTGGCAGGTAAGTGGTCCAATTGAAGTGAGGCATATTCATGTTGTTTGATGTGACTTTGCAACCCATATGAATGGTATTCCACGCGATTAATTCTAATTGTAAAGTTCGTCCCGCCGGAGCTTCCGTCTCATTTGTCCGTGTTTGCGTGCACGCGTGCGTTTGTTTTAACAGAAAACTGGAAACGCCATTCGTGCACTCGGTAGAATGGCAATCCTCTCGGCAAACAGCAGAAGGAGTCCGACGACGAGCGCAGAAAAATCGCCCAATTCCGAGTCCGCGTCGAATCCGGTAGACGACAAGACTCCCGTCCCGCCAGAACAATCTCCGACTGCCAAGAACCACACGTCAGACACTCCAACGGTAAAAGAAAGTCCCGACGATGTATTCAGTTGCGATAGTCGTCGAGGAAGCGTGTACTCGTTTTCCTACAAAACGGAAGTGAGTATCTCGCCGGGAAATTCGTTGGAGCACTTTACGGAAGAACAGAATGGCAAGTCGCCAGAAACGGAGAGTAATGTAAAATGTGAGAATATTACCGAGATCAGTCAAGAAATCGAAGTCAACGTGAATCGGATGAAAAATATCGAGCGAATTGGGAAGGATGAAGGAAAGATGCAAAAACTTAATGAACTGGCAGTAAAGATGGAAAGTTCCTTGCCGTTGAAACGGGCCGATTTTGATCAGGAGATAATAAGCAGATCCCAAGGACTGCGCCGAGTTTTCAGAGGCGACTCGCGCGATTCCGGCATCGGAGACTGTAGTTCGAATATCGCGAGTTCGTCTCTGCAGGTCGATGAACTCGGAATCGTTTCGATCATTGAAGAGGAAGCCGATCACAGTTCTACCGATGATAGATTCGTTGCGAATATGGAGACTGTGATAACGTCGCAAGGAAGTCCTGTCATCGAAATATTGGACAGGACGAAGGTGGAAAAGATAAGTCTTAACGAACCGATCGATCCAGATGACAACATCGAGGTAGCTAGATCGATTGACGTGATTAAAGCTTCGTTTGAAACTAACCACGAGCATGAAGGTGTGTGTTTGTCGTCATTATTATCGAATCATTTTTCAAATATACATACAGTTAACAACTGTTCCCTGATCATTATTTCGTAACAGTTAGAATCCAATACTTTTGTTACTTACTTCAACGAGCATTGAACTTGCAATTATGCGTCAAGCAATTAAAATAACAAATGAGACATGACGTATCAAAAATCAGCTGTACCTTTTGCCGACTACATCAAAATACACAATTATCGAATATTATTTACAGCTGCCAACGAAGATAAGGACCCAAGGCTAATCGGCCGTACCCGCGGCACGAAATTCGTACCAACCGGAAATGTCAGCCGCACCGCTAAGATGTTCGAGAGGGAGACAGAAACTGGTGAGGGAGGTTCGAGGGCGTCCTTTGGCGGTTCTCAGATTCTTGCTGCGCAACGCGTTTTCCCAGCGGCCACGCTTGCCTCGGAAAAGACGCACAACGAGAGGATACAAAGGGCCTTCGCGTTTTGGAACAAGTGAAAGAGAACCGTGGTGTCGTACTAGGAGAGCAAAACTCGTTACTTCGTGAAAGAGAACGCGATGGGGTCAAAGAAAAGCATTATTCCTGCGTGAGGCTGGGTCTGTCGATGTATCCTGTGTCAGAACACAGATGGACGCGTGTACTTATAGGATGATAAACAAATTATAACGATGAATGGAACATTTGGGCCTTCAATCGAGAGGCAGCCGGATTTTACGAAATCATTAAACTTTCGTACGCCTTGATCTAAACGAATAACTCGTGCATGTACCTGCGAGCGTACAAATTTTACAGTTTTCTAAACGTTTAAATGCCGATTCGATAGCCTGACTGACGTTTATGTTTATAAAAATAGTTCGTACGATGTCTGAAACTTTCGAACCTCGATTCCAAAGATCGTTTGCCGTGCGTACTTAGGACAAAGATTAGAAAGAACAAAGACTAATTCGAAGCAGTGAAATAGTTGGTTGACAGGGAGGGGTGCGATACTTAACGTTGTTCATCGAAAACGATATAATCGAAAGGTTCGTTCGATAATCATCGTGACTATATTTCTTAACAGCGGTATTCCTTTTCTACCTGGTATCCATGAGATTGGAGATGACGACAGTGGTATTCGCGAATAGGAACGGGAGGAACTTAACACAGCACACGATGTTTATCGCAATTTTCACACTTTACGTTCACTTTTATATATTATATTATTACCCGTTAATTTGAAGGTTATGTAGTGCGTATGCAAATTATCCGGAACTGCGATACGAATGAGATAGCGTTTCCAAAGACCACCGCGCGTGCCTTTGATTTTAAACGTAGTTCAGTCAATAATCTCTGTCAGTGCCTTTGAGTAGATGATTCCCCTTTTTGGCGAAACTAGCAGCCCGGCCAAACGTGTATATAACGGCCATGCGGCACTAACGAAATAGTAAAACGAATTATGCGTTTGTTCAATGTTACATCGCCATACAGAATAACTGAGAATAACCGGTCTCGAATGTTTTTCTTGGCGAACCATACCTACCGTTCGATTGTTCCTGAACGAAGATATAAATAAGAATGAAAAACACATATGTTATGATCACAAGCTATATTCGTGAAATTAAATAAGATGGATGTATCGGCAAGTAGCGCACTGAACAAAAATTATGAACTAAATAAATTGCTTGTTAATGTTACTGAGGCTGATGAAACATCGGATGTTATTGTTTGTAACGAATTGAAATCATATTAAAAATGTTAACATTTACAAACGATTCAAAGTAACAATAAATTTCGACGTGAGTCTGCGTGGTTCGATTTATCCCCAAACGGCTTGCTAATTAAATGCACATGTGTTGTCGACTTTAGTACGCTACAAAAGTTATGCGCACTTCTGGAATATATCTAAGACGTCTGTATCAAACCGTAAATTTTTCAATTCATTGTCGATATCCAAAAAGTTGAAATCATCTGTTGTAACAGGCTTCCATACAGTAGTAAGATACTCATCCAACGTCGATGTAGGGTCTCTAAAATCAGCAAATTGAATTAAAAGACATATCGCTTCACAATTACGCTATCAAAAGTGTACATTATATAGATTCTTGTTACCCTGTTTTCGCAAAATTTGTCAACATCCGTGTCATACGTTCTATCGTCGTCCTATCTTTTGTCCCCACACCTGGAGCTACAAAATTTGCTGGTTTCAACGATGCGTCGTAAAAGATGTACTGCAAGTCATCAACATGAGACGCCCCTGAAACCACACAACAGTAAAAACTCTGCAAGTTAATAGATAATTTAGTAATCATGTGTGATCATTACATTATACGTACCAGCCATCACCGGAGTTTCCACCAAACGCTTAGTTGAAGTGTTCTGATCACCAACATACGAAAATCTATACAGATAGGTTGGCGCAATATTTCTCTTACTTCGATCAATAGCCAACTCTTTAATGTCATTCACAAAGTGAATGTCACTCAAAAATTGAATAAGCCTTGGAATTTGCTCTTTATTAATCGTTTTTCCTTGAAAATAGTGGTCTCTCACAAGCCTCGTCAAATTTTCAACTTTGTCGTTATCTTTCGACAAGGCTAAAACTCGCAGATATCCGTCACAGAGTTTATCAAACCTTTGCAATACCTCTTCGCTGCCATCTATTAATAAATTCCCGTTCATTATTTTAAAAGTAAACAAAGCTAATAAACGTATTCACCTTTCATAAACATGATGAATTCGTGCGAGGCATGACCGAGCATGACAGGTATGTCATTATCGCCGGTGAGTAATTCTCTGACAGGTTGTGGAAAGAACGGATTCTTCGATTTGTCATCCACGCATGGACCGAATGGCAGATGAAAAATGACAACTTCCTACAAAAGCACATTAATGAAGCATCTTCCGTAATATAATATACAGTATATAATATTCCCAAAGTCGCGTGATGAAAACGTTGAACTCACCGCCGGTGTCAGGACCTGTGTCTGCAATTCAGCAATCGTCTCTGCCGGTACAGTGCGGAGAAACTTTATGACTTCTATCGGATCATTGGAGTCGTTGCCGAGCAGTTTAGCGATCTTAAAGGATCGTTCTGGAGATGTGCCCGTCACAGCCCAAGGACACGTAGCTATCCCGCTTAGAATAATCGCTTTATGTATCAGTCCTGTAAAAGCGATTGTTAAGGAACCAATCGATATTTCTGAGGGACATTAGATGTCGCGTAAGAGCGCATTGGACGTTGTTACCTTTAGCCATAGGGGATATTGCTAGCATATGAACCGAGGTTCCGCCTGCGCTTGCTCCACAACCCGTCACGTTGTCCGGATCTCCTCCGAAATTGCTGATATTTTCCTTTACCCATGTCAAAGCCGCCACTTGGTCCTTCAAACCCTGATTGCCATTCGCGACTTCGTGTCCCAGATTTAAGAAACCTTCAACAAGCAGACAACATTTCAGTCTACCTTCTCCATTTATAAACAAAATCTGTTAAAAATATGATTAAATGTACATTTATAATTCAAGTTTGTAAACGTTCACGTAGAAATATCTGAAAAGACCCGGCCTGCCGCCACTTTCAGCGCTAACTCAAAAAATGAAATAACTAAACATGGACTGTTTCTTCGAAAGAAATAACGTCAAGTATAAGAACAAATTTTTTTTCAACAAATGTCCTGGGAACTATCGGAATAATGAAACTTACCTAAAGCGCCGAGTCTGTAATTAATACAAACAAGCACCACGCCTTTCTCTATCAGATAATCTGGACGTGCCCGTCGCTCCGAACCATTCTTGAACGCTCCGCCGTGAATCCAAACAATCACCGGTTTTTTCTCAGTCACGGAACTTGTGTAAACGCTAAGATAAAGGCAATCTTCTCCACCGACAACATTATACGGCGGACATTCCTCCTTCTGTGTCGCAATATACCCGACCTCTTTAGATGCATCCCTGACTCCGGACCAACTTGCCGGTGCTTCTGGATCCTTGATTTATAAACACATACGCGATCAAATGAAACGGTAATTAACATCAGCACGACCACTCCAATGTGAACCTGAACACGAAACCAGCACGTGAAAGTTTCAATAACGAAAGCCACATTTTAACGAGTGAACAGATTTTGATAAACTTATTCAATGAAGAAATTTCCATAACGGCACGTATTGGTGACACGGTGATAGACACAGTTGACAGTCACAATTGATATAACCAGATAAGTGAATTTGCTGCTATTAATAAGTGTGATATGTGAAAACTAACCGATATCGGCCTTTTGACATCGACATACCTTGAATCTCAATTCTCCGAGAGGCGGAGCGGCATAGGGTATTCCTTTAAATGCGATGTAGGTCCCGCCGATGGCACTTTCGGCAACGACGCCGCGTAGTTGTCCCTGTTTTACGGTTACAACAGGTCCTTCCATGGTTAAGATGTGCTCGTATATTACCTCGTCTCAGCGATCTACTACTCCGTTCAACTCTGCTCTTTCTGGCGTTAAACAATTCGGCCAATTCGATTTTATGCAACTCATGAAGATTAAGATGTAGAATAAACTGATGTTGCGTCATGCGCCATATATGAGATACTGTATCAGATATTTACCTAGTATATAGCCTTCAGAAAGAATACACTCTGCTCGGCCGGGCGGTTACACAGTAGAAACGTTTTTGCACATTGATACGATGCATACGTAGGATTAAGACTTAATGTAGAAATTATGAGGGAAATACGGTATATATGTACGTAACTGAATGGGTGATATTTAGTACTGTGAACTTTGGAATACGCAATGATGAGCCGCGATATTAATGCAATACATAAATACGTGGTGGCAGTTATAAATCATTTTAATAAGAAGTAACATTAGAAACAGACGCGACAATTAATAAAATATAATCACCATAAAAGCAATTATGTTAGACAATGTAGGCTAGTATATAAATATTGATATTACATACGTATATTACATACACGAAAATATGTGTATATCTGATTAGATACATGTGTATACTTGCTACTGTATATGTATAACAAATGTGTATATATATGTATATATCTATAACAGGTCATATAACGGCCGCATGAGTATTCATCTGGGGACAACGTCGTAATTTATTGGCAAGTAACATTTTATCATCTTAAGCCCTCTTCCAAGATGACTTGCAATTAACGATCGATTGTTGTGGCAAGGAATACCTAATTCGCGAATTGTGCAATCATTTTTGAAACGTAAATATTTCGAATAGCAAAAATGATCAGTAGGGTACAACACTAGGAAGGCTCCTGTCGCGTTAGTTTTCCGGGCAGTGATGGTTACATATAATAATAAAACCACTAAGTTTCAATCAATCTATAGCACTATCATTGTATAGTGAGAAAGGCTATCTTAGGCACTTCGATTTAGTTTCAAGAACAATCATACAAAAATATTACATTTTGTTAATAACTTATCATACTTTGCAACAGTTTAATAGTTATAAAGGCGAGATTCGATGTATTTTTATGGTGTGCTTTGTGCTCTCTCAGGAATGATTTACTGAACGAATTCGTGAAACGTGTCATAAGATTCCGGAAATTCTGCGAATATATCCACTAACGTTTCATCTTATCAAGAATTGGCACGACCATATCGAATGATGGACGCTTCCCAGGATCCTCATTCATGCAGATTCTTATCAACTTAGCAAGATGCGGAGAAATTCCAGGGGGTATACTGACGCGCAAATCCTCCAACGCAATCTACAACAATTGAAACATTCATATTAAGGATTTCCGAGGATGAACCATTTTCGAAATCTTAATTCACAGTACGTAAACCGTTGATACCTTCATGCCACACTCCATCGGTGAGAGATCAGCAAATGGCACTTCCCTCGTAGCTAGTTCCCATAGGAGAACAGCAAAGCTCCACATATCACTAGCCTCTAAATTTATATCCGCTGGACGTTTGCTTAGGGCTTCCGGTGACATCCAAGCTGGTTCGTAGATACGTCCGATTTCTTGGAAGGAGAACTTTGAGTCCGCCATATTGACACGCGCCGTTAAATCCTCGTCAATCTGTAAAAATTGATTATAAGAGAATGAGATTTGATATCGCTGACAACGTTCGCATCTTGTAATATATATTCATATTTCGCATATAAATAAAATTACTGTGTTTCTAATAGAGACATCAAATGATTGATGATGATTACCATAATATGTTTGCTGTTTAGATGGAATCTGCACCTATTTTGTCTTTCCAGGCCGTGCAGAAAAGCCATTGCCCGGGCAACGTCCAAAGCAAGCCGAAGTGCACGTGCAGTGTCTACAACGACACCGGTACCGCCATGGAGTAACCTATGCAAGCTACCTCTTGCCATGTACTGCGAGACTGTGACCAGTTGCGGCGGCTGATTCACGCAGCCAAGAACCGGCAGGACATTTGGATGCGAGAAAATTCGCAACTTAGGGAATTCTTCGTTAAAATCTCTCGATGTACGCGCTGTGCACTCTCTGATATTCAAGATTTTTGCGACAATATCGTTGTTCTGCCAGCGACCACGCCATGTCTCCCCACTGGGTGAACTCGGCAAGTGTGTATGTAAGGACAGTTCTGACATATTGATTCCTTTGTGTCTCGATAATGTGGCATCGCCTGTAAATTATTAAAAACATTCAGCACGTGTTCATTCTGCTAACAAACATGTATTGTGAAAATAAAGATATTCTAAAATCACGTACGACTTCTAGTTTTTAATCCCAACCAGCTTTGGTCTTTGAACTGAATCTTTTTCAAGTCTTGTCCATGTTCAACAGCCATGTCTAAAAACAAAAAGTGATAAACTTATTGTTGTACCATGTACACAAGCAACATGTACAAATACCTGCTTCAGGTTACAGTATAGTAATGATAAATAACATAGATATAGCAACACGCATACCATGTAATCGCTTAGCCAAAAGACCCCTTGCTTTATCCAATGGCGTGTCCCCATCTTTATTGGCAATAGACACAAGAGCACCAGCAGCAACTAATTCTTCTGCAACTGCTTGATCACCCCAAAAGCAAGCATAATGAAGGGCCGTATTCCCATGCTCATTTGTAACATTGACATCTGCCTTATTTCTCAGTAGCTGAAAATCCAAATCAATCTCTGTTATTGCTTAAAAATTCTATTGCAAGAGGTCTCGGTTAAATCAAAAAGTGTTTTACCAACTGTACAATCTCCTTATGCCCATGAGCTGAGGCCAAGTGCAAAGGAGTGTCATCGCCCCTATTCGTAGCATTAATCCTTGCTCCTCTGCTAACCAGAAGTTCTGCAAGTTTCAAGTGACCCTCTTTGCAACACCAGTGAAGTGGGCTAAATCCATGGTCATCACTAAACATAGAAACATGAATCATGTACATAACATAACTCTCTCTGAAAATTTCTGTACTCTTATAAAAACAGCACTACATCTTTAATCTGCAAACCGAGTGTTTCGTATAGCGTGTCAGATAATATCCGTTCGTCGATAGGTATCCGGAAACCGCGAAACTGAGGGAAACGCAGATGCTTCCAACCAAAAAAGGAATTATCGAATGTTTACCCTTGATTCATGTCATGCTCGGTGTCATCGAGCCAGACACGCACTTGCATCGCGTTTCCTTCGCGGCACCATTGGAATATATCTTCCATTTTTTCTTCCTTATTAGCGAAAATCGGACAGATCCACAAATACGGCAGTGGGGGAGTGGCACTTTGGCGTACTCCAAAACGACTACCCGTCACATACTAAATATAACCATATTTTCCACGTATTAACACCGACACGCCAGTGGCATTACTTCGTTGCACTCGCGACAATCGACGTAGACGGTGCTTTTATTGGAAATTACTTCAATTAAGGATACCTATCAGCAGACAAACGTAACGCGTATTGTGTAATTTTTCAATCCGCTGCCCCGCAGTAATATTCGTACGTGCACGATTGTCATGTATCCATATATGAAGCGCAGAATTAATCGTACGCCACCACACACACTGCCCTACTGCGCTCCGCTCTGCTCCGCTCCAACACTAGTCGATACAAGTCAATATAAGCCTATACGATTATACACAAGCAGATGATCCATTGCGCATGCGCACCTGCGTCATCAACGCCGATTAGTCGGACTTGTTCACACTTAATAAGTTACATACACGCTTGCTGTACGGTGCCCGTAGACCTTATATACACGGACTGCAGGACTGCGCTTTCCCTATCCCGGCAATGCACGAGAGTCGAAGGCAAGAGAACATAAGATCGTCGTTTTGCTCTGTCTCTCCTCCGGGGCGCTTTCATACATTCCTTTATTTACTTCGGCGGAATACTTATTATGCGCGGGCGTAAAATCGATCGACAGAATACCTTATGAACTAATAAGTAGATTAACCTTTATAATAGACAATGGCATAGTGCGCTTCAATCGGAATAATTAAACATACAATTAGATCCACTGGGCGTTCACGTGTAGTATTGTGTTATTTTAAGAAGCTTTTGAATTGTCCGTGTCGCCTTATATCTTCGGTACGGTGGCGTCTCCAAGAAAAACGGAGAAACGCTCAAACTAATCATTGGACAGCAGCCGTGTATATAAGGTCTACGGGTCTACATTTCACTGACTTTCGGCTGACTTTTTCTGACTTTTTTCTGACTTTTTTCTGACTTTTTTCTGACTTTTGGCTGACTTTTGACTGACTTTTGACTTATTTCTAACTGACTTTTTTTTTATTTTTCACCTAATTTATACAAATATTTTCCAAGTACATATTTACGTTTATAAATATTTCCACCAAAAAAAAATGCTCCACGCACCTATCAATCGATTCAGAATTCTCTGAAACACACTCTCCCGCACACAACGAAATTTAGGCTGACTTCTGACTAGGGATGTTCGATTCCCTTAAAAGAATCGATTCAAGAATCGATTCTGATCAATTCTGATGCAGTGTCTATTGTATACCTCGTATGTGACAGTGAGTAAGAGCAGCTAGTCGAATTAGTTAATTTCAGTTTTTTAGAAATAAACACTGACCGTCATGGGTAAAAAGGATAAAAATAAACAGAAAGTGAGCGGTAGCGTTAAAACTGCATTGAAGACGGAGAAAAAATTGAAGGCTAAACAGAAAAAGGAACTGGCCGCACTTGGCGAGGTTAGCTCTGACCTGTAAACATAAATCGAGATAATGTCATAGTTTGTTGAAATACATATATGTAAGAAAATATGTATACAATATATCTGGTTAACACGCAACCAAGAGTAGTTCAGAAAGCTACTGTAAAACTCCTGGACACGTCCAGGCTTACTTTTTTAACAGAAACTCGTTATAAAGATTGATTAAGTTTGACCTCAAATCTGAGAGTAAACCATTTGCGGATTGCTCTCAAATACTCATACAATTAAAAAATACTCTAAGATAATCCTCAGGTGTTTATGTAGCCTAAGTAACATTAAAAATTGTTCTTTAAATAATATAGGATGATATTGAGAAGGTTGTCGCACAAATCGAACGAGAAGAAGCTCGCCGGCAACGTATCGTGGAAGCAACGGTTGAACAACCGTCTAGAAGAGTTAATTTCTCGTTAACAGCGCATCCCTTTAAGGACGAACTTATTTTGCTGGGTGGCGAATTCTATGATGGCAAAAAGGTAACGCCATCACATCAAGAGATTATCCTATAATGTTATATGGAGAAAATAGTTGTTGATTTTTTGCAGACAGTTGTGTATGGTGACATGTTCAGTTATAATTTAATTAAAAAAGACTGGACTGTAATAAAAGTTCCTGGGGCTCCGCCACCAAGGTGTGGACATCAAACAGTAGCTACAGCCACAAATAAAGGGGAGTTATGGGTTTTTGGCGGTGAATTTTCTAGCCCATCAGAATCACAGTTTTACCACTACAAGGATTTATGGGTTTACCGTATGGCAGAGAAAAAATGGGAAAAAGTATTGTAGGTACCTCACATATACGTAATATTATTATTACAATAACATTCTACTGAAATACGTTTTACGCAGGGTTTCAGGTGGACCTTCTGCTAGAAGTGGTCACAGGATGGCTTGCATAAAGAAACAATTAATAGTTTTTGGAGGATTTCATGATAATCTTAGAGAATATAGATACTTCAATGATGTACACATATTTAATTTAGAAACGTATAAATGGAATAAAATTGATCCTTCTGGTAGGTTACCATTTTTTAAGAATACAAGTATATAGTTATAAAATTTGAATTATGCCATTTTGTATTGATCACTATAGGTATTCCACCACTTCCACGTTCTGGATGCATAGTCTTACCAACTCCTGAAAATAAGCTTGTTGTTTATGGTGGCTACAGTAAAGAAAGGATAAAGAAGGATGTGGATAAGGGTCAAGTGCACACTGATATGTTCCTATTAACACCAGATAGTATGTTGCCATCTTGAAATATTGAAGTATGTACAAACGAGTAACCCCTAACATTTAACATCATCATCACGTACATTGTGTCTTGCAGAAAATGATCAATCAGACTTAAAATGGAAATGGACTGCTCAGAAACAGTCGGGAATTAGATTCCCTCCCAGATGTAGTTCAACAGCAATTACAGTGCAATCCAACCTTGCGTACATGTTTGGTGGAGTCTTTGACATCGAAGATGATGAGGAGGAACTTACTGGACACTTTTACAATGATCTGATTGCATTAGATTTAGAAAAGTTCCAATGGCATACAGGTGAGTGCATTAGTGAATCGTGCTATAATTGGATTGTGATAATTTGGAAAGCCCCAAAAATGTAATAATAGATCGAATATAAATTAACAGTTACACTGTCTGGGAAGAAAGATCCCAATGCACGTCGCAGAAGAAGGAAATTAAAAGTCGATGATGCTAATAGTGGAGAGGATAGCGGTAGCGATAGTGATACTCAAGATAATTCTTCTACACCGGCTGTATCTAGCATTACCGACGACGATGGAATATTTACGGTTTGATCTTATAAACAAAAGCACTCTCAAGTGGTTAAATCTGTATTTACTCATTTTCTATGTTTAACTCATGTACTTCAGGTAACTGTTGGACCAGCTCTAGCAAGTAATGTTTCTGCAGGAGAGAAAACGTTAGAAAATATATTTTCCCCATCTCCACGTATAAACCCTGGCATTGTTGTGAAAAACAGCGTCTTGTATCTGTACGGTGGCATGATCGAGAAAGGAAATCGGCAATATACACTTAATGACTTTTACAGTTTGGGTACGTTAATAAAACAAACATATACGTATGAATATTTTAATCGCGGATAATATTAATTACCTTTTTACAGATTGTCGTAAAGTAGATGAATGGAAGGTTATTATATCTGATGATTTAAGTTCTCAAACTTGGTATGACTCTAGTAGTTCAGGTTCAGATAGTGGCGATGATGAAGACACAGATGAGGATGATGATACTGACAGCGATGAAAATCGAATGGACGTAGATGAATGATAAGATGCCAATCCTAAGAAGGTTGCATTGCTATACATTTTGTATATGTTAATGATTTTATTCTATAAATATCTGTACATCCATGTGTAATAAATGTTTACAGTTAAATTACGCGACCAAATTTGCTTTGTTATACGTACAGGTATAATGGTATGGTTTTATTTTGTGACAAGCCTCCCTAGTTTGTATGAGAGATTTAATTTTATCTTATCATCGGTAACCTTCTCACCTCCTCTTTAAGAAGCGTTATCTGAAGAAAAAGCAAATAAGACAATTTGTCGATGTGTATTTAATTCATGCATGTCTAATACATGGATACCTTCTTTTCATGCTCCAAACGATCGTGTTCTGATCTTTTGATTGCGGAATTCGACGCATCACTGAATTGCGACAACTTCTTCAATTTTGTTTCTAATGTAAGCCTCTTGTTATTAATGTTATTCCTAATCTTTTCACAAAATAGACCATCCTGAAAAAATTCCAGGAAGTGTTGACAAAAATGTGACATAATAAATGGCTGTGAAACAGATGAAAGAGATGAAATGTACCTGTGTTAAAATATGTAATGTACAATTTGCGTTCTCACTGTTACAGATCACTTCTATACTATTTTCGTGCCTTACATACAATTCTACTGGATGCACCGTAACATCAAATACTCTCGTTCCTCCCTTTATTAAATTTATATTCTTAGAATATAAATCATTATTGGATTTGTCACTTGTCACGATGTGCACTTTAAATAAAACAAAAATTGAATACATATTCGATAAAACGTTACATGTTATCTTCTGTCGAAATAATTGGCCACTACCTGCTGGGTTCGATTTCTTAGACACGTTCGTTAAAAGACTCCTGACAGCCGCGATTAAATCCAACACACCGTTCATTTTTTCTTCCAACTCCTCATTTCGAGACTCAACAAACTAGTAAAAAGAATACATTGTAGGCTATTAATTATGCAGATAGTGCCGTGTGCGATTCACCGTACGCTTACTTCTTCTGGCAATGGATAGGTTGCTTCCAAAAGTGAAGTTATTGGGAAAAATCCCGGCAAATGGTTTTGCAGCTTTGAATATAGATCATCCGTAACGTACGGTGCTATAGGGAACAGAGTCCGCAAAAATACTTCTAGACACCTAGCTAATGTATATGAATGTCCACGAATAACGTCCGCATCGCCACTTTTGATGCCCCACTTTGTGCCTTCCTGAAATAGTTAAAGGTAACATTTATAAAATATTGTTAAATTAACTATACTGGTTCGTGAACAATTGATAAATTACCAAGTAAAAATCACAAAATTCGTAGTAGAAAAATTGCTTTATAGCTGCAACTGCTTTATAAAAGTTATATTGTTGAAATGCTTCGTTCACTGTCTGAATCATGCAACACATCCGGCTTAAAATCCATTCGTCCAGAGTTGTCAACGTCGTAGGAACAACGTTTTCATTGTTTTCAATCGTACGTAGCACGTACTTACTTGCTTGCCAAATTTTATTACAGAAACGATTGTTCATCTCGCACTCAGCGATATTGAAACTGACCGTCCGACCTAGTGAAACGCAACGTTAAAGTCGCATGTTTGAAGTATAAATTGAAATTTATAAGTATTTCACTAATCGTCAATAGTAGCAGAAATATAAGTAATGAAAAATTACCTTTAATGTTGTGTCCGCACAATGCCATTCGCAATGCATCAACACCGCATTCTGGTATTCCTGATCGGAACGCATTATTATTCATCGACACAGTTCGTTTCAATTCAGACTTGGTGAGGGTCCCTAACTCGTGACTCTTTCTTGCTTGCGCATTGATATCATCTAAGGAAATTCCATTTATCACGTGTTCAGGTAAAATTACGTTTCCAAGGCTCTTAGACATTTTCCTGCCGTCCCCGTCACACAGTACACCATGCAATAGAATTTCCTATGACCATGATACACATTAGTTGTTCTTCAAAATTGCTTTAAAATAAGTTTCTAAAAATGCGAACTTACTTTAAAAGGAAGTCGATTTGTTAGTTCTAAGCCTAACATCACCATTCTTGCAACCCAGAAAAACAGAATATCTGACCCAGTCTCCATTAGCGATAAAGGATAATACGTTTGAAAGTCTTCTGTCTGAAAAAGTGATTATGACGATGTGAGCGTCTCAGTGAATAGGAAAAAATCAAGCTTTTGCTACGATCAACATGTATATGTTACTTTATTCGGCCACCCCATAACGGAAAATGGAAGTAGAGCAGAAGAAAACCACGTGTCTAATACGTCTTTGTCTTGATGCAACTCTATATCAGGTCCATACATTTTTTGTACCATCGGAAGGACGTCGTTTTTCGATCGAGCAATATACCACTCTGTTTTTCCGTCAATTATAGTATAATAAGCAGGAATAGGATGACCCCACCACAATTGACGTGAGACGCACCAATCTCTAAATGAAAAATCAGTTATTAATTGCTAATCAATACACTGAAGCAAAAGTATACGTCCAGTTGTAACACAACAAACCTAATATTTCCAAGCCAATCAAACCATAGTTGTTCGTGAATGGAAGGATCAATTTTCAGCGAGCCGTCTTTAACAGCTCGTAATGCTCGTTCAGCCATATCCGTACATTTAACGAACCATTGATCTTTTAACAGGTACTCAATAACGTCATTAGTTCGACTGCACCTGGGTAAAAGCATCTTGTGCTCTTTAACGGTTTTTAAAATCCCTCTTTCACTAAACACATTCAATATCTTTTCACGCGCAATAAACCTTGGCAATCCCTGGAATTTATTTCAGGATATGAAACCGAACTTTATGTACAGCAAATTTAAAAGTCTAATCAATTTTTAGTCTTGTTTTTAAATACCTGAAATTCTTTGGCATTGGTCGACATGTTTCCACTCTCATCGATAATTTCGATAATGTCAAGCGCATGATTCTTTGATATCTTATAATCTAACTCATCATGTCCTGGTGTAATTTTTACAGCACCTGGAAATAAATATACTTAAACACGTTGATACATTCTGTTTGTTTCTCTGAATAATAACGTGTATGGAAAAGTAATTACCTGTGCCAAAGTCTCTTTTTACCAAAGAGTCAGCAATAACAGGTATAAATGTTTGCCTTAAAGGGTGCCACACTTGCTGACCAATATATTTACTATAATTTTCATCTTCTGGATGAACAGCAATTGCAACGTCCCCAAGGACAGTCTCTGGTCTAGTTGTTGCAACGCGTATTTCGTCCTCTAAAATAATGAAACATTTTGATCAAATGTTTGGCATGCATACATGATACAAGTAGAAAAAGATAATGCCCACTTGAATCTTTTAGTCGATAAGCGATTTCGTATATTAGACCAAAAGTAACTTTTTCTTTGTAACCGGGAACGTCAATACTAGTTTTTTCAGCTACTTCCAAAAATTCCACTTCAATGTCAGAGAGTGTGCTTCTTAAAGTAGGGCACCAATTTATTAACTTTTTATCCCTATACAATAGATTACGATCGCTCAAAGTAACAAATGCCTCTGTTACTGCAGCATTCTGATGCTAAAATGTACTATATAAGAGAAATTAATTACATTTAAAAAGCAAATAAATGATATTTACCTCACTGAGTGTAAAATATTCTTTAGACCAATCTAAAGTTGCACCAAGGGACTTTAGTTGGGCTACTATGACATCTGCTTTTTCTCGTTTCCATTCCCATAATAAAGATAGAAATTCTTCCTTTTCTAAGTTAGATCGCAAAATGTGTTTTTTCAGAAGGTGTCGCTCTAATACAGCTTGGGTTGCAATTCCTGCATGGTCTAAACCAGGCACCCATAGAACAGGATTACCATTCATTCTGTGCCTGATTAATAATGAAAAAGTAAGGTGCTACCTCCAACATTACAGACCTATATAGAAAACCGAATATGTTGTAACAAACTGTAATTTGAGACTATTTTAATTTACCATCTAGCTAAGACATCCTGAATTGTAACAGTCAGAGCATGTCCTAAATGCAGTACTCCTGTAATGTTAGGGGGTGGTAAAATCATTTTAAAAGGTTCCTTGCCATTATTTTGTGCCCCAAAATACTTATTTCTCTCCCACACATTGTACCAAACACGTTCAATCTCTTTCGGGTTAAAGACGGCCGGAAAATCTGAAAGATTTAACATTATTTTAGTGGCCTTGTCGGGTGTATTATCCGCAAAAAGTTAAAAAAACTGCTTATATATGTACGATACCGGCAAGACGTTGATTGTAATATCTATTGCAGTAATGAATATAATGTTTATTCATGTACGTTAAGTCACGAATTCGTTGGGTATTCATCGTTGAACTATAAGTACAAATTGATATATACGGAGGACTGAAATCTGAAATGAGCTAATTTTCATACATTATCCTTTTTCTTAAACATGCGTAAACATAACCATACTATTTTAGCTTCAAGGCAACGCAAAGTGTAAAATGCACTCTTTCCCACATTCGATTGATTCACATTTCGATAAACGTGTCTATATATCGATAGTCCACAAAGATAGCTCATGTGTTCTAGATTTCAAAATATGATATCTGAAACATGTTCGATTTTTGTCATATCAGAAAATGAATGATTCGAATACACGTTCTCTCCGCCACGGTATTTGAGCCGTGATATGATTTGGCATCGAAGAAATTCTACAGATAGAAAATCGGGTATCGCAATGTTGTACAAGAAATACAACTTTGAAATTTATAAATACAACAGAGTAAACAAACACGCTATAGTTTCATCTACAAATAGTCCACGTGTACGACGTTGTGTCTTATATTTTCCATTTTTATCGAAGTACATTCTGCATTTTTGTGGTATTTAATTGATATCAATATACATTTTATACAGGCATGCGCGGCCCTGCTTCTTACAGCTGCAATGTAACGATAACGATTCAACGTAATGTTGCCGATTTCTCTGTCTCCGGTACATGAAAAAAACGGTCTGCAAAAGTCTGCAAAGACAAGAGGGGGCAGTCATAAGGTTCAATGTCCACATCGATAACTGGGCTTGGCCGTCATCGTCATATACATCGCAGGTCGTGTGAAATTCTCACATCGTCTCGTACCGCTCGTACAGTAGGCTTGAGCCCGAAGCACACGCGCTACCTCTGCGATTTTGTTCTATTCCACTTTTATACATTTTTCATTTTCTTGAGTTTATTTCACAATGTTGAAGGTAAGTGGATGATCTTAAAGAAACGGAATATCGAATGTTGATGCAATTGGAGAGAATGATTTATCTGTTACAAATAAGATTGCAACCGGTTTCGCGGCATGAAGAACTGCTGGACTTTCTACCCCCGATACATACGAATAACCTCTATATAAGAATAAATATTGTGCACATTTTACAAAGGAATTTTCTTTATTAAACTCTGTTAATTGACATTAATTATTGATATTCTTTCGTACAGATAACCGTTCTTAATGTTACAGAATAAACTATTTCCGCAATAATAATGTAATATGCTATAAGTAACAAGTTAATAGAACTAGTATTATTACATTATAAGTAGTGTTACGATGTACCCAATGATTAGAATGCAAAATAATTTTAAATTATAAATGTAACAATTATGTGTTACCGTAAACAATCATTCCTCTGCACATATTTGCAAAGACAATAAATTTTGCTTTACTCTTAGAATAAGAAATTTATATATGTGCAGTATGTTACAAGTTAATAATTAAAAAATGTATTGCAGGGTGTCGTAGCTGTAGTAACGGGTGGAGCATCAGGCCTTGGCCGTGCGACTGCCACAAGATTTGTTAAACAAGGTGCTAAAGTTTGCATAGCAGATTTACCCAATTCTAAAGGAAACAGTGTTGCTGAAGAGTTGGGAGAAAATGCCATATTTGTTCCAATGAATGTGAGTACACTATGAGTATTGACATTGATAACAATGGAATTAATCCTGTTTTATAAATGCATTGCTATTAGAGTAATACATTAAAAATGTGCAAGATCTTGATTTATATGCAATCGCAATGACATTAATAAATATGTTACACAAACTGTATATTGTACTTTGTAAAAAGATCTGTGGAAACTTGTAACTTTACAATAAATCTAATAATTACAAGTAATGAAATATTCTATTAAGTTATTTGTTGCATTAAGTTGAATTCTGTTGTGTTTTCTTTATTTATTTACTCTTGTTTTACTTTTTACATTGATAAGTTTTAATCAACACAGCTTCTTTTTAGGTGAAAAATACACCAGATATTGAGAACACTATGACAGTAACAACACAGAAGTTTGGCAAAATGAATGTTTTAGTAAATGCAGCTGGAATTGCATGTGCATATAAAACGTACAATCACAACAAAGATGTAATACATAGCTTGGAAGATTTTGAAAATGTGATACAAGTTAACCTTATTGGAAGCTTTAATTGCATCAGGTTGGCTGCAAAACAAATGTACAAAAACGAGCCTAATGCAGATGGCCAACGTGGTGTAATTGTTAATACTGCAAGTGTGGCTGCTTTTGATGGCCAGATGGGTCAAGCAGCATACTCTGCAAGCAAGGCTGGCATAGTTGGTATGACGCTTCCGGTAGCTCGAGATCTTTCTGCGGCCGGTATACGTATCATGACAATTGCACCGGGATTATTCAACACGCCATTGTTACAAGCTCTACCGGCAAAGGTCATATCGTTCCTAGAGAAATCCGTATTGTTCCCGCAACGACTTGGTAATCCCGACGAATACGCACAACTTGCTCAACACATCATTGAAAATCCTCTTTTGAACGCTGAAGTTATAAGAATAGATGGGGGTTTGAGAATGCAATAGGCTTATGGTAAGTTACTGATGGCATGCGAGAGTATGATAACGGCAAAAGAGCGGAATTTCAAGTGAAACACTTGTATCGGACAGGATCCATGAAGAGTTATATAACGAACATTGTATACATAAGAATCAATAAATAGTGCTAAATAAAACAGTTTTCAGTTTTACATGCAACACCATTGTAATTCTCTTAAAATGTACACGAACAAACAGAAGTTTTCTCTATTACAGGTATCGACAATTCTCTTTATTACCTTATGACTGTACATTGACGCCTTGTAAATAACGTTGCAAAAGTCGCAACTCCTTTCTTTATAGAGTTCACTAGAGTATCGTCTAGCAAAAAAGTTGTGTACATAGTATTAACATAAAAATCTTCAGTTGTCTCATTAATTCGTTAGTCTTTTTTCCCAATAACCTCAGGAGATTTCCAAAATTCCAGCAAATGCTGGAATTTGTTCTGATGATTCTTCGGAAGAGCCAATTTATCTGTTAAGGCAGGATAATTATCATCTCCGAGGTCCAGTCAATCCTAGGCATTCGACTCCTTCAGATTCTGGAGCTTTTCTAGCTGGTCCGGCTGCAGTTCGTCCGGAATGCTCGCCCTGCCGCCAACGACCATCTTTTCCGGTATGATTTCGATCTCCTCCTGCTCTTGCACTTCAATGACGGTGCCGCGTGACGGAATTGACTGAGAATTGTCGGCTGTACTTGGACCTGACGTGGAGTCTGCCTCGCTTCCTGAACTACTGCTAATCGGAAAGGGTGCCGAGTCAGCGGGTAAATCATCTACTGTCGATTTTTCTTCAATGTCTTCGGTAGCCTCAGTAGTCTCCGGCTCCTCTTTCTCATCCATGATGACCGTCGCCTCCTTACAATCGGTCTCGTTCACTTCCGTAGTCTGGCTCGACGGCAGGTCTGCTTCGGAACTCTCCGTAGACTTTACGGTATCATCCGTGGCTTCATCTACCCCGGGAAACGGGTGTTCAACCTCCTCCATCGGTGTTGCTGCAGTAATTACAATCTGAGCTACCCCCAGCCCAAAGTCGTCCCCCTTCGCTGCTTTTTCCTGCTTGACCTCGACAACAGTTTGTTCCACCTGCTCCTTTGCCTATAAACGAGACACACGATTAAAGGAAATGTGTTGCAGATGCTTGTACGATTAGCGCGTCCAATTGCGTGCCAAAAAACTGCGCATAATTCTCAGCAATGCCTGCTCGCGCGAGACCTTAAAGGTCTCTACGTTACCTTTTCTCCAGATTCATCCGCTACTTCCACAACTGCGAAGCATAGCAATGATCGAACAAATTAAGTTGTGTGTGAGTAAGAATAAAACACGCGGCCAACGTGCGAACGTAATTCTTGAAAGGGAATTATTCGTCGAATGTCAAACTTACCTACGATTCCGGGCGCACTTTCATCTGCGTCACCGTCAAACTGCGAACCATACTGCTGTTTTTGATCCTTCGACAGATTTATTATGAAACCGTCCTGTTGCTCGGTACTTACAGCATCCTGTTTCTCCTCTTGAGATTCTATATCAAGCGGCACGTTAACGATATTGAATCTTAATATCAACAGATTTACCGTGTTGCGGACAAATCGGTCATGTTACCGTTCAAAGCAGCAGCCTTTGCCAGTTCTTCCTCCAGTAAAAATTCTGGTATTTCTGGTGGCGTAAAGACAGGCGGCGCGGAACTCGGTGGTGTGATATTGTCCTAGAACACGGAATCACACGATGTGTAGTTACGAAAAAAAGCGTTAAACGTAAGCATACGATTTTCCATTAATTCCTGTATCTTGAACCTGTGGTGTTAGCGGTGATCCATCGGCCGCGCAAGGCTCTACAATAAGCGATGGAAACAGTCCGCGTTGGCCACGCAGTTCTCCGTCCCACCAGCCGTCGTCCACATCGTGTGGTTCCTTTCTCAAAACTTTTACAATATCACCTTCCAGGAAACTTAGTTCCTCATCGCACGTGGCATCGTAATCGTACAGAGCGATACAGTATTGCTCCACTTCTGTAAGCCATTCATAACGCATTGACCGTTCGCATTAAAAACTCCGCAGAGTCTCTTTATTCGTATTCTCATATGCGTACAGCGTACCTCCTATATGATTTTGTACTATAGATTCCGGAGCATCGATTTGCAGATTAGCGTCGGGATCGACGGCGTCATGATCGTCAATCGTGTAATCTACCGAGGAGAAGGATATCTGCTGGACGAGTCCAGGCCCTTGTGAGGTCAAGCCGGAAGAAGCATCCGGCTCTCTCTCAACGTCCAGATAGTTTTGCGGCACAAAGCCCTCTTCTCCACGATAATTGCGCGCCCTGAGCCAACCGTCACCGTCACCCTCGCCGACGACATCAAGTTGCTCACTCTCGACAATTGACAATTCGTCCGGATTTTGCGCCTGTGTCACATCAACACAATATCATGTCACGTTTGCTCGTCAAAATGCTCCGACAATTTCACCCGTCAATTCCCCCATTCTTTCACCCACCCACCCACCCCATCCTCTATCATCCCCCGCAGACAGTTTCCCCTTTACTTTCATTGACTCTACGAATTTCGCCTTCCGTCCCAATCTTTCTTTTCCGTTTCTCTCGCCGCTGATTTCGCTCACTCACTGTGTATGAATAAAGGGCTGTGCATTTGTATATCTGCTGATTCGCCGGCACTTCGGTCATTTCGTGAGTCCCGACCGGCTCGTCTTTTTCCTCGTTGTCCCAGTCCATAGAGGTGGGATCATCCCATCCGGCGGTGAGCTGCTCTATTCGTTGCTTTTCCTGCTCGAGTAACGCTGGCGAAGGAAGGTGTCATTCGATGAATGTCTCACTGCACAAACGTTCTTTTTTTGGTCATTTTCTTTGGAAACCTACCATCAACCTCGGCGCTATCGTGCCTTTGCCTTTCGTCGGCTGTCTCTTCCTCCTGCTGAGGCGCGCTGCGCGCACTCGGTCGCTCGACGGTGGTCAAGTCGCTGCCGCCGTCGCCGTCGCTGTCGTAGAACGAGTCGGACGACGGATGTTCCTGCGCACGACATTTTTGCAAGTCGAAAAAGTGCTGCGAACTACTTCAGCCAAAAAAAAAGAACCTTTCTATGGAGTCAGCTTTCAGCGTAGAAGCGTAAGAAAACGCGCTAATCGTCAATGAGGACATTTTCTAAGAATATTCGCTCTATCGCGAGTTAACTTGGTTACAAGACATGATAATGCTCTCCTTTCCAGTACTCGTTCCTCACTCCGTGAGAAAGGGTTAAGCCGTAGTTGGTGAAGATAATTACCGCTGTACCAGATGCATCGGTCCTAACAGAGAGTGAGCTGGCGGAGCGTGGCATATCCTGCACGCTCAGTGTTTCAGCCTCTTGAAGCCACTCGTCGACGTTGACTGTAGACGAAGGAACGAGTACGTAACGTGTGAGATAATGCGTTAATTACGATTAACAAAATGGCCTTGCTATTGTTGTCTCTTTAGCGGAGCCGTTAACATTTTACGAACCTCCTCCATTCCGAAGACATTCTATTCTCGCTTCTGCCTTCAGCTTCGCTGTCTGATAAATAAGTAAATAATCGTGAGCCAACGATGCCCAATGTCGTTTCACGTCTAAACCTAATATATTACCTCTGCTCGTCGTATGATGTGCTTCAGATCGTCGATTTTCGTGTCTAAATCTGGGCCGTTTGGATCATTCGGATCAGTCTGAAGTCGATAAAGAAGTAATTCATAGATTAGTTAGATGTAAACAAAAAATGTACAAGCCTAAGTCTTTCAAAGATCGAAAATTCTGAACGATTTCTGGTTAACCCACCTTTTGTCCAGACTCTTTCAGCTGAGAAAGAACCTGTACTTTTCGGTTGTTCTCTCGTATGCTGCTCACCTCGCGAGCAATTCTCGACGACCAGCGCCGAGCTTCCTTCCCCAACACAGTTGAGGCAGAATGATCACCGGTTATCCTATATTTTAAAAGAGTTCTTATAAACGTTCCTTCTAACTGATACGAAGACTTCCTTCTGTCACTAATGAATGTCTAACGAACCTGTCAACTTGATCGTTGTCGCACGCTTCAAAATCATACTGTATATGTTGCTTCAATACGGGATAATATAAACAGCAACATTGTATATTGTATTCTCTAGTGAGCTGCGCAAAGGAAAGAAACGTTAGAACGCCTTTGGATTCATTGGCTTAGTCAATTTTTCTGAAATACCTGCTGAGCTTGATCACGGATTTTGCCAAAGCTGTTTTGCGTGGCCAAACATGTGAGAAGTTCTGTACGACCCATTAGTGTCAAGTACTCCGCTACTTTATCATAAACGCCGTGTTCCAAGTACTGACAGAAACGAGTATTGATTTTACATTGAGATTAAGTACTAATTTTGCGACGAAAGGACGGGACTCAAGTGCAAAAATCGTAATAGCACTTACTTGCATTGTAGTCTGTAAATCAACTACAAAATATCTATTCTGATGGGCATTGGCAGCAGCAAGGCTAAGTAAATAATCATTTCTTGCGCCAGTTGACTTTTCTTCTAGAGCGTCGCGCTTTGAGCTGACCTATTACCGTTCGAAATAATTAAGTCAATCGAAATGTTCACCGGCAGCAGTCGCGATACGATGAATTACCTTAGCACTATTTTTCTGCAATGACGTTATTGACTGGAAGAATGACCCTTTCTTTTTTTTCAGCCTGAAACGATCAATGGCGTGATAGGTCAATCGTCACGAATAATTGAACGTAATCGAAAAGATTTCTCGATACGTACTTCTCCTCTATGTCCTTTGCCTTGTCGCGTACATCGTGAGCGCTATGCTCTTCGTCGAAGTATAATTTTTTCGTTTTATCGACGTCCTGTACGCACGTTTGCAACTCCTTTTGTACTATCATTAATTGGTCAATTGCCTGCAACACGCGCGTGACAGAGAAGCTCAATGCACAATACGTGATCGGCGTAACATATTCGTTCCGGGACCGTTTCTATTTCCAATACTTTACGACACCGTACCTTTTTAGAAACTTGAAGTTTGTGCATCTTTAAACTTTTTGCATCGTCCGCGATCTGTTGCTGAAAAACTTCTACGGCCGCTAACCGTGCTCTTGCGAGCTTTTCGTTCTCCTCCAAAACTGTTCTCCAAACGTTCCACATATTCCTAAGACGGAGGAATTTTCAATAGACTTTGATCGAGTTGAAGATCGTTTGTCGTGAGAAATTAAGAAAAAAAACCTACCATTTCTCTTCCGCCCCCTCGACCTTTAGATCAGGGATATTTGGTATCTTTTTGTTCAAATATGCGGAAGATATTTTGAGTAGTGCCTGCAAATTTATGATAGCGATCGTTAGCGTGGAAGAAGCGTGAACCGGAAATCATGTCGTTTGCTATGACAAATGGTACCCGCTTACCTCTGAATATGATTTTTCAATTGCCGATTTTTTGATCGTAAAATTACTGAAACCAGATAAGTATATTAAACGTTTTACATCGCCAAGCTACGTATGTACTGTTTTGCTCGTTTGCCTTATCAAACATCGAAATCGTTCGAAAAGTAGAAATACTTGAAAATTAGACCAACAATTGAGTAAAGTTCTCACACAAACGTTTAAAGGCAAGAAGTTGCGTGCAGATTTGACTTTTAGATCGGTTTGAGAGCTCGATTACAAAATGGAAATGCAACAGGACCGTGACAGACCCTCGATGTTACCGTAAAATTGAGCCTCATCTACGTCAAACTTTTGTGAAGCTATTAAAAATGTTAGCGAACTATCGACAAGTGTTCCGTCCGTGAATCATGCTTCGATGGAACTTAATATCTTTTAAGCGGCACGAGCCATAAAGCGAAGTCTAAATTTGCACACATCGCGGGGGTTTATTGTACAAGGCGTTACGTTGTATCATAAGACTGGTTGGTCAATGAACATCTATTGACACTGCTGAATCCCGGGGCGTATGCAATCGTCCGTGCAAAACGCTTGAGAAGCCTTTATGTAATGTTCTTTTACGTAAGTCAAAGGCATACCGGATATCCTCCAGAAGGTCGCATTCATGTTGATTTTTGGCTTGCAATTTAGCCGCCTGCTCTGCGTGGACATTTTTAAGAAATTTTGCGAAGTTCCCCTAGAAGAAAGGGAAGCGTATTTTAGTTAAGCGATCAAACGACCCCCTGGGAGAGCAGCTTTCGTAATGTACAAGCTGGCCAATTGCGAGTAAATTCGCGATTCATTATGAGAATCGCTCGATAAGCGCTGGAAGTTAAGAGCTGCAACGGGACTCTGTGCTTTGACGATTCGAGCAAGCTTGGAAATGGTCGGTGCAATCCGCGCTGGCATAAACGGCCAACGTCAATGATTATTTCACGTCTCGAGGGTCGCATTGACCTCGCGAACTCCAGCGAACATTCGTTAAAATTAATATCGGGCCGCTCGGTACTCCGTCTATGCAACCGTGAAATTGTAGTTAGCTGCTTATCGATTCCCCTCGGATCGCGAAGGTTGCACTCTCCTGCTCTGCACGATTTAATACGGCCACTAGTAGCTTAGAATGTAATTTCCTCGCGACGCGGCCACGGCCCTCGAAGCACGTAATTTCTTTCTTCAGCTTCTTCTCCCTGTCCGCGGCAAATAGGACATCGCACGAGATATCGACCTTCATACATCACCGACTTACACAGATATACGCGTCCGCTTCCCCGAATGTCAGATCGCCAGATACGAGTCGCATCTCCTTACCACGCTTCGTTCACCTCTCAATGACAAAGTCTTTCAGTGTATCGGCTCGCAAGGAATCGCGCGCGCCCTATCTTTACGTCAACTCGCCCACATCTTATTGAGAGATTTTTTTTTTCACGGACGACAGAGCCCGTTTCAAAGTTTGTCGCGGGACTATCGCGAGGAAAATCGGTGCCAACTCGTTGCGCAGCGGGCGAGAGAGGATAATTTCGAGGCGCAACTTCTGGGTCGTAGGAACCAAGGCAAAATTGTCGACGGCTCAGGGCGCAGAGAGCCTACACCCTGAACGTTGGGCATGCGGGCGCCGTAAGGTCGCGGAGACGTATGTTCTTTCCGTCCGATGCACCCAAACTCCAACGACCCCCGTTGATCTTTATCAAACGTTACCCTGAACGGCGTTTGACAGCATGAAGTAGGTCATCTCCCGTTCTCCCGATCCTAGGTGGCAAGAGAAACGAAACGGCGGGTGGGAATAACGGTCCGCATGGGTGTAGCGTTTGATAGGAGGAAGTGGGTCAGAAATCGGGAATGAGAGATGAGGAGGAAGGCGGAAGTGGACAGAATCTTGGCGAGCACGCTTTCGGCGGCGGTGCGACACGCACGGCCTCGCCACTCTCGTCATCGACGAAATCCGCTGCGATCCATACTCGACATTGAATTACACTAACCCAGGTCTTTGGCCTGATATACATTTTCAGGTCAGCTTTTGGTATAGACACATTCGTAGCGGGCGCCGAAGCTGGCATTGATTTTCTCACAGTCGTTACGTCGACGAGGCGCCGTTCGCGTCGATTTTTGCGGAATAGAGCGACGCCGAACATCGATAATACGCGCGGTACGTCTATAGCGGACTGAATTATGATCTACGGGGAACGACAGCGAGTTGCGAACGAACAAAAAACACAGAAGTTGGTAGGTGTGATGAAAAAAAACAACGAAACGGCGATACGCAACGGCGTACTAAGAGGGTGTGCGAGAGAAAGAGTAGATTCGCGTGACGTTTCGGGGATGAGTTTAGATCATGAATGGCCATGGTTCCGCAAGACTGTCGAGACGCCCTCGTGATCTATGACTTCTCACTCCGTCCCGCTCACCCCTTTCCCATTCTCTCGTCTCCCATACGATCACACCGGACTACGGTTCTACGGGGTTTTTTCTCGATTAGGCTTACTTTTCTCGGTGGTGGTTGCATGCTGGACGAGCCGCCTGCGCTGCAGCCTCACCGTCGGCAGCCCACTCTTAACACCGTCCGCCGGGGAGGGGTGATCTCTCTCTTGTTTTCGTACGCCTCTCTCACCCGACACGACAAACAATGCGCGCTCAACCCACCCTCGCCGTTCGCGTACCCGTACGCTACTGATCTCCTGCCCTCGACTAAGGGAGGGTATTTATTGATCGCATCGGCGCCTGCGTTCCGTCGCTCTTTCGACGTTCGAAAATCCTCATCCGCCTCCACCGCCCACACACACTCCTCCTTCCGCCAGCGCTTTTCCTACCAACATTCTCGCCCACGCACTCACCCTCCCGCGGATTCGTACCGACGGGAAATAGGGGTTGCGAAAACGGGATTCGTTACCGACGAGAACTGGTATTTTGAGCCTCTTTTAAGTAAATACGGACGCAAAGCGCAATACTGCGACTGTGTGTTTTCTATGTATAACGGCCCCGCTTCGTTCCCTCTTGCGCTCTTTCGCCTTTTACACCGTTCTCTTGTATTTCTGTTATGCGTATGCACAATCAGAAAACTATATTTGGGATAATATTATCCCACGTTGATAAGTCTTTTGGAGTAGCACGAAGTTATTTTTAGGCATCTAGATTGTGATATAGCAATAACAGTGACGTGTCATTCTTTATTCTCAATATTTGGTACTATCCGGAATTAGACGGAAAATAGGTACAGTTGAAGCTCGGAGTACGCGCGGTGGTCATTATAAACGTATATAAACGTATAAATTTCCTGGATATATATTATCCATGTTATATCGTAATAAATAGGTGAAGCTTATATGAATATTCAAGCTTCATCGAAGATGAAACGCCTTTTCTACAAGGAAGTTGGAAGTCAAGAGGTGCATGACGCAAGACAGCGAAGTACAAAGCCATGACCTGAGAAACAGTATTCAACTTTATTAATCGTATAAAATGGGGAAGCGCTCATCCAGAGTACATGCCGAGTCAACATACTTCCGTATTTCAATCGCGTAATCATAAGAAAACGCCCAGTAATGAGATGCGCGTGCGTACATGTTATATATACAAAATTGAAAAAAGTCGCAACGTACACGAGCCTATCCGTTCAAAGCTATTCGTCGAATGCCACGTTACGAGGGCTATCACAAGGTGCTAGATAAAGGACATTCCAGGAGATGCGAAACTTGCGCCATTTACGATGCTGCTTCATTTACAAAACTGACACGGAGAAAGAAGCGGTCCATAAATAAGTTATATCACGGGCATGGGGGTTGTACCCGAAAGCGTCTCGCAAGCGCGCTCTTCATCAGCCAACAAATGTTGCGGGTGTCATGGACGATGCTCATGGCAGTTCGTCAGGCGCGAGAGGACCCAGATCTTGATCGGCAGGCAAACCAACCGCACCTTCCACGTCAGCATCCGAACCCATTGGTAATATTGGTTCGGGCTGTGGCAGTGGATCGGAGGCTTGCAAGAGCGCTATAGCCGCGTTTATCTGATTCCCACCAGCATCCAGCGCCGGATCGGCAGTCGCTTCAGCAAGATTCGTTACGGATTTGGACTTGACACATTGGAAATCAACGTGACGGCTTTTTGCCTCCTCCTTCTCCCACGACATATGTATGAAAGGCCTCTGTACGTAGTTGTATATCACCTCTGCACGGCCTCCCGGTCTCTTCTTCACCTTTTCCTTGTACGTCGGATAGCCCTCGATACCCAGACGTATCTTCTTCAAACCTCGCTCCTTCATCACCTGCTTTGCTACGTCTCTGTTCTCTATGTACTTGAAAAATCTATACATCGCAGTACTATTGACGGCTGTGTGAAGAAAAAACATAGAGCGTTATGCGTTTATTAAGAATTATTGTGAGGGATATACTGTCGCGCATAACGTTTAATTTCATGCGGATCTTATGCGACACCTTTAACATGACAATGAAAAACTATATGTCCAAAGATTTTGCCTCGGAAAACCATTGTGATGCAAATAATTTCTTAGTTCAAAGAATCCCTTTATAAAAGAAGGATCATTTTCTCTTTCGTTCGGAGATAATCAAAGGTGCTGACATGTGAAAGGGAGCCAGCGTAATTAATAGGTAAACAAGGCTCAAAGGCAGCAGTTGATATGATTATCGAGTTTTCGCTTCACATGTCGAATACACCGTGCAAGAGCACGTTCTTAAAACGTTCGTACTGTTAAAAACGGAAACAATCGTTACTAACAAGGAAAGATCACAGTCGAGGGGAGATGGATTTGGCTAAAATTTCAAGGGCACGTGTTTCACCAATGAGTCTTTCTTTTCGACAAAAATCGCAAAAAGAGGAAATGCCTACTCACTTTGTGAATACTCCTCTCCCATTTGTGGTGGATATTCCTCGTCCCAATCTACGATATCATCTTCTAATAGGACAACAATATGACACTCCCGATCGCCTCGTCGTGCGCTGTTTACCATTAACGGTAATATCAGGTCCTCCAGAAATACTTCAAACTGACACCGGGCGCCTTCATTAGATAATTCATGTAGTAACCCTCCTGGAACGAACTTGTCTAGTGTCTACAGTCTTCATAATACACGCAAACTATTACATTTGCTATGACGTAGTGCAATCTGCATACTTATTCAACTCCATCTCGGAAGGTGTTGAACAGCAGATTTTTGTTTAATTTAGAAATACTCACTTAAGTTTTGACACTTCACCGTACTAGCATCAAAGGGAACCAATAGATAATCGCACGCTTCCCTCAGTTCCTGTACCGTAACCGTTGGTGGACATCGAATGACTCCACCTTTATAATATTCTAGGATGGCTCTAAAAACCATAGCTGATATGCCATCCGCTACCTCGTACTCTCCCCGTTCATTCGGTTGAGCGTATTCAACGCCAGAGCTAAACATTCGTCCTAACATTGTATTTGGATGTGCAGTGAACAAGGCTGGATCCACAATGAATCTGCAATATCATAACTGTGTGTAATCGCTTTCCCACAAGCAGATATTATGTTTTTTGTTAAAATGTAACACATTGTGTTCTTACCTAGTATTATCGACAATAAGAGTGATGCGCTCGTCACTGCCTTGTGGATTACTCATTCCGGTAGTGGATCCAGCCGAAGGTATGGTATCTCTACTCTGTGTCTGTTGGGTTTTACCGATTCCAACTCCGGAATGGAGTCTGAACAGAAAGAAGATGACGGTGTAACTACTTGTGTTCTCAACATTTCCCAGACATGATACAAAGTTCATATAGTTTAAAATAAACTTTGACAGTTGTGCTTGAGTAACATTTAAAGCTTTGCAGTGTGCAATATAAATCTGCTGAACAAACCTACCTTACCAATTTGAAGGCCAGCTTTTTGATTAATATATTGCAATGAATTAAGGAAAGAGAACCAATGAAAGTATTGTGTTGCAATGTAGTAACATTTATATAGAGGTCTCGAATACATTCATCCATTAGAGAAAGAACGAAAAAGACATACCCGAAAGAAGCTCTAATTTGCCATGAGTCAATTTTTACCTTTTGCTATTACCTGTTTTGTTGGTTTACATTTGAACTCTGTCTGTTTAAATTGAAAGAATGGCAATGCCGTTCGTTGCTTCCATCCCTCTGTACCAGACAAGATTTTGGTTTGGATGAGCCACCACAACTACATGCAAAACAATCACATTTCCTTACTAACGTTTGCTACTAATAACAAGCATTATGTGATATCTACTGATTCTAAGGTAATTTAAGTTAACAATTTGAATGTATATACATTTAGAATAAAGTTAACTGTAGAAAAACAAATGGTGCTTTATCTGCAAGTTCATGCCGATAAATGTTGTTCTACCAGCATGAAATTATTGTCTGTGAAAATGCAAACTTTATCAATATTATGTCATTTTAAGCCAATATTTTCATTGTCTAAGATAATAATGTGTAAACCAAAGTTATATAAATGACCATAAAAAAAGAACAGTTGTTAATAGTACATTTATGATATCTTAAGAATGTAATACATTGAATGACCTTAGATTATACCTATCGGACATCAGTATGCTGCTGCACAGACTAATCTAGCATTAAAGTATGAGAGCTAAATTAGTTGTTGATAATATAAAATAAATAAGTTTCATGCACGTAACGATATTTTTAATGACAAATCTAAAAGCATGCTATGTTCCAAAGGCAATTAATAGTTACCAGAATAGAATCAGTGAGGACATAGTATAATAACGTTTAAAACGTCATGTTTTATTTGAATAACTCCAAGAATGACTTGTCAAAGCAAAAAATAAAGTAACTGCCAATATAGACATTTGTGTAATACCACTTTTTTGTTCTGCCATTATCTCGTCTATGCACTTTGTAAAGCGTTATACGTATACTCCATAAGATATCTTACCTCAATCTATTCTTATAAACCCTATGCCGACCACGTCCATCTATCTCCTTATAATCTGTTTCTGTGTCACTGCTACTGTCCTGCATGTAATTTAGACGCTCCGCAGGATTAGACATGTTAGACCACCTGCAATAATGAATTCCTTTGTTAGCTTATGCTGGCACTTATTGTGTACTAATAATTAGCTACAAATATAAACATCTTTACTATTTCTAATGAAATCAGGTTCACTTGCCTCTGTTATAGCCTCTATGTGTCTGTGTTCTCTTAATATAGCACTGTGATATGAATAATACAAACAAGTTAATATATTGTCTATTCGTCAGCGACTTCGTGCAGACCGTTCAAAAATATGTTTTGACCTCAAGCAAGTAGTACTGTCTTACAGACCAAAACGGTTCATTTTGAACGAACCGATTTGGTCAATGGATATTTCGACTGAGTCATTCCTGACGCATTAACATTTGTTTTTCTGTTGTCTCACTGCATTTCTCGTTCGGAGAAAGGGCAATCAAATAGTTTAACGAGATTGGCCTCTTTATTCGTTGTTGTGGTATTATTCATAATATTTCGATTGAAAATATCAATATGTTAGTTACGCTTCCTGTACGTTCGCTTTCTACGATGTGCATTAGGTATTAACGGCCATATGTTCTTATTACTTACAGTTTCGATACGGACAAGTACCAGCCCAGCTTCTTCAACAGCCACCTTGTCGATGCACAAATCTCCAGACCGCACGTCTCAAAGTTAACCTGAATTCCTCTTTTGACGGAAAGTTGCATTCCAAACTGATGATGTGAGGGTACGGCCACGGCTAAAGCGTCCATGTGAGATGTGCTATGTATCGTCAAAATTCGTTCCACGACCCATCGCACACTACAGAAAGACCAGTTCAGACTGGTTCAGGCCACCGTCTGCCATATCACTGCGGACAGAATACAGAATCAATAATCATTTATTGTTTCTTCAGAACAAGATCACTGCATAATCGTCGGAATATATTATTGTAAAAATAAAGGATAACGACAAATATTACATTGACGACTGACGTGCACAAATATGAACGTATCATTTTTCAGACGTTTCACATTTTATAACATGTAAATACGTTACGGTTTCGTGTCTATAAAGTTCGTGTTATCCATGACTGCTCTGTCGCTAAGTCAAAATTAAAGTTTGTAAACATTTGTAGGGCAAGTGTATTAATAAACCGTGTCAACATTTTGACACGCTGAATTCCTTTACTAGAGATAAGTAACAATGTCGGTATTCATTAATATAAACGATTTGGTGGTCGTTTAAGTTGCGTGAATGTAGGAATTAGTAGAGCTCGTCGATAGACGTTTTTATTTATCTCAAAAAATGATTTCAAAGGCAATCAGTGGAACGGTCTGTTCTGTCAGTTTTTTATACACATTCTATGTTTTATGTAAATTAACATACTTTTTGTCGAATCACAATGATTATCAAAAAACGTCATTACTGTCTCAAACAGGTAAGTTTCATGCCATATCTTAACCTGATATGAACCATAGGTTCACTGATCTATAGGTCTTGATTAATTTATTCAATATTATTTAACAAATTACCATTAAACATTGAAACATATCTAAGCAACAACACTGTATTTTTAATTTGTTCCACAGATGAAAATATTGTGTTAACCACATTGTGGTCACTATTGGTGAACACAGGTTTATTATGCGCTTTTATGCTACAGCATTCAGTCATGACAAATGAGCATATCAAGCGCATTTATGAAACACTGCATATTGAAGTTGTGGATAGAAGTATCTATAATCTATGCAGTGCAATTGTCCTTCATTTAATGATACAAGAATGGCGACCTATTCCATGGATTTCCATTTGGGATATTAGTACAACTGATAGTACTGTGTTATGGTCACTATTTACTGCTTTCCATGTTTTGGGATGGTCCATAATATACAGTGGTTGTATAATGATGGACGTATCGGAACTCGCTGGTTTGAAGCAAGTATACTATAAAATTATAAGTAGGCCTTGCCCTATGTTGTCAAAATCACGAGAATTACAACGCTATTATGCGCACATGAGACATCCAAGTTTCACTGGTTTTCTCATCATTCTCTGGATACATCCATTCATGACGTAAGATATCAAAAATCTGCATGTTATGTATCAAAAATGTAATCTTCATTTTGAATACATTCCACCTTGTTATGTTACAGAATAGACAAGTTTGTACAGGCTGCGTTACTTACACTGTATATGGCTCTAATGTGGAATGTCGATCATGAAGATTATGAGTATCACGCTACTGAGATCAGAAGAAAGCAAAGATAGTTATAAGTTGCCCTGTTTTTTCTGTTCTTTCTATTTGTTTACACGCTATTTACATGGCTGTATTTCGTTTCATACCCATTATGCAACATTTTATTAACATCACGCTTTAATCATTAGTTTAATAATATTTAAAGATCAAATATCTGAGCATAATATATTCTTGTATTATTCTATATATATAATAAGGCTGTGTGCTAACATTATTAGTGAATATTTCCTCATTAGACATAACAATACAGAAACTATAACACATATTATATATAATTTGTAATAAAATATAAAAGTGCCTTAAATATGTACTACTTTTAGTATTTGTTCATTTCCGCTTCGTGCTTAGTTCAATTGGCAATTTCGATAAGGAGGGCTGTTCCTTTGAGAATCCAATAAGATTGTTGTCGAGCGGACGGGAGTAAGATCGCCACAACAAAATTTGTACTGAGACCGGTGGTAGATAGGACACCCGCACGTATGCAGGTTTTGTACAAAGGACAAACATATCGTGGATCATCCGCCGGCAATCGTAACACTGGACTTATGTGCGTAACGGGAAATGTCGGATTCATTTCGCCTGAAATACATTGTCAAAAATGATCGCTTTCACTTATCACCTTCAAAAATATGCCAATTCATCACGTAGACCCTTACCTGTATTCGCATCGACCAAAATCATGAAACGAAAGTCCCACCTGCCAGCATCGACGTATAACCCGTGAATCAGAACTCCGTCCTTTGGAACGGACAATCCTTTATATATGCGAGAGACCTAGAAAGCGAAGAAGTTGCAATGTCGAGTACGTCATAATATACAGGTAGATTACAACCTCTCGTTTAGCTTTTTTGTGAGCGATCTCAACAAGTTCTTGATCTAAAACAACATCCTTCACGTTGAAGTCCAACTTCAAATAATCAATCGGCGTGTTGTGCTTTCTCGCATAAGTCTGTAACATTCCTGTTAGAAAGCCTTGCGGAAAAGAGAGACCCGATATCCAGAAGGAAATGGGCTGCGAATCGATTAACCAAATCTGCATTCCGAACACATAGACACACACACACATATATATTTAATTATTGTCTGCGGAATAATGGAAATTACGCAACTGAAGGAAATTTATACTTCAATAAAATCAGTACGTAGTTCAAGGTTTCTGATCCAACTTCCCAAGCTTTTAAGGGACGGATAGACATTTATATTGTGCCACATTTTTGGTACCTGAAAGTTTTTTCGGTATGTAAGAAATCAATCTTATGGTAAAATCACTGTATGCACAATTACAGTATACCTGATTATTAACCAAGGCTGTGAACACTTTTTCCAATTCTTCTGACATTACAACGAATCCTTTTATGGCACGTTGCAAATTTTCCATAGACGTATGTACCATTGATAGTAACAGATTGTACCTATCTACTTCGTGTAGGAGGACCGTGGTCAAGGACGGGAGTCTACCCATAGCATCTTTCTATTCACCACATATGAACCATCTTATGTACCACATCTATCATTCAACGTGACTTTGTTTATTTACTTGCATGTGACGCGCATGACATCGATCAGGATTAATTTTAAGTTGAATTCTGTCCATGATCGTATCAGCTAGCTCATACGCTATGTCTGAACTTGATCGGCCTTCTGCTGCGGCACTTTGCTTTGGTTGAACTTCCACAATGGTATTTATAACCAGTTTTGTTTCGTTCAACTGCGAGTAAATAATTAAGTTAGTTACATAACAATCCGGTGTGCCTTTTTGATAACCGTAAGTAAGAGACAGGAAAAATCTACTTGATAAATTATGTTTGCATTTTCGTGCATGCCAAAGATTTCCGGATCCTCGATAATAGGAAAACTATCTATAAAGTCCCTGTATTCTTGTAAGTTATTGAGTATAGGACAGAAATATGTTCCGGAGAGAGAATACGTGTACGCTGAAATAATGAAGAAACATGTATCTTTACAATCTTCTAATCTTGCTTTGTGATCTGGGATGGGTTTACCAGTGTCTAGGGTTCTAGGGGAGAAAAAGATTTCAAGGATAGTCTGCATACACCGCAAATCCCAACCATCGGTCACTCTGCCACCGTACGTTATTTCACCTGAAATGTGCACTTCATGACGTCGCAAACTGCGATGATGCATTCAAGAAAAGCATACCTGTTATGTATATTAACGCATCCCAGGGGATAGTCCCGTCGTCACAGAATATCTGCAAGTTCAGTAAACAGCATTCTCTGTCACTGTCGTTAAATTCATAAAGAATGTTCCATCCTAGAGGACCGAACTTTTTTCTCTCCTGAATAATGGCGTGGAAGAAGCAGATGCCAAAAATCATTCGGCGCCAACTTTCGCCCAGCACTAGGAAACGGAATTAATCAGTCAGCCATAGCCTCTGTAATAAGGACCAGATAAGCAGATTTACAATGATCCTCGAAGAAATCTTCCTCAAGATCGTGGAACGCCCTTCTAATGTTAGCCTTCAACCCTTTCGGAGGTTCGTTGGTGACTTTCACGGAATTTTGTAGAACGGACACTGGAAACGATTTACTAGGCATGGAGCTCAGAAATAATCGAAACTCAGTGTGCACAGCGTGGTCCGCCTCTTCCGCTATCTCTGTCACAAGCTTTTCCATGTTGGGCATCCAGGATGTTGCGAGATGGCAGTTTTGCAGAAGTATCCATCGACCCTCCGCAATGCCTTTTCGCAAGAGTCCTTCAGCGATCGGACCTTGTCCTTGACCCAACGATATTGAATCAACTCTCTCGTAGAATCCCATTTCTCCAGCGAATCTAAGAAAGGCGCCGAATGGATCCGAGCCAGTCGTCAGAACAAAAACCAACGGTGTTTTATTAGACGTATCCGGATATCTGAGAACAGTACGGACGAATAGACAATTTGATCATGCACTGGGTGGGATGATACGCATGAATTGATCGCGTACAGGAGTTGGAGAGACGCCATTGGCGATTCGGCGAACGCTTTGCCGAGGTTCTTTGATACGTAAGCGGTAAGAGCGAATATCAACTTCTCTTCTTTCAAAGTTCTGAGCAGCATTAACTTTTCAATGTCACTCAGTGACGCGTTCCAATCGCGAGTGGCTCTTGCCGTAACTGTTGGAATAATACTGATTTCCTGTAAAAAGAATAAAAATATGAATCATGTCAAATGAAGGGACTGACTTAGACTCTTACCTCTTCGAAATAACCGATGGACACATAAATTCTTCTGAGGAGGTCGCTTAATATAATTCTAAATTTGTGGAATGAATTCGCGAGATAATTAACCGTGACCCACATGGATTCCGTAAGCGTGGGTACATCTGGCTTCTTGGCCTAAAATGATATAATAACAGAATATTAGATATTACAGAGTGGACTCGATTAGCACATGAATGGATCAGTAGAGTGCAGTAACGCACCTTAACTTTATACTGGCCAGGTCCACGCAATAAGAAATTCCATTCAGCCATCGATACGATATTTTCTTTCATGTATATCGCCATATTTAACATGAAACTGTAGACGAGCTTGTGTTTCTCAAACAAACCGCGTGCGACATTTGTATAAACCGCAATTGTGATTTCGCTTAACAGTATATTAAGACGTTGTTGCAAATCCTGTGTCTTGTTACTGATTTCGATGACAGTATTAAATATCTAAGAAGCAAAGTTCAGAATTACGATCTTCGAAATCAGGAGCATGGATCGACCACTTGCCTGATTGAAGTATTTCAACGAGAACTGATACATCGGATCGATGTCGGCCAAGTTAGCTACGACAAAATACAAGACCGAGCCACGCGTCGCGACGCTCCTGTATTTCTCACGTGCGATAGAAATTTTCTCTTCCGTCGCCTCCGTTTCCACCAGACGGGTCGCTATAACGGCCGAAGTTTCCTTGCTGTCGTTCAGAGTTTCGATCAGGTCTTCGTTGTCCAGAATATCGTCGCCGGCGCTGAACAGCAGTGTTAGTATTCTGTCCTCAATAATTTGTAGTTGACTTTTGTCTGCGTTGATTTTCGCGAGCAAGTCGTTTCGCATTAACTCCAGATCTGGTCTCTCAAGACGCACTACGTCCCTGTTAACGTTCATTGGTCTAATTGCTGCACCGATAATAGAGCCAGCAAACACTTATTTTCAGAAATGTTCTAGAATTATTATATTTATATTGTACTCACGCGAGCAATTGATCCTCCAAACCTGACGGGGTAACCGTAAAGTTAACAATTGTAACTTTGATACAAACTTCCGGCAGATAATGTGGATTAGCAAGTTTCGTGGTAATGTACAGTTTAAAATGATGATCATATTCCACATCGGTGTCGCCCAATCGTATTATCATTCTTCCTCCCTGCGTAAATATCTGTTTCGACAGGATAGGTTCAAGGCTCGGGTCTAGAACTTCACCGACCTCTTGCAAAAGTATCGGCGCACCGATGCGTATACACGCTTCTATTATTCTCATGAAATTTTGATCAGTCATTTTGCAAACTTTCAGATTATTTTCGTGTTCCATATTTCGTATCCATCTGTTAGCCTTTATCATGAACATTTGGGATGTCATAAATGAGTGCATTCAAGAGAAACACACATTCTAATCATACTACCTGTTCCTGAGGGTCAATCATGAGTGGCCAGCGACCAGCCTGAGTGACGAATATGGCGTTTTCGGTGCTAACTTGATCTCTTGGCAAACCGTAACTATTCCACAGACGAATTTCATACGGATCGGCCAGAACGCCAATGAGGCTGTAATTCCGCGTCGTCTGAATGCCCAATTCCTTGCAATTTGACAGCCACATCATCATTAACTCTTCCCTATACACGTTCGTAAAGGCTCCTAAATACGCCAACGCACCGGCAGCTACCAAACTGTCACCGGCCAGATTGCTAATTTGCTTGTTAAATCCCTTTCAAGAAGATTTATTTGTCAGCCGAGTTAAGAATAACATTTCAAGCACAACCGCTCGCGCTGCTATAAACCATAGATTGTACTTTTGTCAACCCTTCCCATCGTATCTTCTCATCTACTAAGGCCGACGTCAGGCGACCGGATCTGTTTAACCGAGCCTCAGCTAATGCCATGCTCTCTTCCAACCGCTTCAAATTCTCAGCAGCAGCGTCATATTGCTCCTGCAGTATCGTTATTTGCATTTCAACATCCATCAATTGCTGCTGCTTCAACGCGAGCACACCTTCGATGGCAGCCAATTCGGCCTGTGCTAGGTGTAGCCTGAAACATGAACGGTAATCAAGGTGATGTTACAGTGAAAGGCGGTTGAAACTTGAATTATCCTCACCGCTGACGCTTCGGTTCTACAACTCGGAAAATCTTCGCGTAACCGTCAATCGCTTTCACCCAGATACACATCGAACGACACACTTTACTCTGCTTGGCCACCAAGTCCGGTTGAAAGTCTGGGTTGTTTACGTAGTCTTGAAGTCTTTGCAACAACTTGTCGCTTATCTCGTCCTTCGGATAGGCAAGAAGGCGGTCCAGAAAATGAATGTCGCTTAATACTAACTTGGCTGTGGGCCAATCCAACCTGGTCAAATTGAATTATTTGGGTCAGTCTCCGCGCTCTTTCATTGGTACACATTGACGTCCGATTCATGACAATACTTTTCACCAAGAAGTAAGCATACAGCCTCCATGACAAATCGCACCAAACGGGGCGGTTGATTGAATACTCGAATTTCGTTGATGTCGCTCTTATTCAATGCCTCAAGCGCTTTTTGAGCTTCTTCTAGTGCTGGCATCGCTGCTTCCAAGTCTACTCTTGCGTCGGCTTCCAAGACAGCAGTTTCCTCAGCTTTGATCTGATACATGTCGTCAAGTATAAACGGTTGTAGCGTTTTTCGGTGTATCAAATTACATTATATGTATATTCGCGTGTATAAGACGAATACCTTTGCAGATGCCTGGTCGGCAGCTACGATGTGTTTGACTTTATCGCACTCTATTTGTTGCTTCGCTAATATCTTCACTAGCTTCGACACTTCCTCGGTGCTGGCTTTCAATTGAGGGGCTAAAATATTTAATTGCACCTTCATCTGTCCCACCATTTCATTGGTCTCGAGTAATTTCTAAAAGAAGAAGTACCGTAAGACGATTGACTACAAATTTCGACGTGTGACGATCATTCTTTAGGCAATTTACACACTTTCAATCCGTTTGAAATCTTCTGCGATAACGTTAGAGTTTCAGTTCGCTTCTTTTTTAACGTATTCCGATAAAGCTTGAGGAGTTCAAGATAACTGGTGGGTGTCGTGTAAAACTTTCGACGCATTTCTTGATAAAACCGAACAGTCATGTTTTCGACACTCTAACCGATTGCAATAAATGGAACGAAACATATTGATTGAGTCTTATTTTAAATGATGGCTATGCACATATGGCTGAATAATGGAACGTGATATATTGTGTACTTGATGCATCAGCACGCAAATGGAGGACAGTGCCGAAACGGCATCAGGATCGTTCTGTACCACTGGCGCAATGGAGTCCTCGGCAACAGATAGCAAAGCGTCATCCGGCCACTTTGTGTACCAGTCTATCGTGCAACAATTGACCAGCGATGGAAACATTCGACAACGATGTCTGTAAGTGCAGACACTTTGGTGATTGCTACTTTACGCCCATTGAACATCAACTTACCTAAAAGCGTCTCCTATCGGACTCATACAGATCATCAAATGAAGATAGTTTCGAACTCTGCCTATAAAGAACTGATATATACCGTCCCTGTTAGCTTCATTGATTCCTGCCTCCTTGGCAGCCGGTCTCGTTGCGATAATTGCCTTTTCGAGTTCGTCAGTTTCGTACAAATTCGGCACTTCACCTGTATTCCAAGTAGAGTCAATACCAAGGCGACGCAAAACATTGAATTAATTGGGTACCGGTGTTAAGAGTATTGTTTATATCTTCCAAGAACTCTTCCACCACTATCTGTGTATCAGAGAACAGGAATGTCGTGTGCTCGGCGTATGCACCAGGTCGAAAATAGAATCGGCGCAGGTCTTCGTTCCATGCCGCTTTGTCATAACTGCGGCTGACTTCGATCTGATAACAGCTGCAAACACGTCCTCGAGTCAGATTTCAATACACGCGTGACCATTAACGGAGACTGATTTGTCGTATATCAACCGATAACCGTTCAGATGAGATGCAAGTTTTGTTAAGCTCTGCTTTCCCATTCCGCCCACTCCAACCAATAGACCATTTCCTCTCTCTGATCGCAAGATTCTCGCAAGCCTGCAAACGTGCTCGATTGCATCCATGAAGAATATAATTTTTATGTCTTTTCCGACGATCAGACAGAAGTCGTCAAGGTAATCCTAAAGAGAGTAAGTTTCATTATAGATAGAGAAAAAAAATGCTACTGATGCTTATGTTATATTAACTACCTGCAGAATGGATTGAACTTTCGCAATGTCAATCATTTCTTCATAAACGCGATGTTCTCTTGCCGCTCCAAACACCATGAAATCGCCGAAAAGTAGTACAGGCGGCCGTTCGATGATTTCCTCATCAGGAAGAGCCAGAACTTCATCGCCAAAGGTATGAACGCATATGTTGCTCATGAGCCGATAAAAATAGCTCTTATCTTCGACGTTAACTAACCGATCGTGGAAGACGCGTAGGCACTCGTGATAAAACAATCTGGAAATAATAATGCAATAGAAACTTTCTCTCTGAGCGCTTTAGTTTCGTACGCGCGAAAACCTGTTCGTTAATTTGCGAAGTCGTCACGATACCTTAACATCACCTTAGGGTCCCTCACGATCGAAGGGTCCGCTTGCATCATGCCTTGAATGCACTTTGATAAGTCTCTCAGATTGAATATGTAGTGGCTCTTCTCGGGCGTAGGTAAAAGTTCAGTTGCGATCCTTTGGTAAACATCAACGGTGGCGCTGACAATTTTATCTGCTACCATCGTAACCGACTCCACGAAATCTTGCAGAAAGCCCCTCAGGATCGCTCTACGGCAGTACAATATTTGTAACCAAGGGTTTATGACCGGAAAATTTGCATTCGCTGCTGAAAAATCTCTTATACTTAAAGATTCCTGCCAAGGACGCCTCGTTCGGTGCCGGTATAAGCAGCATTGCAAAATGTCGAACAAATCTCGGCGTGACAGGATTCCTCCCACCGCCCGGCGGGGCGCAAGCGGCTGTCAAAACGACATCCTGTATATCCTTCCAAAATAATTTGTCCCTATCGTATATCCCCGACAAGTCTAAAATTTGCCTGTAGCAGTCAAACGGATTACTACAATAAATTCGCCGAAATGTTGCGCATCGTATCTTATGCGTATCGAGCATAAGCCAACGGATACCGATACCGTAACAATTCGATCGGCGGTTGAGAACCGTAAGTATCCAATTTTGGCATGTTGACATCATCTACAAAGACGAAAACACGTTTTCCAAGTGCAGCACCGAGAACGTTTCTCTTTCTTCGCTCGAGCTTCAATTCCAGTATCTCCTGCGTCCGTCCGCTGCTCGTTTGAGCGGAGAAGATGAGAGTGTACGGCACCCATAACTCCGATGCTTGCAGTGTATTCATAACGATCTTCGTTATCACGGACTTTCCGACACCTATATTGCAGACCATATTTTGTCGAATTCGCCTAAGTCGTACGCGAACTAATGTACACACCAGTCGCTCCAGTAAAAAGCACCGGTTTGTTGACCTCCACGAGCATCTTCATTAAATAACTGAATCTCACGGTATCAATAGTGGGAACGAGGATGTTAAAGAATGGAACGGTGTTGTCGTAGGCGAATGCTGGCATTATCTTGACCCACAGATCCAAACGACGGTTCGCAACGTTCATGTAGAGACTCCACAAATCACCGGACGGCAGGCTGTCGGAGACACGTAATCAAGACAGCGGCTTACAAAGATATGAAGAGTAACACGAAATAGTGCTACTGTACATATGATTGACGGAGGAAGCGATTGTAATACAGACAGCACAAATGTTGAATCGTACCGGGAATCAGGATTTTCGTCAAATTGATTTTTAACGAAAACTTCGAATATTTCACGGGACGAATCGATCGAATTTCCACCGACCGACCAGAGATAGCAAAAGATAAAGGACTGCGTGAGAAAAGTCTTTACGCGAGATCTCTCCATGAGTTTATCGACTGCTCCTGGCACTCTGATCAAACCGTCCATCATGGCACACGCCATGTTCGCCTTGCTTATATCAACCTATAATCGTTAATAAGATCGACGCGAACATTATTACATAAACGCTCAAGATATGCTACTTTCAATAACACGATAACGAATGTTTCACCTGTGCAATTGCGTGGTCACAATTCTTTCTAAAGAACTTCAAGCCTTCCTCAAAGAAGTCCGTGAATAGTTCGATAATCATAGAACGATGGTCGTCGTTAAAATTTTCATCCGGTAACTTATTGACCCACGATAGTACATAGGGCATCCACTTAAGCTCAGCAGGATCTACGTAGACCATTCCTAGAAAAACAAACATATTTGTAGAATAACTCTCATACATAGAAAGTGAACTAGAAATTTGGCAATACTTATTGAACATACCACAACGACTGACTGTAGCAGGTGAAGCTTGAGTGAGATCCATTACTTCGAAAACCATGTGCACGTAAGGCGTGAACTTGATTCTTTCCGAGTTGGCTAGGCAAAGCATTTTATTATCATCCAACACCGTGTTCATATTTTCGATCCAAATTGCGTCGACTGGTCCATCGCACACTACCCATTGATGATCCTCGGTAGTAAACTGTTAATATAAACTCATAACTCCGATTCCTAACATTCTTAGATCTACAGTAATTCTATCTGGCAACTTTCGTAATATAGTCTCGCAGCATTCGCAGCTTCTTATAAGGAATGTATGTAATTCGTATTGCTAAATGCTTTTATGAAAATCGCTCTGCTGACCGAACATGCGTGCCGAATAATAGCGCCGATCAAACCGTCATGCCACTCGTTGGTCAGATGGCTCACTTCGCCGTATAATTCGCCTATTGTGATCGCTTTCGGGTTGATAACGTACATGTGTACTGTTTGATAGGCTTGCCCCTGAATGCCCATCTCATGAAGCCGGGTATAAGTATCGCAGAGCGTCTGCAATGATAATAACGGTTTTATCTCTGCAAACATTAGATTTTGCGACGTGCGTCTAGTTAAACGCGGAATTGATATTCTGCGAAGAAAGTAAGACGTGTGAGAAAAAGTTACTCGAAGAACCGTCGATTTTCCCGACCCGGTCGGTCCAACCAGCATCACTCCGTGTCGGACTCGCATGGTTTCGTGAAACTGAATTGTCTTTTTTATAAGGCACGACTCCGGTTGCAATCCAGCTTCCACCATAATCTGGGAAACGTAAGGTTTCGCGTAGTTTCTTGAAACTGTTGAGTGGATGCGATAGCTCAAACTTGAGACGAATTTGCTACCTTAACGGCGGTCTGTTGCAGCACTCCATAGTCTTCGTCCGGTATTTCGACGCCGGGGAATAAGTCTCCGACGATACCTTGAAAGAGCTCGGTGTCGTCTGCTAAAAACTTGGGGATATTGCTATCGCGCAATGCTCTTATCAAAACGACGTCTTCTTTCTTGTCCTGATTGTCTCGCTTTAGGCTGCCTGCCATAACTAAGACACTTTTCACGGCTCTTAATGGACAAAGGGGTGACATGTATTACGCGAGGAAAGTTAGGAGCAATAATTCTGGAAATCGTGAAATCGCAAGTTTTTGTTCAAATGTTTTCAATTATGCGATACCTCATTCCGAAGTCATAATGATCTTGCTGGGAAAGCTGTTCACTGCAGAGCGTATACATAAGCGTCATCTTTTTTGACAATGGTTTCGATGATTCGAAACCTTCCGAGTATAACGTTACTTCAGCGATAAGCTCTATGACAAATATGTGGGAAGTCATAATTCTTACGTTCTGTGAGAAATATAGGGTACCGTGCGTAAACGAAGACGTACTGTAATCTGGAACCATCATGGCAAACGGTCGGAACAGAGATTTTAAGTTATCCGGCAATTCGGTGCGACCAGCGTACCCAGGATTCATTGTTATAAACGTAGCGCAAGACATTACGAGTTTTATCATACGGCCTTCGAAGAAAAACCTAAGAAAAAGAGCAAATAACAGTTAATTACGAAATAGAAATAATTGTGTCAAGATCAGCTGCACCAAGTGACTAACTCTTTGGCTCTGACTAGCTTTGCGTTTCTAATCGTGATCAGCTGTTGGGCTATCACGGAAAGCACCTCAATATCAATTCGATTAAATTCATCAAAGCAACACCAAGCACCGGATGTGGCAAGCCCAGAAAAGAATCTGCCCATCATCTACAATGAACGTTGCGATTAAATCATTATTTTAGTAAATGGACACAGCGAAGTAAGGCTTAATAATTACATGCCTTGTAATCGAGACCTTCCGAGCAATTAAATACGACGCATTGTATCGCCAGTGCCTTGGCCAAGTCTTTAGTAGTTTCCGTTTTTCCTGTCCCAGCAGGTCCGGCTGGCGCACCACCTGATTTACGATATCCGCTTAACACAAACAGTAAATTGATTTGATAAAAACGTGGGCGTACCTAAGTCTAACTGCAGTGCTCCCATAAGACACAAATAACATTTGTCCGTAAGCGGAGTTATCACGAGTCTTTTTTGAGCTCCGAGATACTCGTATCCATAAAGATATTCGGCATTGCTCATTCTTGCCAAACAATTATCGATCTCCTCGTCCCAATAATAGCGTAGCACTTTCAGCCAATCAAAGTGTGTACTGAAAATTGAAGACGGCGATCATTGACGAAGTTCAAAGAGGTGCGAATTGTTCAAACCTACGCATTAGTTGTCGATGCTTACCTAGAGCTAACTTTATGTTCTACCAAAGTACTGATGATGTCTCTAGCATGCACGTCAACGGTTATTAAATTAATGATGATGTCGCGTATCAGTCGGGGCAATTCGCCTCTAACCATTGTCGCAAGTTGATTCAAATCCTAGGAAGGTAGATATCAATCTGTATAGAGTGCATTCAAAGAGCGTACCAATCGCATAATATTGTAACGATCATAATGTATACTGAACTGAGTAACATCTTTGCTCGAACGACACCATTGAATTTCCCGCGGCAGTTCCGGCGTCTAGTACAAGGTGAACATTTTTCGCCCAAAATATTTGTGAGATAGTCAGGACGATCTAAAGGAATAAAATTGGAAAGGAGCGTAGGAAAAAAAATGATCGATATAATCGCATACATTAATAATAATATATTTTATAAGCGGCACTGCAATGATACGGGCCGCATTATGATATTCTATAAACACGCCTTGATCATTTATTGATAAAGACAAAATTATATAAAACCTGAGAAGGATGTGTCTGGAGAACAAGTTCCCGTCCTCTCGACTCCAAGTCGCTGATCGCAACTTTCATTCTTTTCCTCAAAGACACAAACATCGCTTCCTCCACTTTGCCCAGCCAGTCCTCGACATTTCCTCTAGCCTTTAGACCTTTACCCAGAGCAACCTTCTCACCTTCCGGTGATATCATAGCAATAATGTCAGTCGTGAGAACGGCTTCCAACGCTTCGCTGCTCTCTTCCGTTTCGCGAGTTGCAGTCGCAAACTCGAGCCTGTATATGGCGTCGAAGCACTTTTGCAGATGCCTCTGAACGGCATGCGGATTCTTCGTCTATTCAAATTATCGATTATTGTTGCGTCGTGCGGATTAAGTGAGCGCATTGTCTCGCATGAAGTTAATTACTCTCTCAGATCTCTTATTCGGTACCTGAGCAAGGATTTCTAGTAACTCGTCGTTGGAGAGGAAGAAGAATCGTGGGAAGGCAATACGTTTCGTTTCCAAGTAAGCTTCCAAACATTTCAGTACTTGGTCTAAATTCTTGTTGTTCTCGACAAATTGTTCAAGTAGGCCCGGCTGTATGCATGACTCCATAGCCAACGGCATCTTTCAAATAAATTGCATTTTAACGTAATGGACGCTCGAAAAGATTATGTCAACAAAACTTGAATATACTTTCAACGAATTTCCATCCGCACGCGTACCTTGGCTGTTCGTCGCATGATATCCTTCCAAGATCTATCAACCTGCATGAATAGTTTCGCTTCGACCGGTAACTGTCGCTGAATATCGGGGGCAGAGAATATCGCTTCGAGATAGAGCCATTCTTGCTGACAGTACTGCCAAGCGTCCTGCAATTTTTTATCCCGTCAATGCAAAGATACCGTCCGGAAATACATGAGTGCATAAAAAGAAAGTGGTATTCCAACCAGCGTGTCAGTGAAGAGATCCAACTGCTTCGCCCAATCGTCGACACGCGGTTTAATAGGACCGACGTGCCGGGACGCAGCAATAGTCTGAATGCAGATGTTACTCTCGTCCAAAGCCGTTTGAATTTCTTCCAGACTGCCCAGTATAAAGACGTCCTTCGCCTCCCTATGCGGAACGACGACGAACTCGAGCGCCTTCCACAGATCCTCCACTTTCTTAAGCATCGTTTCCAATCCAGCCTCGGAGCTCGCGGCAGAGGCGATTTCCATCAACTCGTTAGGATGTAAGAAAGCTCCGAGGTTTTCCAGCAAACTAAGCGTCCACGGCTCGTCCGACTTGAATCTGTAGCCCAAGAGAGCCTCGACCTTCAGCCAGTGCCGCTGCTTCAGATTGGGATTTCTTAAATAGCCTAGAATCGGTAATTTATTCTTGATCAGCTCGACGTCGTCCTTGAATTTCGGGACCACTTCATTCGGCGGCAGTCCCTTTTCCAATTGCGCAATATTCTTCAGATTGCGCATCGTGAACGCGGTAATGTCTTCGACGTTCAAGGTATCAAACTCCGCGTAGTACCATGTATCGACGGCGTTTGCCCAAGAAGTGACACTCTCCCAAAGCAGGTGTCGTAATCTTAGTTCGTTTGTAACGTGATCCAAGATTTCGAACCTCGTCACTTCGACCTGACGCAGTAGAGACAGCGGTTGAGGATTTATGTACTAAGAAAATGTGTCGAAAGTACAATCACGGATTTACCCTGAATCCTTTTTGATGCGTCCGATATTCCTCCGCGGTCGCAATACATTCTGCGAGCCGTTTGGAAAGGTCTGCCAATGTCTCCAGACACATGTCTGGATTACTTCCTTCGTCAAGCAACCAAGTTTGCTGAAAAGAAGTAATCATAATACGTATTCCTACTCTGGCTTCTGCGTATTCCTCTGTATTTCTGCTAAACTTACTACGACTTCATCGTTGATCTCAGTCACTCTCTCAGTTAACTCGGCGATATCTTTTTGTAACTGAGCATTAAACTTATCTATTAATTTCTGTCTCTCCTCCAGTCGTTTGTCCACTGCCAACCGCAATGATGTAAAATGCACCCCTATTCCCTGAATTAAGGGTACCACGATGCAACTTTAATTATTTGTAGTACTAGACGATATATCTGATGCCTATTGGATAGACGACAAAGATCTGTGTCCTGTCTGTTTGTGTATTACCAAGTAATTAGCGATATCTTCTGATGGCACGGGTATCTGAAACTCTTCCATTGTATCGTACAGTTCCTTGATATAATCAAGGTGTCCCTCCATCGCATCGACCTTCAACTGAGCTCTGTCAACGAACTTTATGTACGAGACGAAATCGTCGGTCGATATGGGATCGGATGCGAGATAATTTATTGCTTCTATCGCTTCCGATAACAAGCCGTCAACTCGGCTCTTCCCAATTCTGAATAAGAGAATTGTTTTCAGTTATGCTTGACGGAGCAGTTTCACGATTCTGTATAAACTCAACAATCATACCCTGGCATGACAGCGCCGATGATGTTCATTTTACCGGTGGGTGCGAGTAGTGCAGCTTTTTTAAATCTCTCGAATTGCAAGTATAGCATGCCCAACGGCTGATGCTCGACAATCATGTTAATCGTCTCAATCTCCGTCTGATAACGGACGCACCACTTTCGGAATAGATCGCATTGCACGTTGTCGCGTATGATGCCCTCATCGAATTCCATGTCCTCGTCGAAGAATCTTTTGATCTCCTGGAATCGCTCACAGTACCGTTCCAGCGCAAAGAAATTCTCGTCGATTATCCTCTCGAGATCTTCTTCCAAACTTATCATTACGAGATCCTCCTTTAGAACTATGCGAATGTCTGGAGGAACGCCGCATATACGCTCTTCTATCTTGTGATTGATCATGGGCCTACGAATGAGATTTTAAGGAGACAGTTCTCGAAGTCGCCCCACTACCCAAATTAAAAACAATCTCAAGATTCGTACAATTTCGGTACAAAGTACGAACTATTTAGCGGTATTATACAGAATGATATAGCTACCTTGTGAAGCAATTAAAAAATGGGTCTGATAGCAAAGGCTTAATCGCGTGCAGGTTCTCCTCCCACATACTCTGTATTGTTTTAATGACATATCGAATGATATCTTCAGACGGATCTATGCTGATGCCGGTTGACACGGATATGAGCACGTCCGCTATAAAGTATGGATACTGAAAGGTACAGTCGTCACCTTGTTCTGACCAATTTCATCCGGATCTGAATTTACAACTCCCGATGAAACGTTTACCTGGCCGTGTTGTGTAGGGCGGCGACCTTCCACCAAAACCATATCAATGTCGACGTTGTCAAGTAATTCATCTTCGGGTATAGCGTCAGTGTGCATTTGAAGAACTTCCAATAACTCTTTATAGGTGTTTACCAAAAGAACATGCATCATGTTTGTCTGCATATAGTCGATCAGGTGTATAAAACTACGGACACAAACTAAGCTTTACCTAAATGTACCTCTTATCGAGGTCAGAGACGCGAGAAGATCAATCTGATCAATGAATGTTTCTAATTAAAAGAGACCATTTGCAACGTACCACGAAAGGCGGTAACACTTTTCTCTCTTCCGTGCCTGTTCGATGTAGCTCATCTTTAGAACACCGTCTTTTGGCATTCGAAACTTTACACCACTAAATTGTCCTGCATTGAGAAATGTTTCGGTAATGACACTGTGCTGATATGCCGATTAGATGCGATAATGGTTACCGAGTTTCCCGAATGCGGTCTGCTCTATCGTAATGTTCGAATCATCCGACGTGTACCCGGCGTGCAAAAGCGCCGCCAGACAGGCATTGTTAACAATATCAACGGCCAAGCTTCGAAACTCGTCCAATTTCCTTCTAACCGATTCCAACTTGGTCAGCTGTCGACGCACAACTTCACGTAAGTCAGACGACGTGCGATCTGCGCGAGGTCGGCAACGTTTACCTGTATCTCGACGAAGTAAAAGAGGAGCAGCCGGTCCACCAAATTGGTGTCGACGAAGCTTGAGTCGAGAAAAATGGTGCACATCGCTTTGATCTCGAGCAGAGCTTTGCTGAGTATCGGATCGGATATGAACAGATTCTGCTCCATGTGATTCCGCGCGCGGACGAACTTGCTGCAGGTGATGAACTTCCGCCAAGTGTAAAACGCCTTCCAGATTCGGTACGTTACAAACGTTCTTATCTGCGTTGATAATGAGAGAAGGAAGTCGATCTATTGCGCACCAGCGGGTTAATTATCTGCGAAGAGAGACAGTAGTCTCGCCTTACGCGTAACGGGATTAATCGTGCACGGGGATCGGCGTTACCTCCAATAATTTCAGGTAAAATATGTACTCTCGTTCCCAGAGTTCGATCTGCGTGAATGTCATTTCGTCCGGACTGTACTGTGTCACGCCACTCGCGCTAATCGTCATGTACGTCTTATCTACTTCCTTATAAGGAACAACCCTAAAGAAAGATCTCGATGTCGTTCTGTGCTGTACGTCGAGCAGAGAGGATACTCACTTCAACGCGTATGGCGTAAAATATTCGGACGAGCGGTCGACCGCGTATTTCATGTAATAGAATCCGATGCTAGGATCTTTTCGCAACTGATCGATTAACTCTAACTGATTAGCCATCTGCGGTACTTTCGATTTTTCGGTCGATTGCGGAGTCCCCGCATCTATAACAACCTTACCCTTTGGCCGTACTTCTACTAATGGATTTTAATTTAATAGCAATTAGTATTTGGTACAGAAACATTAGACGGGTTTATGTTGCGAAACGATTAAGCGTCTTGTGGCGTTACTTTTGACTGGACGTTGTTTTCGAAGACTGATCTCTTCGGTCAGGACTGATTCCTTCACTTCAGGTAACGGAATAAAGGGTTTGCATACCTTCTCCTTCAAACTGGCTTGTTGATCGGCAAAACCAGTCTGTAATTTTCGTCAATTATTTGCGTCTTATGATCTGCCGCTAGTTAAATATGTCTGTGCACGTGGAAGCACTTCGGCAAATTCTTACCAACGGTTCCCTAGTTTCTTGTTTAAACTCAATTTTCTCCAGCAGCGTTTTGTGCGGTACGAAGAACGGGATCTCATCCTCCCCTCTAGACAAAATATGTACATTTAAATATATAAAATGTAGCGACGCATTTTATTTACCGATACGGGATATGATGTATAAAAAAACCTCAAAGTCTTATACTTTTATATGTGTAAAGTTTCAAATAACACCGTCATGTGTTAAGATCTGACAATATAAATTCACAGTTTTAAGTAGCAACACCATGACGCATTAATCCAAATTGCAATCGAAGAACACGAAGTCAAAATAAGCCACAAATCAGATATTTCGGAGATAAAATGGGTGTATTGGGTCTAGAATACAATTTCTGATAACAACTCCGTCAAGCGCTACCTTGTCCGATGCTGTGGAGGCAACCGACAAAGTCTGTCCAAGAGACAGTTTCGTCTAATTTGCGGCGATACCTTCGGCGAATCCTCGACAATCTCAATATAATCATTGTATTTTGACGATTGTTGTTCCTCACTGCTCGTAAGATCTGAGGTACTCGAAGGTTCCGACTTCTCCCTCAAATTATCGCACATACTTATGTTTATACTTTTCGCCTGATAGCGTACAGTTCCTTGCTCTGAAATTAGTTGACAGGCAACTTTACGCAAAGACCCCCGATGCCGCCGTATCGATTTAACAAGCGAAATTTCGACGCTTGGAATGGCGTAGAACGTGTCGCGCCTATCGTTTCAGCTCGTGCAAAAGAATTTAGATAATGGCAGCAGTGCCGGCGAACGTTTATTCATTTATTTTTACGCGCTTACGTCTGCCTCCGTGATCTCGAGCCGTATGACTCACGTTAATTAAGCAAGTTAGTGGGTGGCAACATTGAAATTCGTAAAGAATCCCTGAAAGTGGCGCTAAAATTGTGTCTGCATTGCTCAGGTGCCACCTATCCGCGGCGACCCGCGACAGCGTCAAGGTCAACGAAAATCTCCGCATTTTGGGTAAACCGATTCGGGACGGGCGGGGGCGCCTGGACTCTGACTCACAGCCTAATCAATTCCGCTGCCCGTAAACAAAAGTCGTGCACCCGTACGCTCCCGCCTTTCCTACAACCTCGTACTTTCCTATTTCGCACTAATATACCTTTACGGCGGCGCACAAAGCTTTCAAGAAGACTCCGCTTTGAGCGAACTGAAAAGTGCTGTTTATCGCGGCTATCTAATCTGTTACAGCGCTTCTCCTCTCACCGTATCCCGTCCTGGGGTTGTAACGAAAAAAAGAGGAAAAGAAAGAAAAGGTCCGCACGCGCCGCATATTGTAGTAATGGAAAAAAACGTAATTTATCATCCGCAGTATATATCGCATTATATACGCGTATATATATAACGCACGCGGTATGCACGTATCATTGGGCACACACGCCCATCTACGCCACGCACAGAGTCGCGGGTTATCATGGCGAATACCGTCAGTCGCGCGACGGACGTCCTGACGAGTCGTTCGCACCGGGCATACGTCGTCGTTGAGAAGTGAGCGCCGCCGTCTCTCACGTTCCGTGCGTGTTTTCGTCCGCCGCACCGGAGAAAGTTGCCTTATCTACGTTTCGCGAGTGATCTCTCAGTTCAAGTGAGCTGCTCGTATCCGAACGTCGGATAATCAAGGGACACCGCGTTAATTAAACGCCCGCCGCTATCAATGGTCAACACCAATTACGGCGTTAATCGACGCTCACCCGGTACTCGTCGGCCGCGCAATTGCACGCTGCGTTTGCAGGAGCTCGAGCTGGTAAGTTTTGAAACAGCTGCGAATTGTCGTACGCGTGCTACGGTTACCGATAAGGTGCGTCGAACATTCGGTATCGTTTTCCGCGGGGCGATTTTCTGCCGTGACAGCGGCGCGCGTCAACGTTGCAGGATGATGACGATGATGCTCCTCTAAGCAGGAAGTGTGTACGTATAGCGCGCGAATAGGTAGTGGTGAGCCTCGCGGTGGAAGTATATAGCTCTCGGCTTTAATGAAGCCCCGGCCCACCGGCCTGGGGAGAAGGGTGGGGGAGAGGGTGGGCTTTCATTACAGTGACGCGTTAGACAATTATTCAGAGAATTGGGAAGCTGTTCGCCAAATAATACTTCGTTATTACATTTTGCGATTACGTAAGCCTGTTTTTTTAGGACAGCGCCGGAGGTGTGCAAGCCGCGACGGTCGAGAAGTTTTGTAATCTGATTAGGGATGATTTTGCGCTTGAACGGGTGAATAAGCGCGGAAACTTATTCGTAGTTTTTTCGCAGTAACCTATTATCGTTCTCGCGACATTGGCGGCTAGATGTGAAAACGATTTATGGTCGGATTGTTCGTTTGCGTTAAACATTCTTTTTCCCGGCAATTAGCTCAGGTATTTAGATTGTGTATGATGCGGTGCGATGTATATTACTTGAATAAACAGTACTAAAGACTATCCACGTCTGTGTTCAAAAAAGAGACAAAATTATGTTGTTTTGTACATATGCATATGTATGTTGGAGGAATCACGTCATTTTTATATTCCGTACACGAGGCAGACTTCACAATTTACAACGGCCGTTCAAAATTGATAATAAATGCAGCCTTCACGGCGTTCAAGAGTTGGCTTTTTAAGGTGCATATTACTTTACGTAACTGAGATAGTACTTCAATGGGTACAAAATACCTATTCGCTATTAAACTTGCAAATGATGACGCAACTATTGCGTTTATTCCGATTATGTCGTTGACGCGCGCACCTCTTCGGTGCTTCCAATCGTCAGAACTCCCCACCAATGTACATAGTTTGCTGTATATCCGAGGATACATGCGAACAGATAAAAAGTAAACGCAAAGTTCCTGGCATCGACCATTACGCTTTTGTTTTTCGTGCGAGCTGAGTAATTATCGTCACAAACGCAATTTGTCATACGGTCCCGGTAGTCTGCAGAGATCAAGATAGAAGGTCGAGGAATGTTATGTAAAAATCCGTAATCGTCCGTAATTACGGTACCATCCAATCGCTACCGACGATCGATATAATACACGTACATATCAAGAACATCATTGCATTTGCCGGGGCGTAAGCGTTCAGTCTCTCGATATGTGCTGCATGCTCGAAATGTTATGCACGTTGATCGCCAATATTTGCAGAAGATGTGGATGCGTGTGTTGCACCTGCTTCGCGGAAAATACCGAGATGGATGACAGTCCCGATTTGCACTCTACTCGATCACGTACACACATCTAGTCGGGGATGCTAGGTACATAGTAGTTACCCGTTTTATCCCCGGTCCGATAACATCGACATCGAGATGTTTCAAAGAGTCCTAACTACACGCGCAGTACATACTGTTCGATTCATTTCCTTCATGCAACTTCATTAATTTCCCACGTCGAGTGCTAAATAATACGTACAGTGCCTTAAAGCTGGACTGGCCTTACGCATCTTTAGCATTCAGCATAAGCACCGCGATTAATATGTTTTATACGGACAACGATAATATCGTTTTCAATAGGATTGTCATTGATTCGTCGCCGCTCAACTTCGAAACTTTCCTTGTCCCGAGCGACCGCTGATTACCATCCGGCTTGTTTCAGGAACCTTCCCGCCAACACCGAGTTCGATACTCATTAGAATAAAGCGTACAGACCGCGGCATCCGGGAAGTGACCCCGAAGACCTAACGATTCGTTCGCTCGATCGTTCGTTGGAATATTTTACGGATTGACCTTTCCTCTAAGTACATTTGGCGCGTCGTTCCACGACGCCTCTTCTACGCACGCGACGTATTTCGCCAAGGATATGGACAGGATCTTCGTAGACGAGGAAACCGGCGAGAGCATCGCCCATCCTCTTCTTGACAGCGAGATCCGCAGGTTCGTTCATGATTCGGTGAACAATGCCGAGACCGGAGAACCCGAGATGAATATTATGACGTCGGGACATGTGAGAGGCAGACGAACGCCGTTTCAGGTGAATTACCATACTAGTCTTTTACGGTCAATTGTTCTATCCCCTTGACAATTCGACCTGCGATACATAATGTCTTGCCATACTCAATATCCCAATACATTGTCGCGGCCTTTTGCGCGAAGTTTCGATTTTCCGACATTAAGCTTTGGCTCCTTTTACCGTGCTGATGTAACGTTTTTGTAGTATTTCAAAATGGCAGAGTAGAATTTATATTGCCGCACGACGTTAAGTACACGATGGATGGAAAATTGATTCAATGTAGAATTGAGGAAGTTTCAATGCCATTTTCCTTATTGTTTTACTGCTAAATAAAGTCTGTTGGCAAAAAAATAAGGAGAAGAGGTTGTACAGCGTTCGAGTTATTCCAGTTCAAAGAGCATATTTCGGCTGGAGCGACATAAACATATGTTATGATGATTATTCAACTTTGTTTTTGTCTAGAAAACAGGGATACAGGAAAGATGAACGCGTTTCGTGTGCGTCCATTAATGTCTAGTTTAAAGTTTTCTTTGATTATGAAATCTCCTAGCCTAGAGTAATCTCACGGATGTAGTCTTTTCTTTTAAAAACCGGCACACTAAACTAAAATTTAATTCTTTGACAGCAATGTCTATGAGTTGTTCGTGTAAATTTTGTTGCTTTTCTTAGATAGACGTTGATCTCTTGATTATCGTGCACTTATTACGAATTCCATTTCATGACCATGAACACACAGGGCGTCCTTCCTCCCGAGTGTTCTGAATAGGCGCTTTACGTAAGCTGGACGATTCGTGATGACCCACTAACATATAATTGAACACGAGGCAGTGTCTTGACTGTATACGCAACGCACTTCATCAATGTCAGCTATTCATTAAATTTCATCAACCGACTGTTCTATGACATTCATATTCTACAAAAATTAAGTAATATCTTATAGACTATAAAGATAACAAAATTAGTATTGAAAAGCATTTCCAAATAAACAACTGCCACCAGTCCGTTAACTCACATCTAATTTAGTAATTATTGAATTGATCAAAGATGAGTCTAGTGAAAAAAATGTGATATGAGAAAACCATTTACCACAGATTCCAAAGGAGGTAAAGGACAGCCTGTCGACGAAGAAAGGATCTTCCAAAAGGTGCAGCAACTTGATGGAACTCGAACCAGTACCTGTCGGTGCGTCATTCGGTCAAATAAATCCTATTTGTCTATTTCTGCCAGCGATTGTCTACTTCCGTTGGTTCCTTGCCCTTCTCATGATGTTCGAAGTCGTGCTTCACGTTTGGGCTCATCACAAGAATAAAGCCTTGAAGAACGCTAGCGTTTACTTCCGTTCGCCGTTTCACGCAATTTCATCTGAATTTTGTGCTCTTTGCCAGAATGAAACGTGCATGGATCGAGTTGGAAAAATGCAACAGGCACGAATGCACAAGTTCCTTAGACAGTGCAACTACATGAAAAGGGTTGTAACATGAATGGCTGCGCGACTTGTCGCTATATGTCTGAACATATGACGAAGACAGCCAGCTCTTGGCATAGATTTTGCACCCAGCCGCATCTTGACATAGCATCAAATCAAGACGCGCTCGGTCAGCAAGAAGGAATCGTACCGTGGTAGGTGTACTTAGTATTAAACCCAGCAGTCTCCAAAGTGAAGCAGGTAAAGCATCGCAAAAGTTTTTTTTTAAGTACGCTGAATGTTTGCGCGTCAGCGAATAAAAGCGTTGATGGGAATTTATATGTATAAATTTATCTCCCAACGTCGATTTCGATACATATCATGTATCTGTATGTATTGTTATAACTGTAGACACGGCTTTCTAAGGGGTATATACTTAAAGGATTAAGAAAAAACAATCGTACAAAAATTCATGTTTTAATATTCAATATTATAATATAGGATACGAAGAACGAAAATCTTCACAATTTTGTATGAAGCGACTCTTTGTAAAAATATTTATATTAAAATCTATTTACTTACAACGGCGTATTAAATATATTACTGTGTATGCTTAACCCCAAAACGCAAACGCAATCAGCGCTCTACTTTGTCAATGGAATTCGAATTTAAATGCTCATTAGCAAAGTCAGTTTTATAAGGCACTTTGAAGAAATGATTGTACACATACGTATGTTACAAGAGTTAAAATAAAATTATTCAGTCTAATGAACTTATGAATAACCTAACGTATCGCTAAAATCTCTTTCGTGGCAATCTCACATATCTTGTTGAAGTTTGTCGATATGTGTATCCGCCAGAAACGGCACTTGCCCCATACTAGAGCAGGATAATTCGGACTTTGTATACCATGGAAAATACGTGCCACGGCGCGACCAGTAAAATTCGTATCTCTGTAGGTTTGAATGAACTGCCGTATATCACCTGTAACCTCAGCTTCGTTCGTACAGGTATTCTATAACAATCGAGGAAGTTTAATAAATAATTCTGGTCTAACAACAGCCAATTAACTAATATTCAGAAACATACCTGTAAGTTTAAGTCAATATCGATACAACTTTTGCCATTAAAATATACTCTTATAGTATCTTTCAAGTCGTCAGATTTCTTTGTGATTTCTTCGTTGAAAGATAGACAGTTTTTGATAGAGCTAACACTATATTTGTGAAGCGCTATATTTATTACTTCAAGTTGCTCTAGTCGAGCAGTTTCCTGATTTTTAGCACAATTGAATAAAGATGCGAACGCTTCATCTAATTCAGAATCGCTTAGATCACCAGGTGCTTTTACTCTCAAACCGAGTGTATGATATTTTACTGAAATCGCTGATCGCTTGGACTTCTCGCCACCTGAGAAAAAATATGTTAACTATAAGAAGCCCTCGTTACATTGCGTATGCTGAAACCTTACCATTTTGCCATTCGAGATTTTTAAGATGACTTTTCACGACGCCACTGTCCCATCCGATTGCAGAGGCAACATCGACTACTGGAAAGTCTATTAGAGTGGTATTGTCATGGGATATTCCTTTCTGTCGATCCAGTGCAATCGCCATGGCAAGTGGTGGTGACTGAACAAAAAATTAATATATGTGTCATATGAATCCGATAGGTGTAAGGGTATCATATTTGAATACACTTACAGATTGTGCAGCTTTTTTAAGGGCTTGTGGTCCACTGTAACTCGAAACTTTAGCCATAACATATACTGACGACAGGACACTAATGAATCGTTTCGAGTGAAGCTCAAGGTAACACAAGAGTGTAGAAATTGTTTCCTCTGGGATATCAAGCGCTCTGATTGTTTCATCCACTGGGATAGCAACTTCATGGCCAGCACACCTTCGTCCCGTCAGTCTTTCGTTTGCCTTCGTGCACGAGCACGGCACAAACACCTTCTCCAGTAAGCGTCTAATCATATAACGATCTACTCCATTAGCGTAAATGTGGCGGCGTAACTCCCATTTGTCTCGGTCCTCATCTGGGCTTAAAAATAAGTGACATTGTGCTGGAAGACCATCACGACCCGCTCTTCCCACTTCCTGGACGTATCCTTCAAACGTCGCTGGCATATTGTAATGTATCACGGATCGAATGTCTGCTTTATTGATACCCATCCCGAAAGCCACTGTAGCAACAACGATTCTGATTTGACTATTCATGAATGCCTTCTGTACAGTCTTTCGCCTATAAGATGTTAATCCTGCGTGATAAGCTTCTGCTACAGCGGATACCTTCACATTAGGGTTTTCGTAGTTTTTCGGGTCCTAGATAAAAAAAATCACATAATTAAAAATAAGACAAATACATGGTATACGTAATTAAATGATACATACTTGCAAGGATACCCTAAGCAATCCTGCAATTCGCGCACATTCTTCTCTTCGCGTGCAATAAATAATTACAGAGTCACATGTTTTAAACCTGTCACTTTTCAAAAGGCTAACTAACGCATGATCCCTCTGCGCGTCTCTGGATACAGTTAAAAGTAGATTTCTGGGCATCGGTACGTCCGAAATGACTCCATCCATTCCGTCGTGAATATGTAAATGTCGAACTATGCTTTCAGCGGTAGCTTTAGTGGCCGTCGCAGTTAGACCCAATACAGTTCTAACTTTAAGTTTCTCTTTAAGGACACGACTGACCATAAGATAAGAGGGGCGAAAATTGTGCGACCATTGTGATATACAATGAGCTTCATCTATACAAGCAAATGCTATTGGCGGCAGTTGTCTTAATAGAGCGCCAAAGCCAGTCGATTTTTCACCAGCGACTACAGCTTCCGGAGATACCAGCAAAATGTTCAAGTTTCCTTGCTTGACCATCTCCATTACCTGGTCTCTCACTTTCGGTGTTTGACCTGTATGTAGACACGCGGCGGATAAAAATGACGGTACACCCGTGACTTGATCATCCATCAACGATACTAATGGTGAAATGACCAAAGTAATGCAATGCGAATATTTTGAATACAAGTACGCAGGCAGTTGATAACATAAAGATTTTCCTGAACCAGTTGATAGTGTAACTAATGTAGATTGACCCGATAGAATTCTCATTATAGCCTTTTCCTGCCCTGGTCTAAAGCTTTCATGACCAAACATTCGCAATGTTTCAAAAACTTCTGTTGGCGTTTCTGTAAAAGGATTTATTAACGATTAAAACATTTATTTTAAACAAAACTATAAAATCTGTACAAAAAAAGTGTTTACCGTTAAGGGAATTGTCCGTGCCAACAGGGTATAATGGATTCACACCACTTGTTTCAGGTGGTAATAATCTGCTCAACAATGCTTCTGGAATTTTATGGCCAGATGGAATGCTCTATAACATGTAAAGTGATATATATGTGATTTAATGTACAATGATGTGATTTAATGTAATGATACAATTTAAATGTGCGAAATGATAAATGTACTTTCGGAAAAATGCATACTTCTTCATCAAAGGGTTCTGCAAAATCATCTTCAAACAAGCCATCAACAACACTATCTACTTCATTATTAGATAATTGTGATTCATTAGCTCTTAACAAACGTGAAGCTCTTTCAGGAAGACGGTTGATCTTGTCACTGTGTACAGCTAGGGCTGCTTGGCTTGCCATTTGTTCTGCCTCCTCTAATGTGGGATACAATGACTCTGCTTCAGGTACGTCTTCTAACGGCATTAACGTATCACTTTTCATAGATGGGCAGTTTCTACTAAAGTGCCCGGTTTCCCCGCACTTAAAGCACGATAATGAGCCATTTTTCTCCATTAAATCTGCTAAATCCAGATTAGTTTCACTCGAGGACAACTCCTTTTTCCTTTGCTTCCACTGATTTTTCTTATATTTGGAGAAATTGAATGACTTTTTTCCACGTACAAATATCTTTTTCTTCATGTTTATTCTAACAAAGTTTTCGTTTACTTTTCCAGTGGCAATTTTTTCTTCTAGTTTTTCTTTATCTGTTAACTTCCCTTTAGGTTTTGCACTGATAGGTGCGACCAACGTATCAGACTTCAATGAATATACTGATTTTGAAAAATCTGCTAAAAGATCACCTGAAGCAGGAACATTCAAGGCAAATCTTGGTACGGCTGTGAATGTTTCTACTCCGTATATAGGTATTTCTGGTGGTTTTGAATTTGTTTCTGTATCACTGTTATCTGTGCTGTCAGATTGTACTTTTCGGCCTTTTCTGTTTGATCTTTTCTTCTTTTCGGTAGTTTTCCGATCATCAGTATTCTTATCAGTATTGTCTTTATCCACATTTGCTTTCTTCTTTACTCTTGATCTTGTTACCTTCTTTACCTTATTTTTAACAGTTTCTTTTTCATCTCCGGAATAGTCATGATCTGAATCACTAGACTTAATCTGTTTACGTCTTCTAATAGTTTTTCTACGAGCTACAGGTTGCTTAGTTGATTTCTTGTCATCAGTCGTTTTTTCTGAATTGTCCATCATAATAGTGTTATCCGTAGAGAGGATCTCTGCTTGACTTTTAGACACGTGACTTGTATCATTTGATGTCGTAACATTCTCTTTATTACTTATATTTCTACTAATTAATATATTGTTCAAATTCTTTGATGTTACATCGAGAGGTAATATAGTAGTTGTTTGAACAACTTTATTGGTCTTCAATATTGTTACATCGTCAATTATATTACCTATGGGAGGTGGTTCAATTATTGTATTAATATCATTGATGACACTGTTACAAAGTAAACTAATTTGCTCAGATACCGGTTGACTTGAGTCCACACCAGTGCATAGTCGTTTATTAACATGACCATCTTCATTGCTAAGCCTTTTCTTAAAATTTCGAACTCTTTTATTTTTTCGTTCTTCTTCTGAGTCACTGTTACAAATAAAATCTTCATCAGATACCACATAAGATTTTGTGTGATCTAGTGAAAGTGTATTTTCCTTAGGAGAAGGTATATTGGATCCTATTGATTCAACTCCAGAATCACTTTTTCTTTGAGGCTTACATATTGAAAACTCTATGTTATTTTCCTTAGAACATCTTTCTAACCACCCCTGATTTAAATTTCGATTAACATTATTTATCTGCCCATCTATCAAATTTTGTACTACGTTTGTTCCCTGAGTGATAGGCTTTAATTCTGTCTGAACTACTTTTAAACTGTCGCCGAATAAATGTTTTGTACCGTCATTGAGGTCAAAAGCATCTGTACTATTTAAATCTATTTGATCTGCAATTATATTCATGCTCATATTTATATCCTTCGTAACATCAGATTTGCTTTTAATTTTGTTCATGGATAAAGACTTTCGTGGATTTCTCTTTGTAAATGAGCTGCTGGTAAATTTGTTTTGAGAAAGTTGAAATGAGTGTGATCGTCCAACAAGTACACCATGTTTGTGCCGTGATATTGGTTCATTGCTTTTGCTCAAATGATTTCCCCATGCACCCTTTACATTCGCATTTGTAGACTCTAAATTATTTGAGATATCTACAGAAATAGGTTCTTGCAAATGTTGTATTTTATGTGGGTCAATATTCTCAGTATCATTTGTAGAATCTTCCATAAACAACGATTTATCTTCTGTATTTTCAGCAATTGAGTTTTGCGAAGTATTGATAGATACGTTTGTTTGTATGTCATCACAGAATGTGATATCTGTCAGACTTTCTTCTAAGGCACGTGTTTTTAATTTCCAATACATCTTGTATGCCTCCTTAATCGTAGAATCTGCTTCTCTTATGTCATTCTGAATTAACAAGAAATTACATATTCAGTGGCACATTATTCATTGACACAGGGTGAATGAATGTTAAACAAAAAGCATCCAGTTACGAACGGACAGAGTATATACATATACTGCATATACAATATGAAATGTATACATAGAACACAGGTACAAATGTCAACAAACAACTGGACCTATGGCGCGTGAGCGATGGTAAAAACGTAAATATATGCATATATAATGAATTCATACCTTGTTCGGCTTCCGGCCGTATTTTTCCATAAAATCACTTTCCCATAGCTTTACCCGAAGCTTGCACTTTTGATACTTATTTTTGAACACCGGATCCTCCAGTAAATCCATGGCATCACAAGTATTACTAGTGGATATTCCTTAAATTGAAGAATTTAACACACCAGATGTTGAGGTTACGGCTAACACAAGTCTTCTTGAGGATGTTCCGCCTGATCCCGCCTAAACCACACAAAACTATTAACGAGGACCAGCGGGGACGCCCACTGCGCTTGCTCCGGAACTGCCGGGTCAATTTATAAAATCCCACTTACACATCGTATTCAAAGTGGGACGAAAATGGTTTAGCACTTATTACGGGATTACTTTTGTAACAATTCGGACACACTATTCGCGTATTTAATTCATTGATCAACATATATCACCTTAGGTATATACATATTTTGTTTTAAATTGACTACATATATTCATACTATGTTTTTTTCAATTATCCACTTGCGTAGTGTATTTAAGTACCTACAAAACAACATTCGCATTTGCGAATGTGGGGAATGAAAAATTCGTGATTGAAATATTATCGCAATTTTCAAGTTTTTCCGAATGCCGACACGCGTTAGGCGGCCGACTTAGCGTAAAACGAGACGAAACAATTTTTGCTTCTTTTTTTACCCTTACACTCTTGAAAATACGTTTCTAAAAGATTTTTATGAATTTTGGAAAGATGGCTCGGATATGCGGCATCGAAAGGAGTAGTGTACAGGGAAGGTAAATAATTGAGGTACATAATAATTTTATCGCGTTTTTCCTGCATATATATTTTCCAAATGCTTCGAGAAAGGTAAAACTCGAAGAAGAATCGTTCCAGTACCTTGCGCTATTGTCACATATATAATAAACACATACCACTGGAGGACGAACAAAGTAATATCTAAAGAAAAACATCAATAATATTTTTTTTATGGTAAAATCGTGAAAAAAGGCTGAAGTGCTGATACTTCATTTCGGAACAGCCTCCACTTTTTCCATCTTCATCATATAACAGTAAATCTAATTTCACCGCCGCCACACAAGCTGAAATATTATGAAAATTTCGGTCTCATCGATTTCCAATGTTTACCCGCAATGTTTCCTGCAGTTTAGTTCGGCTCTTTGAGTAAGCCCTGCGATTCGCTCTGCGCAAGGGGAGCGCGTTCAATCTGGTTCAGTCCCACTCAAAGAAGCGAAATAGATCAACGCTCGGCCATAAATCGAGCGTTCCATTTTGGCGAACATCGAATTAGCGAAAACGGAAAAAGACGGCGAGAAAGGCAGCATATGTCTCGCGGCTCGTCAAGCTGGCCCGAGCCCTTAACGATCCGCCACTGCGCTCGGACATCGTCGGCTCCGAGTCACCTGTTCGTCGCTCGATGCCGCTTGGTGTCGCCACCTGCCGGCGCCGCGGCGCACCAGTGACAGGCAAGATGGCCGAGCGGTGGTGACGGGTCGTGGAATGTACGGCTGGAGAATTCGCGATCTCGGCGCAGCGCGGATGGCCTAGCGATGGCCGAGTTCAACATCGACATCGGCAAGCTCCCGGAGGACGTGCGGGAGAAGCTTGCTGAGCTAGATCTCGAGCTATCTGAGGGTGAGTACGCCGCATATAACCGACGATGCGCGCTAGCGCAAACCCTTTCTGACTCACCCCGTGCGTGCGGAGAGGAGAAAGAATCCCCTAGCCCCCGTTGATAAAATCGATAACACCTTGGCTGTTGCCATTTTACTCCCTCTCGCGCCCGCGGACAACCGTCTGGAGCGGTCGCCGAGCGTCGAGAGGGGTTGCTCTCGCGTGCCCTGTCAGGGGCACGTAGCGAGACGCGGGGACACCCGAGCATCGTCCTGTACCCGCACCATTCCTTCCTACGTGAGATGCGGATCGACACTTAAGTCCCCCGGCCGCGCCTCCTTCTCCTCATTCTCCTCGTCGCCGACGTCGTCGTCCTCGTCGTCCTCGTCGTCCTCGGATAGCCCCTGTCGAGTACGCGCGACCGCGCCGTTTCAGTTCGACTACGCTCGCGTGTCCTGCGATCGGGACGAAGTTGCCGAGCTCCACGCGGAAATCGCTAATAAATAACCCCTAACCTCTCTCCGTCCGACGATCGGCGCACCCAGCAGGGAGAGTATGTGCATGTGACTTCGCTGGCCGCGTTGCGCGGCCACGGTGCAGCCGGAATACGGAACTTTTGTTCCTCAGGCCGGAGGGCAACAATCGAAAGCGTCGCACGCTGAGGTTTCAGTTTGAAAGAGAGCACTTTAAATAGAAGCCGGCGCGCGCGTTCGGTGCACGCGACGCATAATTGTTGAACGCGATTCGCGACTGTTTAAGCCAAACTGTCGCCGGATTTCATCTCGGTTCGTTCGCATCCCCGATGATTGAGTAAGGCCAATATTTGCCTGACAACTGCTATCCGTTTGGCCTGAAACGAGATTCTTGCGTCACGCACATATTGCCCCGTCGTGACATATCGCACGGCGAGCGGAAATGAAGTGAAATTCGTTCTTCGCGTACTTTGTTGACCGGCCAGTGAGCGAGATAAAAAGCATTTTCATAACGCACTGTTGTCCCTTACGTTTCACCATAAGCATACAGTTTCTTCGGCCTTACGAGGGACAGATGCTAGTCATCCCATATAGGCGTTTCTCGGCTGTCATTAATCTTTGTCAGTGTACGATTACAGGTGTGCAGCTTCGAATCTTCCGCCCCGTGATCTCACGGCCCCAGCATCCGCTTATTTGCATTCGCAGTTTAGCTTGTCGCGCGACAAGTTATTGACCGGTTCCACGCATTAGGCTGCCCCGAATGCGTTGCATTCCATCGAATGTATCATGACCCGCCGTGCGATTCTTCTCTTGCCCCAATTATACATCCGCCTCATCAGACGGCGAGTTTACCGGAGTTCTTCAGCGACCACTTTGACAATCGATACCCGCCATTATCAAGGGCCCATTGCGTCTCGTTCCTTTGTCAATACGATCATCAATGGCAGGGTGTAATAGGGACACGTCGACGATTCAACAATTCGCCGGTCGTGTGCTGGCGGAGAACTGACAAGCGTGCCTGGCGCACGAATTCGGATGAAACCCGTTTCTCGAGCCAGCCGTCGCTGAATATTTCGAAATCAAACTTTCGTCTCGAAATATCCGGCAGGTTTTAACGGTGAGATCGCTCTGCCTCGAGCAGCCGCCGTCGACGTACGCGTGACATTATTATGTCCGACTCTAGCCAAAGAGCCTCAGCCACAAGGGAACTCGGCATTGCAGGTGTGACGTTCCGTGGCGTTTCCTAAACGGTCTCTAATGTACCCACGGATCCGCTTATTTGCATTCGTTGTTAGGACTGTTATAGCACGAGATCGACCGGTTTCCTCTCGTCTCTTCTGGTATACTTCACTTCTAGCCTCTCGAGTCAAAGACTTGCCAGTCGTCCCTAACAAACGTTTCTTTCATGTGCAATACCTTGGATGCTCTTCCGAAGTGTTTCATTCCCCTATAACGGCTCAATGTCGCGTACTAAATTTATCGGTGTTTGTCGTTCGTGCTGAAACATTAGATGGAACAAAGTGTACTTTATGGACACTCGAAAATCGTGCACGGAGAGGAGAACGAATAATGACAAAAGTAAATAAAATCAGTAAAGCGTACGATACATTAAATGTAAGTCGTTGGAAACGAATGAATAAATGCATTTGGTGCAGCAACGGTTTTGTATACACTTTAAATATAGTTTAGTAATTCTCAGGCTCCTTGAGCCTCTTCTTCCGAATGGAACCATTTGCATTGCCACCAATATCTGTCATATGCACGTTGCGCCTTCAATTCGTTCATGACGCGCCACGTATGCGTTCATCGCTCAATTGTACAGCACGAATATCGTATGTGCGCTTCGAGATCTTTGCGCGCTTCTTGTACGGTGTCCTCGGGACTAATGACGTCAGTTGTGGGGTCACCGTTCATCCTCAAAGAGGTTTATTTGCATGTTAGGTAATTGCGTAGATTACCCATTCGCGTGTTTCACTGGAACACGCTTGCACATATGACGTGTTTGAAATATACATCAAATATGTAGCGCATCTGAGGTGAGATTTAAAATTTGCGCCACGTGCGCTTTGTAGAAAAATTTAACAAAATTATATGGTTACTTCCAACGCGTGTGGCTACATACATTCTCCGGGCGAATATGCGTAATAAGTACACATTACGACAATGTACCCAGTAATTTGACACAAAACTTTTTGTTGTTGAGTTAACGTACAGGGAAAAGAACGTGGAAATATTAATTTTGAACGAATACGTGCACACTCAATTCGACGTTCTCTAGCGTGCCCCTCTGTACGTTATATCGTTCGCTTGCGATAGAGGGCTACCGCTTTTCACTCTTATCGCAAGCGTTCGGTCTCAGGTTCATGACCTGGAAGGCCATCGTGACCGTGCAGGTGTAAAGTTTCACCGCAGCGACAAAGAGGTGCGTCAACGACATCGCGTCGGACGTTACTGACGATTGTTTCAGGTACTGCTTCAGGTCGATCATGAAAAACAAATTATTTGTTCGTTTTTATTCAGTTATTCGATGAGTTGACCATTGCTATGAATTTTCATAGAAGTCGAGCAATACTTCATAAAATTAGATTATTTGAAACTGAGCAATCATTATACCAAAATGTCGGGCAAGTAATTTTTACCCGCCGGCAGTTTTAGTGTTAAATAGAATCTACTATAAGTAGACTATGAAACAATTAAGACTATAAAATGTAGTGACAGCACGAAACAAAACAAATTATTTACAATAACATTGTCAAATCAGTTTTCTCGTTCTTGGCTATGGTGGGTATTGAGTTAAAAACTCCAATTTTTATTTACTCTAAAGAAAATTGTACGAGATAAGTACATACCATATGCTGTTCAAGTGAAGATAACGAAGAAATTTACTTTACCTCATCCGCACGACTAACCAATCGCGCTCTCTAGATTTAATTCTTAGTTACATTTTTGTGAGACGAATTTTATATAGTCAAATGGGATCATTTTCCTGAAAGTAAGAAACTAATACGCAATTGCAATATTCTTTAATTGTGTATTGTTCTTCAACTTTTTTTATTCTACGATATTTAATGGAATAGAGGAATTGTCTCGTTTTACAGATTTGCTACCATGCCCAAAAAACTCAAGTTTCATTTAATAAGTGTAATGTCAAGATTTTCTACTTAATTCGCTTCGAGCTACGGTTGATTTACTATTAGAAGTATGTACTAGTCATGTTATTATCAGGTATCCATTGGCGTTGCAAGATCGGTCTATACGTCTATAGCATTCACATAGTTAATCACATTGCTCCTTGCTTTCTTCACCCGAATTAAACAAGTACTTCTATTTAAATCGAAAGATCGTTTCGTGTAACGACGGAGAAAGTAAATTGCTTTCTGAATATTGGAAACATTGTCGGTACTCCTTAGAGTATCGCAGTACATAACTCATTAAATTGTATGTAAGACTATTGTTACTTATACTTTCGAACTGTACCATTACCACAATACGCAGTGTTCGAGAAGTAATACGAATTTATTCATGCACATACGAGAATCGTCCATAACATCGCTACAATCTTGCGTACCTGATTAGGGTTGTCAGTTTATGTCTTTGCATAAATTAGATCCCTGCTAATTGAGCGTGCATAATAAACGCTATTAAGTTGCTTCGAGGGCATAAACGGGATACGCTGCAGTGCATAATACTTGTGATGACATTTAATAAGTCCATTCAAAACGATGGGCCATCTTGTTTATGTCTATACCTGCCGACCCAGATCTGATATCCTACCGAAACACTCCAGTGGCATCCTCTGCAGTGACTTTTTCGTCCTGATCCAAGATATCACTTCATTGCATAACTTAACTAGCCCCTGGGATTCTCTTATCGACCGTACCGGCTGATCTTAATTGACCAATTAGGCGGTTGGTGTTAATCGAACGCTTGGATTGCCAGTCCTAATCTGATGCGTAGGTGAGTCGGAGAGAGTGGTTTAAAGTGGGGGAAAGACGGAAGATTGACGAATTGAAAGAAGAGGATGAAACATCGGTAGAACATAAAATAAATGAGACAACAGCGTGCATCATAAGAAGGGTGGTAAATAAGATGAAGAGCTTAAACGAAAAGGACATGTATGAAAGAACGCAAGAGTGACAAAGGGGGAGGTGGGAAGTAGAAGAATCTCGTCTTACGGATGCGCGAAATGTCGCTAAAGAGCGCAGGTGCAGCTGTAAGCAGGAATGTATCTCTGATTGTCGGTACTGCTTCTGCTTCGTGGGACCATTTGTAAGATCAAGGTCGCTGGTTTCGTGGGTAAACGTCCTCGAGTTGCCTTGAGTTGCGCGTTGCATCGACGCGCGCACTCTCTTGCGTCCAGCCCGACGACTCCCTGCTTATCGGCCATTATGCATCCCTCCCCCGCAATCCCTCCATCTTCGTCGTCTCTATACGATACAATCATTTGCGTCTCACTCTCTCTCTCTTTCTTTCTGTGCCCTATCGTGAGCGCGAGCGCATACGTTTTATCGGTGAAGTAAGTCCCATGAAATAAGTTACTGCATCGCTGTCAGAGGAACGTGTAGATGCCCCAGAGGGTTAGCCTGTCTTTTGTCACGTTTCTAGGATCCTCTGCTTCTTTATGCGAAGTAAGAGGCGAGAGAGTTTTTGAAGGAACGGAGTCGATGCGAGATTCGTGCCCACGTGTGAACAGGATTCATGCCCGAGGCGTGGTCGATGAACGTAATTGAACGTAACGTTCCTCTGACTCTGCTCCGGCCGTATTGCCATAACAGACGGATCACCACCTTTTCCCTTTCTCAGAACCGACCGGCATAAGCAGTTGTGATTTCGCATTCTTTTACCAGCCGCCCCTTGCCTCCCTTCGCCCTCACCACTACCACTCGGAGTAACGAATAATGAGAGGCACGTTGAAAGAAAGATAATATCAATGCGTAAGCGTGTGCCTATCTCTTGTTTAGTCGTAACTGATTCGAACGAAATTGTTCCGTGTGCAGCAAACGCTCACCTCGCACAGGACTTATTATTTTGGCTACACGGGTTCGGTAATATCTTCTTATCGAAAAATGGTGTACTTACGATTGATGCGCGAGTTGGCATTGAAAAGATAGGGAAACGAACTTTGTTACGGTATGCCGTGAAAATTGGCGCTTTGAAAGGCTTCGCTATCGCCTCGTGACGATGATTAGGAATGAGCTGGTGTAACTAGCGTAATCGACCGATTACGCCGGAAGCATGTGATTAATCGCGCTCGAGGGCGTATGATGTAATGGCTTATCGTGGCCTATCGATAAGGATTGTTTCGATGTGCTCAGGTACCGTCGACGATAAATAATAATGCCTCCGGTTGTGGTTCTCTTGAAAAAAACGATAACGTGGCGAGAATCTTGCCCTTTCTCTGGTACGGATCAGCTCGCGAACTGTATCTCGGCACTTTCGCAAGTCTCGCCTTTCCTCGAGAATCATTATGTATATACCGCCTACTGGGGGTAATCATGCTCGAAGTGTCTGACTTTGCGGGACGATTGAACGTGGGCGCCTTCTCGAGTCACATTCGCGGAAAGTGAGAAACTCGCCGCGATGCTGTCGGTTCTGTTCGCGTGTATAAGACCGGGAAGGCACGGGAGGACGAGCGAGAGGAGCCTCGAGGGTAAATGATGGAGCACGAAAACGATCTACCCATAAATTTAAGGTTTTCCTGAGCACGAAAGAATCGCCCGTTCCCTCTACCCAACACTAGCCAGGCAATTTACTGTACACAATTAGGATGCTCGAAATAGTACTGATGATTATTGACGGTGTCTTAACTTAAAATGCAAAATCTAATGAAAGAAATTAAAGACTATTAAAAAGTGCTCGCGTCTAGTCAAAATATATATACGATTTCAATGACTTGTACGAAGTGTGATCTTGCATGAAATTGTTACGCGGAAGTTGGAAGTAGTCGATGGAAAAGTTACTTTGAAGGGTCCACTTGTTCATATTTTGCCGCTGTACAAAGTTCTCATGTTGACGTAGCGCGTTTAACATGGAACTTGCGTTCGACGAATAAGAATTAATAGCAAAGCGGGCGTCGGAATCCTTTAGCGACACGTCGCTTCTTTGTACCCGCGAGGCAAACCGGAACGCCGAGTATCGCGATGTCCGAATGAGGAAGTGATAATGACGATGAGGCAGGTTTGAAGTGCCGATGCGAATACGCGCCACTATTTCTACGCGACGGGCACAAGGGTAAACGCCGTGTCCGAACATTAAACGCTAATTTCACCGCGTTCCCCGGCATAACATGCCACGACGGGTTGCCATAAACCGCAGTCGTTTCTTGCGCTGATATTACGTTGTCGTGTAACAATCATCCTAACGATGGCTTTCCGCGTGCGTAAGTTCGCTGGCCGTCAACTTTTCTCTCGATTCGCTCGGTACGTGCGAAATTCCTCGCGTCGCGAGTAGTAACACAGTACGACTGACCAGGCGGACATGACATAATTACTATGGAGCCGCGTGCTGTGAAGTGTCACCTTTCTGCCAACGAGCATTCTAGATACGCGCAATCCGATTAACAGAAAATTCAATCCGTCCGCAACGGCGAATCAATATTCCTGGCCTCTGCTCCGCGCCAGCAATGTGCAAGCATAGAGTGTTTCCAGTTGTTGCGCTTCATACATACGCGATCGCGTGCATTTCAAATATTTCCCTCGCTCCCCGGTGTCTAGATGAAAGCACGCCTCGCCTCGCACCGTAGCCGTATCAAAAGAAATAGAAGAGCCCTACGTTACGTGATAAAAAGGAAGCGTGGGGTTTACGTATCCTGATTCACGATGTTGTGAGTCTGCCTTAAGAGAACTTGTAGTCCGTATGGGTGGAGACAGAGCGACGGCGTGAGAGAGAGAAAAAGAGAGACAGACGGACAGCACGCAAGAACGAGCGTGCCGGTAAGAGGACGCAGGAGAGATCAAGAGAGAAAGAGAGAGAGAGAGAAGGAGAAAGGCGAAAGAGTTGGAGAATGAGCGAGATCGACAGAGACTAGGATGCTGCGAGAGGCAGGAGAGTAATCGTCCAGGCGAGAGTGGACGGACGGCATACCACCACCACCACCACCACCACTCTTTGACTCTCCGATCCTCCGTCTCTTTCACTCTCCCTCCCATCCTCTCTCACTCTCGCCGTCGCCGTCCCACCCGCCTACTATCGCGCTCTCCCTCTTTCTTTCGCGCTCGTGACTTTTATTCACGGGGGCCGCCTTCCCACAGGCTCCTTCTCTCTCTCCTTACTTCTCCGTGTGCCGCGGAGAGGTACACTGCACGGAGAGCTCGTGAAATGCCAGTGATTCGACGCGACTTCGACTACGCGTACTGCCGCGCGAGTGTTGCGTCGTTACTCCTCGTGAAACGAGGGGAGCGTTTCCGTGTGCACGCGCGCGCGCGCGCGCGCTCGCCCCGACGAGAAAAGGGCGCGTTTCGCTGGCGACCTCTCGCGAGTCCGCGCCTCCGAGGTCGATCCTAAGGGCGAGCTTGCCCGATACGCGCGCTTGCCGAACGCTTCGATCCCGAGGAGCCACCACCGTGGTCGCCAGATTCTCGCGTCTTCCAATTAGAATGTTCAATTCGTTTGTCACACTTTCGAAGCGTCTCCCCTCACTTGCGGACCGCGCGTTATGCAAACGCGGAGACCCTTTCCCTGATTCTTGCCCGATCGAGTCGGAGGAGAGCGTTGTCGGCGGCCGCGTCTTCCAGTGAAAAGACCTCGCCGATCGTTTCCTCACTTCGACCAGGTGCCCACGCATCTTCGGTGCACGCAGTCCTCTCGATTCAGGCTTCGTCGATGCAAAGGATCGCTCGGCAGACGTGACTCGACTCCTCCGTAGTGAGGGACGCTCGGCAGCTGTATGTGCGCGCGTGTGTGCGTATGTGTGTGAGAGAGAGAGAGAGAGAGAGAGAGGGAGAAAGAGAAAAAGGTACTTGCGAGTGATGTCTGACAGGTACCGCCGCTTCAAGGGTGGGTCTGGCCACTCGTTTATGCTTCGCGCGTCTCTCAGTGCTCATCTCTGAAATCGCCAGTGTGCCGCGTTGTGCGGGAGAGAGTAAAGCCAGTTTGCGGTAGAAGCGTGCCCGATACGCTTTTGATTGTTCTCCCCATCCCCCCTCCTCCCAACCCTGTGCAGGAGGCCGAAGTATGTGCCTCGTTTCAATACGGAATTCTATCGCACCAGCATAAAGTGCCGAGATTTGCCTACGGCGAACGCGCTTCGGAGTCTGCGCGGTGATTGATGCCGCACAAGTGTTGTCGTTCCTCCGCGAAGGGAGCGAACAGCTAGCGCTGGTGCATTTCTTGCGATCGCTGTTTTGTGCGCGCGTGCGCAAAGCGTGCCGTTTCTGTGCGCGAGGAAGGATTTTACGGGCAAATCGGGGATAATACGGAAGAAGTGTTCTGACCTGCAAGAAAGGTCGGCATTCGCGTGACCAAGGAGAGAGTGTGGCGCGGGGTAAGAGGCGAAAAGGGTGAAATCAATGTCGTAATCACATTCGAGGGCGGAGAAAGTATGGCCGAAGACTCGTTCGTCTGATTCAAGGTAGTTTGAGAGACCGGCTACCTGGGGAACAATATAACGCTGATCGCGCGTAACCGACTGGCTTGGCTGAAAATGTTGGCCCTGCCGACGTGAATTCAACACTGTCGCTCTATCTTTCTGTCGGAATTCGTCGCATCAGCCGTTGTGTAAAACGAACTTATCAGAAGGTTGACCATAGCTCTGTGGCTAGAGTTCCGTGCAAGATGACTAATTATACTTATATGATAAAGAAAAGCGAATATGGTACGTTAATCGTGATGTGAGCTACGTGAGAAGGAGAACGGAAGAAGGATATTTGAGAACTGTGAAAACATTTCGGAATACAGATCAGCACCGGCAAACTTCCGTAAGACTCTTCGTTGTGCTGATTAAAAAATACGTTACTTAAATCGGCGGCCTCTGTGCGCCGAATCCTCCAGCGTAGAATGATTCCGGTCGTGCCGAGAGCACGGGAGAAAAGGGCGAAGGAGGGAGATGAGGAAGAAAAAGGAGAGGCGCAGCAGTACGGCGTCGAAAAAGGAAAGCCACGCTGAATCGCGACTGGAAGACCTCGACGTTGCACCTTAGGATCGCAGAAACGCGCAGCGAGTGTGCTCGTTCGAGGAAGAAGGAGTAAGTGAAAGAGCAAGGAAGGCTGAGAGAGATAGGGCGAGAGAGAGAGAGAGAGAGAGAGAGTGAGAGCACAGGAGAGAGGGAGAAACGGAGAGACGAAGAAAACGGAGGAAGAAAAGACAGAGAAAGGTAAAGAAGCGAGAGCCCATGAGGCCCCTCTCCCTCGAAGACTTGAGGAGGCTCGTGGTTCACTCGAAGGACCGAAACGAGCCCTCCTACAAGCGCGAGTCCTTCCAGAGGATATCGATAAGAAACACTGAACCATCCGGCGCTGGCAGTGGCTACCCGCGAAAGAGCCCCGAACAATTTATTATCTACGTTCTATGCTGCGTGCGGTTCGAGGCTCGAGAAACGAGAGGACCACCCAGGAGTTCACCAGGCACTGACTCATGAGGCCCCTTTCCTTCGAGAACTTGAGGAGGCTCGTAGGTCGTAGGAAGGACCGGAACGAGCCCTCCTTCAAGCGCAGCGAATCTTTCAAGAGGATATCGATAAGAAAGAGTTATCTAGATCGCGGTAAGCGTCGTAACAAGCTTCAGAAGAGTCTGGAGCCCCCGAACGCGTCGATTCAGGATGAGGGCTCGAATAATAAGCCTTCGCAGCAGAGCATCAAGGAGCAAGAGGTTAAGAGATACCAAGAGAGTGTCCTGAGCCGGGACTCGATCAGCTACGACGAATGGCTGCAGGGCGTAAATTCGTCGTCGCGCGAAAAGCTGCACGAGGATCATCGGGAGGCCAGTCAGCTGGCTCCAAAGGCTTGCGTCAAGTCGAAGCCAGCTAAGTCGGCGAAAAGTGAGACGGACCTCATAACTGAGGATCTGAAGGTGTTGGAATTGGACGCGTCACCCAAACTTTCCCCGAAATCGTTCCGAGTCTCGGCCGAGAAGATTCAGGATGAGAAAGTTTGCCCGCCGACCGTTCTCCAGGATCCTTGCGGACCGGTGGAAGGTCCACCCAGCGTTAGCATCAGCCTCGGCAGAGTCTGGAGGGACGCGGTGCCGGTTCCGTATCCCTCCTCTGCCGGCCCATCAGTGCACCATTCCTTGGACAGTGCACTGAAAGAACGGAAACCACAGCCGACGGTCGCGAGGACCGTTTCTGCTCCCGAGAAGAGTGTCGCCGGCAAAGACACGTCCTCGTCGTCGTCGTTCGGCTTCTCTCTCAGGATAGCAAAGTTCGCCGACTTCAGGGCAGGGTTGTTATCTCGTCAATCCGAATTCCGTGGGCGCGTCGATCGATGAAATCGGAATGAGTGGACGCGCGAGCGTCGTCGTTCGGCTTTCCCGGGTCAAAGCGCGGACGCTTGCATATAATAGTCACGAGACGAAAGCCGGCGACGCGGACTGCCCAATTTTCCGATTTCATCGAGCGGACGTCAGTTTTTGAAGGAAGCGAGTTTGATGTAGTGAGATCCAATGTGGGGTTAAACTTCAGGGGCACGAGGAACGGTCTGTTCCGGCGGAAACAGCCGAAGCCATCGCCGAGCGTCAGTACGGAGGGATATTTTAAAAGGACTAGCGGCCCCAGGAGGTCCAGCACGCGGCTCCGCGGTAAGAGGACGTCGCAGAAGACAAAGAAGCATCAGCCCGGTGCTGCGACGCGTGCGAGCAGTCCGGTCTGGTTCGTGCCGCCGGAAAGACGTCGCTCGAGGCGGCAGAGACGTGTCTGGCGAGAGATCCGGTATTTCCCCGAGGAGGATACGGCACCGGTTATTGAACCGCTCGATGACTGGTCCTCGAACCTCTCGGACGATCAGTTCGACGACCAGAAGCTCCTGCTGTCGGGTGATTTCAACGAGCGCCACGACGAGGGCCTCAATTCCTTGGTCTCGTCGACCCTGGGCTCCTTCTCGGCGACGTCCTCCTCCTCCTCGGCTTGCCCCGCTCCGAAGATTAGCGACTTCAACGAGGACAAGCTCTTCTCGGAGGAACTTCGCACGAGCGGCCTTCTGGCGAGGCGAACCACCTGGCGTCCACCGGCCGGTGCGTCGACAGTGAATTATTTCGCGAGTAATCAGTTTCTCAGCTTCCTCGCGAAAGGTGCTCGTCCCTCTAAGGAGCGCGCTAGAAATGATAGCTCGTACTACAGATGTCTCACCTCCAGCGACAGCGAAAGCGAGAACGAGTCCGGACGGGTCGAACTCGAGCGCCGGAAGAACGCCCACGTGGCGCAGCGTCAGCAGCAGCAGCTCAAGAGACAGCGCTCCGGACTCAGAAGGAGACCGTTGCGCAGGAAGTCTCAGCTACGTAGGGCTTCTGGACAACCGGTATTTCTCGTGCGCAAGTGCTCTTCCCTGAGGAAACGACCTAGTAAGTTCAAGACAGAAAGATATCTACGTACGTCGGATTAGTTTCGAGCGATCGTCAACGTCCGATTCTTACAACAGTCCCGAAGATTTTGGCGTAATGTCGATTGTCACATACGTATGTCTGTTTCCAAAGGCGTATTTAGATTAGTACTATCCTTTCTCGTCTTCTCGATGAAATGCATTCTTTCTTTCGGTTGCAATTCGTCTGAGCGGACGCTGTCAAATACCAGTGGCCAGAGTTACGTACGGTCTGCTTTTGGATTAAGATTGTGCCACTGATGCAAGTGTTGCGCACGCGAGGGTGAGGTGAAATTCGATAAAATACTCGCCGATGGGCATCCTTTTAGCGCGTCCTTGCGCAAACGTCCGTTTTTCAGCTGAAAGCGTGCTCGCATGTAATCGCGGAGTTCCACTTGTACGACAGCTGCTCACCCGAGCGTAGCCATGCCCAAGAAGGCGCACAGTTTCGAAAAACACTCGTGCCATTTCTCGCTACCTCGTGTAGGTCATTGATTTCTTATGCCTTGCTTCTCAAGATGTCCGCATCCTTGAAGCTATGGTCTTTCTTTCCTCCCCTTTAATGTCTACGTTATAGGTTGTTCCGAACGGAAAGTGCATGGTTCGACTCATTCAACGTCGCGTCATCCAAAAAAGAATGGCACCTTATTTTCTCGGAAAGCTATGTCATTGAAAAGTAATTAGTTAGTATGGTTTACCCTCATACGGAACAAAATATGCTTCAATTATGTAAGGAATGAATGGTATCGATCTGTGAAACGATATATTTCGAAATCACGTGTAAAGCACAAATGCATTCGAGATCAGCGTTTTCGTCTTGCATTGCAGTGAAAGGATGACATTAAGGTCGATAAGTATTATTTTAAAAACTCCGTCTGCCTACGTTCCAGCTGGCTTGCTCTTTGTAGGCCATTGCTTTCTTGGAATTTACTTCAGTGAATACCATTGACTTTCGCTTTAATGGTATTGAATATAGTACAAATAATCCAGATTCTGTTATTTTATACGGACATTTTGTCACAAAATTTCATTGATATTACACAAAATTACATATATTGCACCATGTAATAGAAAATAGATACATCGTTCGGTCCGTTGATTATAGGGTGCATTTTGACTCACTGTGCGTAACCCTTGCGGTACATGGTATGGATTTCGTGCAACACTGCGTGTGCGCTGACAGAGAGACAACGCATATTGATTTCCCTCGATTGGACCACAGACCCTCACCATGCATATCGATGATTGATTTCTTATAGAAAACAAGCGTGTCTCTTTTAACTGTCTCGTTAGTCTAACAGTTTTCATCGTAACAGTAATTATCAATACATTTTAATTTTTTACACACACATATATATGTATATGAATATACACCTAGTTTCAGGAGTTTTACTACATGATAGCTATCAAAGATCAAAGTAGATCGTTACAAACTCATGTACAACTATAGTAGCGTTTAACTATCAATGAAAACAAATACGTACAGGCTGATGCACCTTGGGCGTTTATCGTTAGTAACTTGATATTCGGTGCAGCTGGTGAACGTTGTGGGCACAAGGTGTACAGTTTCCTTGTAATTATTTTATGGTAGAGATAATTTTGCTTAAAATGCGACGTTCCATCTTCGCAGTAGATGCTGGCGGAATAATAATGAAAGAATGGATAACTACAAACCAACGCATAACGTAGCCGCTTTAAGATATTCCTTGTATAAACGGCACCCATCAGATATGCGCCAAATATAAATTATTAATAAGGACGAATACTTTCCGTGCAGTGTACCCTCAATGCGTAAAGCATGAATATGCAGAAAGAAAGACACGTATCCGCGATGCCGCGGAAAAGAAATTTTCAAGAACCAAATACTATACAGTTACTACAAATAAGTACGAACTGTTTCTAGACAACGCATAAACAAGAGACTGTCCGAAAGGGACGTTCTGAAATTGAGTACTAAGAAAATCTAGAAAAAGACCAGCGACGACAACAGAGGCTGCACGTTGGATTCTGCAAACGACCGTAGTGCCCCAATAATTCTAGTACCGCTATCTTGTCGCAGATGCTCCTTTCCCGTTCGATCTTCCTGTTCCCTTGACAGAACTATGCTACCACGATCTCGACTCCTTTTTCTCGACCGCGCGCTCCCGTGGTCGCATTGAAGAGGCAACGGACGACGTCAATCAGTCCAATTACACCGATCGCGCGAGCGCGCCTATCAGCTGTTTGATTATCGATTATACGAGGCGACACATTCGGCCCCTCCGATTCCGCGCTCACAGCTCCTCTCCTCTCCTCGTCCCTGTTAACCTCGCCGCCACCTTTTTGTCCACTATTCTCCGTCCGCTCGGCGTTAATTGCACGACGCGTCTCAGAGGATCAGTTTCGGCCTGCTTTTTGCCGACACGCCCGGCTCAACTCTCATCCTCGGCGACTCATGAAGTTGTGCCGCGAGCGTACGACAGAATCGTCGTCTGCCGGCCGTCTTTCTTCAACGTTCATTCCTCTCCGCGGCGGTTCGTTCTCCTCGCTCGCTCGCAGAGTCCAACGTTGTTTTACGATACACGCACAACCGGTTTCGATTGTTAAATCCTGAGCGGGGAAAATTTCGCCTCTATCGAGGTGTGCCTTCGTGCGTTTATTGTATAGGCGACTCTCGGGTCCGGTAGCAGAGATTGTTCTACGTACGGCGATCTTTGTCGAGCGATTAATTGCTTTTCTCGTCGCTGGGTCTTGGGGAGTCGAATTGAATATGCGGGTTCTTAATGAATGTAGAGTAATTAGGATAGTCGGTAGATCGCGATGCAGTGCGTCAGAAATCGGTGGCACAGGCAATCTTTCGCAATTCTGATTATATTCAGTTTTAGAGAATCGGTTTTGCTGGGTATGTTCCTGAAATCGTTCGAAACGATTTGATACGGGTGACTGTAGGAGTTGATTCTAGTACTTTTTCTTGCAAGCTATTTTCGTCGGGGTTTCCACGGTCACCTCTAGTTTTTTAAATAGAACTCTTACGGTTATTGCACCTACGTTTTTGTGTGCCCTGAGACGGATTTAGCAAGCACAAACGTGTGTTTGGTTACTGTTAACGCTGATGATTGAATTAAAAGTGTATTCAAGAGAAACGAATCCATTTATGTGGTTTGCGGTTATGCTTTGGTATTACTGAATTGAATTTTGATATGTGAACGTAATTTAATATAATTGTGAAGGCATGAAAGCTCGTCAAACGAAACAACCATGTGACCTTTATTCAAACGGCAGACGAAGCTTCAAACTCATTACAACAAACATGTTTAAAACATGGAACACCACATAAGAGTAAGTGATGCATAGAACGGTCTCGATAAAACCATCTAAGAGAAAAAAAATAGATCGGTATATAAGCAGCTAAAACGAAGGTAGCGGCTCATGATGGAGCATAAGCATGAATAAAACATATACACAAAGACGATTATTATGAGAACATAAATGCCACTTTGCAGTTGATGTAGACATGGCTTTATGTTTTTTTGTCACGGATAGTAACACATGACGATGTGAAAGATCATATAAATTATGGATGTGGACCCCTATTAATGGCTATACCGTATTACGCGAAAAATCAATTTTAACCGCGACGCCTAACAGTTTAATCGTAAATCAGCTTCTTATGAATGAAGGATACCAAATGCAATTACGCGTCCCAATATATGCGAACTACACACACACATCATGCACGATAGTGTTTGAAGATTCAATTAAGTGTACACGATATGTACACATCGCCGTCCCTTAGGCCCATTCTAGGACTGCGTAAGCGTAGACGTAAGCGCTTGTATAAGGGGCCTGAAACAAAAGAAACCAATTGTAAGAAGAAAACGTAAATATCGCATCTTCCTCATTATTTTTGCTCTACTTGCAACAGAATTGGTTAATACCGTTCGCATAGTAAAATACCGCAACATTATGACTGTTGATGATAATATATGAGGATATCAGTTGGGGCAACTGTCCAGAGAAGTAAACATCTTGCAATTAGCGTAAGTGGAATCGGCTGCTCAGGAGCGACCCCACGTCACACAATTTAAATATTAAACGCAGTATGACTTTTTCTAGCCGACTTTACCGGAGCCGCCTCGTACGTTAGAATGCGATAATTGCAATTGGCTGCGCTCCACACTTGCATATCGGTCGGGTCGGGTAACGTGTGATGTGTTTCGCCTAAAGCGGGAGTCGGTGCCTCTGCATCCGATCATTTTAACTAGCGGTCAGATAGCCCGAAGAGACAGCCATGAACGGCCACGCTGCGAGACTATCCCCGTAACATTCCTTATGGCGACGCCAAAATAGAGAGTGTAGACCTGCGAAAGAGTACGGAGTAGGTACTAACTCCCGTCTCACGTCGAATTAATGGCTACGGCGAAGAGTTTATTAGGGTCGATTAGAAGTGCAAGGGGTGAATATATTATCTCAGCGAAGTCACCCGCCTCGCGGCACCGATCCACGTCGCTTCCTAACAAATTTCGTCGCAGACAATGCCGAGTCGGGCGAATTATCAATTCGGCAGCGTGGCTCAATGTTGACTGCGCCAGATCGATTTATCTCGCCGCGTCTCAGACGGGACACGCGAAATCGCTCTATCTGTGGGAAGGATCGATTTTCGACAGAATTACTGCGCCGCGGAACACTGGTGCACTCGACTTCTGCGGATTCTGCGGGATACAAACTTTGCCAGCGCTTGACCCCCGAGAAATTTCTCATCCGCATACTGGCCATAACTCGGGCGTGCAATAATTCCTTTCGACGTGTTCGCGTCCGTAGGTGTGCGCTCGCGCAATATGCACTTTGCCTGAAGGATCAGCCGATCCGCGTACCGATAATTTTAACTAGCGGTTAGATAGCCCGCGGAGATGTACATGCTCCGCTGCCACTCGACGTTGCTTGGCTGTGGAGAAGGCCTAGGTACCTAGGCACTCGGGAGCGTGGAGTCCGAACTGTGGACCGTCCAGCATCTCGGTCTTGTTAAAGTGACGGGATTAGTTAAATTGTAGGGAATTAATTGGGTTTTCTCTTTTACAGCACAATACTGGTCACGTGTAAACTGGTATTGTTGCAGGCAAACAATTTGCTGACATTTTTCTGCGATACAAGTTTCTTGTATAATTTGGTACAGCTAATTAGGTATTTAATTATCCGTTTTGAGCAATTTTCGGCACGGTTTGAATAAGCGCGAAGGTTTGGAAGGAAATTTGAATCTCGACGTGAAACGAGTGTCATTAAAGCAGAATCGAAATTTTAATTATGGTCGAATTCCTCGAATCTGTAATTTCACCGATCGATTTATGCCGGACCTAGTTTCACCGGATTACCACAATAAGTTCCGCTTAACATATTCATTGTACGTTCTTAATCCGGGAGGCGCGCATAATGCGCTGCGAATCAAAGCGAGGAACAATATGAGAACATATACTCGAGTCCACTAAAACACGTTTCACACACCATTGGTTTAAGAAGATCGATTGATGCAATAACAGTTTTTCGAGCGAGAATACATCCGATTACTGCGGTCCTATAAGAAGCAGTATTCATCGCGACAATTATGACCGTGATGTCACGAATTATCGCCAATGAACGGTTATAAGCTTACGACTTCGGAGTTGCTCCGAATCATTGGTTCGATTGAGAAGCGCAAAAGTAGCAATGAACTTTCGCGAGCACGGCCACGTTCGACGGCCAAGGATAAAATCCGGTATATCTCTCGCGGCGGCGCGTCGAAATATTTTTCAGCGCTTCCTTGATCGTTCGCGTCGTCTTCGCCGAGAGAAACTGCGTCGCCGCGAAGTGAAAAGAGGACAGGGCGAATTGTTTGACTTTCACGTCTGCGACGAATTGCTCTGACCGATTCATTAATCCCGCCCGGACGGCCCAGTTGCCTTCATACTTCATACGCGCGCATGATTGCGCTCAGCGCTCATGGAAAAATCGTGTGCCGGCCGTTACCCGATCGATTCGAGGCATTTTCTCAAGTTACGAGGCGTGACGCAAGCATGCTGACTCGCTTTGCTTTGCGCTAGGGGCACGTGGGCAAAGGCTCGCTCGCTGATCAACGCCCGTATCGTGCGCGCGGTACGTTCGGAAACTCTGGTACAAAGAAGACGGCCGGCGTTGGTGTAGATTCTGCCGATTACGCCAATTATACGGGATCTTATTATACGTACACGTACTGCTAGGTCCTGCTTGGATGGCACCGCGTTCACTCTGCTCTTGCTCTGACCATCCTTATATACTCACGACCATTTTTCATACGACCGGCGTGTACAGTGTGCATTACGCATTAGCATATAATAAGTAGACATTGCGGCTTCTTTGTACAATGATTGGGTAGGGTGGCGCGGTATGTGTATGGAATGAGCGATAAATATCCATTAAAGACAAGCTATGTCGCGTACATTGGAAGGAGCCTGAAATTTCGAGCCCTCGACAAATGTAACTTATCACGGCAGAGCATATGTTACGCAATTTGGGTCTGATTCAAAGGCACTCTCTAAAACGTTGCCTTGCGTCATTACATGCGCAAACTGCAACTCTAAATTTGAATTCAAGCTGCTAAGCGACCGCGACAACGAGGAAATTACACGGAGGGCATGCAGCTCAGACTTCAGCCTCGGGTGGGAGGAGAACTTTCTGATCGCAAAACGATATCCCTCGTCGGGTAGAAACCGCGAGGCACCGTGAATTTTCATTAATCCCGTGGAAATGGAACGTTGGCCGTACCCATGCAGCTTCGAATAATCTCTTCGCAGTTTGCGCACGTACATGAATCGACTTCCTCGCCGACATCTAAAGTCAGTGTATTTCTCTAATTTCATTAATTCCGAAATGGAACGCCGTTAAAATATACGTAGCGTATCGCTACTCCCAACCGATATCACCTTAATAGCCTCCGTATGTGTAGTGAGCGCTGCTAATCGCCTAACGTGGGGTATGTAATGCAGATTGTACAGGGTGTCTCTTATCGCGACCACCTTAAATATCTTCTCTCCGAGTACGAAACGGCTCTATCTCTATGATCCCCATGAAAATATTGTAAAGAAATGCTGCGTTTGTACAGAATTATCCGATGATGTCTAAACATTCGCTTCGTCCGCTTAAGAAACTACTCCATTACCTTGATATCTCGATATATCCGGTCCCTCGAAATAAGCAACTCGTTCCCGGTGGCACATTTTCGTGTCGCCAACGACGACGAAGATATTTAATGCGGTGATGATGAGAGAGACACCCAGTACACCCTAGGTCCACAAGACCAGACGAAAGTGCATTCGACGTTCTCCGTCCGCACCTTTCCCCGCGTTCCAGCGTGCTGACTTCTGTTCACTCTCTATCCCTATCGCTCTCCGTCTATTTCTTTCGCCGAATCCTCTGTCGCCGTTGTCGGTCGCCCCGACCTCGTTTGCTCGCCGCAAACGCCACGTTCGCGCGATCCCTTTTAATGGACCCACGAATTGCCCCGGCAATTTTCGCCGTCTCGAGCGACACGACACGACACGACACGCGCCGCGCCAATCGTCCTCGGGATTCCTCGATGTCGTGAGCCGAGGAAATTATCGCGCACGGCAGATCCGTTCGGCGAAAAGTGCCCTTTGTGGTCTGAGCTCTTTGATTCGGCGGGTAGTCGCCACCGGTGTCGCCGTAAATTGCTTCGCCGGCATGGCGTAGGTGCCGGGGAAGGTGTGAAACGCGCCAGACTGAGACTCGCTGACACATGTACTTTTCTCTTCTTTTGCAGGGGACATTACGCAAAAAGGTTATGAAAAGAAACGGACACGTCTACTTCAGCAGTATGCCTCGAAGCAGCTGGGTAAGTCCTTCTTTGGAACGTATTAAAAGAAAGTAGCGTACGGTCACTCGTTAATTGTACAGTACTCGGACTCGATGGTGAGAGCTGTCTTGCAAACAATTCACCGCATCGCTCCACGAGTACGCTTTATATACTGTGCCATAATTGTGGAGTACATCTAAATACTGCTATACAGAGGTACTCGAAACATAGTACTTCTCTTCCTATCTACCGTCATATATACTTTATCCACGTACAACTATAACTTATACGATACATGGGTACATGGGTAGTACAAGACAGATTACGCTACAACTTAATGTTCATATTTACTAACCGGGAAATTGCAGAGGAATAATTGAAGTTATTGCAAAGACGACCGTTGAATGAGATAAAATAGGCGCCATGTAGACCGAGCACTGTACTGTAACTGCAGAAAGGGGGCGAAAAGGCTTCGCGCGTCGCGACACTCATTTATATTCCAGTCGCGCAACCAGCTATCGTCATTATTACACGCTAAATAAGAAAACTCGAGAGAAGTACGCACGTAACGTATGCCATCAAACCGGTATCGCGTGTTTTCGCGGCCGCGTAATTCTCCGTCCAGTAACGTGGGAAATAGCGCGTATCCGAGGAATGATACGAATCTAATATACATGCGTACGTGTCAAATGGCGCTTTGACGCGAGATCGTCGCGACAAACTTCCAATCCTATTACACGCTCATAATCATCGCCCGTAGATCTTCGTTTGACGTTCAACGGTGACGAAACAGCGAAGCCTCTTCGTCGCTAATTTTTCATTCGCCACAATGCCTGGTGCGATAAAAATCGCCCGCACCTTACCCCACGCATGTTTCATCGCATTCGTATTATTAATCGCGTTCCGATTCTCAAGGGACAGACCAGCACGGTAGGTACGCGGACAATGGCAGATGCAATCGTAATGGGAAAAAAAGAACATGAAAGAGGAAAGAGGATTGCGGACGCGCGTACAATATTGCGAGCCGCACGCGCCGCGACCATTTTCCACCTGGCACCTTGAGTCGCTATCTACGAGCACGTTCGGCTTGTGCAACGCGTGCCAGCTTCATGTGTGAAGAGTACCGAACGCGCGCGAGCGGACCTTTAAAGCGGGATTATGTCTTCTAACAGAACGGACGTGGAGTTTCGAAATTACACCTGGCGGTATTGAGAATTGTTATGCGTTTGACGAGTGTCGGATATTCGCCGGTACTGTAAGAATAGGTCTTTGAAGCAGATTCTGGAACCGGTGGTGATTAATCATTCAAGTGCCATATGGTGTGAATGTAAATGCATGAATGTTCGCGGATGGACAAACGGGCAGATGCGTTTATTTGCAAATATACGTAACTTGGGCTATTGCGCGTGCGAACAAATTCTGTTGCGCATTTCTGCAGAAAGGTGCCTCATCTCACAGACATTGCACGAAGAATCTTAATTACCCATTCTGTTCTTCTGCTGCGTTACTCAACCGAGTAAATATAAAACGCATGAGTCCGTTCGGCAAAGAATGCATGAATTTGATCCATAAACCGCACGGTTCCGTCTGCGCCACATGTCCAGCCCAACGACCCATATCGAGAGCGATCAGAAAATCACAGCAATCGCGTTAGAGAGAAAAAAAGGCAACATTTGCTCGGTCAACCATGGATTTGATTTCTTTTTGAAAGCGTACTCATACTCGCGTTGCCGCCGATCGATTCGCTCGACGGGAAGGCTCGTTGATCCACGGAAGAGGCGCGAGCTGGACGAGGAGGTGGCGTACGCGGCCTGTACTTCGCTATGCGCTCGTGCCTCGAGCTGCAGCTGCAATCGTTCGAACCGCTGCAATCGGCCGTGGCGCGCCGTACTCTTTAACTGTACCTGCACGCGGAAGAGTCCGGCTTCCGCGTTATCCGCTCGTTATACGCGACGTGCATCTGCCATTGTCGTGAATACCCGCTCGAACTAGAGACAATTTTCTGGCGGAGAATTGCTCTTGCCCCGCGCCCGAGTCTACTGCGTCACGGTAAAACACGACGGCTCGTTTCCCGATTATCCTGTACTTTTGCGGCGAACGCACGGCGCGGAAAATGTTTCCCTCTGTGGTCGGGCGAACGGTGCGGCGAGGGTCTCGTCTCGAATTTCCGTCATTCTGGAACGATCATGGACTGATTTTTCCGAAATAGGCCGCTATTTTCGGGTCCGGCTTGCTTACGTATTCTTAGACTCGTACTACTTGCGGCTAGTATGATATTCGCGTGCCAGAGGCCGGTAGGATTCGGCGTGCTCCGTGCGACCGTTCATTAAACGCGTACTGTTACATCCGCGCGTTGTATCGATAATTGTCGCGACCGTTACGCGTTGCGTCACCCGCGCCGTTTAATACCGTCGACTACGAAAAATCGATGCTGTAGAGAGCGCAAGCACCGCTGACACGTACATGCCTGATCTTTCCCCCGGCATTCCGGCTGAAAGCAACGCACTAATATCTGATACAACCGAAAACAGTTGAATAACGTGAACCAACGGTCCTATGAGGTTGCTTCAACACAATGCACCATAATCAAACCGCGTATAAATCTTGTACAACGCGGTCGGAGCGCCGGACAGTGTCGTCGGTTCCGTCTCCGGCGAGAACAAATGCTAGTAATACAGACGTTCCTAGAGAGCGCCGAGACCGTTGAAGCCGAACGTTATTATCTCCGAAAGCGGGCGGCGGAGCGTACGAACGGAAACTTTCATCCCCGGCAATCTTGAGAATCGGAACGGCCCTTATCACCCGTCGCTTTTTTTCATATTCTCTTCTCCGTACTATGCACGTGTGTGGCCCGCAGGGGCTGGAAACGGCGGTGGAGGTGTTGTCGGTGGTGGCGGCGGCGGCGTCGTCGTCGGTGGTGGTGTTGGGGTGGAGAGAACGGGTTACGGAAGCGGCGGAGGAGGCGGAGGAGGCGTCGGTGGTGGTGGTGGAGGAGGAGGAGGAGGAGGTGGAGGCGTCGGCGGCAGACCGCAGCCACGTGCACGGCGCACGCAACGGCGCGTCACGCACAACGAGAAACGCTATCATTCAGGTAGCGCCGCGCGCACTACTACGCCATTAGCAATCCTTTCGTTCTTTCGTTCTTTCTCTCTTTCGTTTCTCCCGACCCTCACGTTTTACGCAGTCACGCTTGTCGTCGTTGTTGTTGCTGTTGTTGTTGTTGTGTTTTCGTTATTGGTCCAGACTGGCACGAGCCGGCCAAGTTTCAGTCTTTCGCGGCCATTGTCAGTTCTGTTACGCGGTTTTTGTTTCTCGTTTCGTTACCCCGGGTAGAGATTGGCTAGTCGCGTGGTTGCGTAACACTGCACGCAGAGATATGCAAGAAACTACTCGACTTGAGACACGCGCTCGACTCCTGGATCGGTATGTTCAGGTGACCACAATAAAGCGAGCTGCGATGTTTGCGAAACGCTGGCGAATTTGCAATGTAAAATGTGTCTTGGGCGCTGGGAAGCCGGGGTTGGTTAAATCGTGACGGTAGAGGACCTTAGTTACAGAGTGCTGGTGGAACAATGACTGGACGTCAATGTAGGAGGTCACGGGAGGGTTATGTGTTCGTGTTTCTCATATTTGGCATGCTTATTCATGTTGCGAATATTCACGATGAGTGTGTTTAATGCCTGATAAGAACATTCGCTCATATGGGATAGTGAAGTGTAAGAGTTGGACAATTTTCCAAGAATCGAATTAGGTATTTATCGTTTTAAATCTACAACTCCCTATACTTCTTTCGTATACTTTTTTATCCTTGCACTTAGGTATAAAAATGTAAGTTATTATTGCGTATTTTTGTTAGGTATTTTAAGGACTTATCAGTGACAATTAGTCTTACTGTACATACATTTAGAGTCTATTAGTTAAAATTACTCTGGGGACTAGATAATAAATATGACCTTCCAAAGAAATATATGCTATGGTAATAAATAGTATGACAAGTGGAGAACAATTATACTTTGAACGTTTTGTGCTGGGTTACTCAATAGACGTTTGACTTGAACTGTTTTGAATATTAATATATGTGACCTGCGAGAACATTTTTTAAGTGTTTTCACGCTTAGGTGCGGTCACGCTTAATGCGTGCAGTTTCTTCGATATCTAAATAGATTAGTTATGCATGAATAGGCCAAGCATCAGGCACCTTAAAATAAATAAAAATCGACCGTAATATTCGTAACGAACATACAGTTGGGTTTATTGTTCTTGAAAAAAGGCAATGACACATTGTGTTACTGTTTGCATATTGTTTTTCAAATAACAATACCTTTATGAACACTATTTTTTGTTAGAAATGATATTTTTTAATTAAATCGAAAAGTCAGTTTGCATTACTAGACTGTAATAGTATTTTCAATTAATTGTTTCTGAATAAACACATCAAATTGCGAAGTCAGTAAAAAATTCAAGAAAGGCAAACGAAAGCAACCGCAAGAATTAACTGACCCAATAGAAAAGAATGGAAACAATGATCTGATTGTGTGAAAAAAAAAAAAAAAAACTGAGGACGCACAGTCGAGAGCACCATAAAGCACACGATTGAGAGAATGAAACCATTCAAAGGTTCTCTCAAAGAATGTCGTACGTCGAAGAATCGTTGCAGTGACATTTGCGAAGGACAGGCCGCGCTCTGTCTGTCTGGCAGAGATCGTCCTCCGGAGGACAATTCGCGACTGACGGCCTTGAGGTCTTTTGAAAAGAACGACTTGATGCGGGAAGAAAGAAGAGAGAATGGGCGGGAAAGAAAAGCACGAAACGAGAAGCGCGAACGGCTGTCAGACGGTCGGGCACTCGTCGGATAATTGCGGTGCCGTTGATCCCCGCCTTAATTAAGCGCGGATCCCCCTCGGGCTTCGTGCTTCACCGTTGGCGCTTGTGCGCTTTTTTGCCAATACCGGTGGCCCGACAACATTTTTGCACGACTCCGCGCAAACTAACCGACATGATCGCGTTTGAGCCGCTAATGAAGAATGTAGTGGGGGGTTCAAATTTTTCAACATCCGACGAAGTAAAGCGAGAAATATCCGACTGACCTCTATTACTAACCCAAAACCATTAACGCAACGACCGACATGGGTGTGTCGATTCGTGTCTTCTTCTGTGTGTGCGTGTGTACATTTCGTATATACCCATTTTTCGTTCACTTCTTGTGTAGCTTGCTTGCTTGTGATCCTAACCTGACGCGCGTATTGGCCCGAGTGGAGAACGCTTTTGCACATTTAGATACCTTTGTAATTTGACTTAGACAAGTAGCTCGCCGAAGACCGGTTCTGTTCCACCTTCGGGTGACTCAAGATTGCAGCAGCCATCCATCGGCATTCCTACCATCGACTCCGGGCGCAAGCCGCGTCACGGATCTTGCGCTCCAACAGTCGATTTTCCTACGATTATCCGACTCGCGTGCTCCGGTAACGCACAATTATGCGCGATGTTAATGACCCACGATTCGCGCTGCCATTCCGGAATGTGAACTTGCGCGGAAATGGATTGCTCGGTAGCGGCAATTAAATTGATCTGGCACCGAGACGAATTTGGGTCGTGAATATTTCGTTGAAGATTCGCTGCAAATAAGAACTTTCAAAAATTCCATTTTATGCATAATTACTTTTTATACCATAGACAGTATTATGGACTTTCGGACGGAGTGCGCGTATCCGCAAATTAATGTGCAGACGATTAGTTTGCGATTGAATGATCAATGAACCGGCAATTGTAATTGCATTTTCTATGAATACAAATTTCTATGGAACGTAAAATGTCTAGACGCAACCTTCTCAATATTTGCGTAATAATAGTGTCATAACAGCCTATGCGTGATTCCATTAAGAACTTTACGTTATCATTGTTTTTTATGACTCCTCGTTCGAGCATGAAAAAACGTTTTACTGAAAACGGTCAAAGTACAAGTTTATCTTTGATTTCACAAGTCGGTTTAGAGGCACTCTTGAGAGTGCATACGCGGATCAGTACGCAACAGCTTGGCTACAACTGAATGCGCCTATCGACCGATGACGACGAAGACTGTCATTCTAACGAATCAACATTCCCGAACGACGAGTTGAGACTTCCTACAGACAGAGACGTGTATCGAATGCGCGATAACGGACGACGACGAGATTTAGTAGATTCTTCGCGAAGTGCATCGAAATTCGGGGCATTAAAAAGGAAGCAAATTTATCTGTGCCTTTTCAATCGATTACTCCCGAGACCCATTCAGTTTTTCCATATGACTCGAGCTTCACATCTCGTGTTCGCCTCTTCCTGCGACCTTCCTACGCCGCTGCTCCAGAACGAACAATTGATGTCGATGCTTCCGGAAGGTGGAACGTGACCGGTCGTCGATAACGTGCTTAGAGCGGTGAAGTTGGATCAAGAGAAACGATAAATAGCGTACAATACCTGAAAGACAAGAGAAGTTGAGAAGTTGTTTTCGACGACAATAGATACAACGTGACAACGGAAGCAATGGAAATTCTATCAAATTAGCAATTACATACGTTTTTCTATTTTTCAATCAATTTACGACGTCGCATGAAAATTCACGCAAAGAGAGTAGGCGAAATATCGTTTCTCTTGAGGGAGCCGGTGCTGAGATAGTGACCAAGTCGCCTCTTGGCAATCCTCGTAGTTGCTCCTCTTTTGTCTATGTGCCGTTGTTGTTGTTGTGTTGCATGCAGGAGGCCGGCTAGTACCTGGCGGGATCGCCAGTCCTCCGGGATCTGGCGGCTCCACCGGAAACACCGGAAACAACTCGAATTCAGCGGCCGCTAGACGCGGCAATCGCAGACTCACGCGCAATGAGAGCCGTTATCATTCCGGTGAGTATAGCAGCACCTAGGACAATCGTTCTATCGACAGTCTGAAACAGGAAGAAGTCGAAAACATACTCGAAACACAGTACAGATTAGTTGACTAGTCAAGTGTTGGCGGAGTATTGCTTTAATGCTCTTTGGTGGCGTGATCGTCTCTATGAGACGACATTGTATACTTGCATCTTTCACTGAGTTTATCTTGTCAGTCGTATTAGTGTGGTATTAGGATAGAAAGTGCCAAATTGTATGGTTAATTACAGTGTTTTTCAAATACGACACGTCTCAGGTTCTGTTGTATAGAAAGTTTATGGGTTGCGAATTTCGTTCACGTAAACAGGTAGATATTAGAAAGTGCATTTCTAAAATTCGTCGGAAATAAAAATTACAGCAGCGATATGTGAGCAAGATCGAATTGATTCTTCTCGTGACTCTCTTTAAAAAAGTAATAAATTAAATATTTAATGTTTATAAAGTAGTTCGAAAACATTATGCAGATTTAGTATAACTGAATGGAGTTATCTAACGAAATTCTTAGTGACCTATTTCTTATTTACTTTTTTTTCTTAAGATTAGTTATAATGGCAGAAATATACCTTATATGCTTGAAAAGTGCGATGTCGTAATTGTTTGTCAAAAATTGCTATGCAGCCTTGTATAATGTGATTATAAACGTGGGACATGCGGTAGGCAGACGTAAGCTTTATTTATAATACCTACGGAATGAGCTTTTGGTGCAAGTGGCCTCGTTAAATTAAAGCAAAGTCTGAAACAGCCTGCTTGTACACGTCCTATGGAGAGTGACTTGTGAGCAAGAATAAATTCATCGTAAAAACACAAAGAGAAGAAAAGTTAGATTTTATCAAGGCGTCCTCAAATAAGTGCAATGCCTGCTAAATTGCCGCCTGACTTTGCACGAAATGAACTGATCAAATACTCGTTATAGCGTGTCTTAATGCACTAAATTTTATACAACTTATACCTATATATATATATATATATATTTTGTCTCGTAATTAATATTGCATCAATATGTAGATAGAAATTATCATTTTCTCTGCGCATGGCAAAGCATATTTGGCGCAGGTGCACCTCTGCAGAACATACTACCATCCGTGTTCGGCATTCTGCACGAAAACATACGCAAACGCGACGCATCAAACTATCTTGACCTGATCCGAAAAATGATCTTCGCTTTAACCGAATTTCGTCAAACAGCTACATCCCTTTATGATACAACCTTCGAAATCCCAACTGTCGTCACCTACGGTCATACGATGCTACAAAATATCGTACCAATCACATTATGTTAATTCTATTAGAACATCAAAAACGTATCATACACCCTACAACTTTACCTATACATTTTCCTCAGAAGCCATGTCGGAGATGTTCTATTTTCACTCGTGTTAAAATGAAGCTCGTAACGTAACGTGCAACGTTCGTCTGACTTCTACAGTACAGAGCCTACGCCTTAGAGTGTATAACTTTGATGTACAATAAGCTTCAAACGTCCGTCCAACGATGGAACGTTTCGGGGTGGACGAGGCCGCAATTAACCGTTGCGGACGTCGAGAACGGCAATCGTTCATATAGTATAGACGTATAGAGGGACTTGCTCCGTCCTCGGACGGACATTGTACGCGGCGCGGCGCGGGCAATTCAGCACCTGGTGCACCGTTACCGCGGGAAGTGGACGGGCGTACCTCCGTGGAAGATAAGCCGGCACTCATCCGAGGAACGTCCGCATGCAGATGCGCGCCTGTGTGCGCGCGTGTAACGAAATTAAACACTCCCTACACGCACGCGTGCGCATCCATACGCACGCGTGTGTGTACCACCGCCGCGGTATGAGTGCACTTCGTAACGAACCGCGTCCCGATGTTGCATGATGTCGTAATAACGATACGGGCATGCCTCACCCGGAAATACAGCGACTCAGTGACCGAACGTTACCTGCGTTACATTGCAGTTTATTCGCGATGCATCGGTTGCGCGAACAGACTTCGCACTTCGCCTCGCGCAACGCTCCGCGATGAGCGGTCGCGGAAAATCGTAACCTTGCTGCACTTCTGTCAGCGCTTTCTACCGCTAATGACCGCGAACGGAAGTATGTAACTCGGTAGCACCGGCCGGCCGGTTGCGATTTGTAGGGCAGCGATACTTTTTTTTTCTCTCTCTCTCTTTCTCTCTCCTTTCATCGTATTATAGCTTGACGAGGGAAGAAGAGATTACGCAACAACGGGGATACCTGCAAGTGTACAGATATTTTATTTGAACTTCTCTGTTCTGTTTCTTCTTCTTTTTTCTGTTTTGTTTTGTTAGAGTACACGTGTTTAGTAACTGTTCCCAGTACACGACTGTGTTCCTTCTCGTTGCCTTCTTGCTCCTAACGTTGCTGTGAGCGAGTCGAGTGCTGTGATTAATTAGATTTTGTCGTGTACAGAGGTTCGTCAGGAAGCCGTGCAGCAGGCACTGGCGGCGATGCAAGGACGGCCGAAGCCGTCCTTACCGATGCCGTCGAAGAGGACGTCCGTGATGGCCAGAAGTCCCGATCGAGAACGACGCGATAGTGGCGAGTCGAGCAGCGACGAGGACAGCGTTGTCACCGAAGAGAGTCCTGGGGCTGGTGGTCCGACGGGTACAGATCAATATATTTCAAATATAACATGCCTCTTTCAAAGTCCACGCTTTGAACATCTTTCTTGAACATTTGTATTCCGTCATATTCATTTACGTTAGTTACGTCGCAGATTTAGGTATGAATGTTGTCAGACGGAATTGTTGCAAAGGTTCATTTTGGAATGTAGAATTCGGGTCTGATGGTAGAGATTTTACGTTTCGACATCGAGACTAATAATAAGACGAGCGCTATATAATATCGATATTATCAGGCACAGCGAGTGCGCTGTAGGTATATTTACTGTTATGTACATCATATCAGATAATTTGAGTAACACGCAATCTGCACCGTACCAATATCGATGTTAACACGACTTTACCTTGATTGGGTATATTTTGTAATCAATCGGCGAATTGATAAATGAGACGAAAACAGCATATTGATAATATAGCGCGGATTATCCGTGAATTGAACTACTTTTATCGTGGGCGAAGTGTCGTAGATTTCTCGTCTACGAGCGCCGTTGAATTCTTCAAGCGGCCTTCGTCCGTTCCGAATCGAGGCACGCTTATATTTCGTGAACGAGCATCGTTCGTGCGCCGGTACAATATTTCCCTACGGAAACGTAACCGTTGGCAGATTAGATTAAGGCCCCGGTATCGGTCGAGCGGTTTTGAACAAGCAATTGTTCCATCTCACGGTGCATCCGCGAATGTTCTGCGGGTTGCACACAACCTGCGAACGACGACCGGTTGTTGCGCGGCACGCTGCACGTGCGGATGAAGAGTAAGTAACGCGAGTGGATAAAATGTATATAACGTAAGTGGGTAAAACCCGATATCCACTTGCCGTTGACAGGCGCTGGAAGATGGATCAACTGGTTCTTCAAGTTCACTGATTCACCCCAGGCCTTCTCAGATGTAGGTACTGGACTCGTTAATGAGGATTCAGTGTTATTGGTTAACTAGTCGTAGCTGCGGCGCTGAGTACGGCGCAATAAAAAAAAGAGATTTACCGTAAGGCGGGTCGCTCTTGACCCCGGCGAACGTAATAACATCCGCGAATTATCAGTTATCGTCGGTCTCTTTATCGCCACCAGTTGCCGCCTGAATATAGACAATTCAGCGTTTACGAGATATACGCTTTCCACACTGGCGGGGCAGACGCTTGATTCGCGATTTTGATCTTGTATCGATGTCAGTTCTGCGGACGTAAGTTACCGATACGCACCGTTTTCTGGTGGCGCAGCGAAATCGGGTTTTCGACGACACCGTATATTGTGTGCTGAGGTTCGTGAATGTTCGGTTGTATGTCACGCGTTATTACGGGACGCGAGTAAGTGCAATTACCGGCAGTCGTCACGAATATGAGTACATTTTTATTCGCGCATCAATGAATCACGGACGGTTAGTAATGAGAGCGGATGATTCGTGGATACTTAAAACTACGGCGCACGGCTCTTCTCACTATGGCAGTCATGCAGGTATATATTTACGGCCTTGGAAATTTCCGTTATACCCATACGGGATCAATATATGATACAGTATCGCTTATGCAAGTATGATAGACTCATTTGCCCAAGTGAATTGAACGTGCCGGTTGTTGTATAGTAAATCAGTAATCCCATTCTGTAGGCCTCATTGAGTTTTTGATGCAAAATTGGCGGTAGATGGATAGTACCAAAACACTCAGCAAATATTTTCTGAGACCTCTATCTCGAAAATTACCAGTGCCGGAAGTGTGTTACTCTTATCAGATCGTCAGTATGCTTGTACACTTGAAATTCCGCACGATGCCCAATCTATTCAGTCATTCCGATACTTTTGAGAGTGATATATTTCCGATGAACGTATTTCAAATATCTGTAACCCAAAATTCAAATTCCACAACTTCCTTCAGCGCAATATTATGAAATATCAACGTAAACTGTGCGAACATTGAACTCCGTGACACCTCACTTGCCTAATGATGCTTTACGGTCGCTTTCACCTTATCATTTCTCAACATATAAGTCCCAACGCTCAGCATTCTAGAATAGCATATTCCACCCGTCGCAAATGATACGTTCGGCCGGGCGAACCGAAAGAATCACGTACAATGCTCTGTTTGTTTGAAATCAGGCACCGGATTGTCGGACACAAGCAGTACTGGCTCTGCTCGGGACACACCCCCGCCGCCGAGGCCGCCGGCCAGGAGGCCACCTGGCGCGGACATCACAGACATCGCCGAGTACACTCCGCACGCGTACTGCAATATTCAACCGCCTGACGTAACACACACGAGCAGCACTCCGACCGCCCAGCAATCGACGAGACGACCCGGTGCCGACCGAGTCAATCGGTACCACGTCGTCGAGGACCAGAACAATACCGGCACGACTGGACGTTGGAAGGTTTCAGCGAAGATCCAGCAGCTGCTCAATACCCTGAAGCGACCTAAAAGGCGGCCATTGCCAGAGTTCTACGAGGACGATGATATCGAGCTCGAGATCGCGGCCAATCCGAAGGATCCTAACGCGCCCAAGCCGGAGGGTGGTTCCATGACTTCTGCTGTAGGAGAGCCGTTGTCCGTGCCTTCAGGATTGCCTAGATCTCTCGAAGCTGCGATCCAAAGGTGAGGCACTCGGCTGAATCGTACCGGTCGTTCTTTCGGTGGCAACTAACTGCGCGTCTACACCTAAGCGTTCCTTTTCGTACTTTCTTGCATAAGCGGCGTTATGCACTTGAAAATGCAAGTCTTGTAAAGTGAATGTGACAGATTGTAAGCTACTGGCCGCTATTTCTTCAAATAATGTTACCTTAATCTGTATATGTAATTTCTGTCATTTGGAGTTATTTCATGAATGGAATTTGACTGAAACGCTTCTTTGGGTTGACGTACAGGTACGGCTCGGCAACGTACAAGGCACCTGTGGCCACGGTCCTCGATCCCAATGGCAAGCTCTGCGTAACGCTGACCTACGGGAAACTCCTTAGTCGCTCGCACAAGATAGCGTACACCCTGTTAAACAAGGCTCTAAGTCGTGGTGGAGATTGTTGTCTCAAACCTGGCGACCGCATCGCTCTGGTTTATCCGAACAACGACCCAATTAGCTTTATGTGCGCCTTTTACGGTTGCCTTCAAGCCGGTATCGTGCCTGTGCCCATTGAGGTTCCTTTGACTCGTCGCGATGCAGGCTCACAGCAAATTGGTTTCCTCCTGGGAAGTTGCGGCATTCAGGTAAAGCACATCAACGACTAAGACTGACAAACATGTGAACACAGGTGCCACTTTAATGGGATGACCACTTCCGTGTACTTGATAACAGCCTAACGAACATTTATAACTCTGTTCTTTGTCTTTTCAACAAGTTTGTCATCGTTGTGAAATACATAATATCGTAACGTTGAACTTACATATCATCCAATCAACATATATATCGCAATACATGTACCAAACTGTCGTACAACTTGTACAAGGTCTAATAATATAGGCAATGCCACCGCATTATAGTAATGCCGGCACTAAGCATGTTAAAGTCATCTAATCATCGAAACATATTCAACAGGTTGCACTTACGAGCGAGGCATGTCTGAAAGGTTTACCGAAAACCGCAGCTGGTGAAGTGGTGGCATTCAAAGGATGGCCAAAACTACATTGGTTCGTTACCGAGCATTTGGGCAAAACTCCGAAAGACTGGCTGCCTCCGCCGCGTTTAACAGATGACACGCCAGCATACATAGAGTATACGACGGATAAGGACGGTTCCGTTATGGGAGTGACGATAACTAGATCGGCAATGCTTGCGCATTGTCGTGCATTGACACAAGCTTGTGGTTATACGGAGGGCGAGAATGCCGTGTGCGTCTTAGATTTTAAACGGGAAGTCGGTCTGTGGCATAGCACACTCACCAGCGTTCTGAACGGGATGCACGTCATATTCATACCGTACGCTTTGATGAAAGTTAATCCAGCGAGTTGGATGCAGATGATCACGAAGCATCGCGCAAGTGTTGCTGTAGTGAAATCTCGAGATCTTCACTGGGGTCTCTTGGCTACGAAGGATCACAAAGACATTTCCCTGTCGTCGCTGAGACTCTTATTGGTTGCGGATGGTGCCAATCCATGGTCGCTCTCTTCGTGCGATCAATTTCTTTCCGTCTTCCAGTCAAAGGGTCTCAGACCAGATGCAGTCTGTCCTTGTGCATCCTCCAGTGAAGCTCTTACTGTGTCCGTTAGAAGACCCGGTCGCGCTGGGGTCAATGCCACGGGACGAGGAGTTCTTTCCATGTCGGGATTAAGCTATGGTGTAGTGAGGGTTGATCAGGAAAATTCTTTAACTTCATTGACACTGCAGGATTGTGGCCAAGTCATGCCTGGAAGTGAGTCCTTTCAAATGTTTCCTTTCGCTCAGTGTTTGATGTATCATTTGATCTGGTACTAATTCAGCATTCTTCTTAACGTTAGGTATTGTGGTTGTGGTGAAGATGGAAGGACAGCCGTTTATTTGCAAGACCGATGAAGTGGGAGAAATATGCGTGCATAGCTCTGCAACTGGCAATCAGTATTGGGGATTGCAAGGATTGACCAACAATACGTTTAAGGTGTCTCCTTCGCAAGCTGATGGAACTCCATTAGGCGATGTAGAATACACGCGTTCCGGTTTATTGGGTTTCCTCGGCCCTGGCGGCCTAGTATTCGTTTGTGGATCTCGCGACGGTCTGATGACTGTGACGGGAAGGAAACATAATGCAGATGATATTATTGCCACTGTGCTAGCGGTTGAACCGATGAAGTTTATTTATCGCGGCAGGATTGCTGTCTTTAGTGTACGGGTTCTGCGAGACGAAAGAATATGCGTCGTCGCTGAGCAACGACCCGACTGCAGTGAAGAGGAAGTAAGTAGCTTTGTGTGTAATTTCTAAACTGACAATAAGTTAATACGTGCTGCCCTCTAAATTTTGTTTTAATACCTGAATTTATAGGCATCGTCATAATAATGTGGAATCTTGGATTTTCCAGAGTTTTCAGTGGATGTCAAGAGTTTTACAAGCTGTGGACTCAATTCATGCAGTGGGAATATACTGTCTCGCGTTGGTGCCACCTAACTATCTTCCCAAGACTCCGCTGGGCGGTATACATTTATCAGAAACCAAGAGACGTTTCTTAGAAGGTGCCCTACACCCTGCCAATGTCCTGCTTTGCCCACACACTTGTGTTACCAACTTACCGAAACCACGCGAAGTTCATTCAGGTAAGTGCTCTTCTGTAATATCTGTAAATACTGATAGTTAGCCCAACAATTGAACTGCGCAACTATTTTAGCGTCTAGATAATACCAGCTAACGTAACAATTAACTTACACACCCGACATATGTACAAACTTCATACATCCATATCGCAACGTCTCCTCATTACTTAAGATTACATTTCTTTATAGAATTTTGCGTACTGTTCAAATGCAGGATCACAAAAAAAATATGTGGGAATTTTAGTGTTCTATCATATTTCAAGTATACGTTATTAAACACTATACATTTGTTAAACATAAAATGGCAATATATTTTTGTCATTGACAGGCAAATTTCCCACTAGTTTTTTTAATAATTCTGTACAAGATTATATAAGGATAACCAATAACGAAGGGAGCGAGTGAGAGAGAGAGAAAGAGAGAGTGAGTGCAGCAATTTAGTCAAACATTTATCGTAATCACAAATCTGACATTTTTTAGTCTCCTAATTAGCACCAAGGAACTTAACTTTTACGCTTCCATGCAAAGTTACCGGTAGGCTTTAGCAATTTAGCACAATTCATTAATCGTATAACATTCCTTTGCTGCACATTTATATTTAAGTTCGCCACCTGATAGCGCTTCTTTATGCTTAGCATGTAAATCTATTCGTTATCCTTCCTTTCTTTTGGCTGAGTTCCGAACACCCTGTAGCCTCCAATTTTGCCAACAGCAAAATCATGTTTGATAATTTGCGATTTACTTAGAGAAAATTTGCATAGCATCCGCGAATTGTACTTACGAGCATTGCTCTAATTCCCGTAACAAATGCAAATTTTGTCGAGTATACCATGTCGCGATTACACCCGCCCACTCAAGCATAAAGTTTTACAACACATCACTTTGATTAATCATTTTGCTTAAAAGGCAATAGACTTCATATTGAATTTTTTATCGTCCAATGGAATGTTCCAAGCACGAATTATAGATCGTGCCGTCGGCGCTCGACAATGACGATCCAGTTTGCCCTAGCTTTGATTTTCCGGCCTCAGTCAGGGGAGAGTGTGTGAGCTACTCTTTACCGGGTTGAGTGTTTGTGTTGGTTTACTAACGGAATGGTGCGGGGGCGTGTAGCGGGGGATTCTGTTGCAGACGTTGGTCCGGCCAGTGTGATGGTGGGCAACATTGTCCAAGGCAACAGACTGGCTTCAGCTCAGGGACGGGACATGGGCGTTTTGGACGAGGACAGTGATAATGCTAAAAAGGTTTGTAAAAGCCGAAAATTATGAGTTACTTATCGGGAACAGTAATATGCCACAAACAAATGTGAGGATAAGTATTCTACCACGTATTCTATCTCGGTTCATATTGTTTCAGTACCAATTCATATCGGAAATTCTCCGATGGCGTGCCATCAGTACTTCGGATCACGTGATATTCACCTCGTTGAACGCCAAGGGTGCCGTGGCAACCTCGTTATCTTGCTCGCAGCTTCACAAGAAGGCCGAGCGTATTGGCAATCTACTTCTGGATCGTGGACGAATCAATACAGGGGACCATGTAGCGTTAATTTTTCCACCCGGCACAGATCTGATATGTGCATTTTATGGTTGCCTATACGTCGGCGCTGTTCCAGTTACGATCAGACCTCCTCATCCGCAGAATCTCCAAACGACTCTACCGACTGTTCGCATGATAGTGGACGTCAGTAAGTCCGTCCTCGTGCTCACAAACCAAAACATCTTAAAGTTGCTGAAGACTAAGGTAAGTCAACAGTGGCTCCTGCCGGTTTCTGCCAATACAGATGAGTTTTATTGAGATAATTATTAATTGTCTCCGTGTCATTTATCTGTCCATTTCTAAATAAGTGAACAAGTGAGTAAAATATCAACGATCAATTTTGATCATCGTATATAGGAGGCAAATAACGTCGTCGACTTGAAAAGTTGGCCAACCGTTCTTGATATGGACGACATGCCAAAGAAGAAGCTGCCGGTTATGTATCGAGCCCCAACAGCGGAAATGTTGGCATACTTGGACTTCAGTGTGTCTACTACTGGAATGCTTGCTGGTATCAAGATGTCTCATGCGGCGGTGACTTCATTGTGCCGAGCCATGAAATTGGCTTGTGAATTGTATCCATCCAGACACATTGCCTTGTGTCTGGATCCATATTCGGGACTTGGTTTCGCTTTGTGGTGCCTAAGCAGTATTTACAGTGGACATCATTCTATTCTCATTCCGCCATCGGAGGTATATTAGCACATCTTGCATTATTCCACGTTTCAACTTTTTAATCTGTCTGCCTATACTCTGTGTAATATTATACTTCAAATACACCTTCTAGGTCGAAGCAAATCCAGCACTTTGGTTATCTGCAGTCAGCCAATCAAGAGTACGAGACACGTTCTGTTCTTACGGTGTAATGGAACTATGCACGAAAGGTTTAGGTTCATCAGTCCACGCGCTTAAAGCGCGCGGTGTTAGTTTAGCATGTGTAAGGACTTGTGTCGTCGTTGCTGAGGAACGACCGCGGATCGCTCTCACTACCAGTTTCAGCAAATTGTTCTCTGCTCTCGGACTCAGCCCGCGTGCCGTGTCTACATCGTTCGGCTGTAGAGTGAACACTGCTATTTGTCTACAGGTAAAACAAACTGCGGTTATGCAGTCGTTTGAATATATACTAATTGTAAAAAGGAGAATCGAAATTTGATTTTTATTCGTAATGTTTCTCTAGGGAGCCTCTAGCCCGGAACCGTCGACAGTGTATGTAGATCTTCGTGCATTGCGCAATGATCGTGTTTCCCTTGTGGAAAGGGGTAGTCCACACTCACTCTGCCTCATGGAATCAGGAAAATTGTTACCCGGTGTGAAAGTTATTATAGCAAACCCAGAGACTAAAGGTCAATGTGGAGATTCGCACTTGGGAGAGATCTGGGTCCAGTCTTCACACAACGCGAGCGGTTACTTCACGATTTATGGGGACGAAAGTGATTATGCGGATCACTTCAACGCGCGTCTCGTCACAGGCAACACGAATGAAGTGTACGCCCGAACCGGATATCTTGGCTTTCTTAGACGCACGGAAAGTGTACAACAGTCCGTCATCAGTGACGTTCCCGGAGACACCTCTGCGGCAGAAGCAGATCTGGTACCTGGTGATGCCGAACTGCATGACGCGGTATTTGTCGTGGGCGCACTCGATGAAGCTATTCTACTCAGGGGCATGCGTTATCATCCGATTGATATCGAAAACAGTGTAATGAGGTGTCATAAGAAAATTGCAGAATGGTAAGTACTGTTTTTTTTTAACGTCGTAATAATAAAACGTAACATGTGCGTTCGTTACAAACGAAACTAGTATGAAATATTAATCTTTGTCGTAATCACCATTATGTTTTAATGAGAATGTTACAAATGCTGTCGCGTTTTAAAAACGGTCTGCGTGACAAAACGTTAGAAGCAGAATATGTTGCAACTAACTATATTGCCAAACTTCTTCTTTCTGTACGCAGTGCTGTGTTCACATGGACTAACTTGCTAGTGGTCGTCGTCGAGCTTGATGGAAGTGAAAGCGAGGCCCTGGACCTAGTGGCTTTGGTAACCAGTGCCGTTCTCGAGGAACATCATTTAGTCGTTGGCGTCGTGGTTGTCGTGGATCCTGGCGTAGTTCCCATCAATTCACGTGGTGAGAAACAACGAATGCACCTCCGTGATGGCTTCCTGGCGGACCAACTCGACCCTATCTATGTCGCATACAACATGTGAGCACCGATCGGCATTCTCATCATCATCATCGTCATCATCACCGACTGCATCGTTGTGACAAACGTATTTTGCGAATTCAAGATCTGTTTGTCCTCATCCTCATACAATGTTCGGGCCGACGTGACAGTGCGTACATACACTTATGTCGAAACCCGAAGTCCCATTCAGCATTGTTCTCTTGCCGCAATTTAAATTAGGCAACGTAAAAGGATTTTCGACGATATTCGCGTGTTTATGCGCCGCGAATGTGTACGCGCGCATCTAATTATTTTGATTATAAACTCTAGACTGCCAAGAGGACCGGGGTGTCATGCACAGCTCGGATGTAGCTGTCGCTATAGTGTCGTTTGCGATTATCTTATTCGCATTGTCGTCAACTAATCATTTTGCGTCTTATTTGTACTGTCAAGTCGAGTAGCAAGGCTTTTATACGAGAAATCGACGAAATGATATTTTCCTGATGCGATATCCGCGACGTATTCCCGTTGATATTAGCCACGCTCAATCGCACATCTACAAGAAAAATGTAGGGCATAATAGAGTGTCAAGGAAGATGTTCAACAAACTTTGTACACGATACGACAGGGAAGAATTCTTATTTTCTCCTTTTACGTATAAAGAGCCTTTAATCTTGATTGGATTCACACAGTGACAATACGTGACTTGCTATTGTTTCGATAATTCAAGATTAAAAATTACTTTGGTACGTTAATCGGGTTTGGAGAGAAAATAATTATGATATGACATCCAAACTCAGGAAAATCACATTGTATTAAGCTGCATCGCGCACAAGATGGCACTTTTATACGTAAAACAACATCTTTTTACTATGCAAGAATATGCAGCGCGCAATGAACGTTCGTTATTGTTTCAGTTTACCGTAAAAATCCTTTTTAGATGCGTAGAGTGCAATAAATATGACACATTTTGGGTAAGAATTTTAGTCACTGTTATAGTGATATTAATAGTGGTGGAGGCAACGAAACGTTTGTTTTATACATAGACGAAGATCGAAGAACATGGCTCTTTGAGACTGATTACACGACGATGCCATATCGATAATTCTCGATCTTGTCGCTGTAACGCCGCGATACGAATTGCAATCGTGCGAATATTGGTAGGCATTTTTTATGACAGTTTATTGCGTGCTGCTAGGGTACACTTTTGTACATACCAATCGGAAACCGCAACTCTAAAACGTAACTGACAATACGATTGGCGAGTATTTTTTATGGAACTCGCACTAAAAATTCATACAATACCAGAATTGATCATCTCAGGGTTTTAGATAATTTTTAAGCAAGATGAAAGAAAGTACTGTAACATTAAAAATGTTAAATCCTTTTTTACGAGCCTACGAAGGGATCGTTGTCTGAAAGAGGTTCATGCCAAATTTGATCCACTTTCGGCGTGGAATTGTGATATGCATTTAGTTGGCGGTTTCTGATTGAAATCAACATAAATATGTACCCCTTTATCATGAAAATGACTAAAAGTTCACTCGCCTCTGAAAGTTACACGTTAAATTCCTTGTTTTATCTTTTGTCCGCACAAATACATTATCGTTGCCGACCCGGTCATTTTGACCTGAGCTCAATCTTGCGTATACAAACATTTGACAGCATATTATTATCGATTCTACGGGCTGGTATTGTAAAAATGTTTAACTTTGTAATTTGTCCCTAATCTGTCTTTGAAGTTTCGGAAAGGATTGTGTGCAATTAAACAAAATCTGAAAAGATGTTATACTGCAAGTGCAGTATCAGTTATTGTTAAGTTACTTTTGGAAAACTCTAAGTTATACACTCTGTTCATCTTAAGTTTACCAAAATGGCATTGATTTTTACACATGTACAAGTTGAACAGGTGCGTTTTGAAAGTACGTGCCAGCCCGGCAGTTGCTTAAACTCTCTGTTCTCCTTGTCAGAACTTCTGTTCTTTAACTTGCTCGAGCTTTTCTATCGAATGTGTACAATTGTTGATAGTTTTATAATTTTATATTCTTATTTTAATGTATTGACATGCGACGTATCAAATGTACCGTTCCAGCGCTATACACCAAGCTATCGTGACAAAGCCCATACACCGCGATCTGTAAGTGAATATGTGTATAGGCGCGTGCATGTATGTATGGTCATCGACATTACGAATCAATAACGAGGCTCGTATGGAATGTCGACAAGCACGATATTCGCGCCGAAATCATTGCGTCGCGATTCGCTTATATGTGCACGCAACAAATCCGCTGGCGAGGATTTGCGCGACGAAACGGTCAGTCCCGGCGCGTTATTTTGACGAAGTGAGAAAGGCCTATTTATATCATTAAGGCGAGTGCCAAATATACAAGGTACGATCTTGTCTTTACGTTCATGAACATGAATGACGTAAGAGGCGAGTGAGGAAGAAAGTTTGAAACCGAGTCCATCGTCCTCTTTTTACAGGAAGGTGCGTTACGGAGAAAATATCTGTTTATGACATTTCTTGGTACGAGCCTGACCATTTAGCGCATAGAAGAAGCGCCCTTGTCACGGCGAACGATTGCGATTATCGGACGACACAAGCTTCGTTAGTGCAATACGCGTGCCCCGCGCATTATATAATTAATCGTCCCAGATTCTCAGCGCCCATTTACAGGCGTCTTGTAAATACGTGATACCATGGAAGAGACGGATTGTAGGATCTTGTTTTATCCGCACCTCTATACCTGTTCCCCATCTCTCTCTCTCTCTCTCTCTCTCTCCCTGCACTCCTTACAAACGCATGATATTCACGATCCGTTCTCTATCGCAGCTTTCCTTTTGACACGTTTTCTTTTCTCATTTAATTAAGGTATCGTGCCATGTCACCCAACGTACTCACATAAACTTTTATGCACGGACAAAGATTTACGTGGCAAACGATGTAATCGATACGCCACACGCTGTAGCGTCTATATAATAGCCGACTAACGATCACCTTTCCTCTTTCCCACCCTCCGCGAACTTACGTTCCGAACTTTAGCTCGCGCGAATGAAGAACCTCAACTGAATCGGCTCTACCATGACCGTCCCCCCCACACACCTACACGTACACATACACGCTATAATCGTAAAGTTTTTACGTGCTACGTGCGATATGTGTATGTATCGTATCGATTCTGTAATGTCGAGTCTTAATCGCTGGTATTTTTCTCCGTGCGTGGAAGATGATTAATCCGTAGTTTGTCCTCCCCCGACGACTATACAGTAGGCTTGTGCAATGTATGCAGTTTTTATATTGGAATTATATCAACATTCGAAGTCTCGCGACATTGCCAAGGTGTAACCTTAATCTTACGGGAATAAAATCATGTATTCATTAGACAAGTTTCTGCGGCGCTTTACAGCGCGGCAAGAACAAATGGCAAATATTACTCGTGATACTTTTTACTTTCTATATAAGCATATACTACCATGTGAATCATCCAAATCGCGCGAATTACAAGACATGCAGCTCAGACCGCCGGTGATTATATCGACAGGCGCTTTTGCGTAGCTACAATTATAATCCCTGCTCACGGTAAATACACAACGCTAACGTGCGCGCTTCACGCGCTCGTAGACATTTTCCCGTTCCGAAACTTCGAAAAAGATAATATTGCGTATATTATAATACGCTCTAATATTATAACATTCATACTATTACAAGACATTTAATGTCGTAAGAGTAACCAATATTACATGTATTATAATATACATCGATATTATCACGTAGCACTACGAAAACGTTTCTAGCAAACCGGCGCTCATGGACACACGGTGTATTTATCGCGAGTATACAATCTCCATTGAGTGCTGAAACGTGACAGCGCATAGAATCGGTCGCAGCCGTTACTTTTCACCAATCTCCTTGCTGTTGACGCTGACGCGACTTTCGACTGCAATTCGTGAATTGCACTCGCGAAGGCTCGCACGACTCATGGGGAGCCCGTTCGGCTCGCGCCGCTTTCCTTTTCGCAGTGTCAATTTACCATGGTGACGTTTCAACGAACACACGACACACGCGCGAGTGTATCCCTTTGCACAATCCTACCCGCGGGGGGCGAGTGTGCGTGCGTGCGAGAAAGCATTTGGTTGTATTATGTATAAATGTTGATAACTAGCTCGTAGGAATGTGGAATACTTGTCACCGTTACAACAATTCGCGCCTTCACGTCAATGACCGAAGAGGAGAGAGCCCGCGAGAGATCCGTTCTTTTTCTTTTTCAACTATCCCTCCTCTGTCGTGTCGCGCGTCCGTGAAGGAACGAAAAGAATCGGGCGCGCGCTATGAAAACCTGGATCACATGAGACGATCCATGGCTGTGTACATACCCCTCCCTCCGCGTTAGAGGTTATTAAGGTACGATATAGTTTGTACGTTGAAGTATATATATATATATATATTATATATATTATTATCACGAATAATATAACGATCACTGTCTTTACCAAGCATGTAACATTTACGTTTGTGTCAGACAAATGAATATTGATATTCGCGTATCCACACCCTCCTCCGTTCACTCGCTCCTTTCCAACCACGTACATACTTTCAATCTCTTCTTTTCGCTCCACTGTCGAAAAGAATAGCGAATGGAAATGTCGAATAAAATGGATAGACTGTCCTTTGGACAGCTTCACAGTATGCAGCAAATTGTTTTTCTCTCTTCTTGCGCGTCGTCGTTTTTTGTATACTCTCGCCTTTCTGACATCACTTGCGCGCATATGGTTCAACAGTACACCGATAGTTGCCCTAGTAAGTGAAGTTTTTATTTTCCTTTATAAGTCATGCCGTGCAGAATACATGACGAACGGTACCTAAAGTAACATTGACAAATGCAACGTACGTATATTTCTCCAACCAGTTTGAACTCGATGAACAACCATCTATCTCTGTACTGCTTTTTTTTTCATGATACGATGTATTATACACTGCATATGTCATGCATTGCCCGCATTTACATTCTCATCAATCTTTACTACGAAATCGTACGAGAACGTCTGATTGATCGAGCGTCGTTGTTACGAAGCGGTTATGTTTGACACCGAAGTGGACCTAATTCGAACTTCGTCTGCGTGCGCCAACAATCGACTAACGGCCTACTCTTAAATAAATGACTAATAAAGTGAGAAACATGCGGTAGCCTTGCACGCGGGCAGTTACAGCCTGATCCATTTTCTCTGCAATTTGCATATACGAGAATGAGCCTATGCCTACATACATTATTATGTATATTCGGAAATTTGCATTGACTCTCGCGCGCATTAGCTCACGTGACAGCAAACTGCGCCAAGATCGGTGGCGGCACGTGTTAACCTATCGGTGCACATGCATCTATGCAAATTCTGGGAGTAACGAACGTTTACTCCGCATGCAAGGATCAGCGGCGTTTGCATAAAAAGCCAATAGCGGTATACACATATGCTTCCGTACAAGCACGAACCCAGCAATTTTACACATTCACTCACTATCAGCCGCAAAAAGCATCTTACATCCGAACCTTCGTCCAATCCACAGCGCGGGCCATGCTTCCGAGTGTACCTAAATCTTTTCATTGCTTTCACTGCGACACACACAACGCCCGTGCGCTGGTTTCCTAGCGGCGAAACACACGTACACGACACACCTCGACAATGCCCATTGTCAGTCGACGTGCCCTGCACATATTTACCACTTTTCCGACGACCAAAAGTCACGTAACAGACTTTACAACGAAGGCGATGCGAGCGAATTATTTCGCGCGAAGCCACCAACGGCGACACCTCATTGGCTGCCGATGGAATTTGATTCTCTTTTCTTTCTTCTTTCGCTCATCCCCTCTCTCTCACTCTCGCTCTCACTTCCTCTCTTTCGACCCCCTCCCCACTCCCCTGCCGACAGTGTTCACCGGTCTAGTGCGAGGCGAAGTGAGAGAGGTAGTGTATCCCAAGGGAAGTACGCGCCCGCCGGTTAGACGCTTAAACCGACTAACCGACCAGTTCAGGCCAGTCTGTCAGTGACGGTGGGTTTGGTATGTGCGGTCCGTTTATGTCCTCGCCATCGCGCATGAAACACTATCCTTTCACGTTCAAAAGTAAAGTTCGTTACTCCGCGACGCACGTCGGGACCGCGCAGCACGTGAACTTCACGACGTCGCTACTGACACAGTGCGAAGAATCGAAATGTTGACTTTCCGGAAGTTCGGCTAGGACGTGAACAGGACAAAAGACAGCCAGGCCGCGTGGATCTGCACACACTCGCACATTCCCTCTTATCGAACGTGGCTGTTAAGCCACGCTGTCTCGAGGAACGGCTCGCAACAAGGGATCGATTTGGTGCATAGGTACGTAGACGAACATTTTGGCGTGGTTGTGCGCTTTTGAATTGATCGACGTTGCCGCCTCGTACGGACCGTATGACAGAATTCCTTGTGCACGGCGTGCACGGGGCTCGTCATTGAGGTCGCTTGAACGGAATCGAAAACGTAAACATTACGAGTTTCGGTGGAACGGGGCGGGCGTGAGGTTGAATGTTTTTCGTCACCATTGTGTGGCACGTGTGTTGGAATAGGGTTAGGGTGAAGCGAGCGTTCCAACGTGCGTAAGTTGGATTTGTTTGAACGTACTTGCTCAGTTTCTCTCTCACACGCTGTGTATCGTAGCCTGTTTGAAAGATTTGAAGTCTCATATGCGCAGGCGTGTGCGTTAATGTGCTCTCTGCTCTGCCATGTGCAGCATGTTGCTATAGGTTTAGAGATACGAGTAGATAGATGATAGATAGTCGGCCTTGGTTTATGGCGAACAATATGGAATTGTGAATGTCGATAGGTAGATCGTAGGCAAGAAAGAGACATAATCGAAGACTTGCATCGGAAAATTGTTCAACATGAAGACATAAAGGCCGCTTTATCGCGGAATAATGTTTACGCTCATGTTACGCTTATTTACAGATTAGTGATAAACACAAATATTTTATCCAACAGCAACTTCCAGTTTCCATTGTAGCCGGTCTTCCGTTGTCGCGCTGGCGGTTCTGTGCGAAATTCCCGATGAGCTGACAACAGAAATACACACTGATCAAATGAAATATATAATAGAATACGTAAAGAAACAATTAAGGATAACCAAACGGACGTGGCATCGAGGCGATACCAATACGCGGGTGCATACACCTGATAAGACTGTGAGCATGTTGAACTAGAAAGCGTCGCCGCACTACCACAAGTTCAAATATCTGTCTTCCGCCAACTCGTTCCTAGATCGACAATACCGGGGTTGCCGAGTCTATTTTCGAATCGGGTTGACGAGCAATTCGGAGAAGACCATACTACCATACGGATTCTGTCGTTTCTCTACCATGCGCGTGTGCATTATACAGTCCGTACTCGTATTGTACGACGACCACCTTAAGGGCCGATTGTCCCACCTCTGAGTAAATGGTCTTTATCAAATTTCGTGTAGGACTTACTATGTGCATGTTGTACTTCGAAGCATGGCATTCGTCCCGTACATTTTACAGTTACATGTGTAAACTGAATACTACGTTGTGCAGTAGTAGAGGTTATGGATATGCTGTAGATTCGTCCGATTATTGAGAAAATGCGAAGAAGTGCACATTCGTGCCGACACATGTCATTATGTAAAGACATAGATAGTTATAAATGATGAAGTGACCTGTACCATGGTAAGTCAATTTGTACCAGCAATAATAATACGGTTACGATTATACGATAGGAAATGCACATCGATTTCTGGAATACAATACGCTCGACAATGACTTAAATTCAGTACGGACGGAAGCTCATACTCCTTGGATACTGGTAATACTTTTCCGCAATAGACATTATGCCCTAAGTGACGATATTTGTACTTTGGGTAATCAGTGCAATTTGTCGAAAGCGTACAGTACAAGTATGTGTCCGTCAGATGTGCACAACTGTCGTTACATTCGAGACAGTAGTGTACCGTGATAAAGAATTCTTCCACTTTCCAAGCCATTTATCAGCGGCAGGAACGCGGGAAGGAGAGAGTATAGTATACGTGATTATTTATGAGCATGGAGCTCCACACTTTCTGGCGATAGCACACGTAAATGTTCAATCGATCCGGTTAAGCTTGTTAGTACGGTCGTGACATGTATGAAATCATTATTTGTTCATATTGTTGATAGTCGATTTAATATAACAAACGTGAATAGATTTGTGCCCTGACAAGTCTGTTCTATGTGAAGGTCCGTGTCTACCTGCTACAGATAGTCTGCCTATGTATTAGTACTCAACCTTCCCGTCTGTCAAGGCTTCTCTCCTTTTATAAACGGTCCTCGTTTCGTTAGCCCTCTGAAAAGCTTTCACAGCGACACTTTACCCTCTTAACATTGACACAGGCAGGGAAAGTACGAGAGGAGAGGGAGGGGGGGGGGGGACGTCAAATCGATAGGCTCTCTATAAAACAATGAAGAATTATGACCATGACAGCGGATCGAATTTTAATTCAACCTTTGAATTTCAGTTTTGATCACGGCGTAAAGCACTATTAATTCGATGAACACGATGAATTGTTGCATGAACCTTCGGTATTTCTAGCATTAAGAGACATACTGTTCGATTATTTTTCCGACGTTCTTTAGTGAAGGTTCTTTATTACATTTACCATGAAATACTATTGTAGCAGCGAAATTTGTTCCCAAGAAGCACGATATAGATCGTAGAGTACTGTTTGCAGACTATTTCGACCGCCGATCGAAATTCATAGTAACGTGATTAATTTGATACAAACGATAGGTGCAGCTATCCCTGCATTCCACAGCCATACGCCATATTAAGCCTCCTTATCGAGTCTTGCGACAAATGAATCGGTGTGACGCTGGTCAGACGACACGCACGTGAAAGGCGACACTCGGAACGAATTATTTCTCACGCTCCAATTATGTCGCAGACCAATGAAGCGACAAATCTCATCCGACCAGTTCCCACGACGTTGCTTAGAGTTGTTCATCATCGGCGCGACTTCGTTCCAACGCATATCGCGTGAGCACATTGTACATTTGGACCGAACGGCATTCGGTCACGCGTGCTTGGAAGTGGTTTGATCTCCCGACGAGGATCCGTTTGCGTTGCCAGTCGCGGTGGCCGGAAGAGAAGTGAGCAGTTCGAAACGACTTTTGGCTCAGGACACTCGGGCTCATTTGAACGAGCGATGTTAACGAACGGCTCACGCGAAAATGTCGAAACACCGTCCGCGTCCCTGTCTCGGATCACCGATTTCGCAACGTTTCCTCTTAACGTTCGCACGCACGTGCGCTAATAAACCATTCACGTAGTAGCGACGGAATTTTGCTCTCAACATGGGCATCGCGTATTCTACCTCTTAGGCGCGAAACAGCCACTTTTCTTTGGCTCACACTGACCGTTAATGCCCGACCAATTCTATCCTGAAATGTCTTCTAGAAAGACCTCGCTTTCCGAGAATGCCTAGGGACAGGTATAAGGATCTTGCGATCTTTCTCGAACAAGCCGCAAGACCAAGCGAAATCTACGGTGCGCGCCGGTTATGCAAAGTGACCGATTCGAGCATAGTCTAGCGTTACCATGCGGATCCGTGATAAGTCGGCGACGGAGCGTACATGGAATTTTACGGGAAATAAGATGAGCCCAATAATTTATTCGCCGCCGGGTCGCTTTTTTTTCTCGTAATGCTAATAGTACGGTTCAAGTTCACTGGCAGCTTTATTTTCAAGTCTTCTCGATAAACCGCTCATGCATTCACTCTGCAAACACTCGGGCACCGTTTTTGTTCACGGAGATCAATATTGTTTTATTTGCATTCTTATTATCGTCCGCGGAAAATATATGGCCCGGCGAAGTGTCAGGTGCACGGCAAAGATGATTCATTCAACAAATACAAAGCAGTACTCTGTCTCTCAGATTGGTCAAGTTTTTTTGAATTGATTGCGTTTAAAATTGAGTTTTTACCTGATGCACATATGTACTTATGTGTATGAACTCGTCGCCGTCGCCTCGTATGGTTCACTGTCTCGCGTGCGCGCCACTGTGTGACAGGAGTCAATTTGTTTGTAAAATCGAGGATGTCAATGCGGCACCAATTTATCACTATTAATGAATACGAGATTACTCACGCATGGCGTTGCTGGTCATATTACGACCAGAATGACTCATCTGAAAGTTGATAATTAAAGTGTTGCGGTAACGCACAAGCTCGGCATCAGTGATGTTGGAACACCAGTTGCAATCTTACTGACGAGTCCACAATGAACCGTACAATGTGTGTACGGAAATGCTGTTTTTGCAAATTGCATGATTAATGTCTCCATCCCTGGTTTTTTCTTCAATACCTTGGATATTTATCTGCCCGCTGGTAGTACCTTACTCGGTATTCGTCGATTTGTAAATGCGTATGCGACATCGGTGTTTATGCGTAAAGTGTCATTATTGACTCTTTATCCGATTCTCTGTTTGACTTTTTCGATCTCCGAGTAATATAACGAACTCTTCATTTTTCGTCGATGCTAACCTACTTGATTTTCACCCATCGCTATTTTTAATGATTCCCGTCTCGTTAAAAGACCCATGTTCTGCGTGTGGGCTGAAGGATTTATTTTATTACTAAAAATAACTGTTCTTCCTTTGATGTTCCGCAGAAACGTTTATTTCGCTTCCGGCGAATGGGTAGATTGGTTGAAGCATATCTTGTACGCTTGAAACCTTTTTTCTAACATTTTTCTAATTCAACCAGTAGGTTTTGCTTTGTTCACGTTTTCAATACTGTTATTATTAGCAAGTGGAAATTGCCTAATAGGTAAAGTATAACAGTGAGAGTATACGTAACATTACTTTGGGTAGAAAGTTCTTCTAGTCATTCTGATGCTAAGTATAGGATATGAAATTAAAAATTAAATTGCTTCTACTACAGGAGCTTAAGTCTTATGTATCTTTCACGTTCCCTTTAAGGTATAATTAGTTCTTAATTGTCATAAGAAACATTAGGAAACGGTGATACTGACAATTAGCAGTATTGGTAACGAGGTTGTAATACAAACATGGTTAAAAAATTAAGAATCAATTTATGTTTCAAATGGGGCAAAATTTAATTACCCAACCGATATCATCATGTGTATCATATCACTACTGGAGCACATTATATTTTGTACACTATTTGTCATAGTAGGAGAGTATCTCTCCTAAAAACTGTTCTCTTAAGCGTTTTAATAGAAAATACTTGTTGAATGTTGCTCGTGCAAAGATACTAAGAACTCCTAACTAACGATAAGAGTTATCAAGATACGTACCACGTTCGTTTGTCGATGAACTATCCTAGTTTCGCGTGAAAGCGCCGATTACCAAGTAGCATAAATGTCAGTATTGCTAGCCGCGATCACGAGGCAGTCTTATTCTCAATGAGCTTAATCGATCGGAGAAGCACGCGACGTCTCGTGACGATAAATCGTCACATTTAGAACCTCAGAATTTGGGATTTTCCTATAAAATCCAGCGCGATCATAATTCTCATTCCATTATCAGCGTCGAAGGCCAATGTTTTTTTTTTTTTCGAGGCGCGGTGGACTATAATTTGTACCAGGTATAACTTAAGGAACATCAATATTATTGTTTACTAGCCACAACAAATTAATCACTCTTAATCATACTAGACTCATTTGATACAGTACTTTAAATGTAGCTCTTACCAATAATGTGATAAAAATACATTTATTATTTGATACGTACTGTTTGTATATTCGGATAATAGAGTATATAGATGAATGTAGGTACTGAAGCTCTGCTTTCTGCTGGCATATGTGCCTGTGCTCCAAGCATGTCAAAGCATGTATTTAAATACGTACATTTACCATATTTTTAACCTTCCTTATGTACTTTGTTTGCATAAGCATTTCAGCTCGGGGCAGTTCTACATCGTCTGTTATATGTTTTCGCAGTCAGCGATAAGTGAAGTGACAGTAACTGGAGTATAGCGATCCTCAGTTACACGTTTACTCCCCTAACGCGAAAGGGTGTCCGAGGCGACCACCTGCACGAGCATGTTCCGATCTACCACAGGTTGCGCCAACCTATCACACACATGTATTCGCATGCAGTGGTAGAGGAAGAATGGCCGTGGAATGAGTGAACAGAATGCCGGCTTAGAGGGAATCCGATTTTCAGTCTTTGGGTATTTCGCTATTGTCAGTGGTATCTGCCAGTCGCGAGCAGTACATTGGATAGGTAAAAAAGTTATTCTGTGATTCGCTCGATTTGGACATAACCCGAAACTATTATGAAATTTCGTTACTTTTTATTACGAGAGAGCAGCTCGCCTGAGAAAAGGATTGAAAGGGAGTGAAAGTGTACATTCTGTGTCAATTTGTTCGATCAGGTATGTGCTTTCTTACGATTCAAACGTCAGCTTAGTCATGTTAGTTATTTTACGTTTGATATTAGAAACACTGTTAAAAATATACGGCCCGGCTGCTCTTTCTGTGTCTGCCGCGGATGCAACGACTTCCCACTTTCCATCGATGAGCGATAAGAAAACTGACGCTGCACGTACTTCATATCTCATGAAAATTGATACCAGATGCATATTTATACCACCCACGTAGCACAAATAGTCTCATAATTCCACACAACTAGCCTCGTTCGACGATGTCGGAGGAGTGGATTCGGAGGTACCTACTTAGATTCGTGACGTCTGTCCGGTGAAAAAGATCCGCGCTGCGCGTGTGCCTGTCTGCAACGTTTCTATCCGCACGATAATCGCATTTCGATCGTCGTACCTCGCAATTGTGTCTGCTGGAACGAGTCGCGCGTCGAATTCGACATGACATTTGTTAAGCGGCTCTTTCCCGCGCGCGTTACCGATGTATTTTTAGCGAAATTACACCCTCGCTCTGTCCCGTGATTACATAAATTTGCCCCTGTCACGGCAATGGGGCACGATCGATATAGGAAGCCCGGATAGAGAGATGTACACGACCGTTCAAAATTCATGAAACGCCTGAACCACCTGCCGTATGTAAATTCTACCCTCATTCGTTGCGGCCACGACGACGGCACGCATTGACGAGCGATTTGTGCCGCGGTTTCCGGAAATTGTCGCCGTTAAACCGAGCGCCACCCTCCCCGGCCCGTCGCCATCTAAAATTGCATTTCGACTTCGCGAACGACGGAACTGTGTCATGCGTTTTTAATAACAATTAAACGCCTGAGTAACCACTTCGGGCTTCGACCTGAACGTCCACCGCCACACGGTACGTTCCTTGAACTACTTTGCACAGTCGGGGTTCGGCTATTCGATCGAGACTTGAACTTCGTGCACACGTTCGCGTTTACCTCGCGCAACCACTTCCGTTGATAGCTCGTTGTAACACGCAGGGGGTTATTAACTGCTCTGTCTTCTCCAAATTTTCCGTTCCGACGACGCGGCGCAAGTGTATCTTCGGATTTGCTGATATGAAGTATTTCACGCGCGCGGTTCGCAGATGCTTTTTCTTGTATGACGGAACACAATTTAATTCTGCTTTATTGTCGACTGACAACGTCTGTATTTTACCTTCCTGCAAAAAGTTGTGACATTGTAGAAATGAAATCACATGCGTAAGTAAAAACTACACGTACCTGTGCAAAATCGTGGGATTTTCTGATTTGTCGATGTCAAATTAGACACTATTGTCGTCACGACTATTCAGCACTTACTTATCTCAGAATATTTAACATTCAAATGTTCTGGTAATAGAGTGACAGGGTTATCTCTTCAATTTGCGAATAGATATTTTTACGGTGAATAACATTGCATAATACCCTCGCCGATCCCCCTTCTTCGTTGTTAATATTTGTCGTGTCAAAATTGGAACAGGGTAGATATTAATTTTGTCGCATGCTTTCCGTCGATAAGATTGTGCGAATGCGCTGAACGCACGAGTCAGGTATTACGTTATATGCATTTTTCACGGCGGTCGAAACTCTATGAAAATTCTGCATGCGCTTCGCCGTTATCGTCGCACGCGAGTCAACTGTTTGTAAAATTGTTGTGAGGCCATCAGAAAGTTAAGTGCAGCCTTCGAAGAATATGAAAAATTATCACAACTGCAAGTCAACCTTAGTTTCGTCCAATTTTTGGCTCTAATTAATAATTTCAAAGTCACTCGAGTGGTTCCACTTCCTTAGCTCATTCTAAATTTAAATTGAATGGGTACGAAATCCGCGGGTCAAGTTCAGACCGACAAGTTTGCGTACCTTCCCGCATTTTCCTAGGCACGTTTTTCAGGTTTTATTTAAAAGGATCGTTGGATCACGAAAGTCGGCAAAAGATTGTCGCACAATTCATACGATCGATCGTAGCCTTAGCATTGCCACCCTTAGCATCGCCCAATGACTGACGAGTGTCCATCGTCCGCGATGAACCGATTAGCCGTGACCCAGCGTGTACTCGTTCAGTCCGCGGTCGTCACGGTCTTCTTCAGTCCACAAGTACACGTTTTACCAGATAGCACTTTCCTAAGCATGCCGCTCTATCACTTAGGACACACAATAGTGTGATCAGAGTGGCCTGTGCTTCTTATAAAAACTCGATGTTCAGGCTCAGATAACAGAAAAAAAGACAACTTACAAATGTCAGGGGTGTGATCATTCACTGGGCTGAGGACGCTTTTACACGGGGCGACTTGTAGTTTACATCAGTGCGAAGCATGCTATAACACATGATGGCACGCTTCACATGGTTCGCAAAAAGTAGCAAGCACTGGTGACCGGCACAAGTGGCCTTGTGTGAAAGGACCTTTAATGTTTGTTGTACATCATTAGTGTACTTAATATGGCTACAGTCATAGCTTGAACAATTATCTGTCAACTTTAATTAATCTATTCGAATGTTCTTGTTTTCACATTGAATTTAGGTAAACGCACTTTCGACGCTTTTTTTGTGATCAGAGTGTTTCAATGTTGTAACGTCTGTACATTATCGAGTCCATGTAAGTTCAAGTATGTAATTTTGTTTAGAGCATCACAGCCGACCGAGCATTCATTCACACACTTCCATCATGGCACTTAATAAAAGTTAAGGCGCACGCTATTTCTCGCTGCCTATACATACGCTGAATTAATGGAATTAAAGTCTTTAAGTGCCTCCGCAAAGTCAGTTATCGATGCGTAGGACGCGTGCTTATTACTGAAACGTGCTCTCGTTCGTTTTGCATTACCGAAACACGTGTGCATGTCACTGGCGGTGTGTCCGTCGTGTCACACGATTTAGGTCATGCACTTTCCCGACCGGTGACACGCGAAATTAATAATTCACGACAAGTTCTTTAAGGGGAACCGGTTTGATTCATCACCCAATCCGGACCGGATCGTCACCGTGGACATTCATCTCGTTTGTGTATCGTATTGCGTAATGACGGATCAAGAAAATTATCAAGTTGACAAATGATCGGCATGATGTTGGAAATGAATCATGTTCAGATGATACTATTTCGCATTCAATTTCACAACAATATCACGATCGATGTTGTTTATAATATTAATAACTATTCGTATGCCTGGAATAGAAGCATTGCGTCAAAAGTGTTCTGAAAAAGGAATCATTGAACTTGACAATAAATAAGAAGAATGCGTAATTACTTGATAAAAATGAAAGGGATAAAATGTTATTTTATTTATAATTATTATCTAAGGGTACAGCGGCTTCTGTGGCAGGCTGTACTGCAAGATAAATATTGCAAGCTACGAAAGGCATGCGATTGTGATTTCTCGATTGGGATTAGTGGCAACGCTTCCGTTATCAATCCTTTAGCGTGTACCGTAAAAAAGGGCATTTCCACGCTTAGATTATAACGTCCGATAATAACATATCCGACATCTAATCGTTGACATATATTTCATATAAACACGTAATATTTTCAGTCATTACACGTTTATGAAGTGTTCTTCAATTAGATTGCCATAAATAAGTGGTCACAAGTTTTTGTGAGTACGTACTTTCAATACTTTTCAGTTCGAGGCGCCGACGCTACTGTCGCCGATGAGGTAATTACGCAATTAAGGGCTGCAATTGGCGGAGTTAAAAGTCCGAATGTGACTATAAATTGAGGGTGAAACGCGTAACGGGCATGAAAGAGGACGGAGTCCGGCCGGAGTGTGCAAACTTCCCGTGCGAACTGTGGGCACACGTGTTGGTTCGGTTTATTAACGGCGACGTCGGTGGTGCGTTAATTGCGCTAATTAAGCATTTCGACGTTCTTCCGCTCGTCACGATCGGTATGACACCTCGTCCTTCGCTTAATTTTTTAAACGTTACAAGTACCTATACTTTTACGTGACGAATAATCCTCCATGCCGTCTGAAATCACGTGGTGTCGGTGAATTGAAAATTTGGAAACAGTTTAACAAAAGAGAATGTAAAGTCATTCTCAAAGGCCGTAACAATACTTGATAATTGAAGAACTGAGAAAGAAGAAATTTTGCTGGCGGTATGTCGTAAACTTCTCCACATGCGTATCGCACGGAGGTTCTGGGGTAAGTGCCGTGTCCCTTGCCACAGTCCTCTTTCCGGAGAGTTCAAAGTCTCTCCCCACTACGTGGCCAGATCCTTTCTTCCGAATCTTTATCGCTTTGCACGTGCGACGAAATATTGAAACACCGCGCTCGCGCCTCTACAAGGAAACTACGCGTTCTTCGCCGGCTAGCAACAAGGCGTCGGTCGGGCCCTTTGCTGCCGCCTCGGATTCGTAACGTCAGCGATACTGTACAATACAATAGTATCGCAATCCTAAGAACCGGCGACGATTGCCACCCAGCTATCCAAATATCATCGACTGATATTATTGTCTTGGCTATCGCCCAGCTTAAGATTTTGTAAATCAGCCGACTTCGCTGGGAGTGTTGGACGGGAAATTTGACCGACAGTAGCGTTTCCTTGCTGATGCTAGCTTTGTACAGAGCACTAATTGCGGTGATAACGTAACTTTATCTTGGTGCGCGCTAATTGCGGCAGTTAACCGTTCATAGCCACATCGATCGATGGTATCAGGCTTTACGCTGGTTTATCTTCAGTCTTGCTGGCTTACTGAACAGAACATCAAAGAGCGCCTGACGAAATTAATGGCTTGTTATTCATTGATCAGTTTGGTAAAGTGTTATTTCGATATGTTCGGCCAAAAGACAAGAATAACGGTGTTATAATAATCATTTCGTTTATTATAAAACAAATATAGATACATTTAAAAAAAAATGGTTTACATTTTATTAATCATTGACGGCCCATTGGGCTGATTTATTCCAACTGTTTATTCTGAACGACGTTTTACTACTGGCAAATATTAGATTACATAATACTACGTATGTAGACATGCGTGAGCGAAGGTAAATCGAACCTTCGGGACATTCTCACTTGACGCTCGAGCAAATCAGCGAAACAAACGATTCGACGAGACCGACAGAGGAGAAAGGTGTGCGGCAACGTTTGATTTCTCCTCTCTCACGTCTCACTTTGTGGTACAAGGTTGTGCAAGCGAACAGCCGTCGGGGTGTTCGACCTGGTTTTATAAATCACGGGCATATCTGCTGCTCCTTTTGGTATAAACGTCCACGTCCTGTTCACGTGTTTTTTAATCCAACGCTACTCGTTACAGTAGCGGAGCGTGGGTCAATGTATGTACCAGTAATAAATGTGCAGTAAACTTAAATACAAGAAAATAAAGGATTTTATACTGTTAAAAAAATTAAGAAAGGTCATTACACCTGTCTGTATTTGAATATACGATTTTCATTTAATATGTCATATTCATCGCATGAAAAAAGTGTACCATGATCAAAGTTTTTGCAGTGCACACAAAGTGATTAAATAAAAAAAAAAAAACCATTTATTAATTTTACTCTTACTTTCAGTTGCATCGACTCACATTGCGATATACATGAAAAATTATGTTAATATCTCTGTTAATAATCATCATAATCTATATATACGAATTATATTCATTTTATGAGATTTTAATAGATTTATGACATAAATACATTGATAAATGCAAAATATCAAATGGGTGTGCGAAGACTCCACGTGCCCTCGATATTCCAAATTTTCCGTTCCACGCAGTCTCCCATTTAATTCTACGAACGTCTACTTGCCGCCTCAGGCGATATTTGGATTTGTATTTTTTCTTTTCCCCGCTTCCGTTCTCCCTCTGTCTTCCTCTTCTCTTTCTCTTGCTCGATGTACGTGTACTTCGGGAAAGAAACGGGTTTGTCGCTCTTACGTGACTCGGGTAAAACGTAAAACCTTTACCGTGGAAATTTCCACCAGCGCCGGTTCGGAGAGCACACGAACACTTGATACTTTCGACGGTTGCAGATTCGAGAATTGTTCGGCAATATTGACGAAAATCCCGCAAAAGAATGTAATCACTTTTACGTACTGAGTTATGAAATTACGTGTTAATTTTAAAATAATAAGGAGGGTGCGTTCTTTTCTCGATTTTGTGTAAATCCATCGACGTAAATAGGTCATATCAGCATACTTGTTTAGCATTTTTCTGCTTCGAGCAGCCGTTTACACTTTATTCCGCCGTGAATCTTTAAAGCCCTTTAAACATCGCGGACGTCTCATAAAACGCACGTGCATGGTTTGCGCATGCGAATAATAGAGTTTACTCATTCAACGGTTCTTTTTTCTAATTTGACACGTGTAACACATTACGTATGACGATTAACATCCACGTGAATGTTATCATGTGTTATCGTTCAAAAACATTGCTGCAAATTGAAGAATTTTTATCTCCTGGAACAGTCAAATGACAGTAACATTCGAGTAGTTTGATTACGTTCAGCCTAATCTAACGCATGCAGTTGGATGTAAACAATTAAAAACTCGGCGTTTTTGAGGAGTTTTCGATGTACGATTAGATTGAAATTAGTCTGTATTGATTGGTTAAACTTGTCCGAATATTCAAAGTAGATCGAATTTTGTCGAACCTGCTTGAATATTCAAATTACTTGAAGTAATACTTAAATAATCAACTACTCGGATCGGATCGATAAACTTATTTAAATTGATTCGACTCATATTTAAGGTATTGGAATATTATGAACTATCTAATACCTCTAGAGACAGTATAGGTTGATTAATAAGTTAACAGCTACCTCACGGATTTTTTCGACCTTACTGACGCATTCAACACCATATTCTAACGGTATACATACCATATCAATCTGCGAATCTTGCCTTTACGGCAAAACTTTATATATAGAACGCGCAGATGGTCGTTTTTCCGCGAATACAAAATTTTACGCCATTTAATTTTTACGCGAGGTTAAAGTGACGTATGCAAACAACGCAACGGTAGGAGAGGCACGCTGCCGCTGCAAGAGCGTGGGACGCATAGCAATCAACTGAGAATTTAATCTGTCCGCTTTTGCACTGTCTGTATTCGAATTTACACATCGATTCAGCGCTCGCCAAAGGTTCGTCACAATTTGGCGAGAAATGAGACCATTGATTAAAAATTGATATCCCAATAAAATTGTTCCTAAATATAGATGGTCGATCGAAGTACCGATCCCTTTGCTCGCAGTCGACGCTCCTAAAACCTAAACAGTAAGCAGCAAACAAGGTTAAAGTATCAAAGTATTAAAGCAGCACGTCCGCAGGTGGTGAAATCGTCAAGGGCGTCACTTTTACGCGGGCATAGCAAATAGCCCCAATCACTTTTCAGAATCCATTCTGGCAGCACAATAGACCTGTGCGTCGCAAAAACTGTCTGTGTCTAAACGTCAATCGCCGCACTCGCGCACACGTGTCCAGGTTTCTCATTAAGAAATGCCTCGCAAGCAGCGTGCCTTATCGGCAAGTTACTTCGTAGATTCGACCCGTCCGAATGTAATTCACGGATTTCCCAAGGTTTCCCCGTGATAGATTTATGCAATCGCGCGGCTCGCAGCGTTCGGGCTCGCATTGTTGAACGATACGAGAGAAATGAATGGTGGAAAAGGAGTCCGGCGGGCGCGTAATGGCAGTTGCCCGGCGCGGGAGAGATTCTCATTCTGAAATCCGGACTGTGCACGCGGACGTCACGTAATTCGCTTCGCTACTTGCAAATGCATTGCGAACGAAAAAAATGACAAAAGAGCGAACGCGCGAATATAGCACGCGACGACATAACTCAGGCGGCCATTCGGCTTGACAAGGGAGAGGAAGCCAGAAAGTGAGCGGCCGAAGACGTCGAGTGAGCGAGACGAAGAGAGGGAAACAAATTACCGAGTCTCGAGACAAGTAAAATACAATTTGACGTAACTCCCGCGACAGATGGTGCGTTCACAAAGGGTCAAACAGCCGGGCGACAAATAGGAGCCAGGGCCGGTTTTCGCAGCCAGATCTTGCTCATTATGGTACATCGGACGTCTGCTGCAGACGAGGTCTTAAGGTCTTTATTCATGAAGGTACGCGCACACCGATAAAAAAGAAAAAAGAAACCTGCCGCGCTCAACGGCATTGACACATTTACCGCTCATGCGACGGAAAATGCTCGTACATGTACATTGAATGAGTCTAAGTCCTCAATGAACCCTTTGTTCGCGAACGGTGCACGTCTTGAGGATCTATACTCATACTCACGCGTGCTCCAACGCTCACGTGTATCTGCTTATTTGCACCATCAGACACACATGCCTTCGCATTTCTACAATTCTGCATCTGTGGCGCTCGCACACGTTCGAACCTAGCTCCACGCTGTTCAGCCTCCGTTCATTGTGAAGGCAGCTTAAGTTCGCAACGATGCAGCTAGGTTCCGCACACCTTATATATATTTCCACGCACAACGCTACTGGCGCACATTAAGTCGACAAAGCCGCTCGTTGCTGCGAAATTCTTAGGGTTATTCCTGTATCCTTTACCTTCGGAAGGACAGCGAAAACGTAAGCGAGGAGCTCAACGACAGGTATGAAGAAAGAGAGTCATTCGCGTAGAAAAGGACCCCGGCCGGCTTGACCATTGCCTTTCTTTTTCGGTCCGTATCGTCTTTGCGCTTCGCCAAACGTTAAGTACGGGCGCGAAGTTGGCGATAAGAGAACCACAAAGCTGACACTGTATAGTTCTTTCACTCGAATGTCATGATAGCAATTCCGACGACAGAAGTCTCACGTGCTCCGCACGAAAGGTTTATTTAATGCCCTACTGATACGATTACCGGTATAATGTCCTCAGCGAACGACACGCGATACGCGTTCGTTCCTCGGCCGTTCCTGCAAATTTTGCAACATCTGCTCTGTCGAGAGTCTAGACGATTCGTATAAAATGAATTTCGCGAGATGTATCGCTAAAAGCATTCTCGTGTTAGTGCGTCGCCGACGATAGAAAGGAGTTTCGACGGAAAATATCGAAAATGTAGAGTGTCGAAGGCAATAAACATGAAGTATGTTGAAAGAACATTTTACGGCGGCGTTTAGGAACGAAGTGATCGTTTCAAGTACGTCCGCGAAACTTTACAAACAGCGTCAACAACATGAAATGGAAGACGAGTGCTGTGCAGGGATTCGTGCGGCGGGAAAACAAGGTGTTTGTAGAGAAATCATCGTGCCATCAATCGACCTTTCGAAAGCCACGCGAAATTTGTACCGTGAGAGGTTCGCTATCTTGAACGATTGTTCGATTCGCTAAGCTCGGCAGGTCCATCGGCGAGATTAAGCTCGGTTCGATAAAGCTCCGAGGATCAACGATGCTGAGAGTTTCGCTTTACGGTCCATTTCATTATACCGCCCGTCGGGAGAAAAGCATCGCTCTCGCGACGGGACACGCAACAACGAAAAATTACACGAATCGTAAGCCGCTTTCCTCGAGCAGGCAACCGTAACCGCCCTCAATTGTGTTCGCACTTCCACGGCTCACGATGGTAGGGTATTTATTATCGTTTTCGAGCTTCCATATGGCTGCGACTACACGCTGACAATGATGCATTCGACGGCGCAGAATCGAAATTTCGCTTACTTTCTTTCGGAACAGATAAGTACTATTCGCTTCGTAATTTCGAGACGTTTGAGCTATCAAAACGTTCTTCTTCTCCGAACGAAAATTTGCCGAATGTTCCTTCAGGTCAGTAACAAGGTTACTGATCAAGAATTCTAAAATCGTACGCTTTATATCATTCCATATAATTCGTTCGTTACGCAAGCCTCTGTTTATTTGCGCACGTCCGAATATTTATAGAAACTCGAAAACCGGACGCCGTGTAATAGCTCAATAATGTATCACGATGAATTATCACCCGATCGTTATCTAATTGCCCGCAAATGAGCCGCCGTAATCGCGCATTTTCCGATAATTGAACGAAGGAAAACAAACGCGCCGGCAGAAAAGCGCTCGCCAGTTGAATTTCAGCGAGTGGCAGCGGCGTATGAAGTAGGGACGAAAACGATCGGCGAATCGAACTTGTTTAAAGCGCCGGGAGTTTCGTTACATCGGCGTCCTGAAGCCCGGAGCCTGTAATCGGAGATGAGCTGGAAGACCGCTGACGACAGGCCTCCGATTACTGAGACCGCGTGGCGATACTTCTATCGCGTCAATGGAAAAATCTGGCTCGACGATCCGATCGCATCGCGTATTTTCATCATGCTCCTCGACAATACGAGCGACGCGAGAGTGAATCCTGGTCAAATCGACTCCGCTGCGAACCCGATCGGGATGAAATTGTTAGCCAGACTGCATCGACGACGGAATTAACGGGAGAATCGCACAAACATGCTCCTCATTTACGTAGCCGTGATCAACCTGCAACAGTTGCTACGTGTACTTGCACGCACTCGATGTCACCGTCAGAGGGCCAAAGCTATGCGCGCGGAATGAGTGATTCGTGCGTTGAACATAAATAGAATGTTTGCAAGGCGAATACGGCTCCAGCGATTTGACAAAAAAGAACGTTATAGTTCTGTATACATCGTCATTTAATGTACACATGAGCCGGTATCATTATCAATTATCACCGGCAGCTCCGTCCGTGCGAATAGATTGTCCTACAAACAGATGGACGGTAAAGAACGCACTAAAGCAAATATAGATCCTAGTTAGCGGAAGGTCCAACGGCACGTGCATCCGAATGTCCGCCGAAACTGCTCTGCAATCGGGGTGTTAAGCGGTTCTCGTTACATCGAGCGCTGCGTGTAATTTCACGCGTCTCCGCCTTCCTTCGTCCCTGCCGCTCGCTTCTTCGATAGATTGTCGCCGCACGTTGTTGCTAGAAACAGTTGTCAGTAGCCTAGAGGCACTGTCGTGTCAGTCGGTCGGTCACTGTCGTCGAGTCACCTCTCCTTCTCGATGCTGGCCGAGCCACTCGAGAGATCAGCACGATTGTTAGTTCGCGGGGAAGTGCTCTGCCGATCGCCTGCAATTCCGATCGTCGTCCACGTCGAACTGTTTGTGTACCCTGTTACGTTCGAAGGTTCGTACGCCTTGGTAGTGGCAAAAGCTCCCTGGAACTCCTTGCTTTCCGAGCGCCTATTTGATCTCGGGAGAAATAGGAAGGACGGCGAGAGGGGTGGGGGGGCAGTTTAAGAGAGAACGCAAATGATTTGACAAGTGAATCGGTCAACAGCTGAATCGTCAATTCGCATCTTTAGCGCCGGTCGCGACGCCGATCGGCGGGAGTGGGTCGAAGTCAATATTTATCCTGCGACGAGCGCAAACAATTACGCGGGCGACGATAATAGCGGGAGACAATGTTAATATCGAGAGATAGCAGACGGCGGATAGCTCAAGTGGCATGGTCGAAAATGAGGCGGAAGGAGGAAGACGATCGAGCGACGGAAGAGCGGCGTTAATGTTTCCTCCGCGACAACTGCAGCCGCCTTGCGTAACTAACGACAAAACGTGCCCACCTAAAATAAAACACAATATAGATGGGCTCCCGAGATGGCGGCCAAAAATTAGCGGCAACGAGGAAGGGACCTATACGCCAACGAATTATAACTATTAATACCGCTTTTGTGCTGTGCGAGCGTGTTCGCACGCCGTGCGGAGAGCCTTTTTAAGAAATTATCGTTAACCCGATTCCCTCGAATAGGCGACGAGCGCGTCGATAAAGTTCGCTCGCAATGGGCGACGTGGATGTGATCGATAAATTTTCCTGAAGAAAGGCATCACGGTTATTTGATTCTTTCATCGGACCACTGTCTCATACTTCGCCCCTGCCGGCAAGAATTCTTGTTAAAGGACACACGATCTCTGTTCTAGCAGCCAGCAGAACGGAGCTGCCATCACAGCGACTCCTCCACATGTGGACATCGCCGTCCCAACTCAGGATCGGCCGGGCACCCAGGAAAAAGTCAGCGCCTTAAGGTGACATCTGCCGAAGCGGCTACTTTCCAAGCTGCTGGAAAATGGACAATACCGAGGGTTCCAGGAGGAAGCTCTCCTTCCTCGGCTTCGGGAAAAGATTATCGGTGAGTGTCTGCCCTCGTTTCCACAGTCGGAATTGACAGATGCGAGACAATCATTAATAGTGCCGACCCGAACGTCGTGAGACTTACTGGATGTCATATTCATTTGGCTGATCGTGTGCCAAGGTGCCGAGCAATTTTTCTGTTGAACCTCGAATATAATTTCGGGAGGGTGAACCACGTAATACTGTGCACCGTAGTCATACATTTGTCCAGTGCTCGAAGATACGCGTTCTGCTGGACTCGGGCGACTTTAAATTTGGCGGATAGCTGTCGAGTGATCCCAGTGCCGAAATGCGATACGTCAGCAGGCCTCTGTGCAAGTGTTAACGATTGTCTGTTACGCTGCGATCGATACGTTCGATGCGTCGCGTCGGTTGTGATTCGGCTTCGCGTTTCCCGCTGCTCTTCAGTGGAAATCTATCTTGGTTACAGTATCGAGAATGTCAGGGTTGCGTCATCGATACCGGTAATTCGCAATTGTGTGCACATTCGTTGCTGATATATTTCGCCTCTTATTTGCCCGCGATTAGCAAAAGAAATTTACTTTGGTCCTCGGATGGTGATAGCCCGCGAAGGCGCTAAGTCGTTGAGCATGCAGTCGCGTTGAGTTGACAGATTTGCACGTACCTTCATTATCGTTGTCCCAGCCAATCTTTTTCGGTGGCCTGAACCTGACTGTCGACGCGGCGAGCGCTATCGAGTGTCCGGCTGCGTCTCGCACGCATTTTACCGTTTCATCGTTTTATCCCTCGCGAAAGGGTCACTGTCACTTCGATAATTGACCTCCATTTTCATCGATTGGCCTTTTTTTCGATCTTATCCGCTGTTTTTCCTATTGGCGTCCCTCACGCGAACCGGTTGATTCCGCGTATTTTTAACCGCCATTTGCCTTTCGTGCTAAGATCCTTGTCGCATCGCGTTTTTCTGCATTAGGTTTCGCATCAATTTCGCTTAATTACCTGGTTCGTTACTGTTCGCGATGCTTTGATCAGTTGGTTTGTTGATCGATGCCTGTCGGGTCGATATGTATCCATCTCGGGCCACTATTGTTCATTGCCGAGCATTATCGTCTTTTCGTCTCAATAGTTTTCATTGTTGTCACCTGAACACATATTTTTCTATCGATCAAATCCTGTAGAACAGAAGTTGTTGCATGCTCATAGCTCAGTGTTGGCACATAAGCTCTGTTGCGTGCAAATTGATTCGCATTACGGCTGCGCGGATCGAATACTCTTCTCTTTTTTTATCGCTCAACATATATGTGAAACACGTTTAAAATTGTCTTAAATATATTGTTCGCCAAGACAATGACGTTCGGCATCGAAACATCTGCACTGGCTGTCATTTTATGGACCAACGTATTTACGATTTTGGCAACCGACATTCCTTCGTGTTCATTAAATCTTGTATTAAGATGATTATGAATTAGAGTTACGAAGGTACGCTAGCCAGATTCTTGAATCAATTGCCACCGATCGTTCCTTCAACAATCAAGTTTTCCCTCGTTTGACAATGCAAGGCACGTATCAACCACGCCACGCGTGGAAATATTATTCGGCGTACGGTTTTTACGTAATACGGCAGACTGTTTGTTTCTCGCATTATTATCATCCGGCCTGTCTGTCTCGCCGCTAGTATGCGTGAATGTTAACAAACGAGACTACGCAGCTGTACATGCATTCAGAGATGCATCGACACACGCAAGAACGTTTATTGTTTAAGCCGGTCGGGAATGTCATTGTATCGACGAAAAATTGCAAACACATTCGACTATGTTCCCTCGCGGCGGCGGACGTCGAATTTAGCGTCCCAATTCAGACCGATTCGCACGTTTGCTCGGTTCGGTGAAATGATTAAGTGCTGGACGGTCATCCGAAAGTCCGACGTTCATAATTAAATATTCGAGGCGATAATTCAAAATATCATTTGATTCGACACGCTAATGCACTGCTTAAACACACGTTTCTGATGTATAGCGATGAACAACAAAAAACAAGTCACGATGTGTCTGATGGTAAAACATTAATTGTCCGAGCTGCAAGAATAAAACAATGCAAGCTGACTGCGTGCGTGTGCTAGTCGTTGCGAGAGGGTTGTATGCTTTTTAAACAATCGACGCAAGGCTATGTTTTCCAGCGTGTATTGAATCGTCGAACGTCTAGCCCTATAAATTCTCATTATAGGCAGCCACTATCGACGACCCTTTTCCTTTCTGGCGAATTAAGTTGGCCGCGTAAATAATTTAGCAACTCAATGAAAACAGCAAGGAGGCGCGTGATCGGCTCCCTGACTTTTCCCCCTTTGTCGACGGTTCGATTGACTCGGGCATAAACAGAACGATGATTTAATGTCGCCGGAGTCGGCCGTGTGCCTGAACGTTAGTGGCGTGATTTTCGTACAAGTTATGTCAACCTCGACAAGCATACTCGCCATACTGTCTGGGCCAAATTTCATTGCAAAACGTCGTCTCGCTAACTATATACGTTATCCACTCGCTAACAAATATCTTCAAGCTTGCGAAGTTTGCATTCTGGAGCGAATTAGGACGATTTCCCGAGCGGTATGGGAAACGTAAATTTTTCCAAAATGTTGTACAAATTTTCTAAATTTGTACTTTGGTTGGATGGGCGACGTGTTTAATTGGTCGAATTACTCACATCGATGTGACCACCGTCGCATCCGAAACAAATTCTCACCGAAGTTCACGGGACAAGATAAACTGTTTGAGCAATTGACTGCTCTGATTCGTCAGTTAGCAGGAATGCATCACGTTGCATCAAGTGCCATCAAGTTATATGTGACGCATTGTTTGGCATAAGACCCATTTTCACGTATTTACGTCACTTCATACGCACGAATCTTGCTCGAACCGCTTCTATGGGAATCAGTTTGAGAGAATATGAAACTGGTGAGTGTAATGATTTTCGCCCAACTTCGTCGTTTAATCAGGCAATTGCGATATGCTCGCTTGGAATATTGAAAGTATATACAGGTGTAATAATAGAAGGGTTCACTGATTTCGTTCATCCGTTTGTTCACGTAACAAGCGGCGCAGTGATTGATTTTTAGTCAGACAATTTCAATAGTCACACGTATTGGATAAAATAAACAGTTTCTTGGTACAAATTGTTCTGATCAATTTGCTAGACGCGATCTGCTAATAATAGAATATCAATAAAAGTTGCCTTGACGTTCAATAAGTACGAGTCTATTATTACAAATTCGTGATCAAAAAGAGAACGGGACTATGCAAAACAAATAATAAAACATTGACGAATAGTGTTTTATTTGTTTAATCCGTCACTGGCAGGTCCGTTAATTTTGTTCGATATTACGTTTATGATGTAAACGATATGTGCCGCAATTTCCGTGTACTTACGTCATTTGATATCGATCACACCTATGTACGCATATCAATCTGAGCCGTTAAACTAATTCGAGCGAATGCGAATCCGATGAAGTAAAAGATTGCTGATCGAGAAAACGAGTTTTAAATAATTACTTTTACTCAATTAAAATTATCTAATCTCACGAGTGGTTTTTCAAGAGTTGATAATGAAAATCACCACTAAGTCGATAATTTTGTTGTTTGCGCAACGGTATACTTTTGCATGAAACAATTTCCAGAAGTAAATACTCGAACATTGATACATAGAACTTTGCACTTAAACAATTACACAATTTAAATATACCGGAATGAAGTAAAACAGGAATGGTCATAATTTTACTCGAAACCTTATGAAACTAATATTGTCTTCTGCTCTAAAAACTAGAATTTCACTTACATTCTATTGCATTCTAAAGACTATTTGTAGTACAATCGATATTATTCAAGTTCCTCTTTAAATATATCGTATACATCAAGCATTACGTAGGCTCCCTATACCACCATAGGCTTTCTAATAAAGTCAGGCATCTATAATTATACTTTGTGTAGTACAAATTCCGTTCATCGCAAATTATAGTAGTTCATAGGGTACGATGAGATGCATACTTGGTCCTAGTAGGCAGATGAAACAGCAAAGGACAGAATGTCCGTGAGCGATATTTTAGGGATCTATTAGCGAAATGCCGGCGGGACTTTATCCGTCCCGTAACTTGCGACGTACGCGATATACCAGTTCGAAGTAACCGGTGTGGGGATGTTTATCCGACAATTAGCAAACTGTCCAGTTGAATTTTCGCCTCGCATACCTTTATATGCAACGCTGATCGAGTTTTTGCGTTTGTCAGTCTCGATGCGTTTTCGCTCGTTCACTCTCGTCGCGGTGTGAATCGTGATTCTTTCGCGACTATTGTGGTGAATTCGGAACTATTAAACCCTTCATTGCACACGATGTTTACTACGGCTTGTTTATTGACTGTGAGTACCTAATACTTTGTGCATCTACTTTTTTAGGAAAATCTTAAATTGTATGTGACAGTGTTTAGGATGCATAGAATCAGGCTTTACATCATACTTTCATATGTAGAGTCTACGTTTTATATAGAATTCTCAAAGCTTTTCCGGTTTATTGTTTGTATTGGTATCGTTTTAGATGTGCACTTGAGGGCTAATTTAAACATTATCTCCAACCAGTTATCTATTTTTGTCTGACATTATTGCTTGATCACATGACATGTCAATACAGATATCGTAAAGTATTCTAGACAGTTATTATAAAAATGATCCTCGTTAAAAGTCGGGACAAAAATTGTTTACTTACCTCATCTTACCTTAGTTTATGTACGATTCAGAGTATTCAGAATTTTGACACACGATTATGCCGCGATCGGTAGTTTTCGTTCGTTCGACACGGATCATGTTCTCTCGTACCACTCAACATTCTTTCCAATTGTACTCTTCACAACTCGACGTAGGAAGAACACACCGCCGGAATGCGTAAAAGTCAATGCACGGACTTGAAAAACAATCGGTATGCCGGCATTCGATGGCGACGAGCGAAGTTCTTCGAAGGCTCGATTTGCAGTTTCGCATTACCGGCTTATGTGTCGTCATTGCTCTCGCGCGCGACTTGGCCGGCTCACACGCGAGAAGCAATTCATTAATTCAATGCTCCGCGGTCGTGTGTCGGCGCGAACGAAAGTGCATTGGGTTGCTACTCCGAATAATCGCACTCTTTTAGGGAATCTAGTCAATTAAATTGACATCACCTTGAACTGCTTGAAATTCTACACTTCGTGATTAATCTCATGCATTTGTAAGGGCGTATTAGGGCATTAATTGACAGTTTGGCACGTAATCGTTTGTTGGCAGCCACTTACGAATGACTTATGCTCATTCCAAGTCTCGATTATTTTATTTTCATTTTAGAGCCAAGCACAATTTATGTTGCCGCGTTTGAGGTGGGACGTAGTGAAGAACGACCTCGTTGAAAGTACAATTATAACCGCGGTAATTTGCTCCGTCGCGAAGTAATTTCCGCCGTTAGCCGTCAATCATGTTTCATCCCGGCGGATGAAATTTGAAGGCGTTCCGCGAAACTTTTGTCTCCCATCCACATCACGTGTCGAGTGTGTCGACGACTCGTGCCTCTTAGGTGTCGTGCGATCCCGCGTACAGTTCTGCGTTCGATGTCAAATGGTTATTGACCTACGACCGTCGACAATCAGGCCAATCAGTCTACTCGAGGCCGTCCCGTTTTTCGAATCCATGTCATAGTTGGACGCGACGCGGTAAAACGATAATCCAAAGTAATGCCTGTGATCGCTGGTCATCTCATGTCCCAATATCGCAGTATCCGCGATCACATGTCATTTCTTCGAAACGGACTTTACACTTTCATCTTTCTTCCGTAACGTAACTTCCGTTATAAAGCATTTCTGATTTGTTTCGTTATTCATCTGGATGTAATTCGAATTCTCAAGCAATTATCGTCAGCCGCGTGACGTTGGAATTACATCGAAGACGACGTTGCCTGCTGCTGACCAGCCGAGAAAAGTTTCCGTCTGACCAGTACTGCGGCACGTTGCATAAGTTCGAAGAATCGAATTCAGATGCGATTCAATACTCTCCGCGCGATGCAGCTGAGGACGACGATGTCTTATTGTCCTGCTCTCCTCTATCGATTCGAGCGTTCCGATTCAATCTGTACCGAAGCTCGGGCTATCGAGTGAAGCGTCTAGAATATCAGCTCGTTAAATGACTTAAATTCGCATCTAAACAAATGTCGGGTTAATAATTTCGATTGCACTGAATGCGACATTATTATAAGGCTCGCATGCAAATGTTTGCAATTGAGGCAATTGCGGTGAAAAATAGTGCGGACGTTTGCCCGTGACTATTTTCCTTTCTTGGAGAATTCTCACGTATATCTTGCATCGTTTTTCTATTCGTCCCATATCCGTATCACACGCGTTTGTTAGCATTCCTCTTAGAAAATGAAGACATTCTCGTCGTTCCCGAGCTAACATTCTATTTTTCCGTTTCAAATCATGTTCATCGAATGTTGACATGCGATGATATCGATACTTGTGTTCTGTTTGCTCAAAACTAGATTTTATGCGCTTATACCGTCGGCGTCGTAACATATGCTGAGAGTTAGAAAGATTTATTGTTTATGCAAATCGATTCTGTACGGTTTTTGGAAAGTGAGCAGTAATCTCGCGACTTCTGGCATGCAGCCAAACCGATATAATCGATATTCATAACAAATTTCGCGCCTTGTCGCGTCGCGAAGGTTCTTTGACCCGCGTGCGAATCTCTAACGTCAGAAACTCATCGTTCCAGTGACCCGGATTGAACGTCGAGTCTCATCGAAACTTTTCCCTCGCTTTTCCACCCGTCCAATTTTCCTCCCAATTTCCCTCCCTCGAATGGAGTTAGCTCGATGAAAACGTAAATTGAACGTGTTTCGTGAAATAAAAGTTCGCCCTTTGATGCGATCCGCTAATAGGAACTCGATCGAAACGAAATGCAAAACGAGAAATGAAACGGGCGGTTGCTGCTATTTCTAGAAGCGAAGAATCCATTGGGATAATGAAATCTTCCTGACATCGAGTCAGTTTTTCTCCGCGTGCATCGCACGGTCTGAATGCTTTTCTCAGACTTCCGTGGTCAATATCAACTGTGGGTTCGTGTACATGTCCGTAAAGTGGTGCAAGTAATTGTTCCTCCATAATAAGATGCTCTTCAGTAATTCGTCGTTCTTGCTTGAATTTACTGTGTACACCGTGTGTCATTGATTAACCACGAAGAAATTGATATCGTTAGTGACGCAAAGGAAAACAACGATCCAGACAGATCGAAGACTCTTCTATTCCTGCGTTGCGTACAAGTTCCTCTAATATGCAACTTCTGTAATATTCAATTCAAATCTCGTGTCAACTCCATCTGCAATGACATATGTGTGCATCGTTGCTTATATAACGCGACGTGTCATCGTTCATCTCTGCATAAAATCATTTGTTACAGCTAGGTACAATTAATATGGTGTATTCCGGTCGAAGGTTCGGCGTGTTATCATGACACTCCTTCATAAGACGTAGATACGCATTCGCAACAATTGACTCTTCCAGTCAACTAGACAAGTTATTTGTGTACATACGAACATAATTGTTATCGATGTTGCGTATATGTTATAAAATATACTACAACGAACCGCACTGCTTTATTGCAAATGATTGTCAGTTAGGAAATACCACAAACCACCATGAAAAATAATTTTAATTTATTAAAAAAATAGCACCATTGACAACATCCTGCACGACAATAACTTACCGATGTCATCCGCATATTCCGTGATCAGTAGAATTCTCGTCGTATCGAACAGATTCACTTATATGTACTGCAAGGTATTCATACAAATGTAGGCATGTCTTCAAAAAGTGTATAAAATCAAATGAACGTGTTCGTTACAAGTGTAGTACTGCATCGATGTATAGATTGATTATCTGTAACGCATGATAAGTGGCAAGACGTCTGTAATACATACCAACTCTCTCGTAAATTGACCCTCGCACTTGCTGGCTTTATATGTACGACAGTACGAACAGGGCAGCACTTACGCAAGGCCGAAAGCCGTAAATTCAATTACAAGAGTGGTGTCAATCGCGCGTCCGCAGTATCATAAAGGTATATTATTCGAGAGTAGCGTGGGCTCGAGTGAGCAAGTTCTTTTACTAGGAGCATGCTGCCTATTCGATTGAGCACAGAAAGTCTGACAAATGCGAAGCGCACACAAAACGAAGGTAAAATCTCATCCTTGCATCCTTACGTTTGGCCCGCAAGTAATATAGATTCTTCATTCGCATCTGTCTCTTAATGATCTTTCACACGCTCTACGGCGCATCAGTTCATAATGTGATGTCGTTTACTGTACCCATCGGTTAAACTAATTTGGAGGTCATGCAATTTTTTTAATGGTGATCTTTTATCGCATAAAAGGAAATACATGTTAAGAAAGTAGATACGAATAATGCGGGGAAACTTAAATATGGAATACTAATACACATTCGATATGAATGTTCGATGTGTTCAATTATCATGACCGTATGAACATTAGAGCTCATTGTCAGCTATTACGGATTTATGAGGAGGAATGGGACGCGCCGAATTTTATGTCAAGGATTTAATCGGTAATCTGAATGCAAGTGCATCGTCCACATAATGGCTAAAGAAAGATAATGGTAATTAACGGCCAAACCGACACGGGACAAAGGTAAATATTTATAGCGGGCACGGTTTTTCAGACGTAATAAAACGCACGTAATGGCTGTGTCACTCCGTTATTCAAGGTATAAAGGAGTTTTGCAATACAATTGTATTCGGCGCTGAGAGGAGACGATCGATGGCAAAGGCAGTCGGTGCGTGGCTATATTAGCGAATTATTGCATGGAACACGCGTATACTTATTCGATAATATCTTTCGGCAGGCGTAATTAAGATAATTCCCTTAACGAGTTTAAAGCAGAAGTCGTACTCGAACGAACGGGCAATAAGTCAACGTATTTACTACGTTCTCCTCGTAACATGCGTGACTCTTCAAGGAAGACTAACGGATCGTCAAACCATTTAGCCATTTGTACCGTTAGCCAAAAAGTTACTGTCCACTTCGAAGCTCTCCATAATTTTTCCTTTACATCACAATAATCTTTCGCGCCCAGTAAACACCTTTACGACACCAACCTTGAGAACCGACAATCGCTCAAACAGAACTGCAGTCGAGGAAACGGTCGAGTCGCTGCCGCAATCCAAAGAAGCACTCTCAAAATTTCAATAATGACTCGCCACGCAGACCGATCACGGATAAGGAAGTATGTGCAACGAAAAGAGGCTCGAGTACTCCGATAGATCCATTTGCTGGTCGCTACGCGTCAGAGCATCATCAGCCGCCTCGCAATTGGGTCGTGGCGCATGAAGCGAGTTGCGCGCGCGAGAAAAAAGGGACTGAAAACCTGGACGAGCTCGGGAAAATGTCCAATCCCAGCCCGTAATGGCACGGCTCCAGTCGAATTATCGTGTCACCGCGTGGTCGCGGCGAGCGGAAGTCGAAATAGGAGTTTTCGCGTTCCAGAAACGGGGTCGGGCCCGTCGCGTCTGCATTCTGCGCTCCTTGCTTTGCACTCTCCCGCTGCCCTTCCTCCCTCCTCTCCCTCGCCTCTCACCCCTCGCCTGCGCAAGTTCAAGGCTGCCTGTCCATTTAACTGACCGACCGCGTGTCGAGAGTTGCCTGGCTAGCTCGCCGAGCCTTAAGCCCGGCTCACGGGCCCGACGAAAGTGTACTGTACATAGATGCCGAAGGTGTATATCCGGCTTAACGCGTACGCTTCCTTGAACGGATTTCGCGGCGGTCTTCTTCGACGAACCCATCGCCGCAAGGATCGTTTTGAGCGATTTATATCGCCTTGGCGCGATAAGTGACGCGCTGCGTAATGGCGCGTGGGCGATATTAAGTAATGCTACGTGGAATTTGAATTCCGGATCCGTGGGTCAGAGTCCCTGCCCACGCGATTCTGCGGTTGGTTGTGAGGAAAATGACATTTCTCAGTCGCCGTTACGCATACGCCATTCGCATTGTCGTGGTGGCACGTGGTACGTTTTAGATAGCGATTTTACGTTCTAATTTAATTCGACATTCTCACATCTAGTGGGGTTCGAACATTTTGCAGGTTTCATGCTCTATTCCCATGTTCACGATGCAGGATGCAGGTCGTTAAATGTCAAATTCAAAGTTTCTGCTGTATGGTAGCCTATTCAATAGACCCAGAACGCTTAAGATAAATCGTTGCTGATAACTCAAGCGAATGAGGGGTTCTCCGTCTTCGCTTGGAAAGATTTTATCGCAAGCACTTGTGAGATTCTTGCTCTTTCGTCGTTCCGGGAGTATTGCCTGTCGCTAAACTGTCTTGGCGCGAAGGTCTTGCGTCGAGTGCTTGGTGTTATGGGACGGGGGCTAAACTTATTGTTAAGCGGGTGGTCCTGTGCGGGCCACCGACGACAAATGGAGGCGCCGTCGTTTGCCAGTGGAGACTTACGAGCCAACTGGGACGATCGTTCGGAGGGTTTGTGCTCGTACAAAGGGGGAGTTTGCGAAGGGAAAACAAAGTGTAAGGGCAGGGCCAACGATCTCGTAAATTCCGGGATTCCTCGACCCTAATAGTCGGCGCTTTGTTGATTTCGAAGCTTTGCGGTATGTTTCGGGAATCCGGGTAGAAAATCGTCTTATTAGATGCCCCTCGATACTTCTTCCCTTACGAACTGCTTGTTTTCGTTGGACCAACATAAATCGCTCGTTTCGGAGATAGCAGGGTGTATTTTGAAATTCGTGGTACGATGTTTAAGAAGGAGAAAGTCTTGTTTATGATTAAAGTAGAAGGTATAAATACTTTCGCCGACTCCATTTTATACGGAAATCATCCCGAAAGTTATTGCACCGTTGTCTGACGACGAGGTGAGAATGCATTGTCCTAGAGAATTGTCTTTTGAACCGTGAAAAAGTCGGAATATCTATTCTGTGTATAAAAATAAAGTGACGATCAATATTTTAATTTTACATGTGTACGTGTGTGTGTTGCAAGCAAAGTAGAAAAAGGTCAAGTAGAATAAGAAAAAGAATTGAATAAGTTAATGCTTGTAGGCTAAAGCACAAATGAGTACAAAGTAACTATGTCTTTAAACTACTTCACGATTTCAATCTGATAGATATTCATTATTTCAATACGTTCTCTTGAATATCTGTACCGTTAATTCCGAGAGAGTGAAATTACTTAGGTCGTTTGATGGTTCCTGACAATTCTCTACCCTCATTACCCTTCCACCTGTGACGCAGCGTTAATTATCCTTCTCGTAAATCCAATTCTAGATCATACCTAGCTCAAACTCGAAAGGGATAAACAATTTAACACTCTTACTCCACGATCGATTCCGATAATTTGACAAACTATTTGTTGTAAGTGTAACGCAAAAAGTGATTTAGTCCACTCGTTCCTCACTTCCAAGTTTTTCCAATGGAACCGCCCGTGTTCCTGCCCGTGAATTCCTACAACTACTCGAGCAACTGACTTTATCGCCAAGTGATCACGCAGATTTGTCATACGCCATTAGTAAATCAGTTTCTGTTCTCACGAACGCGTCCGTACCACAGGTCGACGGCACGCTGATACCCGGGCTCAGCGCCCTCTTTGAAGCACAAGGAATGTAGAACGGACTACCAGAATATCCCCTTAACCGTTAATCTTCCCTCTGCCTTCCGAAACAAATTGCTCTCTCCTGTTGAACCTGTTGATGCCGCCGCCCGCGGACGGTCTATTTCCAGGAAATGATCGCGCAGCACACTGTACGCACGACACGCCGGGCAATCGTTGACAATTTACTTGCCGTTGAGCAGGCCATAAACAGCTCATCGATTTTCTCTCGACATTTGGGGATGGGAAAGGTCACCGGCGGCGGGGCGGAAGTGCGGAGGCTGCTGCTGCTGCTGCGGTTCAGGTTCAAGGCCGTCGTAGCAGGAAGCAGAGTCCGAACACACGTACACGCGCGGCTGTACGTACGTGTGTATCGTGGTACTGAGGCACGCGGTCGATGGCAGAAAAGCTTTCTCTCCTCTCGCATCGCGTGTTCCTCTCTCGCTATTTCTGTCCCCATCTCTCTCTCTCTCTCTCTCTCTCTGCCTTTTCTCTTCGTTTCTCCGCCTGCGCCCCTACCTTCCCCACATCCCCTCCCCTTCGCCTCTTCGCTTTCCTCCCTTCCTTTGCCGAGCAAAGCGCCATCTCCCTCGCGGAAGCTGCCGCAAAAGACACCGGCGCTGGTCGTGGCCGCGACAGGGGGGTAGCTGTAGCAAAAACCATGGGAGCCGCGCTGACGTTCATACACACAGAGGCAGACGGCAACGGTGAGTTCGACGGTGGCTCTCGTGCACCAGCGGCGCGGGGTCGTGCCAAATCGGAAGGCACGAGGCACGTGCGTTCGGCTGCCAACTTGTCAAGGTCCCCGCGTCTTACCGCATACGTGGGCGGAAATTAAAATGCATCGGACCGCGCTGCGCTGGTATGCGTCGCGACCTGTCGAATGCGAGCGGTGGTCTGTCATTGCAAGGGGGGGGTTAATAATATGAATTGCTTTAAGAATTGGACGTGAATAATGGGGAGGATTTTGAAGATGGTTAGAGTAATTTGATGGGTATGAAATTACAACGGGGCACTACTGCGATGGATGGTACTTTATGTCTTTCTGGTTCGTGAAACTTATTGACGTGAAGCATCGCGAGCGTTCATTGATACTTTCCTGACGTAACCTAGGCCTAGCCGGGCTTGCCCTGGTCCGGTCCGTGCGTCCCTCTCGTCCACCGGCTGCACCGGCGGCCGTGGCAGATTTCTCTCAACCTGGTTGGCTGACAGCATCCCTCCGCCCACCACCCCCCCATGTTTCTCTCCCTTCCGTGTCTTTTTTTAGCCTTCCCCGTTTCCATTCCGATCGGACTTCTTCCTCGCGATTCTTTCACTCTTTCTCGAGCCCCTCCAACCTTGATTTCACGGCCGACTGACACTTGTTGCGTCCTACCGACGGCCGATGTACTGCTGCGCTTCGGCGAAGCCGATTCCGGAAGTGCATATCGAATGACGTTCTTTCTCCGTGTCGATAACGAGAATCCCTGGAAACGGATATGTGTGGCTGGCGCGCGGATTTGTTCGCCAACACTGCCTTCTAAATTCTAATTGATGATCTGCCTCCCGTACGGCTTTCAATGTCCCAGCGAAACAGCCTCGGTATAGCAGGAAACTGATAGGCATCAGAGTGTGACACGTTGACAGACAATCACTGTTACTTAAGCTGGTTGATGCGGCAGCTAGCCGAAGTGATTATTTCAAACGCGTAGCCATATTTTAGGACACGTCCTGCACAAACAGAATATGTCGAATACGAAGATTACGCAATACCGATTATTCCTCTGTTTTAACGAGAATAATTCATACTTTACCTCTCGAGGCGACGGGTCGCGAAAATAGCTTGCCTCGAAACGGTACGAGGAGATTGTTCGCAGGAAATTAGCGTTCCCACTACCAAGATAGATTAAACCGGTCAACAGACTCGCGATCCTTGAGGCAGGATCGCTGCACGCGAGGTGAGAAAATGGGTTAAAGTATAGTGGCGCGCAGGGGTAGAAGTTAGCGACAGGTTCACCGGCAGCGCGGAAGTTAGGAAATTGGCTTTTATCGGGGGAAATTGAAAATCCTGAGAGGATTGCGCCGGACCAGGAAGAAGAGGGTAGTGTCTCGGCAAGTCACACTCAACCCTTCGTCTCGCCGACGCATGGTGTTGATATCGACCGGGTTAGTTGCACTGCATCCCCACTGCTTCCTTCGCTGCACACACACACTCAGTCTCTTCCGAAGCAGCAGTACATGCACCCTCCCTCTGTGTCGCGCTCTGTCCCGCGCATCGTCCCTCGCTTTCCTTCCTACAGCACCTGCAGCCCTACTCCTTTCTTATCACCTTTCCCAATACACACACACACACACACATACAAGACGAATCCTTTTTCTATTTACCACGCGAACGCGCCTCATTCTCTCCTCTGTCTCCCATGCACGTTTTCTCCCTTCCCTCCTCCTCCTCTCCCGTTCCGTAGATCCGTTCTACCTTCCCCTTGCCCTCCCCCACCCCACCATCGGACGTTCCACATTCAGCCAACCCTCTCTATCAGGCGCGCAATTCACCCTCTACAATCCTCTACCCCCCACTCTGACCGCGCTCGCCCTCTCTGTCTCGCAGCAACCCTCCCCACACGCGCTTTCAGTTTCCGAGCTCTCGGTGCGAGCCGGTGGCCGGGTGTCATTTCGGCCCGGGATGCCATGCCCGAGGCTAGCGGCAATTCCTCCGGGAAGTCGTTCCTGCAACGAGCGCGGGAGAAGGTGCTCCGGTGGCTACGACGTTCCCTGCGGACGACGCAGCAGGTAGACAGCATCGAAGGGAAGGGTGACAAGAGAACGAGGCAGACCCGCTGTCTCGTCCTTGCCGTGTCCGTTGCCAATCGCCGATTGTCCGCGGGGTGAATACACACACCTGCACTGCTCGCCGAAAAACCGATCAGCAGTGGTCGATTTATCGAAGTGGTCAGGTGTTTCGCGAGTGCGTCCTCCGACGATTCGAAGGCGGCAGGAGTCGAGGCCCAGGGGCAGTTGATGAAATTCGCGCGGGTTCGAAGGCACGGGGAGCGTCGATTGAAACGATGCTGAACGATCTCGTGCTGCTGCCCGGAATTCGGCGGTGCCGGGAGGAGCGAACGTGAGTGCGCTTGTTCGGAAAGAATTCGGAAAGCGGGAACCGGGGAGGCGGAGTGATAGAGGGAGAAAGAGCGCGGCTCGTCAATTATTCCGGCCTCGCTCTCGCGGGTAATTACGCTAATGCCGAGCGCGTCTGTGGATTGCTATTAGGAAATGTCTGCGATCGAACGAGGACTGTGAGTCTGACTCGTGAGTGCACGCACCCATTTAACCGATAGACACGGTTCCGGGATCAATAATTCATAGACGGTAGCATTACCGGCAATTACGCTGTCGTATCGGGCGGTCGAAAAAAGACTCTGCGGTCAGAAGGTGCTTTGAAGGACTCGGGCATGCTGTCGATCGGTCAATTTTTCAGTGTCTCTGCGACAGCAATCGACGCGAGGCCAGAAATTGTATCAGTGATGCCGCGGGGATATGCTACGAGCACATAACTGTTCTTGGTAATTGAAAAACCAATAAACTTTCGGGAAAAGAAACAGTATACGTGTATATGATTGGTTCATCGATAAATCTATTCAACCGACGTTCCGCATGACAGGTCGTGCACGCGTGTATCCGATTGACACGTCTTTGAGAACGAATCACGCTAAAAAACATTGAAGCACCTAGCATATGAACCTGTCTAATAAATCATTCCGCGCGTTTATCAAAGTTTCAGAGCTAATAAGAAAAGAAGAAGAAAAACGTCGAATGAGTCATACGGACATAGCCGTCGAGAGACGCCTTTCCTTGACGTACGCGAGGCATCGCAATTAGGCGCGTAATATTCGTATAAACAGTCGCCGTCGCGACACGTTCCACCGCCCCGGCGCCAATCGTCCTCGTCGCATCTGCTCGCAATTATGCCGCGATTAGCCCGGGAATAACTCGCCATCCACGTGTAACGACGACCGACAAAAGTCCACCGCGCGTCCTTTCGCTGATCGTCGACCGATTTTAACAGAAATCTTCACCGACCGGCAGCCCCTAACGCATTACCTCCCAGAGGGCCATTAGCACCTTACTTTTCTCGCTCCGACTGTGCGTCAGAGTGTATCGCAGCACGATGTTTTCTCAACTTTAACCCGTGGACAGAATATTCCGTTCGCTGGCCTTAAAGGCACCCGCACGATGTGAGAGGTAAAGTGAGCTAAAACGCGACCGATTGAAGATGCGGACGGATGAGGGCTCGATTTTTCTCGCCGATCCGAGAGTAATCGCGTGTTACTGGCGCACGGCACGAGCGGACGCCGAACCTGTACAACTCTAGGTATAAGCACAATACGCCGCGCTGCAGCACTAGGTGACATCGTGTCTGCACTCTCCATTTCTATCTATTGCCATCGCTGTCAACGGCCACGACTGGCCTATTAATTCTTCACGTTAGAGAAACACGCAAGTACAATGTAACACGATTATACTGTCGATTTTATAGTGTGCGGGAGTACAACAGCATGCTATCTTGTTAGACAGACGTTGATACTGGTCATTTCGAGAATATGGTAAATCTCAAAGCTCAATTACTAGTGACACTCGACGATTGCAGCCGGACACATAATACTTATGCGTTTTTCTGTTCTTATTGCGTAATTAGGAATGTTCGATGTTCGATGACTCGATAATGATGATGTTAATTCGGGAGCGCGAAAATTGTATGGCTGAATGCTGGATAATTGATGTCTCGTTGCTTTCTATTCAGCGTTCACGCGTAAATTTGTATTGACGTTAACAGAAAATGTGATATATATTCGACAAGTGATAAACATAGCATAAAGTACACTGCAATTAGTATAATTGTTTTATACTATTAATATGAAACCTTCGAGCAGACTTTGAAATTAATGTATAATGAGAAGAAAAAAACGAGTTGTCGCTAATATGACATTCTTTGCCTGAGGCAATATGCCCGAAACGAATTCACATCATCAACTTGTTTCTTTCGTACCTTATCTTTCAATCGTCGGAAACGTAGAATTGATATTACACATTGCAGCATGTGGCTTTCTGGTACAGGCAGTATATATCATACGCTACAAAATATAGAGGCCATGCAAAACACATTTTGTAATTCTCTTTGTCTCATTAGTAGATTACATTTCTATCAGTAAGACACAATACCAGCGGTATCAACACATAGACAAAAAAAAAATCGAGGAAAGTGATTTTTAAATTAAAACGACCGTTTTTCACGAATCTGGGCGTCATTCAAATCGCGCACCACTTGTAAATATCTGTCATCGAACCGAACTGTCCGTGCTCGCTGCTGTCGACACCAGCGGATTCGAATGGTTTGGTTTTGACAAAGCGTAACCGGGATCAGTCTCGTCATCGATTTCCAATTACCCTTTGATCGTGGCCACTCTCATGTGCCTAACGCGTACGAGAGCGCATTCGTCGATGTATTGCAAACGAGCCGTATGGCGACTTCGATTTCCATTAAAATTGCTCGACAAAGAGAGCCTTTCGTCACGCCTACGTGTAACTTCGCGCAAAACTATCGGCCACGTCGCTGATCATTTCAAATTATCTTCTTTACATTTTTTTTTCGAACGCATCGTTCTTAAAATTTTACGCTTCGCAACGACTGTTTATTCCGTCGATGCATATAAGGTAAATCTTGTCGATTTTGTCAAGTTTCACTGGCGACATTGCGCGGTGAGCTGCTCTCACGTAAACATCCGTAAAACTATTCAGCTACTCTATGTTGCACAGATTGCATGCATTTTCGTTAAATTCATCGTCGGGTTTCATATCAGAACTATTACATTCCGCGATTATAATGAGATGAGGTCCTGACGACGGGCTTCGGGATTTATTTTCGTAACAATTATGTGCGCATCGAAAATTGTATGGTAGGTAAATAGCGCGATACGTCATCCCAGTTCTGAGGTAATTAAACGTTTACGTCAAAACAGCGCGGATATATTTATCTCCTTTATTGATGTAATCCTCAGGCCAAGGCGTCGCGGATATACAATTTACGCTGGGGAAAGTTATTTATAAAGTTTAAGCGTAAGTGAGCTTGATGATGAGAATCGCTTCGCTGTTTTGCAGAAAAACGAACGGCTGGCATAGTGTTTCGTTAATTATCTGATTAGTTATCGCTATTGCCTGGCATTATGTTTCATAGCGGCGATGATGTCTGAATTTTCTGATGAAATCCTACTAATTTGCGACGTTCGATAATAGCGAACCGGCTTTCAACATCGAGCAAGCTCTGCGATCTTAATTGTTCAGAACCTGCGAATATCGGTTGTATTTAGTGTAAACGAAACGAACTCGAATATGTCTAAACTGGTTTGCTTTTGATTTGATAAGAAGATAGACGTTCAAATTTACTGAAGACCACCCACTAATTAAAATGTCCACTTATCCATCAGGACAAAAGCTAAATACTTTTACTGGCATTCGAGAATGATTCTATTCTACTCGTAGTGCATTTGTAGCGTCCTTACCTCATAATAGATATCATCATCATTAACAGAGACTAGTACGTCAGGTTCTATTTTATTACCTTTTCTCTAATCAATTGTATGCTTTGTAGTAGACTGGTATAGATATGTTCTGCATTATGCATTAGAAGAACTGTCCAACTATAGAGTTTGACAAGCAAATGATATGTGGTACAGATCATAGAAACTTACCGTACTATTCATTAGGAATAAAAGCAATTAACTACGAAGCAGCTGCACGCACATTTCTCATAGTTGCCGATAAATCGAGCATATTTATGCCTGGTTCTGAACATTGACTCCTTACTTTACGTTTCTGATAAGTGGAGACTGTTTATGCCTGGTTTTGAATATTAGCGCCTCCATCAACGAATGCCAATGGAGTCGATGCTCTCGATGAAGGAGCATTTAAATGACGCGTCTTTGATCTTTGCTTTTGCAGGTGGACGGACATGGCACGGAAACGGGGCCGGAACTCGACGAAGAGATGGAGAAGGTCTTCGCGATGGACGCCGGGGAAAAGTTCGACGTAGCCCGGCTCGGTTCGCCCTCCGAATCTGCTGGATCCGATCGAGATCGCGATCGGGGACCACCCCCGAGATATGGCGATCACGACTTCAATCGTAAGTGCTCGTCAATCACAAGTTTTCAATCGTTATACTTCTTCGAGCAACGGAACATTCTTCTGTGATAGTTAACAAACTATACAGTAGAAGACTCCTTTGATTCGACGTATAAATGATCATGTCATTTCTACGTTGCATTAAAGACGATAATGTGTAAAATGGCCGATATGTACAATAACGTCGCTGCACTAGCCCAATACACTTTTATTCAAAGGCGGCGTAAAATGATAATAAGTATATACATCGTTAACAACTACCTACATCTAATTGCCACACCGTATTATAGTACACAGTATTATCTTCCGTAAGCATTCAAACACTTTGTCGGCAGTGATATTGTAGGAAATTACTTCCATCGCTCCGCACGACTTCATTTCCGTAGTTTTCCACGTGTCACGTTTAGTTGTATTCTATTCCTTGGTCGCCGAAAGTGGCGGCCTATATAGCACGCGCTCGTCTATGCATTCGCCGCTTTATCGTCACAAAATTTCATACACGCGGTCGTAAAAGGTCCGAGCATTCTCAAAAGTTCGAGAACAGAAGTCACGATCGTAAATTGCATTTATTACGAGACGAAGACGAAAACACTTTAACACCGTCCTTCCTTCATAGAGATCGGATTATCAAAATTTCTCGCTGTACAAACAACAGATAAAAGGACAGCGTGAAGCATAGTACACCTTTAGAATCAACATAATTAGTATTAAACGGGAGAACAAACTTAATTACGTAAATGGACGACTTACGTAATTAGGTTTCCGCCTCAAAGCCGAAACATAATATTGCTTATTCCATCTTATTGCAGAACACCGAAAAAGAAGCTACCCTCATCCGCATATGCCCTTGAAGAGCCTGCATTCCAGATCTATGCGACGACACCTTTCACCGTGAGTTAACAATCCTTAAATAATTTACACGATACTTTAGAAACAACGCGTAATTTTTAATATTTACACTTAATCTGGATTGCACGTAAATTGAATAGGACGAGCGAGTTTACTCTGTACTACTGAACGTTCAACATTGGTGCATTCAAGTAAAAAATGACGTTTAAATAACATTAGATAATATGTAAACTATTAATGAAGCAGAGTAAACTCCGTATACAATCAAATAGTGTAAATAGAAAACAATTTAGTTTGTTTAAATACAGTGTCCTCATACAGACCAATCAAATGAACTGATCTTTTCTCTTGGAAAGTAGATCCGCATTATATGTATACACAGAAACATACGCAAAGGATAGGTTTTGGGGTACTTTATACATTATCATACATCTCTAGAGCACTTTAAACTTCGTCAATCGATTACGTGCGCAAAATGATTTGAGAAGTGAACGCTGTTAAACCCTGTCGGCGCACTGCTCCTCAAAATGTACGATATTACTCGAGCTCTAAGTTACCCGGGACGAAAAACAAACGTTGAAAGAAGGCAAACGCTATCGATCTTCGTTAACGATGATCGAGCGCAAACCTAATTACATATTCTTGTCGAGCCTTGAAACTTCGTTGCCTCGTTTTCTTCACGTCTTATAGCAGGATAGGAGCCTTTTTCGTAAGCTTTATCGATGACCACTTCAAAGTCTGGTGCATCACTTGAATCGTGCCCTCTTACTCGCAATTATCGTTCACGGCTGACGAGATAATTGAAGGAATGCATTTTATTCAACGTCATTAAGTGTGCTATTTGCGTGTATATATATATATATGAATGGGTGAGTGACGGACATGTGAGACCTACGTCATGTCTAATGACCCTTTTGCCTTGGGTGAGAAGAGGGAAGATGCAGTGATATGTGGAAAGGTGACAAGAAAGCATAGATGCAAAGAGGTGAATGGTTTCGAAAAGAGTTACCATCCAATGTTGACCCCCGTTTATGCATATATGCATGCGTTTTTTGTCACCTATATGTTAGATCTATTTTGGTATCGATTGTATTCATTAGACTTGATGCAGTCAGTCGACATAGCCTCGAAATGGCTTATTAATTAAGTTTTAAGTTGTTGGAAAATCGCGCGATTTAATCGAAATTTAATGTATTCCTTCGCTTCCATGATTCGTTCCTTTTTCGACGGCACACCGAGTAACTCGATAAATATTTCATTGACAACAACTGCGCACCTGCTGATAGGTTAAGCGAATCGTGTTACGAGGTAATAAGCCGGTAGATACTCCTCAAATTATAGAAGAGAAAAGGTATTTGAATTAGAACTCTACCCACGAGTGAGTTGAAACATTCTACATTTAAAAGTTTATACGACGTTCAATTAACTGTCATCTCTCGGTCTTTCTCTTCACTCACAAAACTATTAGTTACTTCTAAACAGTTTTCTTACAAAAACTCGTAAAGCACCCGTTTTCTACCTGATCTCCCAAACGCTTCTTATCAAAGAAATATCGTATGTTCCCGAGGGCAGCAAAACAAAATCGTAAATGAACCGTACCACTTAAGATGAATTCCTATTCAGGACTAGTATACAAATTTTACGCGTGACAGGTTGCGTATCAGAATATCTATAGATTGCCAAGTCTACACGGATAACATGTACTCTTTTCGCGCTCACGTACACTGATACGCGTGTGATGGAGGAGGAATCCTCCGATGGGTGGATCGTAGATCATACATAATACAACTGACGCCATCCAGACCGGACATCATATGAAGCGACCATGACCGTAACCTTTCCCGAACGGGTAACCACTGATAGTACGGATGGCTGCGCGTTTGCAGAGAGGTCATCTCTTGAATCAAAAGCGCTCTCTCTCTCTCTCCCTCGCACGCACACACACAAACACACTCACTCTCTCACTCGAATTCGGGACAAAGTTATTGACTCGTTCGTTGTCGGACCTCGTTTGCCTGAACTCGAATTGCTCTGTTTCCGTCCGTCCTCTTTCTCCGAACGACCATTTCAGCCCTAAACAACCGTTGCGGAGATTGTGATTTTCGGCTCGTTTTGAACGGACAGATTTCTTCAATTTCCTCGATCGATCCGTAACTTCAACCACCCTGTCCCTGTAATAGCACGACAAGGCTTCTTTAGCTTCTAGCTCATCCGTTCATACATGTTTCATACTACTCATGAACAATAACTTCGTTTTTTTTTTTCTTTTGCCTAATTGTATACCCCAATCTTCATCTATCAACCAAAGAACCCAGAATACCGAAACACGCAACAGTATAGTAGCCGCGCATTACTCGCTCGTTGAGAGAAAATGGACATTTATTAGCGCAAATTGACGTACTTACGCGTGGATACGTGAACCAACAGTGAAGGATCCACGACGGAGGCCGGGCCAGAGGAGGAGAACGGAAACGGTCAGACAGGCAACGGGGATGGACAGCTGGATACCGATACGATGGACAACGGAGTTGCGCCACCGGTCGAGGTGGACGCTGACGAGGAAACCGCTGAAGAGACCGAGAACGTCGGCAGCAGCGAGAGCGAGGCGCCGATCTCTGAGAGAGCCGCTTCCGGCTTCAGCGAGGGTCCTTCTGTCGGCAGTCCGAGGGTGCAGTTCGAGAAGATCAAGGAGGAGGAGGCGTTGCACACGCACTCTCCTGATCCACCTACAACTGGCGCGCCGCACGAGGAAGACAGGAAGTGCCGTAGGCATCAGAAACACGATCACAAGTAAGTTTCTTTGCGCGAAATGTGAAAAATTCAGATTTTCTCATCCAGCATTATACGGTATATCGCTGATGTGAACCAAGAGTTATGTCCTTAGGGGACCAGTGTTCGTAGTCAGATGCTGCAGAAAATGTTAATACTTTTTCAAGAGAAAGAGTTGCTCTGCATTCGATGATGCGGTTATAATACGCAGCACTGGGTGTTTGTAATGCGTTTATATAAATGGACGACCGTATTCATTGCAATAGTACGATACGTGAGTGGGATTTATAGGACTTCGTTATCCTCGTGCGCCGGTTTCATCGCACCGCCCACGTGCATTGAAGAATATGCACGTTCATTCTATTGATCGTACCGAATAAAAATTTTGCTCGTCAGACCCGTCGCTGAGGTATGGCGATGTTTCAAAGATTTCTGCGCTTCAAGCGAAACGACCGCGTTTAAACTTATCCGTCGCGGTGTCTAGCACAATTACTTACACGAAAGGGCTAACTTGTGCCATCGCGGGACGACGCTCGGAGCGTGCACGTGTTCTTTACTTTCCACGCGAAGCAATGGCAGTGTCGTGCACCGGCGGGGCCGCATTAGCATGAGAAGCAACGAGAGTTATCAGTGACACACAATCGTTTCTGATCTCCGCGCGGTACGAAGGACGAAAGAGAACTTTTTAACGGCACCGCCTGGTGCCGCTGGCCAGGTATCTCCATTAGACTTTTAACGAGGCCGCATGAAAATTGCTCCAATTATCCCGACTCATTGTGCATTCAATTTTTGTCATTTCGAATTGGCTGCGAATGAATCGGCATTCCAGGAGATATACCGGTCGATTAGTCTCTCATTGTCAGTGGCACAAACCGCGGGAGTTATATGTATAGTTGATTAAAATTTCCCTCGTGTGATGTCGTTTCAATAGAATGGTACGTCAAGTAATCCTTACCATATGCCTTCGTGCGAATGCATAGCTAGACTACAGACCGAAGTTTATTGCCAAGGTCAAGTACCAAAACGGTTTCTTGGCACTCGGTGCCACATACTCCTGCGTAGACACCTTTATGTCGCTGACATAACACTTCCGAACGATGGTAAGAACTTTCCCGCCAGGAAAAATTCTTTGGCACCGATCCACATTCACCGGGGGTCATGTAATGGCCTGAGAAATATTCTTCTCTATGCCAGAGCTGCAAGAAAACGCTGTCACGCATCTGCGCGCCTTAGCAAATGAATTACACCTTTGAAAAATCATAACTCTTCCACGGCTCGCTAAAACTTGCCGAATTCGTCCTGACGTTGGATGCAGGTTAAGAAATTTGACGATCCAAAGACGATGTCTTGTCCTGCGTCCTGTCGTAACCGTGACAAATATCTGCCTACGATTTACGTATATCCAAAACTGTCCCCGACCATGCCAATCTTGACCAGCAAATATTCATAATTTCCATTTAACCGTCCAACCTCGACAGGAGATACCATCACAAATCCCGCAAATACTCGCTGCAAGAGGACCCACAATGGCGGAAACGTTCGGGGGCGGGCCTTCCAGACGGTTCCGGAATTCTCACGCGCAGGGTGAGCGTGCAGCCGGAAGAGGCGAGCACGCTCCAGGAGTTGGACATCGACGACCTGGAATCCCACAGGAGCGACGATCCTCGCGGCATGAGGCGTCACAAGGCCGCCCATTCGACCGTGCAGATCGGCCGACGGAAAGAGGGCGGCATACCGCACGACACCTTCAAGAAAATGTACGACCACTCGCCGCACGAGGTCTTCGTTCAGTTGGACGAGTTGCACGGGGTCGGCGAAGAACGGGAATGGCGCGAGACCGCTCGTTGGATCAAGTACGAGGAGGACGTTGAAGAAGGCGCTGACAGATGGGGCAGGCCCCACGTAGCGTCTCTCAGCTTCCACTCATTGTTGAATCTTCGCCGATGTCTCGAGACCGGCGTGGTGCTGCTCGATCTCGAAGAGAAAGATGTTCCGGGGTTGGCGTACAGAGTTGTCGAGCAGATGGTGGTCGAAGAGCTGATTCTACCCGAGGACAGACCCGTCGTTATGAGAGCTCTCTTGCTCAGACACAGACATGTGCACGAGCATGAGCGATTCCGATTCGGCGGGAAGAGAAACTACTCCAGCTATACCAGTCTTCAGGTACATACTTTGATATAGGGTACCGATGGATAAGTGATTTGGGGTAAATGCGCGATGACGTTGCAAGGATAGGAGAGGATAGAATGTAGAGTGCATATTGACGTGCTGGCAGCTGATGGCGGGACGCAGCCGTCTAGGTTGTACGCTACTTTCAGATTCTCTTTTCGATCCGATTCTCGATTCCGTAATATCTTGCCTCGTGAATAACGATTCGAACTTTGGATCGACGTAGTTTTTTAGAAGAACTAACGGTGAAGAGGATGAGGGTTGTAGAGCATACTGTACATAGTCAGTTCCAAGACGGAGTTGTAGTTGTAGAAACGAAAAAATGGTAGGCACGTTGAGCAGTACCCATTCACAGGATCTCGAATTATTCCCAAGTATAGAAATGAACAGGGATAGGGGAAGTCTTGCCTTTTACTGCTCGCCACTTATCGTTTGGCATGACAGAATTATGTAGCAACAGAGAGCTCCGTTATCAGCCAATTTTACTATTCAAATGAGATTTTAGTCAGTCATCATAAGCGAAAACAGCACAGGAACAATGATCGCTCTAGCTCGTACGTTCTATTAAAGTTACCAATACTTGCAAGACGAGTAGAACTCATAGAAATTCGTACCTGTAGGAAAACTCACTGACGGTGACCTAATGTTATTTCCACAGTCCATCTGGCTGGAGGAAGAAGACGCTGCGCGGGAAGCCGCTGAGAGCCATGTAACCCAACGTGTAAATCTCTCATTTCCCGAACTTGAACGCAGATTTGTTCCTCTTATATCGTATTCGCTAGATAGTCGTTTTTCACCTTCCGTCCGCATTGCCTCATACGGACTTGCATTCTTTAACATTGTTTCGGCATGCACTTACAGGGACATCAGTGTGAGATCCCTTCGCTCCCTCACCCCTTCGGACTGTGTACAGCATTGCTGTGCCAGGAGTTCAATTTCTCATACATGCTTGACCTCTCAACCCGTAACAAGTATTTCGTTGGACAAATTACTGCAAATCTATAATCTTGACACTACGATGAGGATGACACCTTCGGCTGTAATACGAGTTTTGACTGATGTGATAGTTGCCTTGCTTTGAACGGTTACACGTTATATCTGAGAAACAACAAGATTATTATTTTACATAAAACGCATACTTGCAGGTAACTTAAGTAATGAGAAGGGCGTCGCGAATATATTTCGATCCACGATGAAATTGTTTATAATAGATTTCCCCATGAAACTTTTGGCACAGTAGGTTTGTTTTATTTACCAGTTTCGTCTCGTTATCTTTCGGGCGCATTGTGCATATACTTTTATATCGGTAAAAATGTTATTTATAATTGGACGTAAACTGATAGACATGCTTATTTATCGGTACATTGGAACTTGTTCGTCCTATACAGCAATAATTAGAGGGTTAGTTGTAGTTTTGCATCGATACAGCGTAGAGGCATAAGGGAAGGAAACATTTTTTATTAGTGGCAGCAAATTTGTTTTCAAACTACTTCTCCTTTACGTACATGTGTGTCTTCATTCCATTGGGGTACATTGACTATAGAACCGTAGTCCGGGCCCAGTCTTATACATTCTATTGAAAACCTGTACTGAACATGTTCGACACACGACCTGTAAGTCCATGGACACACTTTTAGCACCTTTTCACAGCTTGCGGAGTTCTTTTGTGTTGTCCTTTCAGAACGGCTTCCGTATACTTTTGATTGATCCCGAAGTGATACGTAAGATGACTGAACGATATCGGCATTCACTTATGCTTGATGTTACTTACGTACCACACCCTCTACCTCTTCCAATTTGATTTTGGTTTACCTACTCTTTTAGACCCCTTTACATATGTATTTTTACTTTTGCGCATTGTATCGTTTCCCGCACACGTATGTATACTCTGTGTCATAGATACAAACGGAGCATAGGATTTCCTGTCAAAGTATCGAGCGGGAGCTCACTTCAGTGCACCCCTTTTTCTCCCGTGTTGCAGACCGTTTGTGTCGCATTTTTGAGTGCACGTGTGTTGTCTCACGAACAGAAGCCGCTCTATGACGCGCGTTCGAAAAGCACTCAGAACGCCGGAAATTACCTGTTTCGCGAGATCGTTCTTTCCATCGGGAAATCTGTTGCCAGTTATGTCAAACACCGTGTACATGTACGCACCATCCATTCCGCGAGTATGCAACTTCCAGCCTAACTTGCATTCTTCCTGCAGAACCTGAACGACGCCAAGCCGAAAATCGTATCCTCGAACCTGGCATTGGATAGCAATCACACCGTGGTGGAGATGAAGGAAGAACTTACATACACGAGCAGCAACGAGGACCTCAAGAAAACCGGTCATAACGAGTACATTTTCAAAAGGATCCCTGCCGGAGCCGAAGCGACTGTGGTCTTGGTTGGCGCTGTTGACTTCCTGGACCAGCCGACGATAGCCTTTGTACGACTCGCGGAAGGCTCTTTCATGCCATCTATAACGGAGGTCACGATACCCGTTCGTTTCATGTTTACGTTGTTGGGGCCAAGAAACGGTGACCTCGACTATCATGAAATCGGCAGATCGATAGCGACATTGATGGCGAACACGTCGTTTCACAAAATTGCTTACAAGGCTAACGAGAGAAGAGAACTGCTTTCTGCTATCAATGAATTTCTTGACGATTCCATCGTTTTGCCTCCTGGCGACTGGGAAAGGCAGGCTTTGCTGCCCTTTGACGAGCTGAAAGCAAAAAGCGAGGCTATTAGAAAAAGAAAGGCTAAAGCATTGGAAGATAAGACAAAGCCGGTGCAGAGTGAAGCGGCGGTTAAGAAAGGTAACATTGATGATACTGTTCCTACGGAAATATATATCATTCCGCTAACTTCGTTGTTACTATTCACGCACTGAGTCTTAAGCGTTTTGACTTGAAGAACTTTCTCCACCTTTTCCACTTTTCTACCACTTGAACACCTGAGTCCCTAGTAAACCTAACGATGTACTAATTTTACAAGAGCCATTAGATAGTACTATAACTTCAGAGCATCGATAAAAACTCTGTGAGAATGCTTCGAACATCAGTTTCATCGCTTTAAAACGTGTAAATCTCTACTAGCTCTTCTCGCTGGCGAAGGAGAAAAGAAACCGCCGGATGATAGCGACCCATTACGCCGAACGAAGCGTCCTTTTGGTGGACTGATCAACGACATCAAGCGACGCTACCCATACTACCTGTCTGACTTCACGGATGGAATAAGCTCATCTTGTCTAGCAGCGGCAATCTTCATGTACTTCGCGGCGCTCTGCACGGCCATTACGTTCGGCGGCCTGATGAGCGACAAAACTCACAATGTAATCGGCATATCCGAAACACTTGTATCTGGTTCCTGGACAGGCGTGATAATGGCTCTCTTTGCGACTCAGCCGCTCGTTATCATCGGTACAACCGGACCACTCTTGCTCTTCGACGAGAGTCTTTACAATTTCTGTTTGGCGAATGAGCTTGAGTTCCTCACAATGCGTGTCTACGTTGGCGCATGGATGGGCATAATAGCCCTGACAGTAGCATGCGTCGAAGGATCCGTTCTCGTTCGACTGTTCACACGTTTCACAGAGGAAATATTCACCGGATTGATATCCATCCTCTACATCGTCGAAACGTTCATCAAGCTGTACAATTACTTCGCGCTAAATCCGCTCGTGGACGAGTACAGCTTCGCCCCGGAGACGAACGAGACATTGTACCAAGGCGCGGTGAATATTACAGAAATGAAGATCACTCACGCGGCTTGGAATGGCACGGAAATATCGGTCTCCTTCGAAGACACTCGCACCCTCTTGCCGAAACACGATTCTGCCGGACTTCTGATCAATCAACCGAATACCGCGCTGATGTGCACTATGTTATGTCTTGGAACGTTCCTGGGTGCTTACTATTTACGTATCTTCCGCAACAGTCACTATCTTGGACGCAGCGCTAGAAGAGCTTTTGGCGACTTTGGCGTGCCTATCAGCATAATCGTCTTCGTCCTCATCGATTATCTTTCCCGGGTGAAAACTGAAAAACTCCTGGTCCCCGAGGGACTCTCGCCTTCCATACCCGGAAGAGACTGGTTCGTGTCGCCGGTAGGCGTGGACAAGCCCATTCCACTTTGGATGGCTCTAGCGTGCATCATTCCCGCATTACTTGTCTACATCCTCGTATTTATGGAAACGCAAATATCAGAGTAAGTTTGCCTGTTAGCATTTCTTGACTACACCGCCAACACTTCGTGCCTCACCGATGCAGTGTCACAGTCTTGTGGTTTCCAAGTTTTCCACTTTACATAGTCAACAGCTTAAAAATTGTCAAGAATATTTACGCAGTGTATAATAATCTGTAACTGTTTAACAGGTTGATCATTGATAAAAAAGAGCGTAAACTGCGCAAGGGCAATGGATACCATATGGATATTGTAGTGGTCTGCTTGATGAACGTTGGATGCGGCCTAATGGGAGCGCCATGGTGCTCCGCTGCTTCTGTACGCTCTCTAACCCACGTTTCGGCGGTCACAGTTATGTCGCGGACTCACGCTCCCGGCGACAAGCCGCACATCGTCGAAGTTAAGGAGCAACGAGTCAGCGCTCTGCTAGTGGCCATATTAATCGGCGTCAGCGTGCTGATGGCACCGCTTCTACGACGAGTCCCAATGTCCGTCCTACTCGGCGTTTTCCTCTACATGGGAATCTCGTCGACTAATGGCGTTCAGCTGTTCGATCGGGTTAAGCTGTTCTTCATGCCGGTGAAGCATCACGGCACGGCAAATTACGTTCGACGCGTTCAAACATACAAAATGCACATCTTCACCCTCATACAAATTTTATGCCTGGCCATACTATGGATCGTAAAGAGTACGAGGGCGGCACTGGCACTTCCGTTCTTCCTTATCCTCATGATACCGCTTCGTGCTCAGATGACTCACTTCTTCACCGCGGCAGAGCTTCGGGCTCTCGACAGTAAGGGTTCGGAGCATGAACGCACCGAGGATGAACTGGACTTCTACGAAGAAGCTCCGCTACCTGGTTAGACTGTGCCTTATTCGATATTTATTCGAACAGTGTACCTCTGTCTCTTTGTTCCATTCGACCATTCGTTACCTCCTGTACTTCAGAGAATACTTATACGTCTATGTGTATATGCACATCATTCCTGTCGAAGGATCGCTAGGGTGTCTATTCTGGGTTATGAAAAGAGAACGGGTACTTATAAGATAAAAGTAGAGATTCCGGGTGGAAAATATATTTTCGATGTGAATTGAAATTGTACTTTACACGATTGCGCGTGCATATGCCGGCGTGAAATATATGTCTATAGAGGCCCACAAGAGATTATAAGCTATGTGCAAGAGTGACGGATGATGCGTTCGGATAGTTTGATTAACGATCAACAATTTGTGATGTGTAGCGATGCATGGTGAAATCTTTAATGTAGTGGTCAGTCCATTAAGTTCGTAAATACTATTTTGTATTATACACTTTGTAAATAGTCGACTTACCTGTCTATGATAATTGTGAAACGAAGCAACGTTATTTTAACGTTATGACTTCCGAATGCCTACATGAATGCGCTCCGATTCGCGTCTTGCAGGTTTGAAATTGGTAATTGGCGTTAGAGAAAATAAAGGTGCCTCTGAGTGCCTCTAATTGCCGGGGATGCGCTAAAAGATACATTGCTCAGGAATTGTTAAGGAAATGGCACAACCACGTAATCGTGCCAAATGAAGAATGGGTCATTGTTGGTGCTGAGACGTTTACGCATTAGACTAACGTAGATAATGGCATGGAATCCCTCAGAAGCTTAGCTCTGAATATTTTTGATCGGTCGTTATTCTCGGTATAAGCATAGCTCTACTCACAACGGTATCTTAATGCGTCAGCTTGTCGAAAAACAGAAAAACTATTAACAAATTATCGTATTTTCCTATCGCATTCAAATACACTCAACAGATTCGTTGGGTTGCTCCACTTTCGAATTCTGTATCTTCTTTTCCAATGTTAACACAGGTACATCTATATTTTTTCATGTAGAGTAACGAATACGAGGAATTATAATACTGCGACATGCATCTGTCCATAACTAGAAAACGATCCCTTCATCATTTTTCAATTAAGTACTTAGAAAAGAAAATCCATTGTTCGAATATACTTAGACGAGAAGAAATAGTGGCACAAACTTAACACGGCCAAGGGTTTGCTCCCTTTACCAACACTCATTTATCCTGTTTAGATAATTAGTACTACCTCTCTTGACCGGTATGAAAATAATGACAAATCATTTACTCCTTTTGACAATTACATATGTTATAGCTGTTGACAGAGCCTTCTCAGGAACCTTACTACACAGCTATATCGATGTTAACAATTATAGCGAAAAATATTTGTTATTGTAATATCTAGCAACACTGTTCTATATTTAAATACTCTTTGCCCTGGAACTCTTGTTACTCTTAAACATTCAGGTTTAACACAATCTCTGCAAGCGTAAACACGAGTATTGAGTCATCAAATTTAATGATAACAAATCTGTATAACAAACTATTTTCCCTAACACGATAACTATAAAGGATTGACGAAAATGTATTAACAAATAAGTCAGTTTTTACAGTGTTGAACAAGTGTAAAAGTACCTGACGATACATTGGACCCTGAGAAGAACTAATTTAAACTTGTAAATCATGTTTGAATTATCTGATGGGCTTTCATATGGCGAAGGTTGAAACTAATCCCGACCCAAATATTGAAAGCAACAAAATTGCAGGTTTTATTCATCATATTTCATTCATCGTTCTGTCCCAATTTAAGTATATGTATTAAGTACTTATTTAAAGATAACATTACATTTGACATCTAAGTAATTTCAGCGTATAAGACCATCTTCTGTTATAAATGTTCATCTTACAACTTAAGGTATAATATCTATGTAACAAAGATAAACCCAGACATCAAGACACTTCGAATTGCAAAGATACATGTATCACTTAATTGATCATAGTTATTATCACACCACAGAATCTATGTTCAAAGATATACACATATTTTGAATAAGACCAATTTATCAAATAAAGATACGCGAGAAATTTGATCACCACCTAAAAATTAAAACCAAATATTTTCGAACGTGTAGCAGATAAAAAATATATCATATTTTAATTCTTTAGAGTATTTTACTAATTGTTGTTATAACTGAGATTCAGTTATGACGTTGCTATTTCATGAAAATGATGAAAATATGAAATAGGAACAAAAATGTAATACAGCTTCCTATGTAATTGTGATAGAAAACCTGAAAGCTGGAATAATCCGTTGTACTGACGAGTATATATTGTTAGTATAAAATTTGTAACGGAATTTCATTAGTTATGTATATTGTATCTACATTATAAATATTCTACACACAAATTATATCCATGCCACAGACATTACCTACATTGAGAGATTATTGAGATAATCATTGTTACGAAAGAATAGAACAAGTGTAAATAATAGTTCTCATACAGTATTACGAAGTAATAATTAGATTTATGGTCCTAGGAACTAATTTACGCCTTACCCTAGAGAACAAATAAATAAAACTTTTAATTGCCCTCTCTATTTTGGTACTTTAATTGTCTCTTTCGTTACACCCGTATTAACAAAGGATCGCTCGTATGTAATCTATAGTTACCTAATGAGCATATGTTTGGTAAAGTCCTTGGATGATGTAACGAGTGTATAAGCGTAAATATTTTGAATACTGTCCTTCACACCACTTCAATATAACGATTGATATCCAGTAAATTATTGATTATGTACAAACTAATTTAGTGAAACTTGTGGTGCGCACAATAGTCCGTTTATTGCAAAAATTGCAACATTTTAGTGTAACGTAACAAACAGGATAAAATAATGGCGTCACCGCGCGCAGTACTATCAAAGTTGAGCTGTATTTCTCCTCAACCAGTAAAAGATAGCTTAAAAATCAGGTAACAATCACAAGGTTATATATCAAGTAAGTTTTGTCCGTACCTTTACATATATACAATAAGAATTTTTTTAGTAAGTTACTGAATGCAAGAACACCGAAACAGAAAGGCAGTAGCACACAAATCGATAAAAATCGGTTATCACCTTTCAATATAGACACACCAAACAGATCTAAAATATTAAAAGACGGCCTTCCAACGAAGCATTATACCGTGCTTGGTAGGGGAAGCTTTGGAACGGTATATAAAGCTTGTTATAAAGGTATTTAGAAGTCCAGTTGGAGTCAAAAACCTTATTATAACTTATATCCATCTTTAGGATATGAAGTAGCTGCCAAGATAATGCGAAAGAAAGAAAGTACAGATACTGCAGTAGATTCGGAGAAAAACGCGTCTCAATTGCGACATAGTAATATTGTAAGGATATTAAACATAGAAGAAGGCAGATCATTATCATTGATAACAATGGAGCTATGTGGTACCACACTGCAAGATCTCCTGGAAGAAACACCTTTCACAAGAGAGCGTAGAGTACATATATGGATGGACATAGCACAAGCTCTGCAATTCTGTCACAATTCCAATGTTATTCATGCAGATGTTAAGCCAAAAAATGTTCTAATTGCCGCTAATGGTCAACCAAAACTCACAGATTTTGGTAGCTCCATCGTAATGAACAAATCATGTATTTCAATGGAACTTCAAGTGCGTATCTAGAGAAAATTTCGAAAGTGCATAATAAACAGTAAATTCTCTTTCAGGGAACTCCTGGATACGCTGCACCAGAAGTTTTACAAGGTAAAATTCCCAGTCCAGCAGCAGATATTTATTCGTTAGGTATATTGGCATGGCAAATGCTTTCCAGAAAGTTACCGTTTAGTGGATTACACGCTCACACTGTAATTTATTTATCTGCAAAGGGAAAGCGACCGGCAGATGAACATCTTGATGATAAGTTTTCAGGTAAATATAAGAAAATATATCAGCAAATGTGGTCTCAGGAAATCACAGAGCGACCAACACTTAGCAATGTAATAAATAGTTTAGATATTCTAATTAATATTTATTTACCTTAAAGATCAAGTTTAAACTTATGTTGACGTGTTTGTCTGTTAACCTTAAATGTTATTGTATAAATGTGTATGCTACATAGTGAAAAAAGACACAATGTACAAAATAATTCTATGTATCCGGCATTTCTCCACCAGGTACTAGCTGTAACAAAATATAGATAGCCATTATAACATTGATGTCTTCTGCAAGGATAAATACTCATTGTAAAATTTAATAACTCACCATGGTAATGTTACTACCATTAAGTAAAATTTGGTCTAATTTTGTAACTCTTCGTCCTTCAGGAGTTGCTTCACTCTCAGTTACATCCTCAAGGAGCATATTTACAAAATCGTCAAAACCCAACAAAGTACCGACAATCTCCTTGTCGTTTTTCATAATTATATGTATTCGCGAGCCAATACATTTATCCACTAACTCTGTAAATTATCCATAACAAATAAGTAATCCGGCGGCGTCATCACCGAAGAGGTTAGGGACACTATTTACTGTAAGCAATATTTACCTAAAGGTAATAACGTCGATGGATTTGTGCTAACAGAACTCGTCATGATAAGATTGATAATGGTATTATGGCAATACGTTGCTCGTCCAAACTAACAGCGCACGGTTAGGATTTTATCCGGTATATTTGAAAACGTTAACTTTACAAGTATCACGTACCACGTCTGTATATATGTTTCAGCATGCGTCGGTACTTCCACACCTTTTCGGTACGGTGGCGCCTCAAAAAAAAGACGGAGAAACGCTCAAACTAATCATTGGACAGCAGTCGGGCATGTTGATAACTGCCTTAAAAAAATACCGACTGCTGTCCAATGAGTAGTTTGAGCGTTTCTCCGTTTTTTTGAGGCGCCACCGTACCAAAAATATAAGAAGACGCGGGAAATTCAAAAACTTGGTAAAATAAAATAGTACACGTAAACGTCCAGTGGATCTAATTGTATGTTTAAATTATTCCGAAGCATACGCACCATGCCATTATCTATTATAAAGCTTCATCTACTTGTTAGCTTATAAAATATTTTGTTGATCGATTTTACGCCCGCAAATAATAAGTATTCTGCCGAAGTAACTGAAGGAATGTATGAAAGCGCCCCGGAAGAGAGACAGAGCGAAACGACCATTTTATGTTCTTCTCACGTTTGCTTCAAGCTTCAACTCCCGTGCATTGCCGGGATAGGGAGTGCGCAGTCCATGTGTATAAAGTCTATGCCATAACGCATAATCATTGAAAACAGCACTTAATGTATTTTGAGTCTCGTAAAAGTAAAACATGGTCGGATAACACACATAATGTTATGGATTAAAAGTTAATAAATGTAAAAATGCTAATAATACCAGCAATGGGCACATTTTTCTAAGAAAATATAAGGACGAAGTGGGCCACACGTCTAAAGATGACTTGACGAATTGAGCACATTTCACATTATGTATATGTCGAATTGTACAATGTGTACAGCATATTCGAATAACTAAATAAAAGGTATATTGAATAATTCTGTGATCCTCAAGACCGATTTACATTGCGCTAGCTCCATTGTTGTGCGAAAAATTCGCCATAACCATATCATGCTTATTGTCCTAAATGAGCACAGCCATTTGTGCACATATTTACTATTTACAGACGGTGACACGGTAGATAAATGGCATCAATGACGAAATGGTCGCGATGATAATCGCTAACAACCAAACACCACTCTGAACCGAAGTTCGAACGTGCAAAATCCATCGTTATCTCATCCGAAACTGTACCAGCGCATATCTGCTTCGGCGCGCTACGTCCCGGACGATACTTTTGTTTGTACCGAATTAGCCTAAATCAACCTAACCTCCCAGAAACTAATTAACGCCGTCTGCGCACTCAAGGAATTATTTGAGCAAAAAAAGAAAGAAACAAAAGGAACACGCGCACATGACGCTCGCATTCAATACTCGGGCGCATTTACCATTTAGAAAATTCCTATACCTGCGATGGAATTTCGCAAGCGTCCGAGAACCGGCAGGCAGCGTCGTCGCATACCTGCCTGAAACGAGCAGGTATACTATATCCTTTCCGGCATTCCCCCTCCCACGGTACGAAAGGACGAGTCTGCCTCGCTGAAGCCTATTTCCAGCCTGGCTCCAGTCGCAAGTGACGAATGAAAGGCGGAGCATGGGGCAAAATTACGAGACAATTTCTGCATAATACGACAAGCGTGCGTTGTTACGGATCGACGGGAGTGACGAAGGAATTTGGGACTCTCGAGCGGGACCGATAATCGCTGATAAAGTGCGGCGGTGAACGTTGACCGTTGCGAAGTGGTGGATCTTCAGGCGCAATATCGACGAACCGACGATAGCTGTGTTGGTGCTCCGACGGCGGTAGTGGTCAGGGCAGCAGCGGTGGTGGTGGTGGTGGTGGTGGTGGTGGTGTCGTGCGTCTCCCTGCGGTTGCTCATTTTCGCGCATGGTCCGTTTACGGACTCGCCGCCGTCTCTCGCCGTGCTCTTTTTCAATTATTTTCATTCCCGCGAGGACGAGTCTACGTGCGCGCGTGTACGCACGCACACACGCGACGACGCGTGAACGCGCTCTCGTCGGGCTTCGTTCATTGCGCGCTCGTCGAAAGTTCGCGGTGCACGGGACGCACGGGACGCACGGGACGCACGGAACCCGGAGAATCCGGGAGATATGGCGGCCTAAATTATCCTTTGAACGTTGTGAATACCGAGATCGCCGAGCGTCGTCCGCGAATCCTCCAAATTCCGTTTGATCGAGCTATTACCGGCACCACTCACCGCTCCGACGTTGTGTGCTCTCGAAGGTGACTGACGATCTGCGCCGCTGTACCCGAACGGGACTTCCTCATACGTGGCCGGTAAAATCATCGGGACCCGGAGGGACAAAAAGGAAGACAGGAGTGCATACGTCAGGAGAGATGTTCGGCACTGAGTCATCTTAATGCGCCAACAGGCGTAACGGACGACTCTGGACAGTCGAGACCCCGTTACCTAGAGAGGTGGACGTGCGATTTGAGAGAACCTCGGGATGTCGCACCTGTCTTCCACACGGCCGTCGAGAATCGAGGAGAATCCAGGTGTAGCAATCTGAGGAAAAAGGACGAGTCCATATGAGAGATAAGCGGACCGCCCAATCGGTGCAGAATTGGCACGAGCCATTTTTTGACTGTCAAGTATCGCAGGGATTTTTCGCGCAAGTGTGGCCCGCTTTGAATCGACGATTTCGGAACGAGTACGTCTGAACGAACGATATTAAAACTGCGATCAGGAGGGTCAATGTCGGCGCGCATGACAACAAAAGAGTAAACTCTTGGGAGCTGGTTTGCGGAGTATGCGAGTGACCGAAGCATTTAAACAAGGTTTTTCGCTGAATACCCCGGATTTACATAAGTTATTCGAGAATCGGTGCGGGCTCAATTTACGCATCGAAAGAAGAGCGAGGCCTTAAAGTATAATAGTGGAGCATGCGAACGGTGCAGAATTGAAGGCAATTACATGGTGCGAAAAACTACGAAGATTGCTCGCGTTCCGTTAACAGGTTGAGTTTTACAATACTTATAAGTTTCTGCGATAAGTTGTATGTTACGTGCGAAGAGTCGCCAGAATTTCTTCAGTATCACAGTATTTTATGGACCTTGATGGTGATACAAATGTGTCTTCGGAATCGATCGATACGGCACGTAAACGTGTGAGAATTGAAGTCTGTCGTATGCTTGAAAAAGAGATGAAAAAAACGATAAAAAACGAATTTGACCGAATTACAGAAACTGGAAGTCTTTATACTGCGGTCGTGCAGCAACGTTTGAAAGCCGCGGAAGTGAAGTGAGGTATCGTAGGATGCTAAGCACCGCGGGCGGCAAAGGGACCAGCGCAGAAGACAAAACGCCGCAAGGAACCAGCAAACTTCGAGACCATTCAAGCGTGCTTTGTTATTCGTGCTATCAGTCTGTCGTTAACTTTCGAGTATCGTTCATTCGTGAAACTCGACCATGTAATACCGCGTGCTGACCTTCCACGGCAGCGAAAGGACGAGTCCGTGCACGGCAGATCAATAAGTACCCGGAAACTGGCGAATACGCGGAAAGGACTTGATTGAGTCGAGCGTATCCTTCAAATTTTCAGGTCGTTTCCCGAAAATCCGAGAAAGCGAACCTCTAAGACAGTTTTACGAATGGTACGAGGGAAAAGGATATACAGCCGACACACCTCCATAAAAGAAGATCCCTCCTAGTCGACGTTAAGAATCATGCAAAGGCTCGTATACGGTTAACGACTAATCCACGTGGTGTTATCATGCCCGATCCGCCCGAATGGGAGTGGTGCTAGTAAATCGAAGCGAACCCCTCGAGCGGTTCATCTGGCAGGAGAAAGGGACTGTGGGTTGTCAAGGGGCTGAAGACCCTGCAAAGCCTGACCAGGCTCAACGGACTGAAGAAAAGAAACCGTCGGTGTGCGCGGGAAAAATCGCGTGTCCCGACCACTGACAGCTGCAGCTACGAGTACGCGACATTATTGGAGAAGAGCAGCAGCGAGAGCCGGAAGTACGGCGACGTCGAACAAGGGTGTAGCGATGGCGAGCGGACGGTACCCTGCGAGCACGGAAATGCGCCACTCCAGGAGCGAGGATCTTCTTGGCGTGATCTCGGGCTCAAGGTCGCCGAGTCCGACCGTTGGACTAGCCGCGACTGCTTCCGAAGACGATCTCATCGCTGCCAGCGCACTGCGTGACAATTGCCCAAGTGCCAAAGCCTCTCGGCCACCCTTGCTGCCCCGGGTTGCTGGCGCACCTGGCGTCCTGGCGGATCGCATCGATCCGGAGGACTCCATTCGGGACATTGTCACGGAAAACGATCTGTACAGGTTGGCGCAGATTCTTTTGTAACGATTTATTCTTAACTTTCGTTAGTTTTATTGACACTCTGAACACGTTGCCGTTGGAACGTGTGTATATTAGCATAGGTCGAGTGCAAGCGGCTGGAACCGCACTAAGACGGGAGAATTTTACTACAGTCATTATCGACGGGTCAAAATCAGGGTGTCTTTTTGAATTATTTTATTTTCGGAAATTTTACCCGACTATTATGTATCGCCGAACTGTGTAGTTCAGTATAAGTCCGGCAAAATTTCAGTAAATGAGATGATTTAAGAATGAGCTATCATTGTAGCAAAGTGTCAAACAAGTAATTTTTACCCCTCCCACGGACGTAAGGTATATACATACATATGTACAAATAATCCACCTAGAATTACTGCTCCAATATTGGCCGATGACAGTGTTGATAGTTCCTGTTGCAATATCTGAAAATCAACAATGTATAAATGCCTTCAAAGAAATAGGATATTGACCACAGGCATGGTTAGTCATTTTCGCTGAAAACGATTTCATAGGTTAATGACCCGTTTGGTTTGTGTACGTGGCAGGTAGTGAGTGAAGATTATGGAGTCGCTGTTTCTGGGAACGTTCGTATAAATTGATGTACTGCCATACCTAAATGTACTTATGCATGTCTACTTAGAAAGATAAAATAAATAGATTGCGAATATTTAGTAAGTATGTTAATGCAGAAACAAATTATACAAATTGATCCTGCATTTGACTATCACTGCTCCAATTCTCAAATAATTTTCATAACCAGAAGTCACTTGTCCTGTTTATAGATCCAATTGAGTGTATTAAAGAAACCGTAGTCATAAGTGAAGTTATATAGTCCACAGATATCGTCACAAGGTTTTGTTTTTGCTTGACACATACTTCTTCAGATAAGACGTCATTCGTTTCAAATTAATCTATCTATTCGAATGGCAACTGATGTTGCTACAGTTTCCTTTTCTGATATTATATTCCATCAAAATGTTTTACTGCCAACAAAATACAAATTGTGATATATGCGGTTGCAGATATTTACGTTTTATGTCGTCATCATATTTGAATTGAAGAAGGGGTTTCCCACAAACAGCAATTTAAAATTCTTTTTCAATGTCTATCTGGGAAATAAGCCAACTTCAAATTGTTAGATTTGCCGGATCGCAACTTGGTGTGTTTCGCAGCGAATCGGTACTTGTTACTGTATCGTATGCGTAATTGCGATGAGCTCATCGATTGTAGTAGAATATTATCGAACCTGAATGTTACGTAGCTGTTTGACCATTCAATAAGATTGCAATCGCTGTCGTAAAAAGCAGTCTGCTTAGGATTAGATCTCTGTTTCCTAAATCCACTTTGAACGCGTGTATGGTGTCTCGCTGCTTTCAGGGAGACTATCACTTATTGCAAAACTTTACAATTCGTTAATTCCTTATCGATTATGTCATGACATAGGTTGGTACTAGTTTAGTTCCCACGACTAAAATGTAACATTGTCAGTGTAGTTCAATAGAAAAGGGATCCAATCTTGTCTACATATATGAAAATTAATTAAATAACGGCATTGATTAATGAACCTGCATATATTGTTAGTGTATGAATAATTCTAAGAGACGAAAATAGTCTGTAGAAATCGCGCGACCCAATGTTTCAATCGCAAGACATATACGATAAGACAATGAACATCGTGGTAAATGTACCACGTGACAATCCGCAGACAGTACCTGTGCACGTAGACTCGTGTATAAATTCGCTGGGACTTACCGAGACACATGTAATTACTTTCACATCGTCGGAGTACAGAGCCGAGTCCGTTATTTATGTTGCCCGGGGTATGTCCATTCATAACTTTATAATTAGAAAGTAGGAGATGTGATCCGATGCGCGATCGCGGCATTTACGTTGTCTAATGACCGACGTAAACTATTCCGTAATTGGTCAATCTCTCATTGCTTACCGGATAATTATCGGGTCCCGCGTCTCCAACTGTCCACAGCTTGCCCTATGACAGTCTTGAACACGATAATGGCCGTAATCCGGTGAAATTGTGATTTTTATTTTTAAAACGTCGCTATGCTTCTTTCACACACAGAGACACACGAACGTCCATATCGTCTGCAATGAGCAATAAGACCTACTCATCGTATACATCTCTTTTCTTGTACTATCAAGCATGAAACGAAGCATGGGATCAAAAGAAACCGCGTTCGAATGATGACTAGAAAAAAGTTTCAAGCTTTTTAAATTCATAATGTTTCGTATGAACCAGGATTTAATTAACATTCGCAATGAATAAATGTCGGTCATTGCTGCTTCAACGTGAAGCGCTTTTGCTTTGTCTAATTACTACAATCGGCGCGTGCAAATATTGATATTTATGCTGATAAACGTCCATTTGGTAACGTAAAATTCATTAATAAGATTGTCGACCATCGATTCATGTTCCTGATAGAGTAGTCATTCATTTATGCTCATTCGAAATGGGTATCAAAACAATTCAATTCGCCCGTGGACAGAAATTACAAACATGTACGTCGCACGTGCCGACTCGTTCAATCCTATCAGATTGAGTTATTAAGCGTTCCTTCGTATATTGGCAACGCCAAAGTTGTACTATGTTGTGATAATGCAAAAGAATGCAACTCTTAGACATGGTGCAACATAATGTGATATTATTAGACTATCGACTGCGTCTATAGTTAACATATGACATTAACGCATTTGACATTTTATAAGTTAATTTTCCGTTCGATTTCGTCTCAAACAATGCAGTCACTCCATTGGCTTGCACTCAAGTGTCAGCAAAATCATAGTCGCTCGTGCTATCCGGTGTGAATATAATAAGAAAATACCTGCCGTAAATCCAATCAATCACATTAATGTCCATCAAAATATTATACTTATTATGGAAATTTCTTATTTTCTTATATTCGTTGCAACAACATAGAACGATTATACTGTTTTGTTGACTTTCTGTGGCAAGCTTGCTATGAAGCATGCATGTTGTATTGTACATATGTACATACGTACGAGTATACACCCATAGTTGGTCCAAACAATCCTTATGTCTGACACGAACGGACTCCGACCGTCCGAACGAGAAGAAATGATGGGCGACTTACGCGGAGCGAACGTTATTCTCACCACTCGCGGATTCCCAATTCGAAACAAAACTAATCCATTAGCACATTGAAAAGCGGTCCCACGTCGCTTCCCCTCGCCCGTAATGTCTCCCCGTCACTTCAGACTCGTTCGGGCAAACTGTACATATTCATGTACACGCACGTCCGCTGCTTGAGAGGCTTTTCAGTGCCGGCATAAAAGTGTACACCTACTTCTTATTCTGTTCCGAGAACTCGCATTGTTCTCATTTTCGCAGATCAAGACGTTTCTGCCATTATGCGAGGGAGTCCGTTATTGGGTGCACCGGTACACGGTCATTTTTTTCATTGTCTCAGGAAAATGGCACGGTCGAGCGGAGCAGTTCATTATTTGACGCGGGGGGCACTCGGGTGTCAACAGAGAAATCCTCGTTCCTCGATTTGTTCGGGACTATAAAAAAAATTTGCTTTCTCTTTGCTCTGAGATCTAAAGAAAATTTTACGGTCACGCGGGTCTGAATCTTGCGCAGATACCTCCTGAAATTGTCAGATGCTATCTGTAACAAGCGCGCGCGCGCGCGCGGGGGGAAACATTGATTGCGATACGTGAAAACCGGAATAATCTCGTCTCTCGTCTCGAATGTCAGTCCGATGAATTTTTCCGCTGTCGCGTCCGCGACGGAAAGCTGCGACGCAATCGTTCCGACCGAAATTGCATAGTGTCCGTCAGCGAATTACGTCACTCTCGCTATCGATTACGAGTACGCGAGACATTACCCTTGATAGACTGCTCATATTTCCCTCTGTCCAAGATGCCTTTCGCGTGCTCGCACGCCGCACGAATCACGATGATAGCGTGAACGGGCACTTGCTCATCGCTAGCCGGAAGGAACGCACCGAGCTCTGAACTCCGTTATTGTTTCAATCCTCCTGCCATCGTCGGGTAGGGGAAACGTCGAAGTGTCGAAGGCATCAAGAGGCAGGGTGAAAGAGCGAGGGAGAGAGAGAGAAGGAAGAAGAAAGGCTATAGAAAAGAGAGAGAGAGAGAGACGAAGATGTGAAAGCGAAAGTCAGGTGGAGAACGGACGTGAGACGTGAGTGCATGCGGAGAGACATGTGAGTGTTGGCTTACTGTTCGTACGTACGATGCGCGCCCGAGTACATGAGTCAGCCTGTACGGTTACGTGCGGAGAAAGAAAGAAAGAGCGAGGAAGTTTAAGGCTTTGCCCCCTTCGGGGTATCGATCGAGGAACCGAGAGAAATCGATTCGACCGCGATGGAGAAGACTCCGGCGACCGCGGACAAGGAACGCCTCGAGGAGCGCGTCTGCTGTCTGCCTCGTGAAACTTAAATCTCAAGAAAGTGTGCGACTTTCGTTCTCCGATCGATCGGACTTCCCGTGGAAATTTCATGCCTCTTCCCGGGCCGTCGCGCGTCGGGCTCGACTCATTGGAGCGCGGAGTATTTGACAAAAGGATGATGCACGGGTGACCTACTTCGTTACATACGTTTCGGGCCGAGCCTCTGTTAGAAAGCGCTTAAGAGTGAAACGGCGGACGTATCGGCTGTCGTGTGTACGGTGTCTCGCGTTGCCAAGATGGCAAAAATTCGGAATGCCGAAAAACGTCGTCTGCCAGACTATTTCCGATCATATCGTTTCCCGCTTCGACAGGCTCAGTACTTCGCGACATACGATCGGTTGCATTGTCCGTCCTCCATTGTACTTGCATGACGTTCGTACGTAGAAAAAATTTGTCGACACCCTATTTTTAGCACGGACGAGCTACGGGGAGTAAACGGCGCTTAGGATTGCTTATTGGAGTCCCTAGCACTTACAGTCTTACAATAACTCGCCGAGTAAGGCGGTTACAATGTCATCTGACAACGGATGAGTCAATTTTATGCCGCTACCTGTGCCGGTCGATAGCCTCGCATTAGAGAACAATGGGACCCATGGAACACATTTCATACAATGTAATCGTAAAATTGAATCGCGGAATGACTAATTCATACGGAATTTCATTTTCTCTTTACAGGTTTGTCCTCTTCAAGCGCCACTATGACAAGTATGTGGCCCTTGCCGCCAAATACGAAGAAGCCAAGGGTGTCGCTTACTACCTGGAGGAACGATACCACGAAGTCAAGGTACGCACAGACTATCTTGACTTCTCAGACTCACCTTAAGCCACCATTTTGCCACTTCCTCGAATGCGTTTCTCTCTAGACCACAGATATAGAATTTCTCAAAATGACATCGGATGCAGACATTCTACTTTCTTATTGCCACGGAAGGTCTCGTTTGGACCGCACGATTTATGAATTATTTCATTTCTGATCCGGTCGCATGAAAACTTCGTTCTTGAGGAGAATAACGTAATACAAACGACTCGATGATCCATGTCGTCTATTGATCTTTTATCTTAGATGCAAAACGCTGTGACAGTTCACAATTTACTGAAATTAGTATGAAAGAGCGGTCTGACTTATTCTGCCGTGTTTCAGCTTGAATGTCCTGAATTTTAAAATGATTGGTTTTAGATAAGAACCTTCATTTGTATTTCAATCCTGTGTCTTGATTAGAATTATTCCTATGTACGTACATATTTATTTATTTATCTACTGCTCTGATTACCTCCGAAATGCAATCATTTCCAAAGTAACCAGCGTAGAATTTTGACTAAGGTATGCATCAGTCGTATCTTTCATTCCTTATCGTTGCGTATAATTGCGGACTGTAAAATTTGCGGGTAATTAGCTTCCTAAACAATATGCGAATCGCGCCACGTTTCCCACAATTTACCGGATCACGGCATACGCTTCTCATCCTCGAGAAAGAGGCAAAATTCGAACGGTTCATCGACCGCTAACCTCGAACGCACTTCCTGCAGCGCATTTTCTTAGTCGGTGTGTGTAAAATCTCCCAAAATCAGCGGAAGGAGGTGTGGCTACTTTACTCTCTCATTACCAAACGAATTCCGAACGTATACTCATCCGCGGCAGCGATTCTAATGTTTTTTTTATGAGAAATATAATTTACATGCAATGGTCATGACATCATCGTTACAATTATATAATGTCATCAGCTGAAACAGTGCAGTAATTTCAAGCACAAAACCTCTCGTAAAATGGCCAAGACGAAATTAAAGTAAAAACCAATCTCCTTTTTTTTCTCTCTTTAAGTAATACTGCTTCTACGTGGTATGCGTAGCATTTTTCGCGATTTTGTCGGCGTGAACCAAATCTTTCTCGTCCTCGGAACTCTGGCAAAATTTAAACAGTTCACCGACCGTCAGCCTCGATTGTGCTTACTGTCTGAGAAAACCGTTTCTCACCGTTTTACTTCATTGGGACGCATACTCTTCGGCTTCCTGAAATTCCCTCAACCTGGATCGCGTCTCGCGTATAACGTTTCGCGCGTGTTTAGCTGATTGCAGACTTTTTCCAAAAGATAGCCGAGGCGTGGCTGTTCTACTATCAAGTATCGCGTACACATCGTGAAAGGCTGTTCTCTCGATTCATGCATCCGGACTTATCCGAAGCATGCGTAGATCTTTTTCTCGTTCACACTTTCATCGCGTCGACTCGGAAAACGTTATTCGTTCGTTGAATTACGATTCTCAGCACATCGTGTCGTTTCTCATTCAAGCTTCTAGTCGAAAAGCAAAAGGATGATGTAACGCGGGACAGGGCCTATGGTGAAATCAAATGAAGCCAAATGTGCGAGTGATAAGGAAGGAGCGAGGGGCTCGTTAGCATTATGTACCTATGTAGACTGATGTCGTACAGAACACGCATGGTGCATAACTCGTTTACATTGTTTATGCAATCTCTCTTTCTGACGAGGGCATTTTCATGTTGATGAACGTTAATCATCATCGTAGAGTTTTCTAATCAAGAGCAGTTGGGTTTTTAAGACGCAAACTTTAGCTGGCACGAGGGAGCTTGTGAGGTATATAATATTGCTGTTGATTCGCAATCGTTTGATATATAGTTCGTCCGCTGCTATAACTGCATGTGTGCAGCTACGCGATGTTACCAGTCTCGACTGTTACTTTAGTTTTATCTTATTAATATCTCGCGGCTGTCGATAACGCTGACAATGATTATAGCTTGCAGTTACAGTTATCTATTTAGCAAAGAAGAACAATATTAACTCACACGCGTCATACCTTTCGACATTGAAACACTCGACATAAATATTCGAGCATAATACGTATACATTGCGCATCGAATTAGTTTATTATGAATATGCATATTCATATTACGCAGCACTGTGTTTCTCATATTCGAGCGGCGGGATAGATTTGAGGGAGAGTGAAAGCAGAATACTTTTTTGAAATCAACTCTCACAACCAGTACAATGTTTTTGTGCGTTTATGCGTGTTGGTTGCATGGTACTGTCCAATCTTTCGTTTCCATCCAGTCCATGCCCATACCTAGCAGACAGGTACGTGCGTAATGGGCCGCGATGTAAAATGTATTTCCAACCAGTGGGTCGCGGTCAGAAAAAAAAAAGTTTCAAAGACACTGATCTAAGCCGGAAATTCTATACCCTCGCACGACGTTTGCGCACGCGTGTGTGCGTGCGCGTCGCGATTCGTACCCGAGATGATGGTAATCGAGATACCGTCCTTCCGTGATCTCGTTAGTCTCGTTGCTCTTGATGCTATCCTTAATTACCCACCGTACAGTCGTGTCGTATCCACGGTGAAATCAAATCTCCCCCCTTTCGCGCGCGTAGCGTTTCGAAGTGCAAAGCCCGACGCTCTTTGGAACAGCAAAATTGAAATCGAGAGGAAGACGCGGTACACTTCCGCCTCGGGAACCGGAGAACCGTTCATATCGTTTTCATCTACAATTGTTTTTTTGCAACGGCGCAAAAAATGCGAAACACAAAATTCCGGACCGTTCGGTTTTTTTTTGTATTTGTTTTAGCCGCGCGGATATGGTAATTGGTAGTGCAACGAATTTTTTGCTTCACACGGTATGCTTTGTGCCGGTATCGTGGCTGATACGATGAGCAGCGTTGAAGACGAAGTCAGCGGGGATGAGGTTTTCTTTGTTTTTGTAGGTTCACCAATTAATACATATAGCGCGAAATTTCGCGGAAATGAATTTTGGAATCGTTTCGATGGTAGAGCAGAAACGCGATTTTATGCAATTGGAAGGCCGCGATTGTCCGGACGAGCGCTCTCTCGGAGAGCTGAAGAGAGGAAGTAACGCGATCCTTCGAAAAGCAAGGAGTGGCAGAATTAATCCCTTGTTAAATGGGCGGTAAAGCAGTGTTGCACGAAATGCACTCCATCACACACCTTATTCTTTGTACATAACAATAAGAGTAAAGCAGATCCGAAATAATAATAGTATGTGTAAAGGGATCCATAACTTGTTTCAATATTAGTGATCGTAGATGTCGTACCGAGTTATGAAGCTGGGTATAAACTTTGAACTACGTGAACACAAGAAATGCGCTCGTTTTGTTACAAACTTCGAGTACTCCGTACTTCGGGTTCTCCGGTCAATCTTCGTCAGTTCGTTTACCGTATAGGACGCCTCGCATAGGATTAAGCTCATGGGTAGTCTGGCGTAAAAACGAGCGTCCCTATAAGCTCGTCCACCTACGACTAATTTTTCGCCGTCGAATCATAGAAAGGCGGCTAGAGAAGCACGCGACAGACGTGGCAGTGCGCGCCTCCACGGCTTCCTTTTCCCCCGCATCGGATATCCACAGGCTAGACTAGGCACTGATCCGTCACGGAACGTCTGGAAGGTTGCAACGACGTCGTTCGTTCTCCTTCCATCACATTACAACCCTACCCCTTTGTCCTTGCACGTTCGATACTCGCCCACTTACCCGACTGTAAAGTTTCCTCCGGCTAACGAGTTCCCGGACACCGCGCGACTCACATCGGTGGAGGAGAAATAATCGGAATACTGTGCCGCTCCTTAATCTACTTTTAATTTTACGACACTCTGCGTCCCGGCTCCTCTCCGACTCGCTCGCGTCCGCTCGCACGTGATCATCGTGTACTCTTTGGCTTTCTTCGGCATCCTTCTTATTATTGTATCGCGCGCGACAGAAAGTTGTGATGCTCGCGTTGCTTCTGTCGATAGCTGTCACGTCTCAAGTATCCGAGACTGAGCCGAGTGTGCCATTGCTCACGCGGAAGAGCGTGGATCGGTTGATAAATCGGATTATAAGTAATTACGAACGGCTGGCTCGGGACGATTCCGAGACAGGCCCATACCAGTTTATATTGGCCGACGGGCGTTCTTCATAAAACGTTCACGACTCCCCTCCGATCTCCCGCGAGCTCATCCTCCTGCTCTGAAAGAGCCCGTCTATGCCGCAAACCCTAATGTTTTTGCTTCGAACGGACTTGCGAGTCGGCGTTCATCAACCTTTGTAGCCCCGCTTACCAACCTGGTTGACCTACAATGTAACGCGGCACAGTGCGCGCCGTTGCTGGACTGAACTGAAACGGAAGGGAGGAGTTTAGAGAGGTGCGTCATTCGTCGTTGTGCATCGGTCTCATGTTAAGTCGAGCTAGACGTAGGTCGCGAATGGTCGCCAACGCACGGCTAGGAAACAAGGTCATCTCGGGAATCGCACGTCACGCGAATATTTTGCAGCGTGGGCGCTGTATACACTGTGTTTCTATGACTGCTGACAATCGACGTTCAATCATAGCAGATATCGTAGCTGCCTTTGACCACGACGATTTAACTAACAATGCGACTAAATATCTCATTGGCGCGTGCAAAGTTTAGTTATCGACGTTACTAGTACTACAATCAATTAATGAGATTAAGGTTGGCTTCAAGATCCTTAGCACGTACTGTAATGGTTGCGCTTGCACGGATGGAACTCCATATTCCGAATCTCGAATACACGATCATGCATAAGTATGTCTAATGTCCGCGTAAACGATGAAATCATTTACAGAAGCGTTGGCATGATCCTAGCCGGATGTTATACCGTATTCGCACGGCATTGTTTATACAATGCGCGAAAAAAGTCGGTTATGATCATACTCTTCTCCGGTTGAATCCCGATTGCGGGTTTCGCAATGTGCATGAAATTATCATGGACAGTGGCAGAGGAGCGAGGAGAAGGGTACCGAATATGGTCTAGGATGTGCATTGTTGTACTCTCTCGCGCGAGGTAACCGTAAAGCCTGATTCGCACCACGGCGCGAGGAATTCACCAGACTGACGGTGTCGATCTGCCTCGCATTCGTGTTGTGCAATTTGCCGGAGATAACAGTAGGTTAAGTTCGTAAGAAAGAGAATCGAATAGAAGACGAGAATGTTTCATAAAAATGTTTACCATCAAAATGGCTCCTTGCGCTGAACGAAGCAACATTTTTTGTCGGCCGTTCGTCTCCTTCCTGTACATCAAAGACTCGGAGAATGTTTTCCAGATCGAGAAATTTGTCTTTCTTAAAGAGACGCTCGATGGGTGGTTTCACTTAATTTCTATAGACATAATAGATTGAATGTAGACATTATTACCGTGTTTGTGACCCGGTGGAGTGTCTGACGGATTTTGTCTCATTCAAGGCCGAACGAGATAAGCTTGAAGAAACGCGGAGGGCTTTAGAGAGACGTCTGGAAGGATGTGAAGCCGAGCTTCGCAGCAAGGAAGACGAGCTATTCCTTCAGTTGGAACGAAGTCTTCGCCTTGAAGAAGAAGTCGAGAGGGCAAAGACTGAACGGGACAATTGCATTGCCGCCAGGGAATGTTTGGACAGACAACGTGATGCTGCTCTTCGACGTTTACGGATGCAGCTGGCGCAGAACGAAATCACCAGACAAACCCTGGAACGGGCGCGTCAGGACGTCGTCAGGCAAGCCACCGTCATTCGAGCGGAACGCGACGCTCTCGAAAGAGAGGTAAGAGTTATTAGAAGAAACATCTTTCCATTGGGCTATTACAAGCATTCCTCGTTCGAAGAAACGTTCAGAGATTTGTCCCCTTTTTCGCGTCGATCGATAGGACTGTTCAGTCTGTTCCAGGCTTAATATGGATAAAGGTGTACATATGTCATATTAAGAATTCTTTCGTCGGAATAAAGTAATCGTTGTCATCAAGAAAAGCATGGATCTCAACGTTTTTAACTGCTTCCATTTATGTCAATCGAATTTAAAACGACCGAATACGACCGCGTGTACGGATATATGCCCAACAGTACCAAGGCGCTCTTGCAAAGTTCAATTTTTCGAGAATTAATATTTCAGTTTAGGTGTATCTATATAATACTCTAAATCGTTGTCTTTCGCAGAATGAAGTCTTAAAAGAGAAGCTGCGTGTTGAGCAGGACGAACTCGGAGTCGAGCGACGTCGAAGAGAGGAAGGCGTTGCTGCATTGACTCGGGAAACTATAACACTGCGACATGCAGCTAGGCACTTACGTGCTGCAACTCTTCATGCCACATCTTGCCGACGTCGTCGACGATGCTCTGTTTGTTTATATGCAAGACGCACGTTCGCTGAAATTGATGACTATCGCGACGAGTAAGTATGCATGTGGAAGTTAGACATGAAAGTGGATTTTTGTAGATACGTTATTTCGTCCCAGTTGAATATACTGCACCTGGTAACAGAATTTCCGGAAATATCCGAGCACAAAGTTTCAAACTGCCAGGCATTTCAACATTTCAAACCACTATAAAAAGCGTATCAGACACGAACCGCGATTGAAGTGATAAGTGTTTGATTTTCGTGCCGTTTACCCACCCGCGAAGGAGTTTCAATGCCTTCCGTGCTGAACACAGTCATCCGTGACAGTTATTGCACCCGTAAACTCGATCGCAAGTTAACCGGTTATTGCCCCTGCGTATTCGATCTTATTGTAAGAAATCGGAGTCGTACTATAAAAACATCATTACCAAAGTGCAAAGATTTTTCCTTACGTCTATTGTATTTTTTAATATTTTGATCTCATTACGAGTCGTATACTCTCACCCGGTAGAAAATAAAGTCCATTACCGTAATTGAACAGATTAAACGTGAATACATTATGTTCCACAATATAAGTTTGTTTACACGTAAACTGTATAATACGGAACGTTACTAGTTGCTGTAAATTTTGAAATCAAAGAAAAGAAGCTTGACATGAATCTAAGCTAGAAGTGTCATTTAGAATGCGATCTAATCTACTTTTTGTTTTGTTGCTTAGCGGAAATCTCTTTAAATGCCTTCAAGCACCTTTGCAAGACCTCCGTTCGTGGCTTCGACCAAGCACGGCATCGGCAAGCTCATCACGTGGACCACGAACAAGCTCGCCAATGGCGGAACGAGAAATCAGCTTCATCGACGACTCCAGCGTTGACAGTAGCGGGGGTGGAAGTAGCGGAAGTTCTAGCAGCAGCAGCAGCAGCAATAGTGCTTCTGACGATGAAGCGTATCCAAGCACACCTGTTGCTGAGATCTCGCTTTCTTCGGCAAATTCAAGTGCTCCACCTACAGCCAGGGCCTTTTCGTCCGATTCAGGGTTTGTGTTAGTTGATATTTTGTCTTGCGTTCCAACTGAACCCTTAAATGCATCTTGCTGCATAACCGCATCAATCCGATTACCTACTAATAACTTTGTTAAACGTCAATAATTTATACTAGCAGTATAAAGTATACCATGAAATAACTATACGCTTGAACATTTAGTTTAACAACTCGATTCCTTACATACTGACTCATAACGTGTCAATGAAGGTTTTGAAAATTCTTTCATTCCTTATAAAGTAACCATCGTACCACAGACTTAAACTAACCTAGTTTCGTGGCAAGTTCTCATGATGCACTTTGTGTGAAAAAGGACCTATTCTTGCTTCTAGGTTTTCCTCAGAAATTGGTGATCGCAGGTCACGTTGTTTTGAAAACGGAGGCAGCAGCACTAGCAGCAGTAGCGGTAAGAGCAGAAAAATTAGCGAATCATTAAGCTGCAGCGAAGCGGATGATCAGGGTACAGTTGCCGGTTTAACACGTTCGAGATGGACTTCCTCATTTCGAAAGCTGCTTGGACGCCGGCCGAAGACTAAGTCTACGTCCGATCGTTCCTCGTGAACGAACCGGATTGAGAGACGTGGCGATATGTCCTTCTTTTTACAGAAACAAAAGGAAAGATTAGCGCAAATATCTAACCGCACTGAATTAACAGAGCGAGTTATACTAATCAAGTTTTGATCCCGTTTTAATTAAGCGTCCCTAGCATCCGTTTAAGACGAATCCTCGTGCACGACGTCACATTCCACACAAGTCCAATAGACTGGGAGACCCTATTTGATACTGCCAATATTTATACACACGTGAAAAGCGCGTGGATGTATCTCTAGGTTACACTCACTCGTACGGTATGGACGTATGAGCACGTACGCGCAACTATGTATGTTTAATTACATATTTTTCGTCGCATTCTCTTATAAGCGTGGCAAACTATCGTCCTCGCAAAACTAATAGAGTTACATGTGTTTCCTTTGTAGATTAACGATACAGAGTTAACATATATGGGCCAATTTCCTTGATATTTAACGAAAAAATACATTCTTACGCCCGATAATGTAGGAAATTTGGTAAACGTTCGCAAACGATCAATCGAGTCTATTGAGCGTTTCATTAACAATTTGGTAGGTATACATCTCTCTAGGGGACACGTTTGCGGCTGGCGTATAGATCGTTATTCAATATTTGAAGTTTGAATTTAAAACTCTTTTATGCTTGTTTCGAATTGGATGAATAATGATAACGTTATCGTTTGCAAAGTGAGTATTTCTTACGTAGATACGTTTTTACTGTTGTTGTTACTACGACTGTTGTTACATTAGCCAAAGAATATAATAGTCTTATACGTTTCAACGTATAAAGAGTAATCGGTCTATTGTAAGACGGTTTTATTATGAAGCCGTGAAGTTTTCTAAATTATCGAAATTCTTTCATGAAAATTAAACGTGATCCACTACAGACTTACAACCAATATCAAGACTTATACTATTGAGGGCCATCCGTCAGTATGGATTTGATTTTATACATGAACGTAAAACCTTTAACACGAAGCCCCCTTAGATTAAATGGTACGGATGGCACGAGTACTTTAGTGACAAAAAATGTATTGCGATTTATGCCCGTTAGAGGAATTGAAAGTGAACATTATAAACAGAAATAAAAGAAAATACATGTACAACGTGGAGTGTTCCCAAAATTCAAATATCCTTATTTGATGACGTATATCACAACAAAACCGTTCTAACAGATTATTTGCATGGTAAAAGTTCAAAGCCAGGAGCACTGACCAGTTTTAACTAAGCACAAGGTGTTGAGTAAAACACATTGAATTATCTCACAGTGCTCTAACAATACAACGTTTTCTCACGAATATTTAACGCAATGTTTTCAAAAAAATACATATATATTTACCGATTACTTCATAATACGCGAGCGGCTTATCACCTATCAATGCGGCATTCGTCACTGCACAAACACCGCTGCGCAGACAACTTCACACAAATAAGTGATATCATTACACTTTGATAAGCAAGGTGATAGCAGACGTTATTTATTTTTAAATAATCCATCCATTTCTTATCTGTCAGGGGAACCATTTCACAGTACCTATATGTTACAACGTTACCAAGATATTATCTCTTCCGGTTTTCAGTTTGACATTTCTCGAAACATTTACGAATCATTTACCGACATCGTCCTCAAAAATTAAGTTTCCTGGAATTACACGAAGCTATTCACTAAACAGAAATTACAGTCCGGCCATGTATCGAGGATGTCTGCTGAGTCAACAGCAGGATCTTCCGGGTTGAACGTTGTTATGTAATAAATTTCTATTGAACGGTAAATCAAACTGCAGCCTGAGATGCACCAACTATCTAATTTTGTTTACGAAAAATGTAAGCGCGAAATTGGGAGAATGGAACGTGACGACAGATGTTCCCAGTTCCCTGATTATTCGCTCGAGCCAAAACTTTAGGCATCTGGTTATCATAAAGTGAGTGTGTAGAGCGATTACGTCATAGTCGTGGCATTTCGAAAAGTACATACGTGCCGCGATTGGGCATGTTTAACCCGGGAGAGCTCGCGCTGATGGTACTTTGTGTCGCCGACAAGAATCGACGATATCTTAAATGGCAGTAAAGATTGAAAAACATATCTTAAATCAATTATTTTACATACGTGTTTAGTTATGTGGTGCCCGATGGTACTAACTAATGTTTAATAAGAGTATATGATGCATAAACGAAGCAAATATGCCAATACAAACAAAGAGGTGCAGCTCAATGTGCCCAAGGCGCGACTTCTTCCGGGTTAAAAAGGTTCAAACCGGCGCCGCGAGCGTCGGGTTTCAAAGCCGCAACTTTACGGATTCCATTTCCTAGCAGAGCAACAAAAAATCACGTAATTTGGTGTGAAAATTGTTCCAGTGTTGCAGAGAAACAATGAATTTTTAACGTTTGCACACGAGTTTATTATAAGTACGAAACCATGCTGCACATATCAGGTTTGACGATGGAAGAGATCAGCGAACGTTTTCCGAGTCATCGATCGCGACCTCTTACGTTAATCCGTTTCCGCTAATAGACATCTGATGCACCGAGAAAGAAAAATATACTGAATCATCCAATCCATTTGTAAGTGTTTGTACCAAAGTGTGACGTGGAAAATGATTCGAACGAGATGAGAGTACGAGACGTTCAACGATCGTAACAAGCCTACCCCAGACATCTTTGCGTGTTCACCTTCCTCCTCGGCCTGATATCGCCATATCTGAAAAGTGCCCCCACCACCAGCAATGTCCCCACTCATCCCCACCAATATCTACGCCATACGGCCGGGTAGAAATTTCACGGGCGAGCACGATTGGAACACAAAATATCCCGCTAGTTGGATTTGGATACTAGTACATCGCAGTGATCGCCTGACGCGTTGCCGTCGTGCAGAGTTTGACCGAGAGTGCAACAGGTATGTAGAGAAGTGAACAAGTTATAAATAAGCGGAAGGCTAACGATTGGCGCGCGTGTCCTCGATTTCCGCTCATACCGAACTGTGACCAAGAGATATTTTTAAAGTTTTTACCGTCCCACGCGTGCACTTTAGCGAAGCACCGAACGTCAGGCCGTACTGAAGCACAATTTATTCTGATGCAATGCTTTGTCGCAGTTCGCCTCGCGACGAACCGAGCGAGGGGAAAGTGCACTTTCCCGTGCCAAAGCTTCTTACGCAAAGACCGCCGTTATCCGGTCTGACAATTTTCGCGCCTGCCCGGTAGCCGATCGCATTAGGTCGAATTAGTTGAAATCGCGATGCGTCACCCGTCGTGCATACTACGTTAATTTACTTCGTAATGACAGTCGTGACGATTCGTGACGTGGCAAGAGTGAATCTGATGAATGTAAAACAGATATACGTCAAACAATTGCTCGGCGTAGACCATTTGTACACGTCGATAGTTCTTTGAGTCACACTTTCGTTACTAAATCCTTATCATCAGCGTCCAAGGAGACGGTTGTACGATAACGAGAATTGCTAGAAGCGTTCTATGGATTTGCGGATATTGATATGTCAATTCTTTTGCAGTTTGATGCACCGTATGTTCGAATACTCTGCAATTTATGCAACATTTTTCTATATCGCAGAACATTTACGTGATTGTTGAACTTAAGAACGCCTGCGTAGATTATGAAACGTGCCGATCGGTGTGGTGCGTTATATCACGTGCGAGTCATATTTCCTTCTGAAATCGGTTCATAAGCCAGCTTATGCACCACATACTTATGTCGTAAGAGATACATTTGCAATTGGCCGAAAGACAAATAATACGTTGGCTTAAATGGATGCAACTAACCTTTCGGTAAGGTGAATAAACAAATGAAGTAGGAGCGGCCTATACTACTGCAGATTTCTGCACTGTCCATCCGTTTATTCGAAGGTTGCACCTATCAAATCGACACTACAGTGGCTTCAGATCGTCAGAAAAACGTCCAGAATTGTCATATATATCAATATGTAATACTATATATCAAGCGATAAGCTAACAGATTCGCGGAACACAAACAAAGACTTCAATCCTCGGTCACTGAAAAGAATTGCAAGATTAAATCTGTAATAACCGGAAACGCTGATAGACGTAACGTTGTTTCGCCGTGGCCACCAGAAATCGATCGCTAATGGAAAGGCATGCAGTTTCACTCCTCCACGTTGCCAGCTTACAATTAGCATCTCAGTTGAAAGGTTTCTTTCTCGTTGACATTTTGCCGCTTTAGAGTGTCCTGCATTAATGTATCAAAATTTTTATGAAAGTGTGGATATATATATGTACAGTTTGCGTATTGTACTTTGTATTAATAGTTAGCGGCGTTTCAAGACAGCATCCACAGAAGGGATAGACGGTTACAGGGAGAAGGTTTTAACAAACTGGACGACCGTGTCCTTATTCGCATCTCGAAAATCACTGATGAAAAGAAATAACAGAAATAAAATGAGAATTGTCTGGTGATGTGGCCTTCACGAATCTCCGACCCGCTCGACGCAGAGCGCTTCAAGTCTTACCAGTTTCGAGCGCATTCAAAATCCAAAGCAATCTTTAAGTTATCAGTTAGCGTATCGATTTGTTGAATCCGATTCGCAGATGTATTTGGAAACATTAATTCTGAAGTTCAAGTACAATTTGAATCGACCGCATGCGTTGTTTGCACATTTCGTTTTGAGCAACTTATACGACGGAGGCTTTCCTTTTGAATTGACATTCTGCGCTCACGATTATAAGGAAAAGGCTACTGGTAATAACATTTATTAAGCGTATAATAGGTGGGAAGCCTCTGTGATAGAAATTGTAGTATGCTTTACGAAAGCGTGTACTAGGTTTTGTAAAAGAGTCTGCCTCGTGAATGGTTACTAAACGCCCACGAAATGTGCCTACGGTGTCGTCGCATTCTATTGAACGTTCACGTTCCGCTGCTCACGTTTGCCAACTGCTTATCACAACAGCCTCTCCTGGTTCTTGCAATAGAATTCGAAGACAATCATTAACTGATTACCGGAGAAGAAGCGCACAATGCTTGTATCTTATCTCTTCTTCGTGTTTAAAGACTGATACCGCGCTAATTGAAATCAAAATTATAAGGAAATACTTATGTGCTGACTGTGATTAATCAAAATAGATTGTGTGGGACAATTATAAAATTGATTGAGAATGGTTCCAAGTAAACACGTCAATGCTTAAATATGTCCCTTCAGCTTCAGGGACTCGCTCGTCAGAAGAATTCTTTTCATAGAAACGCTTTCTGTACAATAGGGGCTGTGTCCCAAGTCCCAATCAAGCGTCTGCCGGCCGTCACTTCAAATTCAGCCCCACGTCATAAAAATGTCTCTGTGTTTAGGTTTCGATTTGGTTAGTGCAGGACATATTCTTATAATAAGAAGCATGGAACCATGAAAGCTGAGACTGTTAATGTGCTTTAGTTAATTTCTCGGTGATTCAATTTATCTTCAAGTTTTCCTTTGAGCTCTTTATATTTTCTTAAGATGCAACGCTTTCATTATTTTACCACCTACAGTATGAGTTGACATATTTTCTGCCCTTTGTTACCATTGCGTTCGTCACCGGGCACGCAAACCGAGAGAAGGTGCAGGAATTTTCCTTCCCGAACGCTGGCCGATAATCAATAATTCCACACCGCGCGATCGATGTCCGTCGAAGCTCTCAGATATCAGTACATACCCGCTTCATGTTACGGTTACACACTCTCTGATGCACTTCTATACATATGACAGACGCACCAATATGGCGGTCAGCCGTGTGCGCGAATGTCGAAGTACGTGCTGTGATTGAAATTTGCTCGCAGCCGCACGTAGCCACTCGTGGAGAGGGCTTCAAGGATAGTTTAAATAATTCAATACAGTTTTCCAGCTCAGTGCGCAAATATCGGTCCTGCTGGTAAACAGGTGGTGTCCGATAGAAATATGCGTTATAACTGTTGGTTTTAGTAATGAAAATGACATCTTGTAAAATATCTGTACCGTTCAGTTTAGTGTCATCAAGAAGCTTTGGAGTTTCGGCTTCTGTCGGTTTATCTTTTTCAAACTTATATCTGTTTTAAGTATCAGGACAAAGCCAAGATCGGTCTGGATAATGAAAACTAAAACAGAGTCGAAGATCGACATATAGGGAACTTATTCGGTAATGGAGCCTGACATGCTTTGTACAATTTACAAACAGCAAAATTTGCCAAGATGATATAGTATACGTCAAAATTACATAAAAACACACACGCTGCACTTTCAGCAAACATATCATTTCATAAGTGTCGCAGTGTAAATTAATATATATACGCATCTACAATTTGCATAGTCCATGCATGATGAGAAGCTATGTCAGCAAAAAAAGTAGTCGTCCGACATGTCTGTACGCCAAAGCTTTGCTCTCCAGACTCAACAGTGCATTTGTATAGCATGACTAATGCAACTTGTTGCTCTCCATGTTGTAAAGATAAAGTGATATCGGGGATAAAAACGAACCTTCCGGAGATAGTTATCGCACGCGAGGCACTTGTCAATCTTTTCGCTTATTTGATTCTGATAAACCACAAACTCTTGTCCCATGCCGATACAGCAGGGAAATAAAACGTGATAGAACTATACTTTACATTAGTCCAACACCGCCAATCGAAAGAAAATGTTCTCTCGTCAAATTTTGAACGATCCACATGGTACGTATACCGGCGTGTGCGGAAGAATCGAATTGTTTTTTTTTTAACTTCAAATTGGTTAGTTTGCGTAATTACATCTACGTCACCCTCTTACATCATCGTCGTGAGTTCCTTCCTAAGACACATTTGATGCAATAAACCCTCGTTATCAGTACACAAACTGACTTAACTCGTCGCTTAAACGAAACGTACCGTGAGTCATTGGCGATTATTATGAAAAAGACATCAATCGGATTAAGTGAACAAACGACGATTAATCCTTTAGCACAGATTGTTTAAAGACCATTTCCAACACATATGTGGGTTTTGCTTCATAGTTTCGTCCGTTCTTTGAGAGCTTCAAGTGGTTCAAAAGTTATACGGTTCGAATAAATGAGCTTAATAATTTTTTGCTGTATGACGTCATTTTTTTCAGCTTTTTATCGTTTGATGAGCTCCTTCGTCGACCTCGCCCCTTACACATATGCTCCCTCGCTCTACCCGCGATCGGTATTTATAAATTCCAACGCTGAGGAACAGATCACGTTTGTTCGCGGCCCGGGTTACATGAGCGTCTGTTTTCGATTAAAAACGTATATTCAAACCAAAGTGCTTACCGAAAAAATATTGGAACGTCGTAAAGGAACATTTAAACAATAACTTAATTGTAGTAGGAATGTACAACAACACGCGTGTACATTAATAATTTCATAAGCACAAAGTCACTATTACCGATATTTACATAACAAATCCATTTTTTAGCTATTATAAAGCAGCTACTATAGAATTTTGCGAATTGTGCGAGCGCGTCTTACGCATCTTATGTTCTTGCTTCAGAAGGCAGGGTAACGTTTCTAACCACCATTGTTAACAATACCATTTTCTCTTATATTGTTCAGATAAATCAAGAAAAGTCAGTATGAATAAACAACCTCCAGCGCCAGGCTTCATGCCACCGCCACCTTATACTACCACCGAAGTTCCACCACCGCAACCAAGTACGTATAATTACCATAAAAGATGAAATAAAATGAACTAAATAAAGTGAATCTGCAATGCTAGTACTCTAAAAAAAAAGTAATCGATATATGTAATGTACAAATATATTACTAGCCGATGGCTTATAGTTAAGGCACTAACATTATAATCAGTTTGCGTTGTATAACAATATGTTTATCGAGCAGTTTGTATAAATGCATTCTTGAGGTTGTAGTTCTTTGTTATTTCCCGTATTAGATAATAATTTAAATAAATTTTTCAGGTGTTGTTGTCGTTCAGCAGGCAACAGCTTTCGGTACTTCCACGCAACATATGACTTGTCCACATTGTGGGGCAAACATGTCCACGCGCATTGAATCGGAGGCAAATACGAAGACACACCTGTTTGCATTACTTCTCTGCGTATTCGGGTAAGGCATATTTCATTTTATAATAGACCAAATATTGTTAATACTAAATCATAGTAAATGTTTTTAACGTCATGTTTATCTCCAAGTACAAATCTATCGTTGCTTTTCTTTAGCACCATTTTTTATGCGCATTTGCTATTACCATTAACATGTTATATGATTATACGTTATACTTCGTTTTGTAATAGTACCCTTATTGATAACCGATTACTTACGTATAGTTCTAATTCGTTTCAACATTAGGGGATTACTAATAAAGTTATGAAACTCGATAAAATTGATATACTAAACTTATCTTTTTACAGGTTATGGTGCTGTGCTCCTTGTCCATATTGCATGGACAGTTGTTTAGTAACGAAACATTATTGCCCTGCGTGCAAATCATATCTTGGGCAATCTGACAATTAGAACTGAACCTAAGTAAGAACACAGAAACTTTAGCGACATATGCTTTCATCCTGGGTCCAACATGTGACGCCGACACGTGATTTCAAGCAACCTTGGCCTCATAAGGTTATATCACGCGGACAAAGATTACCTGTAATTCACGCCAATTGGCAACGGGGAAAATGACAATACCTAAATATAAGATTCACCAATATCTTAATGGGACGTGGTACATGTCCTAATAACGTCGCCAGCACCCTTAACCCTTGAGTCGACAGACTGGCAAAACCACACGATTAAAGCGGCCTTAACCCCGTACGCCTACTTAAGGGTTAAAGCGTGCGAACTACAATGTACAGTACCAACAAAATAACAATTTTTTCAGTAAAAGTCCGCCACCGATGAACGCACATTGGTGTTTTTTTGAATGTTTTACGACGGATATAGGAGAATGTACCCCGCATTTTTCACTCTTCATGTACGTTAAATGATATACATGTGTCAACGTGTTTTGTAATGCGAGAACGATAATGCGGAAAAGAGAGTGGCTTTTTTTTTACTTAAATCATCTGTGATGTTCTGTATGTGAAGATACGATAAGCAAAATAACATGGTACATCTGCATGCCTGATTACGATATGATTTATGTACGTTTATATATGTATTTTTATGTCTACGCAACAAAAACAAGTGAATAGCAAAGTTTATATATTTTTAAGTTAAGTTTTACTACTTAACAAAAAGAGAATGCTCTTTTCCACGAAAGTGCCTTTATAGTAGCAATGAATATGAAGATTTGTAATTCAATGTTATGAAAAAGATTTGTGGGTAAAAACATATAAACATTGATGATCTGTGCATGTAAATATTATTCACTAATATTACGTATATTTATGACAGATGTTCATTGCGTTTTTTTAATGTTCTACAAATACCAATTCCTCTATTGGACTTAGCAATAGATAGCATTTAGAAATCTTGTAACGTATCGTGGTCACTTTCACGTGGCTTCCAACTAGCAGCTTTAATACATATGCAGCTTGACATTAAAATATAGCTCAAGGTGCTTATTGATCAATGAGTTTTCAATAAATCTTTCAGACTAAAAAAATTATATAACTATGATCAATTAAGTATATTATGCAGTTTTTAGAGGAAGCTTTGTTACACCAAAACAACATTCTTAGTGTAAGAATTTTTATTATATTTTCGGAAAGGTTTTCTATTATTCAATGTACAGTAACACTTGCTGTTGCTCGTTTGGCAGTAGTCACTATTATAATACATTTGTATGAAGGAATATTTTCGAAGATAGTGTTCCCTGGAAAAGTCAATCTCCTTACATTTTAATGGTCTATTCATAGATCCATGGGGCTGCCCATGATGCCCAGTCTACGACTTCTTTCTCTTTCTCTCCAAACCACAACTTAATCTCTTTGTTAGCTGATTCAACAGAATCAGATCCATGAATTATATTACGGCCAACTTGAATGCAAAAATCACCACGAATGGTCCCTGGGGCGGAATCTTTAGGATTAGTCTCTCCAAGCATTACACGTCCAGTTTTTACAGCGTTTAAGCCTTCCCAAACCTATAAGTTTAGCAAGAAAATTTATTAACAGTGCTATTTCAATGATCTTGATAACAAACAATAGTATTTCTTTTGACTGTTTGAAGTATATACATACCATAGGCACAACTGGTCCTGAGCTCATATACTTGACTAAACCAGGGAAGAAGGGCCTCGATGAGAGATCAGCATAATGTTCTTTCAGCAGATCTTCCGATGGCTGTATAAAAAATTAGGAGATATAGCACTGGAAATTGATCTTTTAAATGTCCCATTGTCGTAAATATAGCATTCCAAACTAGAGTACGCAATATGATTCTGATTATGAACTTAACGTATGTGGAGACACAGATCATAACTCTTACGGCTGCCAGTCTTCTCATTCTTGAATCATTTCTTATTACAAAGCTACTACACCAAAACTGTTTCACCAGCAAATAAGAAACATTGCAAAAAAGGTACCAAACTCATTACAGGCATTTGTCTTTTGCTCGCAGAATAGGAATAACCGTCATCCGGTAATGAAACGACACATACATGATGTTGTAACGAGTGTCCTCCTTCGTGTACAAGCTTTAACGCGGCAATGATCGAGCAAACGCAATGATTTCGACCTTTGAGCAAAGTGCGAGAAGAACTTGTGCGAAAATGAAAAAACCGGCAATCCACGTGGTCGTTCCAATGGCGGAGTCTGCGTTCTCGCCGTTCGAAACCTGCATATTGTACACGCGTACGCGCGCCTACTCACCCACAGCATTTTGATGGCAACGAGCTTGAAGCCCTTCTCTTCGAAGCGCTGCATGATCTTACCGACGAGTCCCCGCTGGACACCGTCGGGCTTGATCATAATAAAAGTACGCTCCTTGTTCTCTGCCATAATAAAATCACAAACTAAATGAAGAAAATACAGTGCAGAGCACAAGACCATATATTGCCGGCAAGTGACCGGAGAGTGGGAAACAGCCGGAGTTCCGTCGACGTAACTGCCCGATGCTCTGACGTTTGTTCGCACTGAGAGCTAAGTGGGGGCCCAAAGTGTCTCGTGCCTCCGCCGTACGGCGCTCTTGTCCGACTCGTCCGAATAATTGATCCACAAGCTTCGCTAAGCATATCGACGACTTAAAACGAGCACTTACTCATTAAGCTCGCCAAGTATCCGCATATCGGCAGCGACAATATTTAGCGGCATTAAATAGCGCCACTTCAATTATCCCACGTCAGTCGAGTCGATCGACATCGTCGTCAAAGTAGCAACTGATTCCACCGAAGCACACCGAAGTCGTAATTCGGCGCGTCGCAGCGAAGTCAAAGGAAAATTTGTCGTGCGCGCCGAAATCGTTGGCGCGATTCGAATGAAACGAAAGGACCGGCGTCCGCGTCGCGATAAAATCGATGAATTCGGTCGTCAAGACGTCGCCCGATAACGGGAGCGGACAATCGACGCGGCGTCTCGCGCTTCGTCCCGTGACGTATTTCCCGCTTCGGCGTTTGCACCAGTGGCCAGCGTAGAGCGCGCGCATCGATTGGCTTTCGCGTCGCTCCCGCACTCGCATCGTTCGTTACGTCGACCAACGTACTTAGACTACCTTTTTCCCCGGAGACGTCTCGCTGTTCCAGCCAAACGTGGGCTGGGAAAAAGAGAGAACATACCGTACGAGAGTACCTAGGAAGTTCGTTTTACGCCGTATCATCGAGCGACCGACCGCTCGGTTCCGTGACTCTGGCACGTAGCCGTACGAGTCGAGTTGATCGCTTGTACACGAGGCGCGAGATCCATGATGGCGCAGACAGTAAGGTCGCGCTGGTATGGTGCACGTCGATGAAGTGCCGCGCGGCGCTCTGTTTTGTTTCGCCGAGAACGCGCCGCCCCTCGAGTGACCGTGTTCGCGCGAAATAATCGACGGGCTGCGTAATTCCCGGGAGAACTGGGGAGAACTCGCGAGGCTTACGGGTCGAGCGAACGAGGAAGCTCTCGGACTTGCCCGTGTTTGGGGCCACTCGCGCGCGCCGTACGAATACTTCAAGCTAGTAACGCCGTTTTCATTCAGTCGTTTTTATGGTGGCCGTCATCATGCAAGCGCAGCAGCAGCCGCAACAGCAGCAGCAAGGTCATCAGCAGATCGCGGGGACCAGCGTTATCTTGAAAATGAACGAGATACAACAGCTCTCCACCGTCGGTATGTACCCGCGGCTTCAACGTCTTCTTTCAATCGTTCTGCCGTCCGTGCGTTGCGGCGGTCTTCATTTTTGCATTAGTCCCCGCCGTCAGGCGTGCGAGACACGCGAGCTGCGTGAAGCGGCGTTTTGTCGGTCTCTCTGTGCCAACTTGACGGCAGCACGGCATATTCCAAAGCCGAAGCGTACGATCGGTCGAAAATGCAAATCCCGTTCGCGAGTTATCTAATATAGCTCGCAACTCTGCCGTCAGCGTATCTTTCTTCCTCGTCCGCTTCGAGGGAATATTTCTGAGCGTAAAAACAGATGTCTCGGAACAAAGAGAGAAGAAGAAGCAGATGACGCAGGTGTGACCCGCACACTGGGCTTTGTCGTGCGAAACGTTCGCTTCTGATATGCACACGCGTGCTGTGCTTTAAATGAAATAATCTCGTGCACACATATGCATGTATGTATATAGTCAACCATCGCGCGTTCAGCGGAAATATTCCGTTGATTTTTAACCATAACCTTCAATTGTATTTATGCTTGTCCGATATTCGGATAAACGCGCGAACAAAGGAACCCGAAGCATCGTACCTGTAAAATACGAACGGTGTTTGCTTCATACGGTCTTTACCACGTCCGCGTCGTGTGGATTGCTCGAATTAAATACGCCGCTAGTAAGATCGATAATGCTAATAGAGTCGGCATTAGACTTCTTCGTCATGCGTATCCTCTTTGAGTGTATGTAACGTGCGACGGAAAATTATTTGCGGCCGTGCGGCAGAGTCGAATAATTTCGCCTTACGACTCTGTCAGGTTTTTTCTAGGACCAGGGGCATTGCGGTGGTATGCCTCATTATACGCGCATTCTGCCCCCTTCCCCCTCCCTTCGCCACCCAGCAACGACTTCCCTTACGCTTCCCCTCTTTCGGTGCACCCCTGGCCTTTGCTCTTCAAAAGAGACGGTGGAATATTCCACTGGGTACCTACTCCATCTACTTTCCGCATGAAGAGCGGGGACAACCTTCCCCTCCCCCCCCTTCCTGCCAGTGACGGCCATTGAGTCAACGGGTCCCCGAGATTAAACTTTCAACGTGAACTTTTAACCTTCGCTTTCGTATAAGTTGGTTCATCGTTTTACCGTTTGCTATGTTTATGTCTCCTTATTACGCTTGCGTCTCCTTTCTGCATTCATTTTTCAATGCATTTCATTAAGGAGTTTACTACGATTTCGCGTTAATCTCTACGTCTGTCGTATTACAAGTAATTAGGTAAACTGACACTTAATTAATGAGTATGCCATCAGCGTCTGGCGCATTTAGTCTATGCAAGCCCGATACGTTGGCATAGAACAAATAAACGAGGAAAGCGGACCAAAGTAATTGTACCGGTAATTATGGAAGTGGCCCAACTCGACCACTGTTAAAAGTCGACAATTTCGAAGAGAAAAAATTGAACTCGACGCCTTACGTCATAATATAAATCGATGCAACACAAAGTACGTGAAAATTATTTTTTAGATTTTTTGTCACCTGAACCGCCGTCATAATCAACTGAGCAGAATTTGACCGGTAAAGCGTAGGGCACTGAAAGTACCGTTGCGATACCTGAATTGATATACAGCACCCTTGTCCCTTCTCGGTCGAGCGACGCGCTCGGGCCGCCATGACCCCCACCGTGGCAGCCAATCAAATCGTTTCTGGCGGGGATAACCTAGCCGAAGTGTACCATGCAAAGACCACAGTACATTTGAGAACGTAGAAAATTGCTCTTGGCTTTTCCGGTAGTGTCCGTTGTTTGGACTTCGAGGTCGTGTTGTTGCAGGCGTGTGATAGCGCACAACGTACAACGGATCGTGCGAGATAAGGAACTTGTCGAACCCCATCGGAAACCCGTCGAAGCATTTGAAGAACCGTATAGCCGCCCCGCGCGAAAGTTGCGTGCAAATGTGAAATCGAGAAACGGGGAAAAGAAGGCGTGCATTGACAAAATGAGCGCGCGAGTTGCCGAAAAGAAGGGACACATGGCGAAAAGTCCGAACATGGTTGTGAACGCGGTTAACGAAACGGATGACGTTTGTACCGGCATCGTTGACTGGCAAAATGGGCAAAATCTGTTGGTGGTCACTCAAGATAATCAGGGCAAGGAGTTGATTGCTATTGCCGACAATCAGACTATTAACGTCACCGTTGATTCATATTGTTCGTAATTCATATTTATTTTTATTTATTTTTCTTCATTTTTCTTTTTCGCCTTATTGTTTTTTTTTTTCCTACAAAAAAATATATGTGCGAAAAATGTATTATATATATATATATATATTTGTTTTTCTGCTTTTACACGAAACTGGTTTTATTAAACGTTGGCACACCTTAAGGAGTCATCTAACAAATTTTCATAGAACTGCAAGTTTCTTGATTGTACAGTTCTGAAATTATTTCTGCTTATTGTTTGGCAATATGCCGTTATTTCGTAAATGCGCACATACGAACAGAACAACGTGATCGTTGTTATAATTAATCCTTTTCCAAATTTTTGTTACGGTTAGGGAAATTCACCTTGTTTACTACAAATATAGAGGTAGTACTATTGATCAGTGTACTCTCTCCACTAATACTACATTCTGTCCTCATTTTTATTTCATATTACATATATATTCTTACTGTTCTATTTGTGTCAGTGAGATACCATTCTGCTTAAAGAATATGTGCAGGATACTGGTTTTAACCACGTGTTTTCTTTCTTTATAGGGTTGTTGGAACTTGCTCACCGAGAGTACCAAGCTGGAGACTATGAAAATGCAGAAAGGCACTGCATGCAGCTTTGGAGACAGGAGACCAATAACACTGGAGTCCTTCTGTTGCTTTCTTCAATCCACTTTCAATGTAGAAGGCTGGAGAAGTTAGTATCATTGTGTCCAATGATTCAACTAACAAATTGAGGGTGGTTATGTACTAAGTTTTATTTCTGTTGCTAGGTCTGCACATTATAGCAGTTTGGCAATTAAGCAAAATCCCTTACTGGCCGAAGCATACAGCAACTTGGGAAATGTATACAAAGAACGTGGGCAGTTGCCAGAGGCACTGGAAAACTATCGACATGCAGTTAGGTTAAAACCAGACTTCATTGATGGTTATATCAACCTGGCTGCAGCATTGGTTGCAGCAGGGGATATGGAGCAAGCAGTTCAAGCATATGTTACTGCCCTGCAATACAATCCTGTGAGATCATCAACTTTTCTTCCTTTCGGTTTTCTTTGTTACAGCACATTTTAACTGAGTGTTGCCAATTTTATATTTATACTGTGATAATCTTTTTAGCTTCTCTATATAATTACTAATACTCTGATATGCCACCAGAGGAAATAAGAATTGAACTGTCTTTAAAGATATATTCAAACACTTGTTGAAGGAAATGTTATAATTGGACTGTTTTTTCGCATTTCAGGATCTTTATTGCGTGAGGAGTGATCTTGGTAATCTTTTGAAAGCATTAGCAAGACTTGACGAAGCAAAGGTACGTTGAATTTGGTTGTTCTCTGTATTGACCAGACGTGTTGCACGTGTACTCGTATGCATTTGTACAGTCGTCAAATAGCGATATACTGTTATTTGCAAAGAGAGAAAACACTTTCACGTGGAGAGCTATTTTGACAAGAGGTACGATTGCATCTTGTACATGTGCACGAGCACTGGCGTGCAGCTCCATGGAATGTGCGGGGCGAAATTTCCTGTCGCGTTGTTCGAGCGGAAAGCTTTCTCTCCTTGCTATGCAATATACGAGCGCGGCGCGAGATGATCTGCCATCAAGGTAGACACATGCAGCGTGAGGAGGTGTTGATTGCAGATCGAGTATCGCGCATTTTTTTCATTTTCAGACAGTTCAACAGAGCTGCACTTGTTCCCGGTACATTAACAATTAGCCTTGACTTCCAACTAATGGGAAGAACGTACGATTCCATGAAATTCTTTAAAGCGGTACCAGGTGCAGCCTAAAAGTTATATTTTTAAAGTAGCTGTCCAAACAGCAGAAATGATGCCCAGCATTGCGCGGTTTGTCACAATACTCGTTGAAAGTGATTCTCTGTCTGTTCATTGAGTATTGTGGTGGCAAATGATTTGAAAGACATTTGTCGTTCCTACCCTGGCGGGTCATCGGATTTGGCAGAGTTTATTCTTGCGCAAGAAAATTCTATGCCACGATAGGATCGGCAGCGCGCGTCTGATGAAAAAGCCCATTTTAATTGACATGACTTAGCAAAAGTCTGCATTTAATATAGGTATACTGATAATACACACATACCCATGGGCGTATGAGACTCTCACATCAAACACTGTTTCTTTCTTGTAAGACAGTAGAGCTTATGCGTGTGTTGTGAAATCAGCGCGAGATCACTTGACGTATGTTTAAAAAATGGTCCTCCAATGTTTTGCAAATTTGTCTCAATTGTTACGATGGTTGATTTTTGACGATACCGAAGTCACAATGTAAATTAGAAACTATAAAGAAAAGACAGTGGGTGACAGGCAACTCTCGGGAGTCGTTCGACCTCAGTGAGTACCAATTATTTCGAGGTAAGAGTGAAAACTCAGTCAAGTGGTCTGCAATATTGCAGCGCGGCGCGGCAAAACTCGACGAGATTAGTGAGTTGTAGACGTTTCGTATTTCGTCTGTTCCTTTTTCTTCATTAGTTCTATTGGAAACTGTTAATGTGATAAATTTAAACAACCTGTAATTTGGAAAGAAGTCATAACGCCTGCAGCCACATAACTCGTCGATAATAATGATTCAGCATCGAAGGAAGCTTTCCGTTTTATTACCCACTATTTCCGAGCTCTCGCCAGTTCGCTCGTTCGTATTTTTTGATTAGCTCGTTCAGTCACCAACACATTCCATTCGCCGACCGTTTTGAGACGACGTGACAGGTGTACACTAATGAATGACCGATCTCCGTTTTCATTTTCATACGAGTTTCGTTTATGCTTTGCTTGTTTAACGGGAAAAATGTACGATAAAATCGACGGTGACTAACGAATATAGCATAACGTGTCGTACGGCGGCACGCATGCTAGCCACACATCAATATACAGTAAAAAGAAAAGACAAAAGTTTGAGGCGAAGAGTATCAGTGAAGAGACATTAACGCAGCTGTCTTATTGTTGTGGATGGGATGATCATCTCTAGGAGGGGAAGTTGGAGCAATGCGATTGGTCGGTTACCACCGGTTCCTTCGTCAAAGGGTGAATCTGAATCTGGTTATTCAGTAACACACTGTCTCTCGGTCTAAGTTTATTATGAGAGCTTGCGAGCCGTACCTACCGTCAACCTACCGAAGGGTACACTGCAGGTAAAGTAATTCCCAAGGCCGGTCTCTACACTATCCCGTCAATCCAATTTGTGACGAGTTTGATCCTCCTTCGGAATGCATATTCTTCAACGAACGATACGTAGTGGATACACGACACTTGTTGTTTAGAAAATTCACGCTCTGCCGGATCTGTTGTCCATTTCGACATACTCGTTTGAAGCTTTCTAAACAATGTAGCGGAGTATATCACACGTTGAATCGGACTTACTCGTCAGTGACTCGCCTTATATTTTCCTTCTTCTCAAGCTATATCGTTTTCTTTCTGCATCCCGTTGACTCGTGGCTATATCAGGCTGCGTTACCGTGTCCCGTAGAGATCGGCCGACTGTAAATGCCCTCTTACTTATTATTGTTTAGGTACGGATTACACTGTATAATATGAAGCAGCCCACCTCTCGGCACGCGCGATGCACATCCAAGCCTGTCCCTTAGAAGCGTCGTCGTTTCAGAAGAAAGAGTAATTGTGCTTTTTGTTAAATCAACCATACCTCAAGACTCTCCGAACCATGCACTTTATATTCGTACACGCATGCTCATACGTGTATGAATATGTTCGCATATTCATGTAACCGTGTCGCGCGATCCGCAAGGTCAAATGTGTCGAAGATATGCTTGTTCCGGGTTAGATGTAACGAAAATGAAGATTGTTTCACAAATGTCCGTTTCATCGGAGAAGAGAGTCGTGAGACCAGAATCGACTGGAATTTAAGCGAACAACGTGGAACGTGCCGTCGAGTCCACCGGACGCATTTCGGAGAATCGATGGACACGTTATTAACATACACGTTGGTCGATTTCTTTTTTCGTGATAATGACGCTTCTTGCGCGCTTCCAATACCTTATGATCCTTGTATACTCACTGGGTTTACCCTCCTTTTATACACGTTTACTTTTCGTGAAACAAGTCTCATTCTCTCTCTCTGTTTCTCCTTCTTCGCCTCGTTTACCTCAAACGGCGTAATAGGAAGAAGTGTTACTTTGAGCGAATTTTGGATTACGAAAACGTCATGTAAGCGTCTGATTCTCTTGTACGTCCATCACTCAATTTCCGCAATAAATCATGTTGATTTTTGTTTTTGGCAGGTCAGTGATCGATCTTTGTGAAACGCAACGGTTACATATTTGCAGCATTAAAAGTACTAATTCTATTCTTGCTTTGTTGCACTTTATTTCAGGAATAATTTTCTAATGGATGCATTTACAGAATATAAATATTGTACTCTCTTTAAGTATGGTATTGTTGATTTTGCGTTTGTACAAATGTGTCTCACGTTTTCATTGGTGCAATCTGTACACACTATCGGGGCTAGTAATATGTTTCGTCCCCTAAGATAACTACTTCAGTAAACTTTAACCGAACTTATAAATCTCGTCAGTGCACCAGGGCGCCAATCGAGTTAGCTGTCTTAAAAGGTCGAATATCACGACTAAAACATAATGATTATACAAGAACTACGAATCGTAATACTTGCTTCATAAGAATAAATTGTTCCTTAGATATATTTGTATCTGTATTGTTAAGAATAAGGGACGTTTCCACGCAGAGACACCGATACTGCACAGCATATTCAGCTTTTAGCTCTCGCACGTACGTCAATCATGTATAACTGAGAATATTGTATCGCAGGATTGTACAAGCTCCGAAACCGTAGATACATGTCCAAGACCTTCAGGAAACTATCGGTGAAAGAGTGAACAAGAGAGGGAGATGGAGGGAACAGAGAGACGATGGAATAAAATGACATTTTGTGTTTAAAGTTTTCAACGAAGGTGAACTGAAAGCTGCGGCGCGGCGAGGGGAGGTCGGGCAATGCGCGCGGCGCGTCTCTCTTCGAGTTCGCGAACAGTCATTTTATAATTCCTCTTGTCTCGTTTTCTCGCTAGGCCTGCTATCTAAAGGCAATCGAGACTAGGCCGGACTTTGCCGTTGCCTGGAGCAATCTTGGCTGCGTCTTCAATGCGCAGGGCGAAATTTGGCTGGCGATCCATCACTTCGAGAAGGCCGTCGCGCTCGATCCTAATTTCCTCGATGCGTACATTAATCTTGGAAATGTACTGAAGGAGGCGAGAATTTTTGACAGGTAAATATGCTTCACCCGTTGCTTTTCATACTGGACTCGTTTAGTGGTGGTTTTTATTTGAATGAAGCGGTCAATGCTTTTTGCTTTATCTGAAACTTTGTTGCCTTGCAAATATGTTTGCGAATGATTTTGATGGAGATAAAAATAATTATTGTCAATGGAATGGACGATATTGAAACGAGCGATGTACGAATGAGAAGATACGGTACAGAAACTTTAAACGCGTTTTTTGATCAAAACTACATTTTCCAAACATACACTGGTTGTATAAATAGAAAATGACCGTAAAAGCATTCGTCTAGCGGATTGGACAGATAAAATATTTCAACAAGAGACTATTGATTATACACTAGACTGATTCACTTTAAACGCACTGATCACTGTAGCGCGATGCTAGCGAGTCAGCCTGAAACCATGAAGGTATTTTCGTGAATGGTTCGAATCCTAGTATCTTCAATCACATTTACTTTTACGAATTGACCATCAGATACCAGTTCACTAATGCAACGCACAGCTTGATCAATCGACGTCTGAAATTGTATCAATGGACGTAGGTTTTAATACTGTGCGAGATCAAAGTTAATGACTTGTAGTTATTGCGTCGGGGAACTACGAATTGTGTTCGTCGATGTGAGTTGATAGTCGTACAAAACGATATATCTCTTTGTAGTATTGGTTAATCAAACGTTTTTTGACAAAACGATGGGAATAGTCTAGATTCTCTTGCCAGAACCAATTTCTAAACGTTTTCGTAAATCAATTTGTTTTAAGTCGTAATAACATAGAATTTTTGTAATTACTTACAACTTGCTTATTCACATATGTCCAGGAACAACATTGTTCGGATAATAGAGGTTTACTAACATTTTGAAAGGAGAATTTGTGCGCGTCCGCATTTTGTCTAAAATAATAAGTCTTGACGTTTATCGGCATTATCGTAATGCGTCGTGTATATACGTATATACGCATAATCGAACATGGCTTGGTAGTAGTAAGCTTATCAAATCAGGCATTCAGCACAGATTGTTTTGGACAAATGAAGAGCACATAAACGAAGCTGTGCTACTATATTACTTTGGAAGCAAATGGAAAATTAGTCATTATTGCTCTATTCATAGCTTTCGCCTCCCTTAACAAAATCGTTTCACTGGTGTGTAACGCAGAGCGCATGAGCAGTCTAGTAAACAAGGAGAACAGCTGATCGATATTCAGACTAAACGATCTTTCGACGGTCATCGTACCTTATCGTCCTTCGCGTGAAATTTTCTCGCAAAAATGCATACAGAAACATTACATTTATTATGAATTCTCGATAAAGAAAAAAGAACAGTGAAAAGGTTTGTAACTAGCATATTTAAAGAATGATCTCGTGGAGTGACAGCTTGTACGATTCGTACAAAGCTGCTTAAATATATATATACTTCTAATGTGTTAAATGTTGGAACTCGGTTTATAGCCGATATTCGAGAACACGAGCTTATAAAATGCACCATACAATGCATCGTAAAGCCCCTAAAACACTTACACAGTACATTTGTACACTTAAACTTGCCGAATGAGAGTCGTTACTCAGAGTTTATCAGCTTCGACAGAAATGACTCTATGACCACACATTACGTACATGCATTTCGCCAGATTGTTCCACGAAAATGGGCCGACCTTGGCACGTGCGCCAAGCATATATACATTTATATATTTTCCATGCGCGTAAGAAGGAGAAGAAGAAGGCGCAGTCGGATGTTAAAGAGAGACAGATAGATTGCCGCAGGAGGCAGAGCGTTGCGCGATAGAATCGTACAGAAAGAAAGAACGATCCTCCTACTAACAAATATCATCCTACACCCCGCACGTATCCGCCTCATATTCTCGCCTATCTTCCTTCGGGGTGGTCCTCGTCCGTGCTGTCCTCTTCTACGCAACAACAGCGGGAGCAACTCTACGAGTACTATCGATTCCAAGAATCGCTCCGCCCCCACACGACGGGAGCCTCCTTCTACTCCGAGGGGGTGAGCGTATACTTTACCGGGTTTTGCCAAACACGACTTCGCGCGTGAAGCGCGAGAGGTAGCAGCAGTGCGTTTCTAAAGCCCCTCGACATCCGAATTTCGCGCAATGCCTGGCCAATTTTTGGATTAGCATTTAACGGTAGCCGTGAGACGAGTCGTCCACGTCCACGTCCACGTCCAGCCGACGCTTCGTGAGGCGCGCGCGAACGATAACGCAAACTCGCGGACTTGTCGCAATGGAGAAGGAATGGAGTGCCAGTGCGTCGTCGTCTACACGGTAATCTCGCCCTCGAGTACGATCGCGCCGTCGCTCCGCGTGCAGCTAGAGGGCATCGTTGCAAGATCGTCGACCCCTGGATGCGTGTCCTGGATCAGGCACTGGATCAAAAGGTTCAACCGATCCTTTGTCGCTTTGTATCTGGCGCCTCACCCTACGTACCGCTGCTAGCGAACCTTCTCCGTTCTCTCCTACCATTCCTGCGCCTCCGTCCTGACCGCCCACCTAATTCTGACGCGACGATCATCGCGTATGGATGTATCGCCCCGTGTGTCTTCATCGCTTTGCCTCCTCGCGCGTTGCGAATGCTGTTAACCGTGGTCGTTCAGGTGATTCTTTTTGTCCATTTCAATCTTTTAGCTAGGATGCGTAGTTGATTTAGATCCTCGATGATAGGAGAGGAGGGACTGTGTAGACGTATTTCAGTTGTATCTTGTCAGTGTCGATGTTGCGTCAAAATGTGCAATCCTCGGTTGTGACGTGCTAATCAGGAATCGATGTCCTTTTTTTCTGTTTTTGTCACAGAGCTGTCGCTGCCTATTTACGCGCTCTAAATCTCAGCCCAAACAATGCAGTCGTACATGGAAATCTGGCGTGCGTCTATTATGAGCAAGGGTGAGTCTGAGTGAAGTTTTGTCTGATCGAGCCTTTCCGTGATCGTGAGTCTTGTTATGTGTGTGGTCACACGATCTTTTCTGTTCAATACAGGCTCATCGATCTTGCCATTGATACTTATCGTCGTGCAATCGAATTACAACCAAACTTCCCCGATGCCTATTGCAATTTGGCGAACGCGCTCAAGGAAAAAGGTCAAGTGGTGGAGGCTGAAGAGTGTTACAATACCGCTCTCCGCCTTTGTCCTACACATGCCGATTCCCTCAATAATTTGGTACGTATCTTACAAAACCCTATTATATTTGGTGCAAGTACCACGCGATTTCGAGTATACGTAATCATTGAAGACTTACGCTCAATTCACATACATTTACTTATACAAACTCTTTTCCGAAAAAAAATATGTTGCTAAAGCTTGTGAAAAGTTCAAAATATCGTGATGACGTTTATTTATGATGCACATCCTTCTTTCGTCCATAGGCCAACATAAAGCGCGAACAGGGTTACATTGAGGAAGCGACTCGCCTTTACCTGAAGGCTCTGGAGGTATTCCCTGAGTTTGCTGCAGCACATAGCAACCTTGCTTCCGTTTTGCAGCAACAAGGCAAGCTAAATGAAGCGCTCATGCATTACAAGGAAGCTATACGCATTCAACCTACGTTCGCCGACGCTTACTCGAACATGGGCAACACTCTAAAGGAGATGCAAGATATACAGGGCGCTCTTCAGTGTTACACAAGGGCTATTCAAATTAATCCTGCTTTCGCTGATGCTCATTCCAATTTAGCCTCTATTCACAAGGACTCCGGGAACATCCCCGAGGCTATTCAGTCGTACCGAACTGCGCTAAAACTGAAACCCGATTTCCCAGACGCGTACTGCAATTTGGCACATTGTTTACAAATCGTTTGCGACTGGACAGACTACGAGGCAAGAATGAAAAAATTGGTTTCAATCGTAGCGGAGCAGTTGGATAAGAACAGACTGCCAAGCGTGCATCCGCATCATTCCATGTTGTATCCATTATCCCATGACTTTAGGAAGGCCATAGCTGCGAGACATGCAAACCTCTGCATTGAGAAGGTACATATTTTTACAATATCAATTGCTTTTTCTTACAGTTGACGTATTCAGTGTACCAATAATTCATATCGATGGCTTGTTTTTCCTTACAGATACATGTTCTGCATAAACAACCATACAAATATCCTCGCGAAGTTGGGACACGCTTAAAGGTCGGCTATGTGTCGTCCGATTTCGGCAATCATCCGACAAGTCATCTCATGCAGTCGATTCCTGGACTCCATGATCGACAAAACGTTGAAATTTTCTGCTACGCTTTAAGCTCCGATGATGGCACGACATTCCGCGCAAAGATTGCTCGAGAATCAGAACATTTTGTTGACCTATCTCAGATTCCTTGCAACGGAAAAGCCGCGGATCGCATCAACGCAGACGGCATTCACATTCTTGTAAACATGAACGGATACACGAAAGGGGCCAGAAATGAAATCTTCGCTCTACGACCGGCACCGATTCAGGTTATGTGGCTTGGATATCCAGGAACATCCGGTGCCAGTTTCATGGATTACTTAATTACCGATGAAGTCACGTCACCTGTGGAACTTGCTAGTCAATATAGCGAAAAACTCGCCTATATGCCACACACATATTTCATCGGTGATCACAAACAAATGTTCCCACATCTTAAGGAACGCTTAATCCTAACAGACAAATTAAACCCTAAGGGGAAGGTCGCTGACAATGTCGCTGTGATCAATGCGACAGATCTTTCACCAATGATTGAGAATACTCTTGTGAAAGAAATACGAGAAGTCGTAGTGCCAGACGCAAAGAACAAACCGGTAGAAATTTCGTTGAAAGTAGCTGAACTGCCAACAACTACGCCTATTGAGACCATGATCGCTTCGGGACAATGCCAAATGTCTGTGAACGGAGTGGTCGTACAGAATGGCATGGCCACTACCCAGGTCAACAACAAAACAGCTACCGGCGAAGAAGTGCCTCAGAATATTGTGATCACGACTAGACAGCAATATGGTTTGCCAGAAGATGCTGTTGTATACTGCAATTTCAATCAGTTGTACAAAATCGATCCACTCACCCTTCACATGTGGGCGCATGTAAGTTTTGTGTTAGTCACCTGTAAATTTTAAACTATTCATGTGAAAATAACTATATATTTCATAATTTATGAATTCCACTAGCGCTTAGACTAACATTTATTACCAATAATTTATTGAAATTTACCTTGAACGTATCTTTAATGGCATTCTAGATTCTCAAACACGTGCCAAACTCCGTGCTTTGGTTGCTTCGTTTCCCGGCCGTTGGTGAACCTAATCTTCAAGCTACAGCTCAACAGTTGGGCCTTGCACCTGGCAGGATTCTGTTCAGCAACGTTGCTGCTAAAGAAGAACACGTCAGGCGAGGACAACTGGCTGACGTGTGTCTCGATACGCCTCTATGCAATGGACACACTACAAGTATGGATGTTTTGTGGACCGGAACTCCTGTGGTGACATTGCCGGGTGAAACGTTAGCCTCCCGTGTCGCTGCTAGTCAGTTAAACACCCTTGGATGTCCTGATTTGGTTGCACGAACACGACAGGAATATCAAGATATTGCAGTTCGATTGGGTACCGACCGTGAATAGTATGTACATTACAGATTCTATACAAATATTGCAATTATTCCACTTAGACGGTAGTCGTCTTCATTCCTACAGTGGTCCTTTATTTTACCTGTTTATTTTTTCAGTTTGAAGGCAACACGAGCGAAAGTTTGGAAAGCTCGTTCGGACAGTCCACTGTTCTGCTGCAAATTATACGCTATGGGCATGGAAATGTTGTACAAGAAGATGTGGGAGAGATTTGCCCGCGGCGAGAAGCCTGATCACGTAGCGGCCGTTGATAAGACCGAAAGCCAAAAGTTAGCAGCCATCTCTTAAACCACCTTCTACGATTCTTCGTCCGTACTCCTTAAAGCACCGTCGCTTTAATTCCATAACATCACATCCTCGAGATTTAGCATTTACATTGACCGTTGGTATCTGTTCTCTCAAATTTGCCTCCTATAAATTCCATGCGGTGGTTAACCTGATATTTTGTACGATAAATCATCGAGCTTAGATTAGTGGATAGACATTAATGTACATGTGCGAAAACCATTTGACTGAAAATCTAGCGGACGGTACGAAAGCGTGAGTCGTTAAAATCGATTGCATTCATCTCATTTGTTACGATGCAACTTTCTATTCATTATTTATGTGATTGTTCTTTGAGAATTACGCTTTATATTTAAATGGGCCAAGGCATGAGGCGAGCATTCACTGCATAAAAGTCACTATTTAGTAAGAGTGATGTTCTAGTAGACAATTTATTTAAGCCGTGCGACACGAAATGAAACATCCGGGACAGACATTGACAAGGTATTGGACTGTATTCACATCAACGTTTCGAGATAAATCTAACAGACAAAGAAGACACGTTAGGCAGACATTGGTCAACGCGCTTTGAGTGGACAAAAGAGAGCGTCCACGGCATAGGTCTGCATCAATATATTATAGATTGGGGATTTCGAACTCAATCGGGATCCTGTAACTCGCATAAATAACCAGTTGTAATCGTGTTCTTTACTCTCAGGTACGCATTACAGTTCACAAATAACTTACGGAACAAATGCGAAACAACTGGTTCGTGGCCCTTTCAAATCTTGAACAACGCTTCTAACAAAGGTGTTGAATAAAGGCATGTTGTGATATGTTCGGCAAAATAGAGCTTTGTTAACTTTATTAGGCCCAGACTTTAAATTCAAACGACGATCTCGTACAACAGAACAGTTGAACACTAGAATAACTGCGGAAACTGAATAAAATGGGGTATTACACTGGCCGTACGATTTAATAATATATTAAAGTCTGTTATCAAAGTGGCTGCTAAACTGTAATACCGTTATAGCTGAATTTACAGCACGTGAAACACTTTAAATAACTACGTCGGATCTACTCACATTTGCTTCCATTAACCAACATATTGAAAGATATAAACTCCCAACGGTGATGTTTACCAGATTGCATAAAAGTTTCTTCAATTACTAAACTCGTTTCGATCAAAATTAATAAGTTACATTATGGTTTGTCCGCATATGTGCATCCTTCACTACCTTCAAATTAAACAGAGTTAATATTTATTGACAAAGTCGCGACAGATATTTTGTTCAAAATATACTTGAAGTAACGAGCCACAGAAGACAATGTGGTTCAATGCAGCAGGTTACACTGTAATGATTGTATAACATAGTTTGCATTCACTAAATCTCTCTCAGTACCTGTATTGAAACAGATCACCAGCAGACGTTTGAGTATTACAATTGACGTTACCAAATTATATATCAAAAATTACTGTCGGAAAAATGTAATTCTGAAAATTCACAAGCCGTTAGACTACCATCTTTGCACCGAGAAAATATGATGGTTTAACGCATTACACACGCTACCGTCACACTTAGAAAGTTAAGCAATCATGGTGCTGGTAGTTAGCGCAATACCAACAAGCAGCTACATTAATACAGTTAGTTCACGTTTGATTTGTTAATTCAGTACGATATGTAAGTTAATAAGACATACGAGGAACAGTTAAAACGGGCTTCGTTCGACTAATCGTAATAATAGTGCATAATAAGGATTAATACAGGTGCATTGTCCCTGCAGCATACTTCTCGTAATCATTTTTGCGCACATCTACACATACTTATTATACCTGTGATCATAAGTCATCTAGAACATACGATATTTCGTTTTCTCATTTTTTTTTTTCTAATGCTCGTTTATGGAAAGGTAGCTTTATTTTGTTAGCAGTTTCTTTAGGTTTTCCTTCTTTTGTTTCACGCAATTTCTAACAATAAGTGTGACCAGTTAAACATCGCCGTACAGGCTATTCTCAGCACACATAGTTCCTTATTTAAGTCCTTCATGCAATCGACTAATATCCAACCACGGAAGATAAGAGAGGCGTCAACTGTCGAAACCTTAGGTTGCAGGAAGATATTACTAGCAGCTGGTGACAGCAAGTAACGTAACTGTATTATAATGAATGACTAATACACGTGTAAATAATACAAAATAATCATTAGTTATTACATTAACTTGATAGCGCACTACGCGAACTAAGCTCTGATAATGTGTGAGGTAGTAGCAGATGTTGACTGTAGTAAACTGATGTACGTCTAATAATAAAAAAGATGAACGACAAATTTGAAAATATCTGAATATGTGGCCTAATTGAGGTGATAGGGTTACCTCTAGTATATGTACGACTTGGGGATTTTTCTTTAGGGATGTACTATACACAATAATAGGTGCCACATTCATAATGTAAAAGCAACTATATCCTGTTAAAAATTTGTGCGGCCACTCTTAACGGTATGTAATTACATAGATACTGCTTTTAACTATCCATTACAAATTTGTTTATTTCCCGCAACGTTAAAGGTATCCAGATAAATGAAACATCTTTAGAACAGGTTTGACGAAATTTACCACGGGTCTTTTTTTTCTGACATTCTAAAGTAATACAGAATTTCTATACAGACAACCAGTTCACAATTTCACAGATTCTTCGCATTTATGATACGAAATACTTTTGCTTGAATTACACACGCTAAATTTGTGCTCACCCACCATCCCAGATAATTTGCTATCAAATGAGTTGCATCAACGTTTCTGAGCAAATAAAAAGCTTCGCGTATTACGGAATATTCTAAATTCTACGAAATTCCATTATCAATCTCCCCTGACAATTTTACGGGCATATTTTGCGCGCGCTTACTCTAGCCGTACTAAAATATCTTAACTCTGGAAGCCATTCTTCGCAGGGCATGTTTAATTTCTGCTATATTCGGCGTATGAATAGGATTGCCTTTCGTCGTGGTTGTCTGCGTCTCCGTTAGGCGCGGTATCGATTGCTCATGACGGTACCACCACCTTGTAAGGGTGGAACTGGGTCGAAAGCATCCTTTCCAGGCGTAACCATCTTCCGTCGCCGGATTCTTCCACACGGTCCTTGGTTGGCCCTCCCCCCCTCCTCCACCCTTTTCTCTTCCACCATCCTTTTTGCAATCCTGCTTTTCACCCATCACGTGGTGTGCAGAGAAGATGGGCTACTAGGCTGGCAGATCGAGCGCTGCCCCTCTTCATGCAGGACAGACAGGGAGGTTGCTGCGTTTGAATTTGAGGTTCAAGCCTCGAAGCATAGGGGGGATCCTTGACATAAATAATCAGTAGTGGAGCACCATGGTGCTGCCCTGGTAACCATGGTGACGGCATCGATCGAGGCCTACTACGAGGTCGAAGTGAGTGCTACCCTCGTGAGCCTTCCTTTTCCTTCGTTCCTTTGCTCTGCTTTTCCGGATCTTCTGAGCCAACGGCCCGCACCCCTCAACCCAACGAAGCTTTCCCTCCACTGCTTTTTCATGCCCGAATTCTCTTCCGATAGGAAAAAAACGAAAAAAAAAACCGTCAATTTGGTCGGCACACGTACACGGTGCTCTCTTTGTACGATCGATTTTTTTACGGGAATTTTGTAACCGAGTCAAGGGGCGTTCATCATCCATCGAACTTAAATTTTTACCGTCAATTTTGTGGTTGAATAAATATAAATCTGCATACTTGCTTTTAAGGCTGGGATATATAAGAACAAGATGCATTGATTTTGACGCAAATTTTAGCAGTACTTAACTCGTTTATACTTTTTATGTCACTGCAGGGTAACATGAGAAATGGGTAGATATAATTGGTGCTTATTATAAAGTTGATGTAATATGATAGACACGCATGGTGTATCACGCCTTGATGAACAATGATAATCGTATAATACAGTACAATATCACTGGAAATTATATTGTTCAAGGAAAACGACATCCGATGTACAAACAGTATTTATTAAAGGCAACTAAAGGCAGAAGCAAATATACAGACAATAAACTTAAACTCTTTCAGAAAGAAGTTATTAAAAGAGCAAGGATTGCATCAAAATGGCCTAACTTTGCAGGTTTATCTGAAGATAATGTATGCTCTTCGCGGAGAATGATGCGCACATATAAACGTTCATATAACAAATGAAAATGTTGCAGCCAATGATCTACCAATCCTTAACTTCACACATAACCTATTTCTACAACACGACTAGACATCGTACGTGACGTTCATGAAGCGAACTCGTGTGAAGGTAACACTTTTAAGCGTGACAGAACTTATCATGCTTATATCATGCGCCCTTGATGAGCGTTAACTATCTCTACACATCTATATAAATGTATATATATATACATATATACATATATATATACGCAGTCGACTGCACGGCAAGAAAAGTAGTTCCCCGATGCTCGATGCCGTTGGGTCGGTCAAAAATCGTAACCAGCGCGATACACCTTACGACCTACACACTTAACCTACATACACACATAGTCATATACCCGCATTACAAACTGCCTCCGCTATTGGCAATCTATTTCTTTCACGTTCATTCATCTGTCACAGCCTCATGCCGCGAAACAGAGGTCCGCGAGGAATTAAGATTTAATACGTGATAGAACATATCATGCATCGGGTGCCCTTGAGCTTGGGCTATCTATGCAGCCAACTGCACGGCGATAAAAGTATTTCCTCGCTGCGTGGGACAGAGCCCAAAGGCGGGGAACGATAGACGAGAGAACCGTACGTGGAATCTACTGCAGTCCGTCCCCGCGAATAATGACAACGCGCTTGCTATCCCGCGCGCGCTCCGCGTTTCAAGGCTGCGCCTACCCCCCTTTCCGACCTCTACATGACCAATCTTTCTCCTCACGCCTCTCCCCTCGTCCCACCGCTCCCGCTCGCTGCCCCTCTCACACATCTTCGTCGCACCGCACCGCACCGCACCGCACCGCACCGCGCCAGATCTGTCCTATCGCATGACTCTGCAGCGTTACGCAACAACCGCGCAGAAACGATGGCGATGGCAGGGTCGGGTTAGCCTGGGTGCGCGCGCGCGCACGCGCGCTCAAGGCGGGGGAAGTGTGTGCGCTCGCGCGTACCTAGCCACGTGTGTGCGCGGCATGGAAACAGCGAGACAGAGACGGCAGAAGAAATAAACGAAACGCGGCTGCTTTTGGGACATACGTATAGGAGTATAGGTTAAGCATCGGCGTGTGCGATCCAAGTAATGTGGGTGCCTGATGATACGGTTTGCGAGGAATTTAAATTAAAGTCGAAGTATGGTGCGACGAGTAAGTTGTGTGTACATATGTATAGTGCGGAGGTTAGGAATGGGAGGGTACAAAGAGAAATTAAGGAAGTGGTATGAGGAACTGTACAGGCTATTTAATTTGTATTAAAGCTCTGCATCTGCGTAACTGATGTGCTGAGCGCAGACGATTGGCTCGGATGTATTAATTCGACGTTAATGTAGCGAGGTAGATAATGAGAGAATATTAAATAATAGTATAAAGGAGTAGAGTTTTGCAACGTACCGAGAGCTTATGACACGCCGATGACGGAACTGAGAAGTGGGCGTTTTTGAAAGAGCAATTTCAATGTTGTGCCCGTTATAGCTTAAAGTTTCCGTTAGTGTCGCAATGATCACAAGCGGAGTCAGCAACGTGATTCAGAGAATACTGCTGGCTTTGTGCCCTTCTGATAAAGAACCGTTTCGAATGCAGACGAACCGTCGCAGTACAATGGAACAACCCCCGTTTGACTTGTGACACAGTTTCTGTCTTTCTTCAAGTTAAAACAATAGACAATGTTTTTAAGCAAACTTACGGATAAAGGAGCACTTGACCGATTGTTCTAACGAAGAACCTGAAAAATGGCAATTTTTGAACTCTCTTGTTCTCCCAAATGAGCCACGCGCGCATAAAGGAAATGTAGGGAGAATGTACTAGAAAGTAAGAAGCGAAGGAACAAAGAGGAAAACGTACTCATGTGGGTGTGAACGTGCATGCGCACGTATTACACATAAATACGGTCGACCCGCATGTTAGTGGTGCCCTCTGCCGCGGACCACAATTCGACCGAGCGAACAAGGCGCAAGTCCGTTTCCGCTGGCGGTTTGCACTTTCGGTACACTTCCGCATAGCGGCCAATTACAGAGGGGCACCGCTAATGGGACTAACAGTATGTGCACCTGTGATCGTAAAGGAACTCCCGAGTCATTACTGCCCGCCTGGTCTCAGCATAGGCAGTAAAAGAGGCAAAGTGCGTTTGCTGCCGTTGTCGCTGCTGTAATGCAGCCGACGCTAAAGATCAGCACACCAGCTAAAACTGGAGTCCTTGGTTTAAACGTGCAAGTTTCGAGGGCGTCGAAGAAACGAAAAGATTAGACGGAACATGAACAAGGAGCAGTAGTCTTGCAGTTTATTTGCGGGGAGAATTAATACTGTACAGTGCGAATTTAACGACTCTTTATCTTGGCTATACGTATTATCAAGATCAATCGAAATTATTCGCTTTGTACAGGTCATTGAGTATGGCGAAAACTTACGTTGGAACGCACCATGTATACGTACAATTGCCATAAAAGACACGTAAGAGAATTACGACATGAAAGTACATATTCCGAAGAAACTTAACTGCTAGACGACAATAAGAAATTCGGTATCTTATACTTACTTATCTTTGGTGTGTTAAAGGATAGCATAATGTTACCGATTTTTCGCGAACAGTTTCCATGAGGCAGTCTAAAAAGAAGATGCCGCACAAAAGATAAAAAGGGAGAGATCGACAGGAAGGCAAGTTTACGCTCTTCTGATCTTCACAACCTTCCGGTGCGGTCCTTCTTCTTCGTTCACTGTGCTGCCCCACAGCTCTTTTTCTTCGTTGCGTCTCGCTTGAAGGTCGAAGCCGCGTGAAACAAATCTATTAAAACACCAAAGCCACATGCAGGCACACTTTGCAATCTTACTCGAATCTGATCTCACTCTAACGCTAGTGGTTTAGAAATATGCCCTTTCTTATTATTTTGTCCTTTTCTAGATTTCTCACTCTCAGTCACCTTACGATCGACTAGCGTCAGTGCTATTATCTAAAAATAATCTACAGCAAGACCGTATTTCTATGTTTAAATTAGATTATTTCAAAACATCTTCTTGAATGATAACGGAATTTGTCGGCAATCGTCGAAAGGGTAATAAACTGACAAAGTACAGACAGAATGCGGTTATACATGATGGCAACTCGACGTGCTTCTATAAAATCCGCGAGGGAACCATTCGACCTAGTTTATAGCGTAATGCGCTGGCAAGTATCGTCATGAAATGTAGGGCAGCCGTATGCATGCGCAGGAAGTGTCCAGATTATACATACAAACACATGTGCACTTTTAGCGCATGCGCCATTGTAGAGACAGAGAACGATCCCTTGTACATGAAGTATATGCGCGTGCACATAGGCATACACGTATCAATGCGCCTGATTAAACTTTGGCGGAATCATGAACGTAAATGTCGTAAAATGAAATCGCGTAAGCAGCAAGTTGAATGAAACGAACATATGAGAAAGGTAAAGAAGATTTGCGCGATCTAAATAAAACTGATGAAACAATTAATTGTGAGTACAAACTACGCAAATGCCGATATTATATTAGATACTTCAAGGACAATGCGTGATGTTCCACACACATCGTTCACTATTGGTGCCACATTAGCACATATATATATATATATATATTTACGGTCGGAGCTCGGCAGACACGTATAAAGGTTAAAATCGACGAAACTAGGTCTGTCTGGAAATTGTACCGTCGAAGTGGAAGAAGACGTCGTTTGTACCGTACAAAAGTTTCCACCATCTCTCCAAAAAGAACATTGACCAAACGGAGTGAAATGAAAACGGCATGAGCGAAGTATCCGATATCTACTCCCTAATATCACGGTCGCACCAACATCGACGTTCGGTCATTCCGACAGACGTCTTCCCTCGCTTCCTCCCCATCGGCAACACGATTATCGCTACCAACATCTTCTCAGCTAACGCCCGACGCACGCTCCTATGAGTCTAGCACCTCGATTCTCACGTTCCGCACAACAACCGCGCGCAAGCGGGCCAAGAACAGTCCGTAATGAAAAGTGCCGTGAGCAGAGAGAAGCGCGTGTGCAGTGACACAGATGCATGTGCTCTCGCCGTCTGTTACCTCCTTGCCCGTTCTATATACCACCAGCAGCCATCAGCACCACCACCGCCTCCTTCTCCTCCGTCACCTCCTCCTCACCCGTTGCTCCTCGTTATGGAATAAACTAGGCCACTGCGTCTATGAGAGCGGCACGCAAATCCGGTTTTCAATGCGCAACTCGACTAGCGCCGAAAATTTCTCACGGATTTTTCTCACCGGGACAGGCCTCGGTCCTCTCCTTCTTCTTCCTATTATTTCCTTTTCCGCTCCTGCCGCCTCTTCCCCTCCCTTCGCATCTATTCGACCCTGACGTGGTGATAACTCGCTCTCACTGTGGCCGCTTACGTAAGAAATACGTATATGCCTACCTACCTACCTACCTACCAACCTACCTACCAACCCACCTACTGGCTATTCAAGGGATCAAGGCAAACCGGTAGGCAGACAGGCAGACAGGCAGACAGGCAAGCAGGCAAGCAGGCAGGCAGGCAGGCAAGCAGGCAGGCAGGCAGGTAGGTAAGTAGGTAGGTGGGCACATGTCGCGCGCATGCCTCCGGCTAAACCTGCCAAATGGATAGGCAATGCAACAACGGAAATACCAGCCTCCTTCTACTTCTCCGTCTTTTGCTCCTCCTACGACTTCTCCATCTTATTTCTTTCACTTTTACCGAACCTTTCGTCAAGCGTCTCCAGGATTTCAGCTGCTCTCGTTCGTGCAAAGAAATTGCAGGACTTGGCCTGGCAAAGCACTTTCAGACGTCTGCTTGTGGAAAGACCAAGCTGTCATGAGATCACCTGTGTTTTTTTTTCTTCTAATTAGACATTTAGCACGTGCGCAACGTTGCAAGGACCGTGAATCTTGTGTGTTACAACAGCTCGACCCAGACTCTCACATATCCGTTCATGCAGTATCTTAATTTAAGCATCGCCTTGTAGTCTAGCTTAACTACTCCCGCGACAATGAAGCGTATTTACCAATGCTGCACGTACGATATTTGATCTTTTTACCTGTTCGATCTTGAATGGAGTGGGTTTGGGGTAAACGACATTATATCAGCTCACGATTTCCGGGAAAACCGAGGTGCGCGCCCGGTCTTCCTAAAAGAGGTGCGCTCTTCGTCCTTCACGCGGCCTTGGCGTACTCCACAGTGCACTTCTGGTGCAGACATACCGGCGACGCATACGTGTGCACCCCAACCGTTTGATCGCACGGTAATGAAGCGTTCGTGGCTGTATACCTACACGCAAACTAAACGCCTCGGAAAGCTCGGTTTTGCTTGCCGTTGTGTAGGGCGTGGTCTAATGCGCACCCGCTGACCTCGTGCCTGGGCAGCCATCTTTGGCTTCGAGAACGCCTTGGCCTGGGAGTGGTGCGAGGGTGAAAGTTAGGGTGGGTTTTCGCCGAAAAGGTAGACTCCTACGCGAAGAAGCATGATTCCACCCGGCGTAGATCTCGTAGCCGATTGTCGATGAAAATGGATGAGATGAGGCGAGAGGTCCGACGACGATGGCTGGTCTTCATGGGTCTTCGTTGCGGAAGTAGAAGGCAAAATGATGCATCGTCACTTTCGTTCCTTCTCGTCGGACCACCGTCTCCTCGTTTCTCCTACCATCTCGCAATTTCGTACATCGGCAAACTAGTCTCTCGTTTCAGCCTTCATCGATCGCTCGTGTTCTCTTCGGTAGTCAATTTTGGTTTTTCAAGCGGCAGAAGCCTTACCGATCGCTTCACTACATTTTTCATCCCCTCCTACGCTCTTTTATTGTCTCCATGCCCCTTCTCCTGCCTGTCTTTCCCTGCAGCGAGTCTCCGAGCCTCGCCTTTTTCCTCCCCTCCTCCTCCTTCTTCGCCTGCTACCTGTACGCGTGGAGCAGCTCGCCTGCCGGCGGTAAAAAATTCTGCGAACGTAACGGCGTAATTTTCCGTCACCGGGCGCCGCGCTGAATTTCATATTGATGTGCGCTCGATCGAACGGTACGTGCGATTTCTACGCCGCTCCCCGCGATTATTGACGTTCGCTGGCTCTGTCCTGCGAGCGGAGAGAGACACTTTTAGTAGCCGCTCGGCCGGCCTGCCGCTGCACCTAGCGGTATATTGGTATTTTCGGCCGCGATATTTAGGGAATACTCTGAAGGATTTGCGATTGGGGCTTGGTCGAACGGGTGAACAGAGAGCGGAGCATTATTAATCACCGCGCATCGTTTCGCTAATTCCCAGTAGGTGGAACTGACGGGAGGGTTCCCGTAGTGGCACGAGACCGGTGGTTGCGTATAAACGTTTATGTAACGTTCGGATAATAGTGGGCTAGCTTGATGCTCGCTTACATTATTACGACCATAATCCCCCGGCAAATCCAATACATTTAGAAGATATCTTCGATTACACGTAGACGCGTTAAATTTGACCTCCGCCACGAGTACACGATGAGTCTTCCTTACGAATTAGCAATCGGAGAAATATATTATAAACAGGTTAACAAAACGACTGAAAAGACACGTTCGCAGACCCAACATCAAAACGTCCTAAGTTACCAATATTTTACCAACAAATTGACTTCTTCGTCATTCTTCATCGTACATTCGGGGACAAAATACGAGCGAGTGGTCAACGATACGCTACCGTATCGTGCCAAACGGCTGACTCTATACCTCGAGCGGGGCTTCGCGCACGATAAAGTTTGAATTACAAAACGCGTCCGAGGAACGCGGCAAGGCGTTAATCACTGGATTCACGTCCGATTTCCCGCAAGATAGTCCGCGTGTGCGAGGAGGGCCTTCATAGACGCTGCGTTCACGATGAATCGTGCGGTCGGCGTAACGCCTGGCATTGGCGTACAAAGCGAACAAGAGTAAGAGTGAGTAGGACAGCGGCTGCCGCTGCGAGCCGGCTCGAAGGCTGGTTAATAATTGATATCGTCGCGGTTACGCAACGCGGTCTGCAGGCACACGCTCAGGAAACGCACACGCAGCCTCGCACACACCCGAGCGTCGCACGAACGGCGTGCACGCTAGACGCGATAACGTTCCGTCCAGCCTCTATGATCCTCGTTCTCCGCTGTTTTTTTCTTCTCTCTCTCTCTCTCTCTCCAGACCTCGACTGTCCGCACGGTTATGCTGCGCGATTTTTCCATTAGAGCCGTGACACGCGCGGAACATCGAGATGCGATAAGACCACCGCGCGCCGTTCCTCGGGACCGGATCGAAAGTCCAGTAATAGTGGAAGTTGCGCAAAATCGTGGCCGCCGTCGGCGAGCCACTCGCGGGGGCGTCGGAAAATTCGAACTTCCTTCGGCGTCGTGCCGTGCCGATTGGCCGGATCGAGAAGTGGAAGAGCGGCTGTGACTCGAGGAAGCGAGCGGGCACGGTCGGCGAGACTTCTTTTCTTTTTCTCTCTCTCTCTCTCTCTCTCTCGTGTCACTCTCTTTCCTCCTTCCTCAAGGCCCCACACTCGCCTCTTCTGTTCGCCTTCCTCGTCTTGCGCTCTCCTACCCGTCGCCGTTGGATTCTCCGCGAGCGGCATGCTTATATCACGGCTTAACCCTCCGACCTCCGTGCTTCTCCTCCTACTCACCAACTCCGCCGTTCGCTTCCACCTTGCTCGCCCCGAGTCGTCCTCTTTTTGAGCCAGATAGGAGCTAGGTAGGCTTTCTTGTTTTTTGGGGTTTTTTTTTCATACGTGCGGTGAAGTAAGGAGTGAGCAGCGTTTAATAGCGTATGACGCGGAAGTGTGTTCTTATATGTAATTGATATGCTTGTCGAGTATTTCGATAAGTGTGAGCGCACTTTTAACACGGTCTGAGAGAGCTCGTTGGCTTATGAAATGACGGAAAGACGCTGCGTCGATGAAGGTTATCAATGAGACGATATGCATTTTTTGAAATTGAATTCACCATTTATCGTATCAATCGAACGTTTGTACTCCGTATGCTGCCGTGTTTAAAATAGTGTCTTACCTCAGTCGCGGTTTTCATCGTTCAGCTTGCGTGACTTCTTCGATCCATTAAACTCCGTCGAATCCGTCATTATTGTATGTCATATTGTTAGTGTGAAGAAGAAATTGTGATATAAGTCAAGGACACGTTTTTGTTGACTTCCATGCTCTTCAGATATTATTTGTCGTTGATGATCCAATCGAATATCCAATCGCAACGACGGTTAGTAAAATAATGCATGTGAGTATAAAAACAAGCTAATTTGCAATAGAAAGAATCATACAAAATCTCATTGTGTCTCTCTCTCTCTCTTCATCTCTTTGTCTCCCTTTGGCTCTGTGTCTCTTTTCCTGTTCCCCTCGCAATAATCCACGCTTCACCACTGCCCCTTGCCGCCCCCTTAAGCCAGCCGTTTCGCAATGATGTCATCCACAACATTGGCGCCGAGTACTGAAAATTTCGATAGCGACTAGCGACAGAGGACAAAGAAGAGATGCAATAGAAACGCTGTGAAAAGGTGCAATTGCCTTGTTCCAACGGTTGATCAACGCTTCGATGGTTTTGAGAACAGAAGCGGCACAATGTAACAGTTTATGGATACTGAATATATGTAAATGCGAATTGTTCGGACTCTGTTCCGAGACTAATATGCGCACGTTATCGTCGAGACAATTGCGAATTGTAAAGTAGAAAATTTTCATTCGTGCGTAATGATAACACGTATTCGTTTGTGCGTAACGAATATCGTTTTTTATGTTAACATATATGATATATATATATAGGTCGTTGACGACACGTAGGACAACGGAATCGCGATAGCTGTCCGGTAAATGTTGAGCAACGTTGAACTGCGAAAGTATTTTATATAATCGCGACCGCCGTTTTTATGACTTTCCATCGAATCTATATCGACGTTACATTGACACAAAAATCAGAGCAAATCGAATCTGATCGATGCAATAGCGGTTGCGATACATCGTACGTATGTGCGTACTATGAAACGAACTGTTCTTATTTGTATTACTACACGAAATCTTTGAACGAACTGTTCTTATTTGTATTACTACACGAAATGTCCCTGGCTTGGGTACAGGAAACGGCACACTGTCGCGTTATTTTTGCAGTGACCAGAAATCAATTTGTCGACGTTTGCATTGTGAGTGAAAGCAAGTCGACGCAATTTCAATGACGCAGGGCATAATTTGGGATATTAAGCAGAAGAAGGCAAGCGGCTTATTTAATTTCAGCGGACAATTTGATGGTTAGACCACCGAATGTAACGGGAGACGAAATGATAAATCAATCACAGAATAACGCCGTTTGAAACATTACTTTCGAGAAAAGCAATATCAAGGAGTAATAGCTTTGTGTAAAACAGATCAATTATTCATGCCATTTTCAAGGATAACGAAGCTCTACATAAGAGACAAGTTGATTCACATTTTACATTTACTGTTTCATGACAAATTTGCCTGTATGCACGAGTTACATTGGTGAAGTTGAGTTATGTACGTCCAGTAGTAAATCCCGTACTCAACGACATGAGTTCAGACCAGTGTTTCCCAAATTGTGGTTTGCAACCAGTGAAAAATGCGGTTTTTGTTTTTATACTGCAGTAGGATTCGTAGGATTATTTTGGATACTTTCAAATATAATAAATTAAAAGAAAAAGCAGAAAAATAAAGCACGTTATATACCATGCATCCTCCGGCAGCCAGTTTTTTTTTGTATCTAGCAAAGCTTACATACTTATATGGATCGTGATGGGCTGTTGTTTTAAAAATGAGGTGTCAAATTATTGCTGAAATGTTTGGAAAGCGTCGCTTCAGACGGTTCGACTAAAGGAAACGTTTTGCGCAACAATCGTCGACGTCACGTTACCTTCAAACCGACGACAAATCAGCCCAAGCAATGTCGACGCGATGATGTGAGCGAATGCCCGTAGCTGAACGAACGAGACACTTTAACGTCAACGAATGCATACACACGTCGTCGACCAACACTCGAACATTTCACTAACCGCCAGTTCGTTTCAGTAGCTTCGCAGGTTCTATGCAATTTTTCTGGCATACAAGAAGCACACTTAACTATTAAGTCGCAAGTGAGTGTTGCAATTTTCAGAGAGTCATTCTGCAAGCAAGCGTTATCGCGACATTCGAACCAAAGTGACAAAAAGTATCGGTACCGTAATCAAAGCTACGCTGCAAGGAATAATTGTCGGGTATGACCTTTATGGTCTCTAAATATACCATGAAGTTTCATAAGGTCATCATGAAGACGCGCAAATCTTGTGATGAAACGAATTACACAGGCACGATGTTAGAGTGAACATACTTTGACAAACCAGAGACACGACGCTCTATAATTATCTTCAAAATGTCACTTTTTAGAAGTCAAAATACTGCTTCACGGAGCGCAACGTAAAGCGAATGCAGCGAAGAACGAAAGCTTCAAGAAAGTAAGAGAGAGGCACATTGGCATTCTCGCTGCATAAATTAAGGCCGCATTGTCATTCGCTAGTGGGTGTGGTGCCCTAACATATCAAGATCCCACCGGGCATGGAAATCACCAAAGTAAACTTTCTTACATTGATGTAGGTAACAACTACAAACGTTCACTGATAGATCCATATAGTTGCCTGTTTAAAGCACACTACTCTACGTTTTCTCTTGCACAAATGTGTTCTATGGTAAGACAACGTATACCTATCTATACAGAAATAGTTGCACATTGAAACTCCTTAATGTAATGTGTTTATGAACCATGGCATGCTGTTAGATGTTCAAAACAATTGCGCTTTACGAGAAGGGGTAATGGGGGGGCAAGGCAAGTAATCGACCGAGGCCTACGATTCGTCGAATCCATTGAAAGAAACGTAGCGTGGGAACACGCCGGAATTAGCAATATAATGAAAGGATATAGGATGGACATAAGAGAGACATCGGAAAGGTTAAGGTTTACCGGCACGTCTATCCACGTGCAGATCGGTATTGTAAAATCAGCTGATGTCTGTGAATATGTGTACGTCGGTCATCTGCAATTAGATTTGTATTGTCACTGTGAACTCTTCCTGTGCCTGCAGCAGCAGTAACAAAGAAAAAGCGTACTGTCGCAAATTCTAGTGCGAGTCTCAGTATAGATAAGTATGCGTACGTTTAGCAAATTGTGTCTGACTCAATAACAAGAAACTTCAATCCCACCGTTTCTTTCGGTTTTATTCAATGCCAGATTGGTCTTATTCATTCATAAACACATATTTTCAGCAGCAACTACTATCACTCTTTATATTCTTACTAGTTGACGATAAGGTATTTTTGTTCGAAGACCGTTTTTGAATAATTTGACTATATGATGACTATCAAACAAATAGCTCGAATGTACATTAAGTGGAAGTAGAAGGGAAGGGCTGACTGTTTTTAAGGACTCACTGATCTCGGGCAGAGTGCCTTTTCCTGGATTTGCAGGTATGGCACACGATGAGGTCGTGCGAAGGGAAAAAGAGCGACAAAGAGGGACGATTCGAGGCCAACGAGTAAAATTAGACATCACGGATGGAATCTGAACGAGCTGTGCAATTCGAAATGGAGGTGGAAACACGCGCTCCGGCTGCTACGCGAAAGATGGCCGCAAAGCGATGCCTCGTATAAAATGGCGGCTGCTGGCCATTTGCGAGTACTGTGCATGCTCGAGCTTATAAATCTCAGAAGTGCCGCAGCACCAATATTTCTCACCAATCTTGACCGATCTAACGGAATTTTTATAAACTTGCAATATTGTTGAGATCGTTACTTCGACCAGTCTTACTCATTCCTAAATATTGGCAATACACTTATGCGATTAGTTTGAACTATCACAAACGTTTCGAATCATTCTTTAAATTACATTTGGTATTTGAAATGCATATTAAATTAGTAAAAATCTTATTTTTACCAGTCATAAAAATCGATATAATCTGTTTAACCAATTAGTTATATTTAGGCCAGATAATAATTTATCGAAACAGTTTCTATTTGACGCTGTTCTTCCTAGTTGGAAAGAGCAGCTGTTACGAGGATGAGATTGAAAAATGACACAATGAATCTGTGTGTGCAAACGATCTCGGACGATGCTGACCGCCCTTCCCAAACCTTCGATCTTTCGATAAACGACACGAACTATGATATCGAGCTGTGCATTATGAAATATTCTCGCGGCTGATTGACAATAACCGTTTGATGACGCACGTCACTCCGATTACCGTTCTTTAAGAAAGAGATACACACGTAGAGCAACCAAGAAGACTACAATCTCGGCACTCGTGCGTCCGACGAAGTGGTACAAGGTAAGCCAGTCCCACTTCCCTTTCCTCCTCGCATGTACGCCATACATGCGCTCGTTTTATCCTCTTTCGATCTCCTTCACTCTTCCGAATGGAGATACCACTTACTACCGTAACTTACCTCCGATCTTTGTACCCTTTGCGTATTCTGTGAAGCTGGTCTAAAACGACAAACGCATATATCCTGCCCGCGGAGAACGAAGTGCATACTCGATCACAAACACCAACGTCTGTTTCTATGACCCAGAAATTTATAATTAAAATTTTACCTATCTTCGCGACGAAAGCGCAATAAGCGAAGGATTATGTTTTGACCGGAAACATCCGACACTGTTGAGTGTACGTTGCATGATCGTCGATTATTCATTGTAGCATTTTGGGGCGATCGCGATGACGTTCTTTTCAGATTCACGATGCTTCACTTGAGGCTTAACCGATCTGTATCATTGCTCGTGTGAATCAGCGACGCAATTAGTCAAGAGTTTACTATCCATGCACATGGTGCTTTGTGTATGCATATGCATCAGCAACGATGCAGATAATAAGAATGATTATTGCAATGATGACGATACAGGGGTAAAGGTGAAGAGCCACACTGTTTAGAAACACTATCGACAACTGTATAATCTTAGTACGGTGAAATATCCGTAAGCAAGTGAACCCGAATTTATGTATGTATGTATGTCACGGAATATATGAAAGATAGTGTGTATTTATTGCTAAACGTGTTAAAACACAGTGTAAAACAAAAGCGTAGCACTACGATACCTTTGACAATGAGTGCAGATAGTGTAGACGATTAATGGTGTTTTGCCGTAAAGCGAACATCATCGATAAAACAACAAATACTTGTGATCATTGCTTTCAGCGTGATACACTACTTTTCAAAAAATAATAACTTACAACAAGGCTGATACTAAACAGAAATTAAGTCATCATAGTACTTCAATATCTAAAAAATCGAAACGACAGAAAAATTAATTATCGCGAGACGTTCAAAATACAGTAAGTACATGAAAAGTAAAATCTATCGGTGTACTCTAAAAACGACACCTCACATATCACAATACCGCACGAGAACGAGAAAAAGAAGTCAACTTTGCTGAATAAATCAAGTAACAGAAATAATTTATAATTTCATCCACAAAGTTACTGAAACTCGACTAGGGCATTGCCGGAGCAAACTCATTCCAGTACAGCGACAACAATGGCAGTTAACGAGTTGCGTTAGGGAGCGAAACTTGAAAAATAGAAAAAAAAAACGAGCGTCGCGTAACCGAGAGAGCGCGTGAGTCGAGCAAGCCCGACATACGGTACGAGGCCGTCGGTATTTGCCAAGTTACGAAAGTAAGCGGCTTTAGAAAGTATAGAACGCTCGAGGTGAACGGCGACCTAGTCGGGATCTTGCACGACAATTATAAAGTGGGCTCTCTGCGCAGCGGCCGCGATATCGGACGGACTTCAAGCAGGTATTCTATTTGCAGCAGGTGCAACATCCAAACTTCATTGAGGCGAAGTGTAAGGTCGACGTTCAGAAAACGGCACTGAGGTTCTCTCCCGATTCGTTTTCGCTTCATCTCAACAATTCCCATCTTCTCGTCGATGAAAGTACGAAGAGATGCTTCATGTTCGTTCTCTGCTGTACATCCCGTCACCTCAACTTTCCTCGGATTCGTAGATAAACTACTACTGGTCACGTGAATACTCGCGAATTTGTAGAATGCACGCAAAATGTGATGTCCCTTATAAGCACCGTTGGAATTTGCAATTCTATTACCGACTCGATAGTTGCGTGGCGTGATCGTGGAATATATCAAAGCTCTCCCGCTCGCTTCACCATATGAGTACACAAGTATATATGCATGTGTGGGTAATGAAGAGTATGAGACAAATCCGTAATTACCGCCTGGTGAGGCGCGCGATGAGAAAACGAGGACGGAATGGGAAACAGCAGAAAAGTAAAATGTTTGCGAGAAAAAAAAAACATTTCATTGGTACAACTTAATGCGTGTGCAGTATCCCACTAAAGATTCTAAGGAACAGAAAATCACCGAAGAGAAAGACATTCTCGGTTGTACCTGCGTTTGTGTGCTCATACACAAGGAAGGGAAGATAGATAGATAGATATATATATAGAAACAGAGAGAGAGAGAGAGAGAGAGAGAGAGAGAGAGAGAGAGAGAGAGAGAGACAAAGGAGCAATTGTACATAAGATCGTGTATGGAACGTAGAATAGTCGGTGCTCGCGCAGTGTCTTCCGTGATCCCAGAGCCTTCGAACTAAAAGACTTACAGCTGGGGGAACACGGTGTTCACTGCTGAGCCCGAGCGCACCTACTTGAAATCGGTAAATTAAAACAGAAAGCAGAAAAGAAAAGGATCAGTCACATGCACTCAATTGTTCCCAGTGTTTGCTCTTGCGGAATTCAGAACGGTCGGCACGTGCAAGATAACCAGCAGGTTCTCCGTTCTAGCGGCGCGAGACGACGGACGGATCCACGACGATACAATTCTTCAATCCATTTCAGGCGAATCTCCGGCCAACTGGCGCGTAGGCTCTCTCTTACTCACGACGTGAGTGCGTGGGATGTGTCGCGAGGCCGATTGGAGAGAGAAAAAGACTGACTGTCGTTGCGCAGAGCCAAGCCAGTTTCTCACCCCCAGTGACCTAGCGACCGAAAGAAAGAGACCAGGAGCGCCATTTGAGCGAAACGATGACAGGTATATGCAGGCGCAGCAGGAGGCCGCTGGTGCGTTTGACGAGCGAGCGTTAGTGGCCACAGGCGACGACAGTGGATTTCGTTCCGTCGACGGCAGGTTGCGAAGAAAAGAGGAAAAGTATTTCCCCGCTCCTCTGGGCACTGCCGTAGTGTCTTGGTAGTAGGCGCGCTGCGTTGTTGCGTATCCTCTCCAGCAACTGCCGTAACGAACGTTAGATCACACACTGACCCAGCGAGAGAGCCTAGCTACAGTCCGATCACGTGACGACGGGGTTGCGTCACAGTCGCTGCCCCTCTCACTACTGAACGAACGATCCAACGGGCGACGGGCCACCGCCATCTTTACCCACTGAAAGGCCAGCGCGGCGGACACGGGCACCAACGTACATGCGATCGTCATCGACTTCTTCCGTTTCTTCTCCGCTTTTCGGGCCACCTTTTCCCACCCCTTCCTTCTTCGCACACAAGCGTCATTTCATGACGAATCGTTATCCACGGAGTGTAGGCTCCTCTAATACTTTTTTGTGCCACGGCTTCTTGGTATCGCTTTTTTTTTCCTCTCTCTCTCTCTCTCTCTCTCTCTCTCTCTCTCTTCCCTTCCCGATACTTTCTTGCTGCGTTCGGCTCCTCGTGATACTTACCGTGATCCGTATCAGAGGAAAACGACGATCACGCGGCCCTAGCCTCGCGATTACGCGGCACGAGCAAAGATAATGGGGTAATGCGCGACGGTTTGTTTTAACACTGCACACGTTGAGGAGACGATAATGAGAACTATAATCGCTGCTAGCTTACCCTTCCCTTTGGGACGTTGCGAAATCATGCATCATATCCTGGTTACGACGAGAGGACGAGAGCCGTACAAAGAAGTGATGATAAAAACTAAATACCGGAAGTGGCTTGGGAACCGCAGCTGATAGGCTCGGTCCCTTTCGAAACTGAAAACGAACTGCGATTATACGTGCCGTGTGTTTGCGCGTTGCGCAATAGTGTGTGCGCGGAGTCCGACCATCGGAACCGATGACCCATTTTTTCTTTTTTTTCTCCCGATGCTCACTTCCGTGGAGTCCCCCGAATCGAGAACGGGACCATCCACGATTCGGATTATCGCGAAACGAATCTGCGAGATGTACACTTTTTTCGTGTATGCGTGTGGGTTGTGTGTGTGTTTGTGTGCGTGCGTGCGCAATAGGCGAATGTGTGCAAGCGGGAGAGCGCGCGCGCGCGCGCGCGTGCGATGAAGAGAAAGGAGAGTGCAGGGGTAAGGCGAGGTAATGAGAGAGAAAGATATTCGTCGAACGATCCACAGAGAGTGCGCGAACAGTGTGTATCGCGCGTGAGAAAACGATTTGAAATCGTGAGGGCGTAGAACGTGAAAAAGTCCAGGCGAGAACGTTATGCTGCCACGCACGCATTCCAAGCCACGCTGCGGTAAAGTCGGCTAAAGATTCGTTTCGCAAACGAGCAGAGGCAGACAGACCGGAGGAGCTAGCCGGGGAGTCCGTGCAACGATATTTCGCGATGCGAGCGGTGTGCACAGCGGCGCGGACTGAACAAAACTGAGTGCGGAAGCGAAAATACGAGACCGTCTGTCGCGAAGCACTATAATAAACGACGGCGACTACTACTCGCGCTCTCCCTTCTCTCGTCTCCGATAACTTTGGCCCGAATGACAACGACGATCTCACCTCCAGAAAACGGAGAGGAGACTACCCGCGGAACACGACCGACCCCGAAGGCGAGCTGCGACGAACGAGGATGCGTTCGAGCGCGTAGCCCGTGCCGCACTCTCAGTCCATCCCCACCACGAAACACGGAATCGGGCATCCGGTATAAAGACGGTGGCGCGCACTCGCGGAACACCGAATTCCCTCATTGGTCGAGCGCCGTTGCTACTCGACTCCCGATTGGCCTGCGCCTGTACATTGCTGCGTCGCCGTCGCCGTCGCCTTCACTATCCGCGCGCGCCTCGGCATGTACCACACATACACACCGACGTGCATTCACACACTCCTGCGCAGTCCCCTCGCGCGCGATACGTGTTGTATGTACACACCTATATAGACGTCGCGTAAGCACTGATCGTTTTACTCTGTGTGTACGGATATCACCACATTGATGTCACGGACACGGACACGGACACGGACACGGACTCCGTGTGGGTCGAGTCGCGAGTGTGCGACGTTTGTGCATGTATGTGTGTTGCACACCGGCTGCGGTCGTAGCGGGACGGTCGTATGACGGTCGAACAGGAACTGGCCGCACCGTGCACGGAAACGCGCTACTTATGCCACCGGTGGGACGGAAACCAGCGAGTCGAGCCAACTCGTGCACACTCGCCTTTGGACTCAATACTACGAAGTCCAAAAGGCCTCTCCTTCGTTCCTTCGTTCCCTCGTTCGGGACGTCGACGTTCGATCGAAATTTCCAAGGGAAAAACCGTGTGAGAAGACGCGCCGCGGGATCTTGAATGAGGATAGGAACCATGGAGCGGACGCGTTCTTGGCTTGTGCCGTACTGTCGCGCCGCTGGTACGCCCACGTGGAAACGTATTGTTGCCTAACAATTTCAAACCCTCATTAGCTAATGGGTAGTATAGCGTGCAATTGAATAATTTTAATTCGACGTCGAGGCAATTTCTTTTTATTAGCATCACGTGCGCGCCAGCGGTGCATGCTGTGATATTCGCTAATGCATCAAGAGTTCTATAACATCTTAAGTCGCTGCGAGGAAAGGGTTAGAGATCGTTACGGTGACGGCTAAAAATACGTGTGCGTCCCGTCAATGAATTTGTCACACTACGTTATAGGAAGTCGTCTCTCCCCCTCCCTTCTCTTTTTTCTTCGATTCACATCAACTCCACACGTTTCTCAGGAAGTACCGTCCCACGAAGAATTCCCTCCAAGCAGACAAGATCCGAGAACTATCTCCCCGATCAGTCACTGACATTCCTCCTGCTAAATTGCCTGAAATACTGTCCGTCGCCTGACTCGCGACTTCGCCGGCGCGTCATCGATTCAATTTCGAAGTCATTATCGGAAAGCTCTTTCCCACTTTTGCCCGGCTCATCACCCGGCCACTTCGATCTCCTCCGCTTCAAACAGCGACGCGTAACCAACACTTGCCGCGATAAGCCGAATCTCGTTTGAAACTTCTGCCCCGGCCCCCAGGCCACGTGTTACGAAATAAGAGACAGAAATGAGACTTGCCCGACTTTGAACATATATACTCCCCAATTAGTTCACTATCCCGGCAGTCCCGGCATTCCCCGTGCCGTTTCGCAAAATCACGATTGGTCGGCGGCATCTAGCCGAAACTCCTCTCTCACTGGTCCGTTTTGACGGTACCAGCCCGGACCGACCGACACGCCGCAACGCGCTGGCTTCTCGCGTCCACTACTACTTACACCGAAGGCGGCGCCGAACCTTTGACCCATTTTTCTATCGATCCTCCTGCTTCCACATCTAGGGCGCCGCGATGGCCCCAGCCATCGAGATTTCCGCCACTCCCCTGGACGCGGAGTTTCCCTGATGACCTCGCCTCGCTAGACGACGTGGACGGCGAATATTTGCGGATGCGTCGGATATAAGTAGCCGCTGTCCAGTTACGCGCGACGGGAGGAGTGCTGATGCGGAGCGAAGGGGCGAGAAGCGAACGATTCTCGCCCTTATCTTGGGATCATTCATTTTTAGCCGACCTTCTGCCTCTCGGCCGCGTCGAACAGGTTGGAGTCGCGGATTCGCTTTGTTTGCCGGTGAAAATCTTTTTACTGGATGGCACGGAGTTTGATCGCTGAGCCGGCGGTCGGCAACGACTTTGGTTGAACGGTTCTGGAAGATGGTGGATTGAGGATAGGATGTGTCGGGTAATGGGTGAGAAGGATAGAGTCGTTCGGGGAAGAACGAAGGAAATTGCTTGATTACGTGTTTATGGAAGCACTTTACTAGGAAGTGCCTTGCGTCGGTGAAACGCAACGTGGAAGGCGTACGGGCAAGTTACTTCTGTATGTTTTATGGTTATGAAGAGTTTCAGCAAAACTCTAGCGCTTCGGGCGAACGTGTTCCGTTAGTCGTTCGTTGAGTACACCAAAAGAATTGCATTTGATTGTCGCTATTGTTGTTTTATACGTAATGCTTGCGAGTGTTGAGGAACCGTTTCAACGGACGATCCGATTTATGTTTGAGAGAACATTGTGTAGATTTTAACGCGCGGAACTGATTGTCGACTGTGGCTGTGAAATTACGAGATATCGATAATAATCTCTATACTATTGAGATATACTTACCCGATACGCCTTGAAAAATGATTCCATCAAGTCGTCTTGGGACAAAAATAAAAACGTTATGCAGGAAATACCGAGTAGCCTTAATTTAGACTCTACGAATGTTATTAAAAATGAATTGCATGAAAATGCGCACAGGTGGATTGCCTGACACGGTAATATTTAATTCATCCACAACGTCATTATTCAACCGAATACGGTCGTGGGGCTTTCTGCTATATAACACGCATACGTAGTAATTAAATCATTAACTGTAGCTTGCATGAAATTTCAATGCAAATGGTGTCCACTTTTTAAACGAGTTGAATTCGCCATAATTCCGTTTAAAAAGACTTAATCCCATTGAGGCCGGTGCAAAGCGTACGCGCGACTCGGATTAAGCAGACTTTACTATCACACGCTTTGCTGAAGGAAATACGAGTAAAGTACGCGAGCACGGAGAACATCGGCAAAGCCGCTAGATCATCAAAAAACGCGTCGCACATTCAGCGCAATGCGGCTGCGTCGTCCGCTGACAATATTTGACGAATTTATCAAAAGCACCGACAAGAACGAGAAAGAGCGAGAGTGCGCGAGAGGCTGACAAAGGTAAACAAAGAGAGGAAGGAGACAAAATGCCATAGGGTGGCGAACAATGAAGCGTTGCGGTAAGAGGGCGACAAATCTCAAGCAGCACGACGTTATAGACGTATTGAATATTTAACGTAAAATCGTCTTGTTGCGCTCCGATGATATCTAACGACTGATGAACCGGTATCGAGGGCATTAGGGGGAAACGGCAGAAACATAGGGTGGAATTAGGAGGGAGAATGAGAGAAACTCGAAGAAAGACGGGGAACGCAGAGCAGAAGAGACAGGGGCGCGGACCGATGGAACATTGGGACCCAACTCGCCGGTCGTCCTATTTCTGCGTTCGGGCGAGTTCGTTGAGTGAGCGATCGTGCCCGAAGCCACGGGGATATAAGTAGGTCGTTCGGAGCCGCACGTGTCGTCCTTGACTCACATAGCGTGGCGCGCAGGCGCTCACCGTTGCCGCATTGCCGGTCGCTAGGGCTCTTTCTTTGTTCCTCTCAATGTATACCTTCGTGTATTATACGTGTGCATGAACGCGTGCATGTACGTGGGACGGTGAATACGTGTGCGCATCAGCGCAATGCGCACCGGGCGAGCGCAATGAATGTGCAACACTAGTCTGACGTATGGTTGCGTGTACACTACTGTACACGCGTGTCCTGTGTGTTGGGAATTTCCGTGCAAACTAGGGTTGGACGTGTACATGCACGCAACTTAGCCTACCCACCGCACGTGTGAGTGTGTGCACACGTGTGGTTACGTGCTTGCCGTACGGCGTGCGCGATGGTATATGTACGTGTGAGTATTGGATATGGTTGTTCAAGGCCTAAGCCTCTACGCGCGTGTATATGATGTGTATATGTATATAGTCTCAACGCGAAATTCTTGTTAAACCCAGTAGAGACTGTGGAATGATGATGACTGGAGACAATGTCGACTTTGGACTACAATACTGTAATGACATAGGGACATGATTACGATTATAGCATGACACTGATCACGATGCCGGTGGATACGTGGCACTATACGGTAGAGTAGAGGGAACGATGTAGAGGCACCTCGAGTATAAATGCATCCGCTTAATGTGTATGTACGTATATATGGGCGAGTGTACGCACGTATGTATATCCATACAAAAGTGCGCGCGTGCGTGATATGTAGATGTACATATGCGTGCGCACGCAATGCGCATGCTCTACGATGATAATCGACGGAAAGAGAAAGGTTATCAGAGTATGGAGTTTTACTTCCTCTTCCTTGCTGCGATTACAAGTAGGTAGAGGAGTGCACGCGATATATGAACGCATGACGCAATGCGTGCCGTTGCTATGTGTACACGTACACATTAAACGTACTTACCCGGAATGTATTACGTTATATGTGTCCAAAAATCCCGTATACAAACGGAAATGATTAATCATCTTTACCTTCGATTTTTAGTTAAAGGGTATATTACTCGTACATATGCACAGACCAAATAATTATTTTGCTACTGAAACAATAGTGACCGACTTTAACATAATATTTATATTCGATTATATTATAACAATAATATGCGTGCTAACATATACCGTACAGGTAATAAAATACATGACAGTAGAACTCTCAACTTAAATGTGTACATACGTGTGTTTTGCTAAGAATTCGGATACAAATAACGAACATCAGCTGCGACTCTGAAACTGCAGACATGCTCATACTACTTCCTACATTCGTGTTATGGACATGCTTCATAGCAGACTTCATGAAGTTCGCTGCGAATCACTGTATGTTCGTCAAGGACAATCTCGCTTCACGAAAGGGACCTCCGCGAAGTCAGCGTGTTACATAGTCTGGGTTGGCTTTGGCATCGTGAGTATTGATCGCTACGGAAACTCAAAGGGGAGGCTACCACGTTGGGCTATTCGAACCCCAATTGGATCGACCTACCTCGTGGTAGTAACACGCGCGCGTGCACGGCCTATTTCTTATACACGTGTCGCATACTCACTTACTGTACCGAAATTTCTTTATTTAGCCGTGTAAGAGCAACCTGTGCAGCGTAGACCGGATATTTCAGGCAACAGCCAGACATAAAACGGCAAATTTGGGATTCTGACGACATTGCAGATGTTACAAATATTCAATCCGTTTCATTGATTTGTAAATGTTTCACGCAGCGTAACGCATTTGAAATAACGTACATTCATAGGTGAGTTGGAAGAGAGGTTATAGCATAGTATCTTGTGAGTCTGGAAAAAAAAATGTTCTACTATCGGAACGGTGTGAATTTCAATACCAGGGAAAAACTAACTAACATTCAGTGGAATGTCGCATGTCATATTGCTGCCCGATGGTGGCGACATCTAGAGAGGAAAGTGCGTGCTTAGAAGCATTCATTTCAAACGATTCGTGCATATACATTTCGTTAGTTACGGGTTGTGGATTAATTGTTAAGCTTAATAAAGACATTTGGAAGATTAACTGGATGATTAATTTCAGAACCCTAATGTATTTACTTATTCTGCTTCGTAAAAATTTATTCAATTATATTAGATTAAATTGTATAAACGTCGATTTGTGTAATTGAAGGCGATCACAATATAACAATTAGTATAATAAAACAGAATTAAAATCGTTCTCAGAAAGAGTAAAACCAACCTTTCTTTGTGCAACTTTTGAAATAAATGAGTGAGACAAAAATATTACAAGGATCGAGCTTGTGCACGTCTTAAAGCCCAATTTGACTATAAAAAGGTTTATGAAGTAAAATAATTACTTACGAATCTAATTACTATTCACAATTTATATTCACAATACAACATGTTAATAAAATATCAAATTCATTATATATACGCAAGTACCAATGGGACGTCTATAACAGGATTAATGAAAAAGCAAGAAAACAAAATAAAGAGAAAAAGCGTCATACAGTAAATTCTACAGAAATTCTGCAGACAACGCTCCTCACCGTGGCTATTGTAACTTATATTACTTGCGTAACGTATTGTCGTTTTACCACATTGCAACGTGTCAGGATGAATCGAACAATGAAAACCGAAAATCATATACCTTCGATCCATTGTAGGCTGCCGTAGCTGTGAATATGCTCGGTTGCACGAAAGTTCCCGCTCACAGTTTACAAGATTACACCGTCACAATTTACAACGTGCACCTTTACGTCGCGCGAGTCTGTCCTAATGGCGGCAGTCTTCAGATAAGCACGCTCTCTTATCTACATACGCGCTTACGTAAGCAGTAAGTTGTGAATGCCTTTGCTCAACTTCGCGTTCCTTTTCTGCCGAGTGACGTCGCAAATCGCTCGTCGCCGGAATGCCTTAATGCTCGCGACACTCAGCGATTTGGTCATCAAATTATCGGTTATCGCCACACGATCCCGGAAATTCGCCAAGCAGAAATTTTGCCTCATGTTTAGGTGTACGTACATACGCCGGTGAGCGAATAACATGATACATTTATAGACGACAGCGGATAATTAGCTGCATGATTTCAGCTGCAGCCTTGGTTGTCATGTGCTTGTTGCGTATGCTGAAGGAAGTGCTAGGAGAAAGCTCTTCAGCAACCTGTCGGCTGCATTAGAATTGAGAGTAAATCACTGAACATAAATGTGAACGATGTACGTCCTTAGCGTATACGGAAGTATGTATACTCGTTGTCAGCGAGACTGATATTTTGGCGTGACAATGATTTACGGCCGATCTCTTGTTATAAACAATCATACTCCAACGTGGCAACGTGCGACGGCACAAGGAGCGACACTTGGTGAGAGACGCTCGCACGAACTTTATGAAAGTACACGCCTATATTGTAAACTTGATATTACTTCGGTAGCGAGTCTATAATAAATCAGTCAGCGAATCAGCAATGTGTTGACCGACCGCATTGTTATGACGAGTCTATCGGGGTTACGTATTCCTTCCAACGACTCGCTTGGGCATGCATAAGTTCTGGCACATTGTCAGACAAAATTGCATTTTTTTGTACTCTTTCGGGCCGGTAATACGTTCTGCAGTCAGCAGCGTTATAATCTCCAGCCTCGTTGCGTAAATCGTCATTGCGTCATTACGAGCACGCGAGAAGATACCTACGCGTATTACTAGAGACACAATGATCAGACGTCTTTCTTCGTTTACGTGAATTCGTCGTTTCAGCAAAAAATTCTGTATTCCTATATCGAAGCTTGTCAGGAATGTAATATAATTCATGACTTGTATATCAGTTAACGGTACGAACAAAGGAATAGTGGGACTAGGTATAAAAATGTATGTGCCCATGTATTTACATATAAACGTAACCGTAACGTACTGCATTTAATGGAGTAACCACGTGGCCACCGCGCATACCCTATCGAAATGAAAAAGTGGATTTATCCGGTTTCGCGCATGAGTTAACCGGCCAGACGAATTTTCTTCCGCGGTAGAATGTAATGATGGCCGCAACAGCAGCAATTCATTCGCATATTTACTGATTTATTGCCGAAATGTTGCAATGGAAGAAGCCTGGGGTAATCCGACGAGTGCACCTTGGGATTCTTGTTACTCAGTCCGTTTCTTTGTTACACAACCGGCTCTCTCAGCAACTCGGGCAACTATCGACCCCTCCAAGCTCTGCGTTCGTTCCATCCCGTTTTCTTCTATCTCTCGCTGCCTTATGCCCCATCTCGTTCTCTTTCATTCTTACTCGTTCTGAACTACTCTTCTGTCTCATTCTCTCGCACATCTGTCCTTACCTACACGTACGCTCTTCTCTTTTGCACCACCGGAACTCCTTCTTCATTTGCGCACTTTCTCTCTCTCTCTCTCTCTCTCCATCTCTCTCTAATCATTGCACTATCTTTTTTCAACACACTCCTACTCTTTCTACGAGCGTCAATAGCTCGACTCATTCTTCTTTGTCGCTCGCTCTCCCCGTCTTACTATTTTACCTTCTCTCCTTGTCATTTTCCTACATCCTCCTCCGTTCCACAGTAGCTTCTCTTTTTGACATCAAGCCATCTCTCTCGGTTCCGAGTACGAGCTACGATCCCTGGACGAGGCATGGTGGGGGGCCACGTGCTCCCAGTACCCAGTCACGCGAGGGTTGGACACGTGGTATGTACGGCCGTCGAAACGCATAGGCGTGGAAGTGTGTTTTCCACTAACGTATAAATTAGAGCTCACACAATGAATTAGGCCGTGATGGTCTAATCGTTCTCGTTGAAGATGTGTCCGCTTCTGGAACATGACGAGGAGACATATTCCTCGGGCACTGTACGTAATTCTGTTGACGACAGAGGACATTGATGATCAGCTAAATCTGGTATACGATTTGCGGATTTCTTAAGGACGAGGGCCACTTGTTTGTCTATACACGAGGCAATGTCATTGACAAAAAGAATGAATATTAAGAACGTTGTGCTCAGAACACAGGTTCCCTATGCGCCATTTGTCTCATCTCACGCACAGAGACTCTAATTCTACAATTATCTGCAAAGGAACATTTTTCGTAATGCTTTTTTGACGTCCAATTGTGCGTCGTTTCTAAAATCAATCAGAGGTATCGGCGATACCTAACATTTTCATTTCCGATCACTGATAGATTCATGTACAACTTCTCGCCGTTAGAGATCATTCTTTCCTTCGATGCTCTAAAAAGTATGCCAGCTTTTATCTTATCACTGAGAGCACGTGCACAGTTCCAGCAGCACGCGTTCGTACGAATTGTATGTTCACGCGTGAATCGGGTCTTATGGGCAATATGGGCATACGCAGCGTTTGCAGGCGTTCGATTGTTTTTTTAATAAGATGGATGTAGAGTAGAGCTGCATCTTATCGTTGTTTCGAATCTCTCTGATTGGTGCGTTCCACGGCATTTCGTATGTGTTGTTCAATAACATGTAAAAGGTCTAGGTTAAGCGATGAGCGATGTAACAAATTATCGGAACTATTTAAAAATCTGAAACGACACGTACACTCTGCACATCTCTAATGTTCCTTAAATGAATAAAATATGTACTGCGAGATGTATGTAATTAGAAGGTTCCGAGAACGCACGACTACTTTATTTTTATCAAACTCAATTACAAGGATATCAAATCTGTTACAGTTACCACCGATTTCAGTGCACTGAAATAAAGCAGAGTTACTCTCTAACGCGATACTTATTAGTACCATTCTATTCAATTCGAATAATTCTACCGTTCTGCCATCCTACTCACCTTACTCTTACTGTTTGCAAAGTATTCTTCACAATTCAGCCACTCATTTTTATATGCAGATACATTGTACATGTACTTAAAGTGTATTAAATGAACGTTGAACGTACAAAAAGGGATGATAGTACAGTTGATGGAAAAAGGTCGTTCGTAGTTCATTACGTGTACGTATGAAGAGTACGAGAGTAAATTGCGGCCGATAATTTACCTCGCTTTCCGTAATGGCGCGATTGAGCAGAATAGACTATCGAGATTCTAACCTCGAGATAGAACATCGATTGCCTCCGCGGTAGATGGTAGTCGGCTGCACTTGACTCTCCCGTACAAGATAAATAGGTGCGGCTGGCTCCTATTAATAGCGCATAGTTTACGCGCGATTACGGTCTTCCATGGCTTGCGTAGTATGGCTGGTTGGCATATGCGAGTACTCGAAAGAAATTAACCGATACGGTTTGTGTGACAGACGTGCTTTTTATTCGAGACTCGATGGCGCCGGCTTTTTTTAAACCTCGGGAGGAGAGAAGGTGAAGAGCTATATGAGTTCACAACTAACAACAACTTGGTGCGTTATCAAAGCTTTTCGCACGTTTCGCTTCTGAGATAGGTTTTCTTTTTGGCAAGACACGATTTCTTAGTTACATATAACTTCTTGCTGTTGCAGGATTATAATACTCATTTCTTTTTTACAAATCATGTATATGGATACGAACTCAGATGTGAATGTTTAAATGTACATTTACTTAAATACTGCTGAATCGGTTTTCGTGTTTTGAATGTTTAGCAATAATGTTATTAATCGCACTGCCCACTGAACCGAAAGTGCAAGTAAATTCGGTCGTCTCTCGGAGCAATTGAGAAATTATGAATACACCCACATATAGGGATCTTGAAAGAGGTTAATGAACCTTCATATTCTTTTAAAAAGTGGTCTACGACACTTTGTTATTGTAGTATTTGGGTCACTCATCGCTGCTGTGCCTGTACGTATACGTATTACACGCGTAACACATTGTACGTGTTGCAACAACAGATACCGGTAGCTGTGTGAGGCATTCGTGGTTGTAAATATATTCTGTCGATTAGAACCGTTTGTCCGGCTCTCACTTATCATATAATATTCAGTGTATCCGTTTAGTTTTACGCTTGAAGCTCGTTAGGACGCGTGCGCAAATATACCAGACACGTCGGACCAGCATACATAAAGTTCAATATTAAATTTACAAGCAGCGCGATTAATGTGCCTTTATCATTTATCCATACGATGTCCATCCTGCAAACAATATCGGCACGATATTAATAAGGAAAAATGGCCAAGTAAGAAGAACACAAACGCGTTACGTTTCTAATAGCATACGTTGCGCGTGTATGTACACGATACACATGCATCCATGTAGCGAAGCGACTTAAACAAGTCACTCCAATGAGACATTCACCGAAGCATGTCGTCATTTCCATTCAGCTCCGAACTCGGACGAATCTTAAGGAGACTCGCTCTCATTGATCTCCGTTTCTTCAGTTTCCCATTTTGCGTCCGATATGTACATACACGTATTCGAGAGCCGCATGGTACGATGAAGACGAAGGAAGGGTATGAAGTTGGGAGAATCAAATAAAATCCGGTATAAGAGGGCATTGACCTTCGGGCACGTGTCCCATGCCACGTGCTGCATTCGACAAACCGTCGAACTGACTCTCCGGCTCGTCTATCTTTTTCCGTCTATGCTTCCACTTCATTCCGGCTTCCGCGTGTGTCTAGTTTCTACGAACGCGCTCGTGTGCGTGTGCGTGTGCTCCCGTTGTCGTGGCTCCCGTCCTGTAACTTCTCTCTCGCAATGACGCTGGAAGACTGACTGGACACCTGAGAGTAAACATCTCGAGAGTAGTTCTAGAGAGTCAGAGATAGTGGACACGCATCCGAGAGTACTCTCAGCGGGGTGGTCTAAAAGTCTCGGAGAGCGGGTGGTGAGTTCGGAACTTACAAGTGGACATCTCCCAGCTTGTTTCTCTGAGACCAAGTCGCCGTATACGTACTGGCGTAACTTTCGTTCGGGTTAGCTCTCAGGTCACTGTCCGATAGTGAAGCGTCTGATGACTGCTCTTCAGTGGGCACACGATTGGATAGTGCTCTCGAGAGTAACTGTCGCGAGAAGCTCAAGAGTGTTCGCGTGGCCTTAGTCGTTGGTGTGAGCCAAAAAATGAAGCAGGGAAGGTGGAGTGGGCGGAGAAAGCGAGCGTCAGAGAAGGAAACGGGGAAAAGAGAAGGCGAGACAACGGTGATGTTCGGGCCTATGTGCTTTTGTTAGATAACCAAAGACGGACTGTAAATAGACGCACGATGAGGACCTAGTTCTCGTGAACGTTTGTATAACCATTAGGTACGTCCCCTTACCACCCACTTGCCCACACTGTACCGTTACGATATTGTCGAAGCACATTGACGTTTGCGTAGATACGATGGTGTGCAAAATCGATTTCCTGCATACCGTGGTCTGGAGGACGGTTATTGTTCCGAATAAATAAAGTTTCTTGCGCGTAAACATTTAACCTATATTCTTGGGGTGAAATGTACACTTCGCATTAATGACGCTGCCTGTACTGTTTCATCGCCGAGTAAATTTTGTAACGTTGAACAGGCCTTCAAGGTTACATACGTTTACACATGTATACTAAATTTTCGAAGCCAATTTTCTATGTTTTCCATTGCCCGCGTTTCATGTTCGTCGAAATGCATGATTGTGTATCGTGGAAATAAAGACATACATACAGTGACGAATTGAGAGTATTGATCAAACGGTGCCCCATTTTACGTCACGGGACGATACAACATGGCACGATAGTGCCTCCATGACACGACACGACAGTAACATTTCATATTCTAAGTCTCATTCGCAGACACGCCTGTTTCATTATCAAGCGAACGTTTGAATGTCTAGATGCACGTGCCCTTTAACGCTTCTGATCCGAGGTGTTTGTGTCTGTGTACAAGCACGCAAGCGTATGAAAAATATACGACAGTAATATGATTATAGTCACGTTCCAAGATATTGCCTCCCTATGGAACATCCATTAACAAAACAAAGTAATATCTTCACGCAACAACGCTGAACGAATTGAAGTGCATGTTAGGGCAAGTTTGGTGACTGGTCTCATAAGGCATTTTTTTACGTTAAGCACAGGTAAACCGGTACAAATGAGTGAGAGGAAAATGAAAATATAGAGCGAGACAAGGAGAGAAGTAGAGATAGAGAGAGGGTGAGATCAGCAGTACGGCGCTGTAACCACCGCCTCGGATCAATACGAGCTCTGACCCATTTGGCAATTTTCCCTAGTTCAGACGTAAAGGATCTCTCGTGCGGTATAGCAACGCCATTTAATTTTTGTCTCTAGCTTTCACTCATGTCTGTTGGGGACGATTAGAAATAGTGTCGGTTGAGAAATTGCCGGCGACGCTGCCCTCACGTGACTGTACTCGTTGTATCGATTCTCGCCCGTAGTGAAGGGAAAAGGCAAATGTCACGCCTCCGTATCCGATTATGAACATTTCGTGAATAACAAGTTCGATGCCCATAACGCCCCACTATTTTCCGACTACCCGCCTTCTCCGCGTGGAAGCATCATATATACGCCTAAATTAGCATATATTTAATTCCATAATAACAGATCCAAGAATGCGCGATCAGAGTGTCTCATTGTCAAATAAATAGTAATCGGCACGACGAATAGCGTTTTATCGGACGACGTCATATCCAAAGCGGTCTGTCTATGGTTTCGTTCTCTTTAGCCGGTCAACAGCGTACGGCCCATCACGCACGGCTCTTATTCCCTTTTATCCGGGGCGCCGTGGTCGCAACAAAATTCTCCACGCACACATTGCATCCAACTGAGGCGCTAAATTGCGCTAAATCGTCGAACCGGTGGGAATCAACGGAGAAGTGGCGCAGGGGAATAGAGAGAGTGGGGTTAGGTCAGCATATAGCCGCCATGTCGGCTCGATACGAGCTCTGACCCATTTGGCAGGATTCCCGAGATCAGACAAAGCGGGCTTTCCCCGTGCATAACCACCAATTAAACTCGTTTTTCTCGTTCCGCCTTCCACCCGCGCAAAGTAGCGGTTTCGTTAAGTTCCATTCGTTTGAATGTAACCTTACGCTGCGAACGATCTTTCGCTGCGGATCCGTGTACTTGCGTGTACTGCTAATGTACAATTGCGCTTCGCGAAAGAATGAGGAAGACGCGGAGTGCAATTCGATGAAAGAACGTTATACAACGCGACAGGGGAGATAGGAAAACTTGTCGATAAAGATTATCCGTGAACGCGAACGCATGCGTTTGCAGAAATATATTTATAATGAGATGCGCTTGCATGGACGACTTCCATTGCCATGAAAACTATTATTTGTTTACCTCTGACAAGTCTTACAGTGTTACGAAAATAGCAGAAAATTACCGAGTGCATACAATAACGATATCATGAAAGCACAGGCTAATGACAAAAATATTAATGAGTTACTCCACGTAGCTACGTACAACTAAGCGAAACGAATATCGAAAGAAGCAGAAAAATACCTGCGTCCGTTGCGCGTACGAGATAACGCGCGACAATGCTCTAGGTAAATACAAACGCGTTTGCTCTTTGCTGCGCCATAGAAACAGCGTGGCGGGAACAACACTGTTGGGCGATTTTCAGTTGTCGAACGGAGAATGACGGACTGCAACGTAATCTCTCGAACCGTCACGTCACCGCAGCCGTCACTCGTCACCAGCCGTGAGCAGAGCGCTTTAAAGTCGTTGATTTACCGTCACCTTCCATCCCGCGCCGCACACGCTGATCTTGTCACCGATATAAAGCGGTCCAGAAAAGGCGAGCGCGCGCGCAATTCTTCTTTACCGTTCCTTTTGCGCGCTCGTCGAAACTAGACCACCGCGCGAAGCTTTTGGTAAATGTGTCAACCGTCCGGCATGGGATCAATACTTGCGTCCTGGTTTCTCCTCCCCACCACTCCCCTGCTCACCCTTACCTTCGACCCTCGGGTCGCTCGGCGGCCCCCTTGCCAACCCTCTTGCCTCGCTTCTTCGCCCCTTCACCTCGTTCTCTCATATCCATCTCACCCTCTATTGTGGAGCCCGGTTCTAGAGTATTTGGTCTTATTCCCCTACACCCCCCCCACCCCCCCCCCCCCTCTATTTTCCGCGCCCGATTTCGCCCCATTCTTCTTCTCTTATTTCGTTTTGCCACATGCTGCACACTGAGTTTTCCGTATATCGAGAGCGCATCGACAATTTGCATGAGTCCTTTGCCAAGACGAAATTTGGATCGGGGTCGGGATTAAAAAGTAAAAGGTGCGCGAGGGAAGATTTAGAGCTGGAGGTTACCGCTTCTGAGTGGACGAGGCTGGCACTGCAGCTCCTTTTTAATGGCAAATAGGTCAGCGGATAATTCTGGTGGGACCGACGCTTGCAGCGCGACGTTCCGGAATATTTGAATATGGGACCGCGCGAATTCTGCCGGAGTTGCTTCAATGTTCCGTACTCGTTGCGCACGTTGGTTGTATCGTTGTGGGTCAACTTTATCAACACCACTTATCGGTGAAGGACAGGATTAAAAATGGGTTTATTAGGATTGTTGTTATTTAGGTCAAAATCGTGCGATGCACAGTAAGCAAATGATATGAGCAAAAGTAGAATGTTGAAAAATATCATAAACTCTGTATGTAGGTACATTCTTTTATCAAGTATTTTGTTCTTCATCCATTGTCCCACCTGTCCCCTAGAAGGGAAGAAATCATGTAGGGTGCTGGGACAATACTGACGCAAAAATTTTCAGTAGGGGAAAGAAGAGAATCGCATTCTACGCTTACCCCAAGTTGGTCACAAGCCTCGATGGGAAAGATGTGCGCGCTCTCGTTTACGTTTTCTGTATATCACGTAGTAATGATGATGAGGAAATATGAAATTACTTTCTTTCCAGTAAATGGAACTGTTGCATATGCGAGAAATGCGTACGGTTCTCAATATAGAATGAAATCATTGCTACTTAGAGAAATCGTTAACATATTTGTACAACAGTTTTGTCATTCTAATTGATAAACATTAACGGGGATATAATGCAGTACTATGTCTACCACAAGAAGCTATCTAATTGAAAGAACCTAATTCCCGGATACAAACTTGTTCTTACTGCTAAACGTTTCTTCCTATGAAATTCAATTCCAAAGTCGATGATATGAGAGTACTTCCTTATTGGTACTTAGACGCATATCTACAGATCCTGTCAACAAAAGTAGGTTTCCTATTGCCTCTTATCGGTGATTCCTTCAACTATAACGAATGGAATTCGCTATGCATCAACGAAAGAAAGTAAACTTATATTCCGCAAGCGAAAACGACTTTCTTGCTTAATGTAATCACAGGATGCTTGTCTTATTTTCCTTATGTATTGTGCGATGTATTAACTACACTTTTCTTGTTACCGTAGCAGAATCTACTTTAACGGAAAATGTGATGCGTTACTACCGTTTCTCTCCGTAATGTTTTTCCAGCACATTTTCACTATAATTTTGCGTTTTCATAATAAGGGCATACAATGCTTCCTAAGCGAATGCTTAATTAAACAATACAATATTATGAAGCTTTTCTGAAATTCTTCCCTTGTGTGTCCTAATTACTCCGAACACTCACGTAGCAATAGTAGTAAGGTTTTAAAATTTGTTAAAAATGTAAATAAAATAAAGTTAATGTAAATAGATTGAACAGTACACTCAACAAAAAACTAGCAGCATCCACATCGTTGTAGCGTACAACATTGTTTCTGCCACTAAATACTCAACATGAATCGTACTGTATGCTGTGAACTGTATTGTAAGTCGTCTGATATGTATTCTCAGTTTGAGGTTATCTAGTCATGCAAATAGTTAACGAGATTCGGTGTCATTCATTTCTTTAATCGTTTCGAGCAATATTTTTAAGCCGATAAACTGATGATACCAATAGCATTTCGCTATTAAACGCATTACCGAGCGGTGTGGGAATAAATGGCCCCGTTGTTACCGTTCTTTCGTTAACAAGAAACATATGAAAGAAGAATGAAATATCGAAAAAGTTTTCCTTCACTGTTGCGATGGAGACGGGTGAGGGGGTGAGTTGTGGTCGGGATTTCTCTAGTTCACTTACATCGATCGAGGCTGCACTTCGTAAACTAACAGCCACACTGAGTTCCAGGTCACTAGGTCAACCCTTCCATCGATCCGTGCCCCCCACCAATTGAAAATTCAGTCGTTTCTACTCAGCCCCGTGCCAGGCTGCTGCTGTTGCTGCTGCAGCAGCTTCGTCACATATTTGGCCTCCTCCACGCCCACCAAGCCTCTCCTCCCGAATGTCAATTGAATTGACAATACTTATTAACGAATCAATTATTTCGCCCTCATATTGCGTCGGTGGTTTCTTCCATCCGCTTATGTAGAAGATGTTAAAATAAAACTGCGCATAATGTTCGATTTCTAGCCTACGATCCACGGAATCTATACTAATGAAACTGTAATAGTAATGCAATTACATCCACAGGATCTATCTTCGACTTGTATGAATGGCGTAGAACATATATGACAGAAAATTAACTGGTTTAATAGTACGTGACGTATACGTGACGCATGTACTTCACATATTTGCCTTTCTTCATTAGTGTTTGCTAGACCTAATGAAATATTCATGAAGTTGTGCTAATTGTACTATTTAGTGAAATGCACGGTCATTATATTACTTTGCCTTTCCAATATCAAGATATACGATTGTTTTATCGTAACACGCATACTTGAACGTTGATAATTATGAATTCTTAAAGAATTCTATGAGTCTGCTACAATACAGCACGTGCTACGCAATCTGTGTTTCTACTAAGGTACGGTGAAGGGGAAACCGAAGGCAACTCGTTGCAGGTAATCGTTTGTCAAAGGTTCGCGGACCGGTTTGTTTAAGACCAACATGACGATGTTGCGTGTATACTCGTACGCTTATATGATTACTTGTCGATGTCATAATATGAATATGAAACGAATGGGTTTTTACAAACGTTGTACGTTTAAATTTGCAGACACTTGCTTAGACAGATTTATAGATGCTCAGATCTTTAAATGTCAATATATATTAGCATGAAGTATGTATGTATGTGAAGCGTTTTCAAACGTTAAAATGCTTGCCTTTACTGTATGCAACTAAGAATACACAACATATGTATACCAATAGGTGCCTGTTCAAAACCATTGTAGTGTAACGCTTCCAATAAGACTTCGTTGAACCCATCCACGACTTTCAAAGGAAACAGACTAAAACGGGACCAAAGCGTGTGAGTAGAGCAGGAGTAAGGTATCAGCAATACGACTAGTTTTAACGACAATTGGACGTATTAAACAGTCGTTCATGGCCTTTCAGGCGTGTCGAGAGATTCGTTGGTAAGATCGAAAGTCACGCCTTCGGACGGACATTGACCTCTTTTGGGATTCTTCCGTTCTCACCCGTGAACCGCAGTCCACAAAGTGTTGGACACTCGGTGCCCATCGTCGACTCCAAAAACTGGGGTGTCATTAGTACCTACGCAGTATGTATATGCCGTGAAGTACAGCGAATAGAAAGTACCGAAGGTACCATCGACGTTGACCATGTTAGATCGCAAGTGGTTCTGGATAATCTAAGGGTCCCTTCGTTACGTAAGAAACTCTCACAGGTACGAAACACCTGCGGGTGCGTAGGAGTCGTGCTGGTAGCTTACCTCCGTGTAGTCATTATTATCATCTCAGTTTTTTCTTTTTTCGATATGCGGTGTACCTTACGCAGATTTCGGGGACAATAACATATGTTTGTTCAACATAAAGTAAACAACATGAAACGACAGGAAAGTTATATTTTAATATCGCATATGTCCAGGTATGACTAAGAACCTGTGCTGTGGTCCGTTTAATTATTATCTCACAATTAATCGTTTTTTCATCCACTTAAACGATTTCTACATGACAGGGTAAAAATTTTCTGTATAATGTTATCAAACATTACTCCAGGTTTCTGCTTTAAATTAATTTGTATTAGTTCACTGTTTTAATTTAGCATAAGTCGATATTTTCTACGACCTATCTATAAAGAGACGAGGAGCACTTCTGAGAAAAGAGGAGAACAATTGACTGAGGATCATGTTGAAAATAGTCACTCTTTTAACAGAGCGAGATAAGTTATGCATAACGTTCGAAAACGGTATCTCTTGCCTATACATTTCAGATTTCTCGATAATAGCTTCACATAATGCCGGAGATTGAATCCCACAAAATCTCTGAAATTCATCCCAACTTCTTCACTGAGGCAGTCCAGGAATAAAATACTGAGAAAATTCTATTCGTCGGAATCAGTTATAGCCGAATTCACTTGATTCGGGTTGGGTCCGTGCGAGTAGAGTGCGGGCAGAGACACTCAGGGCGAGCTATTGCGCGGTTGCTCGTGTGCTCGCTCACACGTTCTCCTCTGGTAAAGGACACACAGCTAGCTCAACTGGATAGAGCATTTCGTAGCTGTGGAGCGGCAAACAACGAGCAGGCGAAAGGGGACTAGAGGAGAACAGGGTCGATGACCCTTGCACGTGGAGTGCTCGGAAGTAGGCCACGTCGTGACATCACGCAAATGCAAGATGGCTGCCGGGAAACGGGCACATTCTCACAAGTAAGCTCTGTGGCGGCGCGCTGCGGACGCGGTTTCTCGCCCAGGTTCGGCACAGGGACACGCCGCGCCGCGGTGACGCCTGTGCAGCGAAGTGTAGTCGTCGTCCGGGGTGCTGTTATAACATTGCTAAGCTCATAATATAACCACATCAATTTATACGAATTAAATGAACGGAAAGTCATATATACGTACGGCTAAATGCTCAAACGTTAAGTAATTTATACATCTCAATAAAAACATGCAGTTGATGGATACGTGACATTCATATAATGTCTTGTGTATGAACGTGTTCAAAGCGTAAACCGCCTTCAGATATTTGCGTGTATGAAGGCAAATGTCTAAACATGCCGATGATTAATCATGATAATTGACAAATAGCCAGCTTTATAAGTACACGTGTTATGTATATATACCATGACAATACCTAACAGTGATTCTAGTACTAATTGTCATTTGTACCTTAGGCTGAGTGAACATGAGTGTCGCGAACTGTCATACCGACGCTGTACATGCCTCGAACGCGGGTATATACACTCCAATATTTACTGCTATGCAGACATTGCGTCGGACTTTCCTTTTACTCGCAGCAAACGCAGGATTCTTAGTTCACATTCACGGTGTACGAGCCATTCGGCCTTTCAAACAACTAGCTTTCAGAGACGCATCACGCGCGCCATCGTTGTTGACGAAATCCGCTGCGTTCTAAAATACATCGATTCTTGATTGGCCATAGGTGCTCTTTGTGCGAGCTAGTTGGGTGCGAGAGAATGTTAAACGCATGAACGGCACCGGGCACGGCGAATGTTGACATACGTGCAAAGTGTATGTTCTTTCGTGATCAGTGTGCGTACGCTTTTATGCATTTGCACACCGTGCACTCGTTCTTTATTCGGGACGCGAGCGTAGCAATATGCGAATGTATGCATGCTGCGTGCAGTGAGGACTGGATGGCAGTCAAATTTCGTTGTTCCACTTTATACGGATCAGAATACCGCAGTCATAGTCTCACGTTCTAATTAAAACGACATTAGAACGTGTGAATATTTGGCATGGGCAAGGCGGCTTACGTATACACTCTACGATAGGAGCTTAACGATCATGACTGAAATATATGCAGTGATTTAATGTTTACCCCTGATGATTATAATTTCCCATTTGTCTTTCTTCCGCGCCGCTCGTTGGCGCGACAAAAAACAGCTATTAGAGGCGGCGGTAATAAGGCAATCCACGGAAATGGGAAGCGGGATGCTCTCGGAAAAGATTATTGTTACGTGTTGATAATTACATCTTACGTAATGCGCATTTACGCCGTCCGCGGGACCGCTGTTTGTTACCTACGCGATATACTGTGTGAACGCTGAATACGCATAAAACGTTGTCTTTTATTCTGGGTTTCCTGTATATCATATAATACACTGTATATAATAAGAATTTGCGTATTATTGCAATATAAGAATATCGACATATCATCGACATCAAACACACTAAATTGTCATAGCTCATTAATGTAAATTTTAAATATTAATTGACATTTATGTGTATCTAACTTAGTCTTGAAAAATTGTCTATTTCTCATGGAAAAACAATGTACAAAAATGCATCTAAATGTCAAATCCCACTGGTACTGCTGTTCTAAGAGCCGATTGTTTCACCTCTGATTAAACTGCCAGATATGGTCATTACAATCGCTGGAACAGCGCTAGTTAAAATTTTATCTGTTAGGTATGCTATCAGACAGATTACACAGAGGTGGAACAATGGGCCCTCAATGTAGATTGAGAATAACTAATTTGATCTGCCTGCGAATGATACTTGCTGAGCGTATATCATGCCGTACTTATTCGTCACTTACAGAACTCGTGCTGCCATCTAGCGGATGTCAGCGCAAGTTACAGTTGTACACAACTGCCAGGGTATCAATTAAAAAAGTCAAACAAATGTTATGTCAAACAAATGTTTTAATTAACCACCGATGAGATACCATTATAAACTGACAACCTTTATTGTTAGAGTGAGCGTGGTCAAGGCATCGAAGAGAAAAATAGAAAAGGGGTGTATGCTCGAGTTTTGACCACGTAGAGATGTTCGATTTTCTTGAAAGAACGGATTTTTTAATCGATTCGGAATCGACAAATGAGATTCGATGTTTGAAAAAAACGAAACCAAAGAATCGAATGGGCTTAATCATAACCAAAAAAATCAGCGAGGTTATACGCAGTGCCAGCAGACGTGGCATCAAAACTCCATCGGAGTTCCCGGGGTGGGGGAAACCTCGGCAAGTGTGCGTGCGTGTCCGTGAGAGCTGCGCGCGCCGTTTCTCACCGAATCGCGCTCGGCTTTTAGAGAAGGACGGAACTATGCTGCGTCCCCTTTCAACCAGCAACGCGCGTTGCGTCTGCGTTCCGCACACAGGCCGGTGACAGTGGTGCCAGATTTCGCATAAGGCATCGCACGTACCATTGCGTTCTTTCAGCCGGAAGGCAAATCGGGCACCACCGCCGTGAGCAGAGCGCGATCCAGAGAAAAGTGAATCGAGGAGAGTTTGGGATTGACTCGTACTCATCGTCGCTCGTCGACGTGATTTTTTTTCGTCGGTTCGCGCCTAGCAATGGTTCAATTTTTTTTCACAGAATAATTTTTTTTTTAATTATTCATCACACGGCAACAAACGATATTCATTTAAAAATATTTTAGTACTTACTACGGATAGTTTTTAATATTTTGTCAGCGGAATAGATGTGTCGTATTGGTTTATAATAGATATGGGAAAAATATATATTTCATAAATTTTGGTTTCAGTAACATTAATCTTTCTGTGGTAGTAATAAATAAGAAAGTATATAATAAATGTCAATTGTTGCGTATTATGCATTAACCGTGAAACAAGTAATAGGAGCACTTCTTGCACTAGAACGTTCTGAGGGATCGTACTAACACGCGATTTTAACACACGACAGCGTACGTCAGGAAGAATTTGCTTGACACGACGCGACGACGGTGCGAATGTTTTTATGAGTTGTTCTCTATGATTTGTTCTGCATGATTTCTTTTCTAAATAGAAGGTGATCAAATTGTGTATACATTCTAACAGTTCTCAGCAAGTGCCATCACATTGATTTGAAACGTTTTTCTTACTTCGCACGTTTAGTTTAAGAACGCTCTCCCCATTTCGTGAAAGAAAAAGTTGTTCGGTTGAAGGCAATTCACCGTTCATACTGTAATCCATATGTACGTCCATTGTCGCATTCTGTCCACGAAATGTCGCAACGTGCGTATTGTCAAAGAAGGCATGATAAAACACGACAATAATAACAAAATCCCTGTGAATTGAAAACCGCAACTTTCATTGTGCCGCTCGCGACCGACCGCGGGTCGCGGTTGGACTAATTGAAATATCTGAAAAGTCTAACCATTCTTAGCACGTATTTCACGTACGTACTAGAAATGATTCCCCCGGAACTGTAACCGACTTTTCCAATGTCATTTATTCATCATTATGTACGATATGTATTACATTTAAATGCACATGTACAGGGTGCACAGGTTGTGATAGTCAGCTTTGTTCCTGTAAACGGTAAGTATTACACAAAATTATAGAGGGAAGGGTTCGATGGGTTCGTAATATCTATATTCTACGAGACTTCATTCAATTCGAAAGTGCAACGCTGCACCCGACAAATGCAAATGCGTATGTAAGGTTTTTGTTTATAAAATTTAAGATACGTGGACTTCCACGCCACCCATGAGGTGCCACGACTAGCGCGTTCGGTTTTTTAACGTGGACCGTAGCCTATAGCCCTATTGTACCACATTTTATGATAATCATACAGCGTCCGGCAATACCTCTGTCCACTTTGAACGACGGAGATATTGAAGGTGGACAGAGTTATTGCCCCACGCTGTAGAAGTAAGGGCTAGAAAAGATGAGAGCATTTTTTTTTTATTCATTTTATTTCATATTAATGTTGACATTGTATTTTTGTGTGACGACCCCACACAAAAATGCTCTCATTTCTTTATTTTCTGACCCTTACTTCTACAGCGTGGGGCAATAACTCTGTCCACCTTCAATATCTCCGTCGTTCAAAGTGGACAGAGGTATTGCCGGACGCTGTATGATTATCATAAAATGTGGTACAATAGGGCTATAGGCTACGGTCCACGTTAAAAAACCGAACGCGCTAGTCGTGGCACCTCATGGGTGGCGTGGAAGTCCACGTATCTTAAATTTTATAAACAAAAACCTTACATACGCATTTGCATTTGTCGGGTGCAGCGTTGCACTTTCGAATTGAATGAAGTCTCGTAGAATATAGATATTACGAACCCATCGAACCCTTCCCTCTATAATTTTGTGTAATACTTACCGTTTACAGGAACAAAGCTGACTATCACAACCTGTGCACCCTGTACATGTGCATTTAAATGTAATACATATCGTACATAATGATGAATAAATGACATTGGAAAAGTCGGTTACAGTTCCGGGGGAATCATTTCTAGTACGTACGTGAAATACGTGCTAAGAATGGTTAGACTTTTCAGATATTTCAATTAGTCCAACCGCGACCCGCGGTCGGTCGCGAGCGGCACAATGAAAGTTGCGGTTTTCAATTCACAGGGATTTTGTTATTATTGTCGTGTTTTATCATGCCTTCTTTGACAATACGCACGTTGCGACATTTCGTGGACAGAATGCGACAATGGACGTACATATGGATTACAGTATGAACGGTGAATTGCCTTCAACCGAACAACTTTTTCTTTCACGAAATGGGGAGAGCGTTCTTAAACTAAACGTGCGAAGTAAGAAAAACGTTTCAAATCAATGTGATGGCACTTGCTGAGAACTGTTAGAATGTATACACAATTTGATCACCTTCTATTTAGAAAAGAAATCATGCAGAACAAATCATAGAGAACAACTCATAAAAACATTCGCACCGTCGTCGCGTCGTGTCAAGCAAATTCTTCCTGACGTACGCTGTCGTGTGTTAAAATCGCGTGTTAGTACGATCCCTCAGAACGTTCTAGTGCAAGAAGTGCTCCTATTACTTGTTTCACGGTTAATGCATAATACGCAACAATTGACATTTATTATATACTTTCTTATTTATTACTACCACAGAAAGATTAATGTTACTGAAACCAAAATTTATGAAATATATATTTTTCCCATATCTATTATAAACCAATACGACACATCTATTCCGCTGACAAAATATTAAAAACTATCCGTAGTAAGTACTAAAATATTTTTAAATGAATATCGTTTGTTGCCGTGTGATGAATAATTAAAAAAAAAATTATTCTGTGAAAAAAAATTGAACCATTGCTAGGCGCGAACCGACGAAAAAAAATCACGTCGACGAGCGACGATGAGTACGACGAGTCAATCCCAAACTCTCCTCGATTCACTTTTCTCTGGATCGCGCTCTGCTCACGGCGGTGGTGCCCGATTTGCCTTCCGGCTGAAAGAACGCAATGGTACGTGCGATGCCTTATGCGAAATCTGGCACCACTGTCACCGGCCTGTGTGCGGAACGCAGACGCAACGCGCGTTGCTGGTTGAAAGGGGACGCAGCATAGTTCCGTCCTTCTCTAAAAGCCGAGCGCGATTCGGTGAGAAACGGCGCGCGCAGCTCTCACGGACACGCACGCACACTTGCCGAGGTTTCCCCCACCCCGGGAACTCCGATGGAGTTTTGATGCCACGTCTGCTGGCACTGGTTATACGTTATACGCGAATAAAACCACTCTGATTGGTTAGCTGTTATGCTTCAGTTATACTTCTACATGTACATGTAGCCGTAACGGTTGTAACGTTGTAAGCTGTAAGGCGTCACAGCCAACCAATCAGAATGCTCATACGTGATAAAGCACTTTCTTCATTGTAGAATGGGCTTTAGTTTTAGTACCGCTGGCGCCGTGAGATTGTGAGCGCACATTGGCGTAAAAGAGACAGTGCTTGTATTCATGTATGTATCGAATGTATGTTATTTATACTGAAAGAATAATCTTAATATAAATGTGATTGTTTACAGAACGAATATTGTGAACAATGAACAAATGACGAGTGAACCCTTCGGTAAATTTTCAGATGCAGTTTTCATTGAGTATATCCGTATCGTTCACTGCTACTTGCGGATTGCCCTTAAGCTTGTGACGTGCGAAATCTTATAAAACATTCTATTCGAAGTCGATAGTTCGGAGCCATTCGGAGCTTCTCGCATACCGGTAGGAACGTTGACGCCATTTTGTGGTCTGTTTGATAATGTAAAGATGCAGTTGATTTCATGCCAGTTTCGCTTGTGAACTATTAATTCCGCTAGTACACGGTTTTAGTAATTTATAAAATGACGCAGTTTCTACCGCCAAACTTACTCGCGTTATTCGCGCCAAGGGAACCGATACCGTATTTACCCCCAGCTAGCAAACTTCCACATGAAAAGAAGAATGGAGGGTACATTGGCGTTGGTTGCTTTCTAAAGTATTTTGAAGTAAGTTGATTAAGCACCTCTGTTACTGAGCCAACCTATGTGAACTTTCTTCTAATCCGGCACCTTATGCTTGTGCAAAATAGACTCTTGCATAAACGAGTGTCACAAATACAGTGTCTAAGTGGATTTAATAATTTTTCATTTAAAGTTTACTAATTGATCTGTGTTATTTAAAATTAACATAATAGTTATTGATGAGTCGTAGAATTTGTTGTGTATTTCTATTATTGATTATATATTTAATATAGGATCCCAAAGATACACCACCACCTGTGAGGGTTGAGACACGCGAGGAACGTCTTGATCGAAGAAGAAGAGAACGTGCAGAGCAAGTTGCTTATAAACTTGAACAAGAAATTGCAATTTGGGATCCAGCTGGTATACCGAATGTAACGGCAGATCCCTTTAAAACTCTTTTTGTAGCTCGAATAGTAAGTGTCTCAGTAGTTTGTATGAAATGATAAATTATGTTATAATTCAGATGCATTAAACTCATGTAAGCTTTTATCTTATAGAATTATGATACTTCAGAATCAAAACTACGAAGAGAGTTTGAGGGTTATGGCCCAGTGAAAAAGGTATGTTATTGTACACAATTTATTCACATTTATATAAACACAATTTCAGTTACTCTGTAATAACAAGTGATTTCATGTTTCTTTGTAGATTGTGGTAATTCACAATACGATTAATGGCAAGCCTAGGGGATATGCTTTCATTGAGTATGAACACGAAAGAGACATGCACTGTAAGTAATAGATGAAAAATGTAACCATTCTTGAAGGCCACAATGAGTCCATAGTCTGGAATTACACCTTACTTAGCGTCACTTCCAGCTAGATATAGTGGGGCAGGGCTATAGTTAGGCTACCCATTTTCATTGGTACTATACCAGACGGTTACGGGGGGTCCCGCCAATACATCCATGCAGGAATACCATACTGTAAATGCATATATGGTAAACGAATCAATTGAAAGAAACAATATTGGCTGTCTTGATTAATGCAGTTTTTATCTTGTTCTTGGTACAGCGTGGTGGCCGCTGCCGGCAACTAGTGCCGTTCACTATTCCATGCAAAATCCCTGAACCTGCCTGATATGATAGGTTTGTATGTGTGGTAAGATCCAACATACAACAACGTTTGTTAGCGTCTATGCTTACCCTACTTATCTTGTCCGATTTTGTTAAACTTGCAATTTGAATGAGTTAAGCTCGGACAATCTATAAATACGGCCACACTTCAAAGTGCCGGAATCCAGGAAACTTTGAACTTTCACAGTCGGTCGTACCAATCTTTTTGTTTGTCGATACGGTTCGAAAAGTTAGCATTCTACATTGAAATTGATTGGTGGGCTTTTAGGAAGAAGGTTCAGGGACACGTTATAACAAAAGTCATTTGCATCAGTAAACGAAACTATATAGTGAGTATTAAGGTAATATGTAGGTAGTGCAAAAATGTTCTTGAAGATAGAGATTTATAACTTTACCTGACAGGCCGTATTGTATAAATTCGGTATTTTCGACGGATTTGGAAGGCATTCTTAGGCAACATGACATTAGTACGTTGCTTTATATAACCCGTTTGTGGTATGAGTATCGATCGCGGTCGTATCGTTACCTGAATGTGAAATAACCGTATCGCAGTCTGTACTTCCGTTCAGAACAGATTCTAAATGAAGCATCAGACACCGCACAGACTTCATTATACAAGTATTATAGTTAATGTTAGGTTTAGCATCGAACTGCATGTGTAAAATTAATCTGTCATCATCTTGAGAGCATCCTTCTTTTTGACACTTTCCGCTTTAACAGTATCTTTAAAACAGTATAGAGTCCATACCTCAAGAAGTCACAATATCATTTTGCTTTAGCGAATTAACGCAAGTCCTTGAACATATCAATTTCGATATAGAATACTAATTTCTTTCAATGGTCCTTTCTCGGTTTGTCATCTCGCGTTTCAGTCTCTTCACTATAAGAATATATTTAAACGATCGTATGTACATATCGAGTTTTTTGATTTGTTGAACAGATACACTTTCTACCCCTTTATTAAGAGTTGGAACATAAAAGGCAATAAGATTAGAAACAAGAAAATTTGATCTAACATTGCGTTTAAAGTTTACTATATTACTAGAGCACAGTGTAATATAAAATGTAGAGTGTAAAGAAAATTGCGCACGGTTTGGTTGTAAGTAAGAATATAAAGCGCACCAGGTAAATGCAAAGTAAACTTCTTCGGAGATTGAACGAACGTACGAAGACTGGGCACCTTCCCAATGAATAGCGTACGCGCTGGCCTACTCTATGTTCGCGAGTCTCTTACAAGTTCATTTCACGATTAAAAGTACTTCTAAGCTTTGTGTTAACTTCCGTACGTAAGTAGCCGCGGTAGGTATTTTTTGTATTTGCTATACTTTTTGGAATCTAAAAATCGTAGATTTAAGGTAAATCAAATCTGTACATCTTATTGCTGATTACCGTGTTTTTAATGGCGTAACGTATAGTTGTGATTTTATACGGTAAAATGGGACCGATGGTGCACAATCGCGACCTGTATACATATATTAGGAATGTAGACAATGTCGGACGTAGCAGCCCCCAGTGGTTAACGTTTATACCTTGAATAAAAAGACAAGCGACGCAAAAGCGTGGGTACGAGTACAATTTAACATCAGGATTTATCCTCCCGATGGTACATACCGTTGCATTTTGCGTTATAAAATGACGCCCGTTACGAATGTGAGACAGCACGTAATCAGGCGTAACGTGTACCGATACCTTTTCAATTATCCAATTAATGAGAATGGCATAAATCGCGATCATTGGTCCTGATTATGGCGACGACAGAATAACTGCACGACCACGAGCAAAGCTCGTCAAACGCATATTTCCACCGAATAGTTCGTTTATGGGCATTTAGAGCGGGTGCGCGTTCATCATTGCGCGAACCTTTATCGCATATTACGTTTTTCAGCGAATGAGCTGTCTCGGAAATTCATCTTTCGACGGTACACTTTTACTTTTTGCTTCGTCATGCCGTGAAATAACTTCAAGACAAAATTGACTTGGTTTCGTTTGTCAAATAGCTATGATTGGATCGAATCGTTCTCTATCTATATTTGTGATCTATCATCATTGTTTTCCACGGTAAAGCAGAGTCTTTTCCAGAAAGCCATCTGCCACCTCAAATTTCTCCCCTGGGATTTAGAAATGATATATAGCAATAACATACAGTAGCTTCGCGGACTCGATCAATTAATAATTTGATATTCGTACTTTTAGCTGCGTATAAGCATGCGGATGGTAAGAAAATAGATGGTCGCAGAGTGTTGGTTGACGTGGAACGTGCGAGGACCGTAAAGGGATGGCTACCGCGAAGACTTGGCGGAGGACTGGGCGGTACTCGCAGAGGTGGTCCTGACGTTAACATTAAACACTCTGGTAGAGAGGACAATGAAAGGGAACGAGAACGTTACCGTTTGGAGCGCGAGAGAGAAAACTCAGGACGTGGACTAGACAGAGACAGGTAAGTTCTGAATTTTCCTTTTCCTCATCATGTTTAGCAGATGGAATTAATATCTGGGTCAGCCATTATCTCTATCCGATACGCTCTTCAGAGAAAGTCAATATCGTTCAATCTTTTTCGCTATGCTTAAAATTGATTAAAATTCCCTCTCATATGAGAAGGTTGATTCTCCCGAAACTGACCGTGGCAGCTTTGTCTGTGACAAATATCTCTTGTTACAGTTATGCCTTATCGTTAGGCCGTTTTTTCAAATAGAAATATGTGCAATGTATTTTTAGTGGTTTATGTTCTTTGAAACGGTGTACATTATATCGTAAACAAGTAACAAAAATTATGTAAGGACCCATAGGCATAAAGATATTGCTGCAAGTTGATTCTATATGTGTGACTAATTTTATTTCAGAGATCGAGACAGATTGGATAGAGAGCGTAGACGATCTCGCGATCGTAAGCGTAGGACGCGAAGTCGGTCACGTGATCGTAAACGTAGACGCAGTCGCGACAGATTGCCTGACCCTGACATCGAGGAGATTCAGAGAGACGATCGACCACGTGATAGACGGGAACGCGATCGTGATCGTGATAGAGATCGTAAGAGGCGGCGTTCGAGGAGCAATGATCGCGATCGTGATAGGGATCGCAAGAGGGACAAACGCGATCGGGATCGCGAGCGTAGAGACAGAAAGGATCGCGGAGACCGCCAGGAAGAGGATACTAAGGAAATTCGAATCAAGGAAGAACCTTTGGATGGTAAGTCGTGCAAGAGTTTTGTGTATTCCCTTGAAGAGGGGAGAAATTGATAATTTATTATTTTCTTATTATGTATTCGACTCAGTCATTTGAGTTGTAGAAGTGTCTGTATTTTGGGCCATAAGAACTCGACTTTTATACATTGTGTTTTTAAACAGCTTGTGTAAAATTTATATAGTTCCTTATTTCATCAAATTTACGGTATTATCAACAGACTTATTTACAAATTTACAGTGAATTACTTGTGTCTAACAAACTATAACATTTTCAGATTATCCCGATTATAGCAATACCTTCTCGACATCGGCGTCGTACTTCACTGCTGTGAAATATGAAGAGGATAATGATCAAGAAGTTGAGGAGAAGTATAGAATTCCTGAAGGTCGTCCCGATCCACCGCCGTACAATAACTACGATTCCGTACAAGATTATTGATCTCAGAAATACCCATTATCATGTTTTCTTTCCGCGCACGACGAATTAATGCAATTACCAACCGTGTTGTATTGTATTTCCTACTGTTGTAAGCGTAACGCTGAATCTTACCGTATTGAATATTACGTTGTCAAATACAACATCTTAAATGACGAGATATCCCGTATCGATGTCACAAGGTAAGCGCTTCTGGACTATGTTTATACAAACTCATTTCTATCTAATTGATTACGAATTTTATACTTTCGTGGTCGGTACGTAAGTAGCGAACCGAAAGCTTTTTGGACGCTTTGAATATGTCACATGAATGATTGAAAATACAATATTGTAGCAGTCTCAATGACAGGAAATCCTCGCGGCACGGATCTAAAATGGTCGTAAGCATTTTGATCTTTATTGCTAAAGCTAGAATTTAAAAATTGTATGTGTACATACGTATATACAAATATATAAATGAAATTCACTTCTCTATAGCGACTGCTGCATGTATATTTATATATATTCAAATAAAATAAATAAATATAATGAATTTGTTAGACAATACTGTTATAATCTTAAAGTACCTTTGTAACAATATTTACATTACCGTCTTACTCCCAGTTTGTTATCCCTCCTGTTTATCTAGAAATTACACTTTCAGTGTCTGATATAACTTTTGCAGAAGTTCGTATCTGTAATTGTGATCTGTGGAAAGTATTATGTACTTATACTAAGAGTGTACATTAAAGGTACCACTTACCATTGACTTCCACGCGAGCCAGTTATCGGGGACAAAACAGTTTCTGCAAGAATCGCGTTATGGGTTTTTCGAAATGTGCTAAAAATGACCACGAGCAAAGTTTCTAAGAAGAGCTAAATAAATGTAAACGTTTTCAATGGAACGATGCCTTTTGTTGCAATAAATATAGCTTTACGTTTGTCGAAAAAACTGTTAAAGCACGTAGCATCGCTAGACCAAGTGATAAATCGTATTTTCATATATATATTAACTCATAAAATGGTTACACGTAGCGCTTTTATGCGTAATTCATGCATTGTAATCAGGGAGTCTAATTGGTGAAGTGATAACCTTTCCCCATTAATTGAAACGTCACGTAGCCGTTCCGGGCTGCTACGCGCCCATCGATGCAAACTCCTTATCCCATTTGTGTGATGTCGCATCGTGCTAGGCCGGTCGGTGTGCATTAGCTCGCCCCGTCCACCGGAAATTACAATCCCCTCTCCCGACGACTTCCAATCGCTTCTGATTCCAGCCGTTTTCCTCGGTGCTATCGTTTGGTATTCTAAAATTGAGGATCGCAAATTGCTCGAGTACATCGACCCTTCTCTTTACACTCACTCGCCCTCCGTCAATCTACTCCGAGCAATCTCTAGAAATTATGAAATTGTCGCACTCCAGTTGCATCTTCGACTGCGTAAGCGGTACGAGTCTCAGAACTTTTCTTAATTGGCATTGATACGGTATGTAGTCCCACGGGTCTTCATACTGCGACTTGCCTACTATGTCGCTGTAGTATATTGTGCGCAACTGCGTATGCACAAACATATGTTGAAACTTTATTAAGGATTTTATGTGCTCGTAATTTTCATTTGTCTGCGTTCATGAACATTCTGTCCGTATATCCGGCGTTTGTTCGATCTGGCTTGTCTTATTGCTTTATATAGGACATCTGGCCCGTCTCTAGAGTACTATACGTTAATTCGTTCCGCCCAACTGATTGCCGCCGATGTTCACTACGATACATTCTTCAATGGCAGTAATGCACGGGGAACAGTATGATCATCCTGTCGAGACTCTTCAAAGTGGCGTACCTGATTTATGGTTTTAAGCGACGCAATTGGTGTGTTGAAACTTTAATTAGAAAACGACTACAGCCGGTTGAATTATCGTTTGTTGAGTGCGAACTCACGTAGTGTAGCGTGACATAATTAAAAGCAGCCGCACTTCGCCAGTTGCTCAATTGAAATCCTCTTACCTTGCGCCGGTTAATAATTGGGGCCGCTAAGTCTAGTCGCTGGTTTCACTGGCTGGCAGTGACATGCTCGGAAGGCTGGGCGAGAGTTTGCGGAAAGTGAGCGACAGCAGAACAATTCGGAAGTTTGGCGGATTGCTGAAGGGGTGGAGGTTGTCTCGGTGGAAATCAAATACGATATCTTAAAGATTCATCGTCGGGTCCGGCTTCCATTTCTAGAAATAAGGTCCCGTAAAATATGAAAGGATTGCCGTTCCCACCTTTAGCTCATTTTGACTTTGAGATATTATCGGCACATGAGCACGCGCAACCTACATTGGTATATTTTAATGTAATTATTGAAAGGAATAACATTTTTAATGCGTTCAGATGGCTCGTGCTAACAATAAGTAAGATGCACGTTGTTCCACATGCAGAATTCCAAAATATGCGGAACAATTAGTACTGCGTTGGGACGAGGGAAACTAAATCGAGTAGAAGCTCTGAAGTTTATCGAACTGTATTTCTTGCGTTACAGAGTAACAGGTTTCGTTAACGGACCTTGACCGGCAAGGATCATCTACGATCTACCTACACTTACGCCATCTCCTACTATTACAATATTAGCAGAAATTCCAAGGGGCGAAGCGCGGATAATAAAACCCGTTAACAGCCGCATCGGAGGAGTAGCCTCTCAAACTTTCACAGTTCCAGTTTGCACGCGCATGACCCAGATGTAAGTTTTCCAAGAGATAAAGGGGTCCATTCCAGCATTTTACATTTCACCCGTAGCTTAACGCGTGCATTCGTCCGTCCTCTCCTCGCAACACAATTAACGGCCGACGATCTTCGACTCGACTCAGCACGTCTCCGATCGACCCCCTACAACCCTACATCCTCTCACCTCAAGCCCTTACTCATTCATAACACTCCCCTCCGAACGGCTCGCCGCGCGAGGCCGCAGTGCAGCTTCGAAGTGAACAGGCCCGAAGTACTCGAAGCGAAATTGTCCACCTCGCGTCCGGCCGCCTCTCGCGCCTTGACCACCGCCGACAATGCGGCGGTCAATTATTGGAGCTCGAGATCGGTTTCCCTGCCGGCGATGCCGGCAGTGGCGTTGTCGGCGGTAACTTGCCGCGGCACGACGCGCGGCGTTGGCCGTAGGAGGTACGAGGACGTTCATATGGCGGGGTTGCGATAGGGGCTGAAACAGGAGGAGTAGGAGAAGGAAGGAGAAACGAGGGGTGGCGGGGTTGGAAGAGAGGGCACGGCGCAGGTGTGTGCCGTTGGCCCGGCCGCTGCCAGTGCCGCACACCTCCCGAGGCGGGGACGCGGACGCGGACGGCCACGTCTGTGTTGGTGTGGGGCGAATATGCGCACGTGATACTGCATACACGGCTGGTGGATGGCGCGCGCGGTGCACCGCGTAGCTTCTCTGTGAGTGCACCTCCATGCGGGGGCAAGTACGCGAGAGGTATCGCGCACCTTCTCCGTAAATGTGCGCGGATAAGTAGGCGCGCGTGCTACCGCATGCACTGTCGACGACGTGCACGCGAATGCTGGGCTACATGCGCGTGGTACCGGTCATCTTCTGCCGGCCTTTTTTCTACTTCTTTTTTCTCCCCCCTTTTTTCTATTCCTCAATTCTGCATGAGACTTCTACCGGTTCTCGGACGCTCGCTGCATTATACTCGCGGCAGGGCGCAACTCGGCGTATGCGTTGCACATGTTGCCATTGCAATGTTGTTTATGCCCTCGACGGATTTAACGTATATGTGCGTATCGAGCTGGAGGTTAATCCTGCGAGAAATTTGCGAGACTGCAGCGCGGGGTCCACGGACGCGGAGGAGGCACCGCAGGTCGAAGGTACAATATAATGGTGGCAATCACCGCGTTCTGAAGGGGGGTGAGAGAAAGGGAACCGAAAAGGGTGGTAGAAATGTGCGAGGGGTTGGCAGGCAAGCAGGCTAGCAGCGAATCCAGCGAGCAAGGGAGCAAGCGGAGTAACCGACAAACCAAACTGTTCAAGCAGGCAGGCAGGCAGTGGGCAGGTAGCGAGAGGGTAGAAAACGAAGGTTCGCACGGGGGCAGCAAGGGGCTTGGTGGCGTGTGCGGCGTTCGAACTGTCGGTGGGAGGACGTGCGCGGGTGGTGAGACGGGTGGAGTTTGGGGGGTGGCAGAGGTGGAAGTGGAGGACGCAAGAGGAACCGGAGGTAAAGGAGGGATGAAGGCAGGAGGAGGAGGAGGAGGAGGAGGAGGAGGGGGGGAGGTGGTGGCAGGCTGGTGGTGCGTCAGAGCCTGCAGTGAGCCCGGCAGTGAGGCGAAACGTTGGCCTCCGCGCGGGAGTCTCGTGGCCGCCCGCTTTTTTCTTTTAGTCGGGGTGCCCTTTTTCCTAACACACTACCCACTATACACACGGACCGCCTCCCCCCATTTTTTGCCGCTGCCCTGCCGTCAGTGCTGCGTCGCGTCGTCGTCTTCTCTCTTTCTGTCACGCCGCTCGCTCGTCCGTTCGTTCGTTCGTTCGTTCGTTCGTTCGCTCGCTCGCTCGTTCGTTCGTTCGCTGGCTCGCATCGCACGCAGCATTCGACGACGGTGACGAGCGATACTGGCCGCACGCCGTAGCTGCCGCTCTTCGATCTCTCCTCTTCTTCTCCTTCGTCTTCTTCTTCTTCGCCGTCATCATCGTCATCGAAGTATCAAAGTTGCCAGTTACGCACCGGTACGGATACGAGATTGCCCGAACGGGCAGCACGTTGTTGAGTGAACCCTACATATACGAGAGCACTCTTGTTTCTCCTCCCGCACCTTCTCGCTCGTCCCATCTCTCCGCCTCTCTCACCCTTTTCATTCGCTGAATCGCGGGAGTCCGGAAGTAGCAGGGTGCACGAATACACGCAGTACACTGATCGAGAGGAAATGTAACGTTGCACGGCGCCATAACCGATGACTTCGGCTCGTCGGGGTGTGAGAGCCGCGAGAACAGAGCCGGGGTGGCAGGGTGAAGGCCGGTCCGACACCCCTGGGCTGGCCATATGACGGCACGCATGGTCGGTGCCCCCGACAGATTCATCAAAATTCGCCGAGGACAATTTTCTCGAATTTATATAAAAATCATTGAAGTACATAGTCATGCAAGGTCCGTTCAAATATTTGTGAGATTCGCTTAGATTTATATTGCAAAGTCTATTGTCATGCACGTCGCGATGTCTCTTGACACGTTCGCGAGCACCGAATTCATCTTCGAATTCCTTTAGTCGAGATTCTCGCGATGCTCGCAAAAGCCTCAGCGTCGTCGCGCACTTTCGATCCGTTCGCGGACATGCACGTGATTCGACCCGTGCACCGACTCGTGCAAACGCGGTGTCGCATTGACGGGAGGCACCGATCGGACAGATGAGAGGAGAGGATGGAGAGTGAGGGGTGATTTATTCTCGATGAGCTCCGCGATAGGACACCTAGTGCCGCGCGACTTATGTCGCCCGTTTTTCGTTTCTACGCCATCGAAAGAGTGAACGCGCGGAAGTTACACCCCCGACGGCTTCGGTGCTCAATGTCAATGTCAATGTCAATGCCAACCATAACATCGATACGCATAGCAACAATTAATTACATCGTGGGTGCCCGTGGACACGCTCTCCGACACATGCGCCTAAACGAAAGGATTTCTCTGCCAAATAAATGCAGCACGAGCGAAGTATCCGAAGCACGTCGACGGACACGATTCTCGATATAGTCGAATAGCATGACTTTTGCCCGCGGAGTGCTCGCACGAGCCTGGACGTCAATCCCTGGCACACGTAATGCGGTCTCAAGTACGAGGCCGACGCGTATCAGTCGAATTGCCGGCGAGGGAGGAGAAAAAAACTAAATTCTTCCCCGAATTTGGATCGTTAGCCGATCGTACGTTCATCCGCGGTGCGAAATTGGCTGCTAATGCCCTGGCGAGCGACACGTCTCGCTGCGAGATACGCGGTGGAAAGGCGGAAGTACCGCGTGTGCCTATCTTGCCTCGCGACCTCTCTCACGCACCGCCAATGCGGCTGAGATCGCGCGATCTCATTGGCTGCAATCGTGCCGTGGTGTCGGCGATGGGTACGTCCAGGTTCGACGCTCGTGTTTGACCGGGGGGAGAGCGTGCAGAAGCGTCGCGACGCTCGCGTACCTTCCCTCGGCCAGTTTCGTCGCTCGTGCTCCGCGACTCGCGTGCAAAAGGCTTGAACTCGAGCCCTGCTGCGATACCTTACGCAGCGTTGTTCCCGTCTGTGCGCGTCAGTGCTCGCTGGTGCGTGTGTATTCGTGCACGATTTATCGCGAGGCAACGGTGTGTATGCGTGTACGTATGCTAGTCCGCTCGAGTGCCTAATTCTGTGTGCCTCCCCTTTCGCACCGTGCGCTCTACTATTCTCGATTGCGGTTACGTTCCTTAGCCCCGCGAGACGGAGCGCGAGAGAGAGATAGAGAGAGAGGAAGAGAGTAATGAGGGAGGGCGGAGTAGAAGGAGCGAGGGGTACCATCAAGGTCATTGAATCCGATTTTACATCGGCACGAAAAGGCGCGACTCGAGAGCGAGCTTTTTTTCTCGAGTCATGCGAGCTGATCTCGCTGCGTTAGTTGCCACGCGAACGACTGGAGAACCGCGTTCCTGACCTCCTTCCGACGACTGCCTTTGCAACCCCCCCACGGTCGTCCCCCTTCCCTTTTTTGGGCAAAAGCGTGAAAGGGCTTTCTTGACGGTGCTCTCGGGACCCTCTCGTGCGCGCCTCGGCACGGGGTAGGGAAGATAAGCGGCAGGAATGTCTTTAGAGGAAATGCCTGATGGCTTGGACTAGTGCTTTCCGCTAAACGGGTACCGCTAACGATCGTTCGACGACGTCGCCGTTGTACAACGTCATCAGCCTTCCACATCGTGTGCACGTGGCTCTGCCGGTCGTTTTTTTCACTTAAGTGCTTAGGCCTTGTTTCTGCGCCCGTCGTTGACATCAATTCCTCTCTCTCTCTCTCTCTCTCTCTTCCTACCCCCGTCATTATCGGAATATTTACCTTTCCTCCGATCACGCTTTTCCGACCGCCTGACACGTCTTCACGGTTGCCACTGCGGACGACATTAGAAAACGACCTGTGGCGTTCCTGTCACCGATGCCAGACACGCGTCCGGTTGACCGTAAAAGCGGCGCCGTCCACAAAACCCAATCATGTTGTTTGTCGGGGAGCATACCTTCTCGGGAGCATTCCTCTCCAGCAGTCTATCACGTCAGTACGTGAAATTTCTGCAGAAACGACATCCACTCGACCCGTGCCAGTTTCCTCGCGAGATCACCTACTACCTTGAAACGGTTCTGTCTCTTTCGTTATTATCGCGACGCACGCGAATTTTCCGCCGTCAGAACACGTACGTTCCGCCGCTGTGCACTACGTCGCCGTAAGTGAAATGAGAAATCATGACGGTAATCGGAGACCATCAAGAAAGCTGAAGCTTTCTCCTAAGGAACCCACAATATCACCCTTCACCGTGAGCATACCGGTCATTTTAATGTCCTCCTCTTCCGACTTTACATGCCTGCGATAAAGCTCGCCGACAATTCCCGCAGACTCACAAAACCCCTCGTTATTTCCAAGCTCAAAGTTTTACGTCACTATCACTGCACACTACCCAGTACCAAAGTTCGCGTCCGACCGCTGGCAAACTGTCCGTTATCAATGTCCGCCAACTTTAGACGGGAAGTCTTTCAACCACCTGCAGAGATTCGGCAACGATCCAATTTCCCAGTGGTCACTTGCTCCATAAGTCCGTCACTGTTACCCTGTACCTGCGCCTCGACATGCGTGGACGTTACTCCTGGCGGAGAACAACGACCGTGTGACTTGCTCTAGGCCAGCTTCCTCTCTCTCTCTCTCTCTCTCTCCGTCTTCATTTCTTTCAACTATGCGCAACACTCACGCGAGGGAAGGGGAAGGCACGGAGGTGTCCGTTCGTTAGGAAGCTGCGATGTTTGGGGTGGTTCCAGAGGGAGGGAAGTTGAGGGTGTACAGAGGGTAGGAGAAGAAACAAGAGAGTGCGGAACAAGAGCAGGCGGTGGTAGTCGGTGCTCCTTCCTTATTCAAGCTACCGCGGGTGCATTTTGCGGCTCGGCGTACCCCGGGCTACGTGTATCTTATCTCTCCCCCCCTCCACACTACCCCCTACCCCTATTCTCAACGTCGTTGTGCAGCAAGATGCGCGTCCGTCGTCGTCGCGGCGGTAGCTGAGGAACGCCGTAGTGCATGGTGCGCGCTAATCTCGTGCGGTTCGTCCAGCTCGCCGTTCGCGGACGCAGCAGCGAGTTACAAGTAACACCGACCGGTTCCGCGGAGGACGAAGGGAAAAAAGGTGCCGGAGGAGAGGCGGCCCAGACGGCGACAACGAGTGAAGTGTGTAACGAATGTAACCGACATTCTAATCGGCGCTCGGCGGAGTGCGGGTGCGTTCATCTGACACGTTAACCAAAACAGAAGAGAAGAAAAAAAAGGGAAAGGGTGCAGCGGAGGAGGTTGAGGAGGAGTGAAGGGTGTGGGTTCGGTGAGTGAGAGGAGCAGCGCGTGTTGCCTGCGATAGATGGAAGATAATTGCGCGGCTCGGATGTCATCGAGGAGCACGTTCGTTTTCGTCACAGTACACCCTATCCGCAGTCTCTCTCTCTCTCTCTCTCTCTCTCTGTCGCTTAGTGCTCGTAACGGCTGCCTTCACGGGCTTTTATTTTCCCACCGTTCGATTCGCACGCTCCGTCGGCGAGCGACAGAGGCTGGAAGCGAGAATTTAAAGGATTGAACGAAGGAGCGCGGAAGTTTCGTGAGACATTCCGGGGTGGCAAGGAAAGAAGGGGTGGGGAGAGAGGAGAGATAAAGGAGGCGTACAAGTCCCCGAGGACAGCCGGATCCTGTACGGCTGGTAAAACTGTCCGGAAGTTCCGTGTCGAAGTTTAGTGAGAAAGAGACAGAGAGGGGGGGGTGGGGGTAGGGGGGCGCGAGAAGCAAGTGTAAAAACATTTTGCTCTACCTGGACAGTGAGAAAGGCTGACTGCCGTGTGGATACTCGTCGCCCCCGACCCTCGCTCGCGCTCGACTTCACCGGACGATGCTTTTTCGCGCACATCACACCCGCCTCGTCTCGTCTCGTCTCGTCTCGCTAAGAGGACGATCCCATTTGTCTCGTCCGAGTTTGTCATATCTGGGACGACGCTCGCTGCCCCGTGTCAGATCTGCTCGATCGAGTTTCGGCGTCCCCGATCTACGCTCGTGAAGTCCGCGTTTGCGGACGGGCAAGTTGCGGGGTTTACCGCCTGACCCCAGTGTAACCCGCACCGCGTTCGCTCGCCACCCTCGTTTGCCGCTCGTTTCTTTATCCTCTTTTCAAGCGAGATTACGGGCCGCGCGGCTCTTCACTTCAATGCTAATCCCACCTCCGGACTCCGGTGCGTGCCTTCTTGTCCTTCGATACCGCCCGAGATTCATTACCCTCGTAAATTCTCTCTATGCATTCTTGCCAGAGCGTATTCGAGGTTGGAAGTCGCGGAGAGGTAGACAGAGGGAGAGGATAGGACACAGGAGAAGGGGCTAATTTACGACGACCTAAAACGATATTAATTCCGGGAGTGGAACGAATTAATTTCATGGAACGTCGTTACCCTCTCCGCCCGCCCGCCAGGATTCTGTACTTCCCGCGTGGCACGAGCCCCGAGCCAGGGGAACTTTCCCGGTCGCCCTTTGCCTGCTATTTTCTCTCTCGAAATTCGTTTCCGCGCCGTTTTAAGATCCGCCCGGATAGGAGGCGCGAGCCTCGGCGTAAGTTTTGCCCTTCGCTGTTCGCTCTCCTTCGGTTTTTCGAAAACTTTTGCTCGCCAGTTGGTCTCTACGTGCTGGCGCGCGCGCGTCTATGTGTGTGGACACTGTGGACGCGTGTGAGGCTTGACGTGTGTGCGTCTTCATGAACGAATGTTTTCGTCCTCGACGGAGGACGAACATATATGTAGCTGGGAGCTTCTCCTTATCTCCAACGAGAGTCACGGTTATTACCATTCCAATTTGCAGATATTTTTAAGAGTGATCGATAGCCGCTGTTTGCGGCTCTTGTGCATCGCCTGGCACACGCGCGCGAACCCAATGTGCATATAGTTATGTCTAGCTACCGCGTAGACGCCAATAGAATGGCAAGTAGAGTCGATGCGATTATATTGACCGTGCCCCTTAAATTCGTCTCTCTGTTTATTGTTGCGCGCAAGACCATTTATTTCAGTCGTCATTTCTTCCGCATTCGCTCACTTAATGTCGGCTGGCTATGTAAGGTGACGTGAAAAGATGTTTCTTTTTTCAAAAGACCCACTGTACTGTTCATCATTCTACAAATTACGGACCTCTTCTGCTCTGTCTATATTCGTGTATAAGCAAATTGATGCAGGTCTGTTCTCGACCATTATCTCTAGCCAAAATTGTTAACGAGTCTGTTCCACCACTCAATTATCTTCCCCCCAAGAATTACCATCACCTATCCGGACTCTCAAAGAAAGTACAATATAGAAGTTCTTTCATAAGAATCCAGGAAATTTTCCGGTTTTCCAGGCAATCGTTGGAACGCTTTTGTCGTCAGTGCTTTTCGAGAGGGAGATTGACAAGGAAGTGGGCACTCTGTCATCGTAATGCAAGCGTTTCGAATTCATCGCTGCACTTCCCCACTATCAGTCCTGATAAAGAATGGCAAGTTCGTGCCAGAGGACGCCTCTCGATCTTGGAAAAAAATATTCTTCCAACACTTCCTTATGTCTCCGGTCAATAGCTTTCCATCTTCGCAACCCACAGGCTTATCCCGTAACGACCGATCCCTACGCAAATGAGTGTACTTTCTTTCTTTCGCCGTTCCGGGAATCTCGGGGACGAGGGCATTGTTTAGGGGATAATGTCGAGCGTTGTTGCTTAAACTGCCTCTTCACGAGACAATGAACTTTCCCTGCTGTCTCACCCCTCTCAATTTGCCAACCCCCAACTTCCGTTCCCTCTGTCCCGCTCGCACGGCGGCACTCTCCGAGCAGCAGGAAATATTTGATTTCACCTTTGAGAACACGCACGGCTTTAGCCGGCACCGCGTGCGTTCCTGCGCTCGAGTTGCGTGTCGCGATAATTCCTACCTTTGTCGTACTTTCTTTACGTGACAATTACCGCGAACAGTCAATTGGCGAGAATTGCGGATAATTAACGCGATGTAACGGCACTCGCATGGAAGCGACAACTGTAGATTTTAATTGATCGGTATAATCGAGTTAGCCGCTCGTACCCTGCGTTCGGAATAAATGCAAAGCGTTTCTCGGCGGGAATAATGGGCGCTAAAATTACGGCGCGCAACAATTCACTCCACTTACGCCGTCGACGTTCGTTTCCCTCTTAACGTTATTTTTGGGAGAGCGTGAAAAGAATTTTTCCGATACAAATTCCTCGCGCAAATTCACGCACGCACGCGACTCCACGTTTAACGACCTTCCGCACGGCTTCAGCAGCACATTAATACGTCTGGCTCGCTTCTTCCCTTATCAAGACTCCCCATTCTCCCGAAACAACGTGCTCATCGACGTCATTTCTCGCATCAACGTATACCTTATCCATAACTGTCTGACGCGCCGTACACGGTTCAGAGCAGTCGACAGGATCCCGAAAGACACAGCCCCCGAACTCACTTCTCTCGACCATCAATGTCAAAACAGGATTATAAATCGGCACGGGGTCGTCGCGCGCGCTGACATCCGCCGTCAAACGAGCTTGAGAGAAAGAAGAATGCCGAGGAATCGTAAACACGTACAGAGCGAGGAACAATAAAGATAACCGGCGGATCGCCCTCGAAACGGAGAACTCGACATCCGACGAACACAGTTCGAGAGTGACTTCGGCCTGGCACAGTGAATATCGAAGAGAAATACGGGAGGAGAGCAGGGTGGTGGATGGTGCATGGTGCCGGTGGAAGAAGGAAAGCAACAGTAGTGCGGGGAAGGGGGTGTGGTCGGAGGAAGAAAGAAAAAAGTGTGCGCAATACTGGGGGGCACGACAGGGTCATACGCGGGGCGGCAGGTGAGCTGGGCCGGAAAAGCCTTGTGAAGATACTAAGGATTTAGATGGTGGAGGTGCTCGAGGGCCGGGCCAGGGAGCCTACGGGGCCGTGCAGGGCACCTCGCACCTACCCAGCTCCGCCTGTAAGCAGCCATTACGACGTGCAGCGGCAACAGGAAGCGCAGCAGCCGCGGCTGCATCCGGTCGAGGACGAGGGGGAGGACGAGGACACGGAGAACGTCGCCGGGCGATTACGGGACTGGCAGGTGGATAAGGTCGCGGAGGGAAGTGCGACGTCGAGAGGCGTCAAAACTGCGTGCAGAATCGGAGCCGATAGGTCGGAGCCCACGCAGGGCTCCTACGTAAGGACCGAGGCTGGCGAGCGCAATGTGGCAGAGCGGCGGCATGGGCGCCCATGCGGCCAACAACCCATGGATGAAGCTCATGGGCATCGTCCACAAGGAACGAAGGCATCACGACTCCGCGTCTGCCGCCGCCGCCGCTTCCGGTGTACAGGGGTCAGCCACCAGCGGCAGCAACGATCGGACGCTCAATCAGTGAGTAGAGTACATACTGTGTTCCTATTCTTTGCGCGCGGAATTGCTTTCGGTACTGATGACGTTCTTGCGATCGCGGATGCGAGTCGAGTATCGATGGCTCGCGACTTTCGGGTTCTAGGTTCCGAGGCGATGATCGGGGACGGTTCTTTGGTCGTCCAGTTTCTGACGGGTCAAGGTTTACGTCGCTGGCAATCGTTCGCGCAAGCGGGCGGAAGATTTCTTATGCGGACGTGGAAGACGTTGTAAATCAGGAATTCTGGCAACGCGGCTGCATTCGGCCACTCGATCGCGTCGCGGTATAGCCTAGACGTTTCTGCGGGAGATAATATCTGCGCAGAAGGGAACGATGATTCGTAAAGGAGGAGCTCGTGCGGGAGCACACTACTGCTACTGTGTCATTCCGATTTAATGGGTCGTTCCCGTGACTTAAAGAGCATCTTCGCGGAGCTCCTGCTGAATTATTACTGCGTGTGGTAACGAGGGAATGAGACTGAAAGTAATGTATTTCGAAACTCCTGCGGATGGAAGTGGTGTCTTCTTAATGCTCATCGAAATCTACATGACAATAGGCTTGTATACGTGCACACGTGACGGGAAATAATACAATACGCGCATTATTGCATCGGCACTGGCCTTACTACCGACTTGTCATATCCAGTTAAAGCAGACATTCTCCTGTCGCAATTACATAAGTCAACGAAGAGTATTTGAATTGGACGGCAAGCTCGTTATGACAAGAAGCTATTAAGTAACCAGTCTCTATGTCAGTAAGGATCTACTTAGTTGGTACATAAAGCGCGCGAAAGCAAGCGAAAGGTTTCACGGAGACCGGATAAAATCAGCGTCATGGCTCAGCTCAGACGACTGAAGGCGCATTTCGCAGGGTGCTTTCCGCATAGGGCCGGTCGTGCTGATTAAGAGAAACAGCATTGGAACGGTCCGCGTCTCTCGATTTCAGCGACACGAAATGAATCACGTCGCGTGCGCAAGGGCATGCAGCTGCATGGACAGCGTATCTATCTATTTTGGCGCAACCACCGAGAAGCAGCCGGCCGCATAAATTCACTATGAATCCTGGCGAATTTACCGTATTTTTCCCCGAGCACGCTCAGTCCGCCGATTTTCTCTCGCGGGGCCACTGCAGTCCCTCTCCCGCGGTAACGCGATAAATTAGCTGCAATTACAGGCGCCAGGATCCGGGCCGGGATCGCGCTCTTCTAACTTCTAACATATTTTCGCTGCTGCTAGGTAATATCGTTCCGCGGCTCATGGCGATGCCTCGTTCGGCGGTACGTGTGTATAGATATTGTATATATGATTGCACACGAGAAGGCACATGTGTGCGACAAATGTACATAGTGCGCGCGGGCGTTCTGCCTATCGCCCATACGATCGTATGTGTACACGTATCGAATTTTCATAGTTCATACCTGGCGCACACGAATGTTTCGTGCGGATCCACTTGACCGTGTAAGCGTTTTCTACTCCATGCAAATGTATCGAGCGTCTGTGTGCGAAACGTATAGAGACGTACACGTGTATGCCCTATAACTTGATGCGTTTACATACGCCGATATGCAGGTACGTACGGATTTGCCTGCGATATACTGATCGCACTGCGGGTCTCTCTTTTCCCGGGCGCGACGGTGAAACTATGAAGGGTGGCCGAGTCGAAAGTTTCGACGACGCGAGACAAATTGGCCGTGTCGGTTGGCCGATCAATTTCGAGTCGATCCGACCCGACGATAGCGTTCGGCCATAATGTACTCAGCGACCCCGATGGAAATGAATTGGGATCGGGGAGCGGGCGAAGGAAACTTTTAATGCCTCGATTACGACGAAATTAAGGATACACGGGCGAGAAATAGGAAGAAGGTTCTGAATCGTCGAGTGGTCTGTTCGTTATAAAAGGGAAATTATCCCGGCGTCGAGTGGCGACCGGATTTTTATATCACAGAGGATTAAGCGATGTCTGCTCCCGGTCCCGCTTTGTGGCGGAATGTGTTAAAGAGCCCCCGCTTGAGAGTGTATAAGCCTCTCGAGAGAAAGACCTTCTCCGTCGCTTATGTTTTCCCCCGCTGAACCGTTATTTTAATGCGACGGATTATCTAAGATTCACCGAAGCGCGAGGTGTCTGCTGGATTTCATTTTTTCCAACATTCTCTTTCGCTCTTTCTCTTAATAAGATTTTCCATTTATCAATACTCGCTCTTTGGTCAATGGTCCAATGATCGACGGTTAACGTCTACTGCGTTTCTCTTACTGCTCAGCTCCAAGATCTTTAAACGCATTCTCCTCGACCGTATTTTGCATAATTCAGAGGAGTCATGTTCCAGCCAGGACCCTAGCTGACACGTTCCTTTGGGAGAGCGAGTGGAAGGTGAAGAAAGGCGTCGTCCCCGGCGGAAAAAGCGGCGCAACGTCAAGCGCCAATAAATCTTTCGCGCTTAAACGCACGGCTGCCTCGGCCTCGTCGCGGCAAAGGAAAATGTTAGCACGAGATGGGAGACGGAGGCTCTCCTCGATATCGATATGCAAAATTTCGCGGAGTGGCAATCTTTTGTCTCCTTCTTCTCACGCCAGCCCTCCCCTCCTGTTCCTTGACTCCCTCGTTTTTGCTGGCTGGCACGCTTCTCGCGGCTTGTTGGCGCACAGCCGGCTGCATTTTCCACCCGCGACGCTAACAATGGCCCGCGCGCAGCCGTTGTGCGGCACTTTCGAGGGACGGCACATGCACAAACACGGGTCCGCATCATCCGCCGCTTCAAAGTGCTCTCGTAGAATCCGCAGAGTGTGTTTCGCGATTGAAACCGCTCGACTCGTCATTCGTCTCTCTTTATCCCTCTCTCTCTCTCTCTCGTCTATATTTCTCTAGTTTTCCTCTGACGCCGCCTCCCGTTTCGTATCTCTGTCGTTGTCAGTCCTCGTTCTGTCCGCGTGAAGGGCTCGACTCGCGACGAGAGCAAACAAGAAGGCATGCCGCGAACAAAGAAAGGAGCATCGTCGGTGTTCGCACACCCTCACGATAGTCGTCCCGGTTAGCCGTCGTGGATGCGGTCGTAGTTGTCGTTATGGTTGTCGTCACCGTCGTCGCCGCACTCCCCTTCACGCTCGCGTCCACGTTCGCGTCCACTTGCACGAACCTCTTCTGCCGCCGATGACTACTTCTCCTCTTCTTCTCTCTCTCTCTCTCTCTCTCTCTCTCTTCCCACTCTTTCCGTGCCTTTCAGCCCCTTTCACTCGGTCACCCCTTTTCGACTCTCTTCAGGTCTGCATTGCCTCGTTAGTCGAGGCACGAAGCGGCAGTCAATTCTCTTCCTTGAATTCGTGGGAAGTCCAAATTGCTCTGTTCCCATCTCTATTCCTCAAATTGAACGCTCCGCTGCAGAGGACGCGGGCGATCCTTTCGTTTCTTCAGCGTTTCGCCGCGCCAAATTTATTCAGCCCCCTCCCGCCCCTGATCGGTAAGCGTTGTTTTATTCGCTGATTCTTGATCACGATCGGGAGTTTAACCAGTGGCACGGGGTAAGTGCAGTGGCACGATACTTCGTGAATGTTTGATGACTTGTACTGAAAGATCGAATTACGTGTCGCTTTGCGTTTTCATTCCCTCCCTTTCGTACTTCAGGCTCTTCGTCCTCTGATACACGTGCATTCTGCGGAAAAAGTATGGGACGGAGTCAAGTATCCTCGACTCCTTCCAGTTTGCAATTTCTAGACTATCTCGGTCATAATACGAATTGTCAATCATATTGCTACGAAAAATTGTGCGTGCTCGGCAAATGTAAGAACGATGCAATAGATTGCTCAGCTACGAGACGGTCCATCATTCCTTACCTTCTCCCACGTCCAAATCTTCCAACAATCCTACTCGTTCTATCGGCCACTTCCGAAAAACTCGTGCCGCTTCCAGTGCATTTTCGCTTCTTCAATTCGAAACTTTCGGTTCAGCAGCATTGTTTCTCGTCGCTGGCAAGGTAACGATCGGTTCTCCTAACTTTCGTTACATGCTTCGCGCTGACCTATCGGCATGTACTTCGTCGGTTTGTGGTTGCCGCGCGAATACCGATCATCGCTTTACGTCGACGAGGGCCAAGCAAAATGGGAACGTTCGTTTCGGCGAACCGGCGTGGAAGAACAAGACTCTGCTTTCCCGCGAGCAATGCCAGTCTTCGACTTCGACGCAGTAGCCGGGGGCATGCTTATTCGCCGGTGCAAATAAAATGGTGAAGCCGAATGGTGAGCGTGCAAACGAGTTCGAATTTGCCGGAGACCGTCGAGTGGGGCTCTCGCGCATTTCGAGGTAACCTCTAGAAATTAAACTCTCGCGCACGCACATCGGACGCTACTCGCGGAGTTGACGAGAGCAAATACTGACAGTGAAAACGGTCGATGAGAGGGCAGGCGCCAAAGCTGGTAAAGGCACACGTACATCGTGACTGCTGGCGGCGGCGGCTACGCGAAGTCAATAAACGAAGCCGATCCACACGTGAGGATGTTAGCATATAGTTGACATGAGAATAGCAGAATTTTTTTTTTCCTTTCTCGTCGGGCGTCTGGACTCACGGATATATTTTTGGTTCTCGTATGGTGTCCCTATTTTATCCGCGCACGTCTTGATGGGAAGAGTAAATATCGTAAGGTGAATTAGGGTGAAAGAAACGTCGATTTTCAACGAAAGCATCGATCCCTTTGCACAGTCTAACAAGCGTTCGCGGCCGACGCAAATAGTCGTTGTATTTTGTCGTAACACGTTGTGCAAATATCGGAAACGCGCGTGGGAATGTGGTGCATCACGGCGTTGAGATACTTGACGCGTATGTTTCGGCGCAGGCGAATTTGTATGAAATTGCACGATGTGGCTCGTGCGCCTCGGAAGGATTTTCACGCGTGAACTCTTCCCCGTTGAGCTTAAAAAAAACTGCCTATCCGCGCTGCGCACTGCAGTGGAATATTCCGTACAATCTAGTTCTTGTCGGACAGCGTTCAATCTTCTTTTTTTCGCACGTCGTACTTTCGAGATAATAAAAGCGGACGTGTGTGCTTTGATACGTCAGTATAGGATAACGTGCGTTCACTACATAAAGGCGCTTCGTTAAATACAGGTATACTAATAATTCGTAGCACGTCGTCACCCTATGTGTCAATTTTAAGGGCTGTGATAATATTGACTCAGCAGTATTAATGTGACGGTTTTGTACTTTTATACTTAACTACTAAGTACTACATATTAAAATCTCCGAATGTCAAAGAGTAAAAAGGCTGTAAGAGATCGAAGCAATCGTTCAGTAAAAGATGTGTTTATGAATAACAGAAGCTAATTTTCAGGCAAATAGACTGAACGGGAGCAGTCTCAGTCATTGTGGGTGTTTCCACGCATAACGTTGACGAATTTTCAGGCCACCTTTCGGCAGACCACGTAATTTTCCCCACACTTATTACACGATCGGCCGTGTTTCACAATTGAGAACGATTCCGATGACATAACTTTTAATGGTTTCCATAATGCGCATCCGTGACTGTTGCGATTGTCGCAGCAGGTGTCATTAGCAGAGATCGCAGTTTATGTACCTTTGAACTGCCGTGATACGAACTGTTGCGCACAGTACACAGGTTAACTGTGCATTAATAATCTTGACGGTAATGTGCACACACACACACACACACAGAATCATGGCGCTATGTATAATTAAGGATTACAGCCCTTTCGGAGACTGGTGGCCAACTCGGCCGATAATTCTAACTATCGGATACTTGCCGCCCTATAAAGGTTATTTAGCTGACCTTTCCCAAAGACTGGGTCGCACAATGACATGATGAATGCACTCGGTTGACTAACCTGTACATTGCATCTGCACAGGTCGTCCTTCAAATTTTTCTGCGTACCCATGCGGAAAACGGAGTCGGTCCTTCATTTTTACTACCTCGGCTGATCGATTGAAAATGACAAAAAAACGCAAAAGAAACATTGTGTCCGTTCATACGAGATTGGCGTCGATGGGGAGCAGGAACGAACGACACCGGCGGATGTTCGTTCGTTTGCTGACATTTCGCAAGAACGCCGCGCGACTTCGGTATCGCAAACAATCAACTGTTTCCAGTAAAGCCCTAAATTCTTTATGTGATTCATGTGAGAGGAAAGCTGTACGCGCGCCCGTGTACACGCCGCGTGTGCGCGTCCGACGCGGCAGTGGTAACAGTCACTGAACGTGGGGACGTTAGAAAACAGGAAGCACGGCTGTACTGTAAGTGACACCGCACAGACACGTATAGCTCTGTTCGCGCACGAGTATAGGCGAGCGCGGTTCAATTGGCTCGGCTTATATTTGGCGCCGGCTCGAGAGACTCGCGTCCGACCCGGCTTCCGTACTTCCGGCCGATGGAAAAGCGATTCTGTGAATCGCCGGACAATCGAGCGGCCAAGACAGTTCTTCTTCAACGACGACGAGCGCCGCGCGAAACAATACTTGCGCCTCGCACGCTTCGCTCGTCTTGGACAATTCGTTCGGTGTATAGGAGAGGCACACGTGTAACGCTGCAAGATCGAGTTGATAAAACTTTAAATTGACGCATTGTTAGTCTTTTCGCTGAGACACGAGAGTGTCTGCGATAGTTTAGAATGTTTTCCTGGTAGACTGAATAATCGGTGCTCACTCTAAATGAAGGGTCGCTCAAAGCCTTTGATTCGTTCGTCTTGTAATCTAGTGCTAACCGTTTCAATTAAGGAAAGGCACCGCACGAACAAAATTCTGTGAATCCGTTTTGAGTGATAATTGCCTGTTTCGAGAGCAAGGTGTCAAGTCTTTTTCTTTGCAGCGGCGCGGCATTCGGTGAATTAGGTGACGAAAGAAGCTGATCGAGAACGCACGATTCGCTCTACGGATTGTAAGACACTCGGGTCACCGTTTCGTTCTTTTTTCCCTCGCCTTTTTTTTTTTTTTCATTTAATGGTAAGTAAGGTAGAAATAAGGGTTCCGCCTCTCCTTTGTGCATTTTCGTCGGGATTGATTTTCTGGAGGCGTTCTTTTTTTTTTGTTTCGTCTAGGATGCTTGAGCGACCAGAGACGACCATTTTACTTTTTCTCCCTTTGAAGTATTAAGGGAATCACCTAGAGTTAGAGATCTGAATGATGAGCGTTCTTTAACACATTTTAGAGAAATGAGAATGGCGCGGAACGTTTGTTTCCTCGTTTTCTGTCGTCGAATATTTTAACTTTGTTAAGTGACGTCAGTTCGAATTACGGATAATATTTTCTCTGCCAGTTCTCCTACCTACTGTGCGGGTGGATAAATCGTTTGAAAACTAATCCAAATAGTTCTATAAATAGTGGACAAGGTTATATCGTAAGACCAACGTTTACGTTGCATTAATAAACGAGGCCTTTAGTTATGTTCTTAAGAAAACCGTATTTTGCTGCAGAACTACTTGACGAAATATGTGGTTTATTTTTGTACTCACTTTGCTCTACTATAAACACTTAACAACTGACGTTCACAATTAGTTGGACAGGTGCGCTTGAATCGTGAAATGATATAATCGAGAAAAGTTAAGTGGTCGGTTGTGCTTCTCGCGCTGATCGCAACGGAAATTCAAACGAATCGAACCATTTATAAGTTAGTAGATTTTTACCTTGACAGTTAAAAGCAAACCGCGCTCATCATTCAATTATTCGGCCGACGTTTAATCCCGGCCGATTTTCCCGAACAAAACGAGTCGGCGAGTGGTAGTTCGCCGAAGTTCCACCTCCTGTAAGACCTTAAGTGAAACGATCCGCCGGCCTAGCCTGGGCTGACGACAAACTCCGTTTTGCGGATAATCAATGCTCATTCGCGCAATAGACCGTCGACGCTTATAGGGAAATGTGTATTTATCGGCTTAGGTGGGACTTGGAGAGTTTAACGTAAACGGCGAAGCCGTTCGCGTTCGACCCAACTTCCGGCACACTCGAGAAGCAGCGCAAAAAAAAAAAAAAAAAAAATGAATATCACACCTCCTCGCCGTAAATTCGCAAACTCAAGCCGTTTCACGAAAACACCTATCGACGTCCGAAGGTCCTCGCAATAACGCACGAAAGCGATAGCAAGCGAGAAATGTACTCAATCCTCAGCCAGGCTCGGCAATGCAGTAACTACACGTCTGAATCGGAGTGATAATCCAAACGTTTGGTCAGCCGCGAGCGGCGTCGCGGCGCATGCGAGGAGGCGATCGAGGAGGCGATACATGTTGTCGATAAAATGCGACGGTATTAGCTGATCCGCTTCGACGGATTTGCCCGGATACTCGCTCATCCGCTTCAATTCCGCGACACTGCGAGGTTGCGAAACGAGGGTGGGGGAGAATTTCAGGGCTGCGTTAACGAGTTCGAGCCTCTCCCGCGGCGATAGAGGTCGATTTTGCGACTGGGTAGACGCATGAAATTTTCGCGGATCGGCGACGATCGGAATAAGCGAGGGCGCCGCTCCAAGTGTCGCGTACAAAGACGCGAGTACGTACTCGTCAAATATGGTAATCTTCTCCACGGCGCAGACTCTCGCGACGAAAATATTCGCTCCTGCAGCTCTCCCTCTGTCATCTCGCTTCTCTTTCGCTCCTGTCGCTCTGAATTCTCTACTCACCTTTCCTTCGGAGCCTTCCCTGGATTTCTGTTTTACTTTTTCTCGCCTGTGCTCCCTGCATGTTCTTTTTTCGTCGTTCTCTCGTGTTTTTCGCTTAGGATACCAGGATCGCCTCTCGGCACTTATGCAAATTCGGTCGAAGGGGAAGCGGCACAGTTTACGGGAATCAGTCCTTTAACTAATGCGCGCCTCAATTTCGACGCGGTCGTTTTATAAACGTTACGCGCACCTGTGAGAGGATTCAGGTGTCGGAGAGGTGTGAGAAGGTAAGCGTTAAAAATTCACGTCGGCACGTTCCCGGCGCAGACAGCTCTTAGGTATAGCGATGATGCTCAAGCGCAAATCCAGCATCCAGCCATGAGAAGTGTCGGACTTAGACGTTTGACGCCCGCGCAAGAAAGTGCTGGGTGGAAATACACTTTTAAGATGCCTTTGCGAACGTTATAGGTAACTGCCAGCGACGAGCCTTCAGCATCATTTTTATATCCGAGAAGCAGTATATAGCCCTGCAGTTTGCCTATTTAAAAAGTACGCGTTGATCGTTTCAATAAAAATGTGCTGTTTCGCTTTAATGTATAATAATCATCACGAGCAATTCGAAGTCTCCGTGCTTTCCCTTATACTACCAAAATCATTCGATTACACCGAACACTCCTATGCCATATGTCTATCGACGACTTTTATTTTGGACCCTCCCGTTCGCGCGGAACGATTGATAACAAATTTATTTCATCGGTCATTCCTAAAATAACCCTTCGCTCCGATGCTATTATGAGATTTGAAAGAGCGCAACGCGCGTGTACCGTGCATCAATTAATGTCACTGCATCATATCCAGCCGCGCGCCACGGCCAGCATTCAACTTGAATAGGCGGCCGACAAAAATCGTAACACATAACGGAACGAAACGTTTCGTTTCACTCCAGGCATACCTGGCATGCAGAAATTCGGGTTAGGCGAACGTTAAACGGCCTAGACACTGCGTCCTCCGTGCTCTTCGCCACCCTCGTTTCAGATTCTCCATTATTTCCTCCTAGGTTTGATCAATGAGGGCCTTTGATATCATCTTCCTTTACACCCTCGCGCCCGATGTGTTATGAAAACCGTTTCGCGGTATCGACGTTCGCACGACTGCCTCGAAACGCCAAGAAATCCGTAGTCCGCCCACGTTCCCCTTCCGTCTATTCTATAATGCTGCACGTCGATGACGCCGTCGAATTCCCACCGAAATCAGACGGTCCTCGCGGCCGGGAGCACGTTATCGCCGAAACAAATTTGGTCAACAGACTCGTACGACTCGAGGCGGAGTCGTCTTATAGAATTCTTTCAATCCAACAATTCGCTCCCGTTGCATGCGACCGCGCAAAATATGAGTCAGCCGGTGGTCTAATTGCGAGTCAATGAAGGCTGACCCGTTTTCTGTTTTAGAGTGAGTCTGGTGGTCGCTCAATAATCGATGGAAGCGGCCAAATGAACTATACGTAATGACGTGATGAATTAATGCGCGATGTGCTGCAATTTTGATTGAGCTTTGGAGAATGGAACAGTGTTGGGAATAGTGTCATTAGAGGGACAAACGGTGGAATAGTAAGGATCTTGTGGAAATTGCGACGTTAAGCTAGGATATGTCATTCGCATGGTATTTATAGAATCTATTGACTTTTTGATGCCACGCTCGCATTCATGCGCATGTATTTGTGTTTACGCGTGCCACGGTAAAGAGAAAATATTAGCTACATTACAAGTGCTAGTGACACGCTGCAGTGGCAGCGTTTCAGCATAACGTATATCGACGTGCAGTATCGAATAACTGGAGCATACCGGGGAAGAGTGAAAAAGATGACGAGGAAAAACGATTCGATATAAAAATAGTATCAGTAGCGCAAAATATCGTCGCAGTTTAAGTTTCACGGTTGCATATAACATTGAGTGTCAGTCGTACGTGTCGTTTTGAATTCCTTCCACCCTCCGGAACAGGAAACATTTTATCGCGGAATTTGGGAGGATGTTGCTGCGTGACGCGAATGGAAGTCGTTTCTGTATGTTTATTCAATTCTTTACTCACGTTGACGAGAGATTACATATGTATATTGCGAAACGATGATTAAATCGGACAGTTTCTCCCTACGCGGCATCTACACAAATCTAGTCTCTAATCACAGAACAATTGTTTTGCAATGAATATATTTAAGGGACGATGAAGGCAAATTAAGTAATGAGCGCCGATCCAATTAAGTAAATGATGTAATAATTTTATACCGACGAAAAATTAGATTTCGTTGATTTTGAATAATGGTAATGCCGGGAAAATTATTAATTGTCGCCGCGTTACAAATGAACACAATATCCCTCGATTCAAATTTCCGTGAAATTCCATTAAACCCGAAGCAGACAGCCCACCAGTGCATCGATCAAACTCTGTCGTTGCAAAATTTAAACACTGATTCACTATATCGCCTCCATTTTAACCCGCCGCTCGATTATTAGAAAACAGCCGAACCGAATTGATAACAAGAAGGAATAATGAAGCGGGACCGTACGTGCTTGCCAGACACATTTCCATCTAAAGTTCCATAGAATTTCATAGCAACTCGAATGAAATCTAAATTCCGTCCCGACCGGAATTTCACACGTTGAATTTAAAATTTCGTCCCATCATCCGTTCGTTCCGTTAACGGGGCCGATGGAATGCTCGTTGGGAAAGGTGATTAAATTTTTTATAGGCCGAACCGTAGAGTCACGAAACGTGAGGGTATAATAGGGATTAGTGTCGTCGGAGGGGCAAAATTCTACTTGGGCACACTTAGGTGCATTTTAATCGGCTGCCGCGAGAGGCCGAGTGACGTGAGAAGACGTGAAGTCTGCTTCAGTATTTCACGCCTTTGACAATCCGAACGCTGGAGCGGATCGAGTTCATTCTGAGACGATGGCTTCCAATACCACCGGATGATGGGCAAGGAAGGAAATAGGGGAGAAAATCATTTCGGCGCACAGCGTTGCGGTATTGCTTTTCTACTGAAACAGATATTCAATATTTTGCAGACTGCGTTAAGCAGAAACGAACCTGATTCGTGGCACGGCCAAAACGTGTAAAAAGTATAGAATACACTTCTTTCGTATTGAGATTGACTTTTAAAGTTGGTAAAGAAACGACATAGAAAGTCGATCGGTTTTTCATGTTATACATGAAGATCGCGGAACATCGTGCGACATCGATGCACAGAGTGATGTTACATAATAGTATATACACGCAATATGATATACGTAGAAAATATGCAAAAATATACCTACTTTAAAAAGCGTCTAAAACCACGGTTGCTAATTTGATTTACTTTGTACTTCATAATGCTTCCACGATGCTTTTTGTAATTCCGATGAAAGCCTCGTGCTTTCTTAACTAAAGTTTCCACCACAGGTACGTCGCTCTGTTTTCCTCGGCGTCAAAAATCGATGCGAGATAATAACAGTCGTCTGAAAACAGATCTTAACCGTTGGAAGTATACTTGGAAAGAAAAATCTCCCGGAAACTTCGAACTTCGTAAGCTCCCAGTGCTAATGGACAAGTTCAATTTTTCGATATTTTCATGACATATAGCGGTCGGCACGGACTGGCCATGGTGTAAACAGAAAGATTAAGTGATAAGTTAGAGCACATCTCATACACTCCCGGAACTTTGCCGCGCAGATGCGTCCGTTCGGTACCGTTACGATCAGAACAGTATGCACTAACTAAGACGTACCGTTGTTAACATAGTTCCATCTCTGGCAGAAGCGCGACCCGCCGAAGACGAATGGCACAATTTCCCGTGAAACAAAGATGGCCCTTATCGTTTGCTCGGATGCGAGGGATCGCGGGTGATGAAGAGGCTCGGTAAGGCGCAATTTTGCAACGTCGATGGATAAGCCCAATTTTCCGGCTCCTATCAATTTCCCGCCCGCGACCATTCCGCAAGCCCCGGCGGTCAGCTCGAATCGTACGCAGTCGCTGGTCGCATCTGTCGCATGTGCGAGCGCCGGACCAGCAGCGATCGACTGAGCGAGCTGGCCGGTTTCAGGACGAGTAGTGTGCGTCGACTAGTCCGTTACAAACGAGCGTCCGTTTTGTTTATGGCTCTTTCCGTCGTTTTTTCGCTCGCTCGCCTCCCTTTCCGCGTCTGTCTCTCTTCTGCTTTTTTCCTTTTTGTGCGTTCGTCTAGTTGGACGCGTCGACAACGGCTGCAGCAAATTAATATCGATATCGGCTCGGAGCGTCCGGCTATTCGGGGCTGGTGATAGTGATGCGGCAGGGGACAGAGGTCGTGCGGAGGTGGGGCTACAGAGGGAGAGAGAGGGCATGGGACGGATGGAAGACTCGGGTCGACGCGTCCGCGGTGGATCCAGCTGCGGTTTTGCAAATCATCGGGAAATTAATTACATTTCCGCGTCGCGGAACGAGTCGATATCGAGTGGCGCGTACGGTTCATAATCGATCGGCAGGACTTTTCGCGTGCGAAAAGCCGCAACTCGCGCGTGGATATTAACGCGGATGATGCCGTGGCCTGTAAAACGGCCAGGATGAAGCGCGCGCGCTGCCCGACTGCGGCTCTTTCGCCGTGTCCGATGCACGCGCGCAGTTGTAATCCGAAGGTCGATCAAAGGTCGATTACAGGCACCGGCAGCGTTCATCCGGACGGAACTCGGCGAATTTGGTGAAAGGCTTGCTTAGTTAAAGGCGCTCCGTAATCTGCCGTTCGGTCGCGATGAAAATATTCAATCAATCCTCGGGACAATGCATTTTCACTCCTTCATCGACTCCCCCTATCGCCTATCGGTATTTCTTGTTTATCAAAATCGATCGCGCCCATTATTTCTGACAAACACTCGAACCTTATACTGCTTAATTGACACTCAATTTTGACGATCGGACAGGCGAGAACGGTAGTTTCGAATAACGAACTTTCGGAAAGTACTTCTCGCGGATAAGGGTACTGGCTGTCCTCGTTTCACCGACCCGCCGTATAAACCAAAACGTGCAACGATCATAAAGCACGTAATAAGTGGTCGCGGAGTGTGCGACGGGGTTAGTTTGAAAAGTCGAGGGACATGCCGTGGCGTGCGGGCTTATCAAAAACTGTGATAATGTAAAACAGCGCGGACATCAATGATGCATTCATCGCGCATGTTTTGCAATCGATCGCGGGAGCGTCCATGCGCAAGAAGCACCGTTGTTGCGACGCTGATTCGTATAAAGGTTGCGACGAGCGACACGAACTCGGCCCTGGGAGGCGGGACGATGCATTATTAGCATCGTGCCGCGAAAAGGAAAGCGGGTCCGGACCCGGAGTAATACGCCGGCAAATAAATTGGACAGCCGGATTGGCCGAAATAGACGTAGATGTTTTAATCGTCGCCGAACAAGAGATGCGCCGACAAACGATTATTGCCTCTGGGGTAGGAAAAAAGCCAGTGGCTTATAGGGAAACAAACGAAGGGGCGTGCACGTATGTCCGCGTAATATGTACACGCTATGTTCCCTGGATTAACTAACAGAACGTACAAGCTGAAAATTGAACAGTAACATGCAATATATGGACGTAAGGATAAGATTAATGACCGGTTTGTCGGCAACATCAAATATAGGATGCTAAACAGAGAATATTGAGTATAGGAATAGAGTTTATTATAGAGTTTGTGATACGTGAGTGTGTCTTTTCATTGTCGTCAGGAGAGATGATTAAGCATTGTGTTTCATATTTTTTTGTCGCTAGAATATCCGACATATTATACCGGTGCTTGTGTAATAAAAAATGCTACGATCGTTATGTAAATATGCAGGAAAAGTCATAGCGTAATAATTGTAGATGATAATAGCTTGACACGTAACACGTTCGTGCGCATACTAAAGAGACCGTAATGTTTCTCATATTGATTGCGCTATCTTCTCGAACAATAGCTTTGCATTGAGTTAAGGAAAGGTAAGAACAGTAGTTGGACCTGGCCACCTCGTCCACGGACATTTTTATTTCGAGTTTAAGCCGGCCTCGGGTTCAGAGACGATCAATCACGGCCGTTAGATCGACATTAAGCCAAGAGTCTCGAGCCAAGTTGGCTTAAAATTTTATCGAAGGAAGAGAGAGCGCTTGCGTAAAGCGTCCTGCAGTACGAGGATTCTCGTTGCAGTGTTCGGGCTTTGCTTCGTGACTTAATTAAGTGTCAGTCGTCCGCCAATATCCAGCCATAAAATTCACGAACGTCCGTTCTTTCACTCACAGACCACACCGACGCGCAATTCTTCACATCGACAATTATATCAACATATACCCGGGAGTATCTTGTTGACAGAAAACCTATCAACAACGTCCTCCCCCGCAACGTCATGGTGGACAAATATATTATTATTATGGTGGTACCGCGCGACCTATACAACATATAGGAATCGCAAATCTTACAAAACATTCTCTTCCCTGAAACCTCGTTATCTCGAAGTGCATCGCACAGAGGATCTGCGGAGGCCGATTCCAAGTAGAACAGATACGTAGACGCGCCGGCAAGTGGAAGGCAACTATTCACACTGCGGCAGACGCCACCGAAGTCGGCCGCTGTACCGGCGCACAGTACCGCCGCGGAAGGTATTAAAAGCGGCAGTAATTAAGGGAGAAAATTTCCCCTCCAATTAATTCAGCCCTCCGCCGGAACTGCGCCGGCCGGCCGCGCGCCGCGCGCCGCATTGGGTCGGAGAGTCTCGAGAGGAAGTCGAATTGGAGGTTCGTTACAGTCGACGCCGTTCGCGGCGCCGGTGACGAACGCGCCGGTGCCCGCTCCTCGATCCTCGACACGGCACTCTTTTTCAGGCCGACCGGCCGCCATCTGTTCCGCATGTTTCGAGATTTGCGCGAAATCTCGGACCATTATCGGGGCCGAACGTCATTGCAATGCCCGCGCACTCCGCGAGTGGCAGGGCATGCGGCGAGCACGAAGGCTGCCGGGGAGAGTACGGTTCGATCGTCTCGCGACGAGGCAAACGCGACGACGACGCCAGGATCAATCTGCCTAAAAGTAGTTTGTCCTAGTTTTTGTCCTCCTTCTCGAGATTTTAGTCAGTACGTTTAGTCCGCTCTCTCTCTCTCTCTCTCTTTCTTAGCTCCCTCTCTGCTTTCCTACTCTTCATGGGTCGCGAGCGGCGACTTTGTGCTCGGTAAAAGCTAACCGTCTAGGCTGTTTTCTCTCATTCCCTTTCTGGCCTTTATACGTTGACTTCTTTGAAATCTTCCCGGGAGACCTTTTTCGCCGCTCCGCTTCTCACCGGCCGCCTATATTTCTCTTGCGCCCTTTCTCTCTCCCTCTCGCTCACCTTCTCCTCCATTTGCCGTGCTCTTCACAAGAATAACGGCGCAATTGTGGCGGTTACGGTTGTCCGCAGCGTGATCCTGATTGGATGAACGTGTGCGCGCAAGCTTTCCGCATATTTGGCCGCTAAAAAATTAGTCATGCTACGTGCCTGTTTGGACACGGTCAGAGGCGTGCCGCCGCTGTCACGCCGACTTCCCCTAACGCCGAGGGGAGAGTCGATGAAAAATTAATCGATTGGAAGATTGACACGAGGCGAGATTAGAAGCGAATTAGCATCGCGTTCGAATGCCGTGAGGGATCGATGAAGCGCGAACACGGACTGCGCGGCTCGATCATCGATTATTACAACAGGCTCATGTTACTTATCGGTTCATTATCGATCCGCAGACTGTTCGGAACTATGATCATTCATCCCCGCGAAACTGTTTATCGTGCTCAATAACCATGCTCGAGTGGCACTGCCGTAAGAGATAATTGCGGACGTAGAGTAATTAAATCTCTTAACAGGTTGTCAACGTTTAGGATTGCGGCGTCAAACTTGGATGTCCAAACAATATCGAGATCCTATTAACCGTCAGCTACGACACATAGCCAGTCGTCACGTGGAACGAATGTGCGCGTTGACGAGATTTGAAACGTCAATCGAAAAGTCACCATGTACGCCCTGTCATTATTTCTCTATTTTGCAGAAACCTCATCGTTGGAAATATTGCATCGGGAGTGCTTAAAAATGATTACTCCATACGTTCCTCGACCACGTCCGACGTCTTTCGTTCACAAATACTTATACGCGTGAGCTTGAATGCACGAAGGATTTTGCTGAACGATCAGAGCGAGCGAGTTCCGAAGATCGGTCGATGGAAAGACCGTGGCCGCGTGTTCGATAAGCCGTGAACGTACGGTTTACACTGGCACGCGCGCACACATACGCGGCCGGGACACTTCGAGGCCGTGTGTGACGCGTGTACAATGTACAGCTTAGATGGTGTCAGTCGTACTATGAAAGACTCTGCAGTCTGCACTCAACCCCGTCCTTCTCGTCTGAACTTTTATAGACTCTGTATATTGCAGAGACTGAGTTATGTAGGGTCTGTATGTATGAAGGCTACATAATGCAGAGTTTATGTAGCACAGTGGCTACGTAATATGGAATCGCTGTATTATTATACAGTTTTCATGAGGAATAGCGAATTTCGATGCAACTATGATATCCATGCTGCGCTCATCGGACTAATAACACTATGGCCTTAATTAAGCCGAGATCAGTATACTATGCAACGCCGATGCCACTGGCGCGAACATCGAAAATGGAGAGATAGAGAAGGAGTGTACACATCCATACCTTGAAACTTGAGGTCAGTACGTGATTCGTCGAGAAACGTGACACCGACATTATAAAATTATGCCTGACCTTGACACTCATAAAAACTCCGATATTATAGAATCTAAGTAGCGTAAAATCTATATATCGTACACGTACAGTCTGCGTATCAAAAGAGTTGCACATTGTAAACGACACGAAGTGTGCTTGCTGTGCGGCCACACGATACGCACTGCAAAGTTAATCGCATTATGAACTTCTCACTTATGATTATCATACAACGAGCGCGGAAGGGGGAGGAAAGGGCACCCCACGTTTTATCCGGTGACCGTGTTTGTAGCATCGAAACTCAACCAGTGTACGTGCGGTACACGCGTGGCCGGAATAAAACGATAAGTGGGACGCTCGATTGATACAGGATTAATAATAGCACGAAATAAGCAGACAAGCTGCCGCGTGAGCTACTATTAATCGCTCTATTGTTACGATCAATACGTCCATGTTGCAGTGGCAATATGACGCCAGGTAATAAATACGCCGCATCGGTATGCATATTATTAGTGGTTGGCATTCGCGAACGATATCCTCCGATTCTCTGGATAGTTCAATCTGTCGCTCCCCATTATTGTCGCGGCGAGTGCTGCGTGTGTACGCATATATACGCGGTTACATAGGTACATATGTGTGTACATATCTTACATTGACAGCGTCGACAATTGCCTACGGCATCGGATTGATGTGAGAGCATGGGAATCGCGTTATTCGTGAATGTTATTTTACCGCCACGACCAGGTGCGTCGTGCAATTTCGTTCTCGGTGACCGATTTTGATGGATTTTATGAATGGTCGGATTTTCATACGCTACCGGCGATGAATATTTTAATTTACGTGCGACTCGTCGCAATCGATACATACGATACTTCTGCACGATACGTATGCCAGCGGATATACGCTGGCGCTCATAATTATTCGAACGATAGCATTTTCTGGTTCACTTTGAATTCGATAGAAAGGTTCGCCTGAGTAACATAAATGCTTTGTTCGGATACGTTGTTTGTGTATAGTTTCATCTGTATGGTAACAATACCGTATATTTCAATTTAATAAATATTTTTCGCAGTGTATATGTTCTTGGCGTATATCGTTAGAATAATTGTGAGAGGTACATGGCGGCGAGTATAGTGAAATCATTTAATAGGTCAGTTTCTATTATTGTCACCATTCACGCGTCCCGATTAACTCGCGATCGTATTTTGAATCAGTGTAGTTACGTTAGAACGTCAATACCTGCAGATCCCGTTTGCATGAGATGAGCTATTCTATTTAACATGATCAATGTACATATTCATATTGCGAATGCAAATACACACGCTGCATACTATCCATTATATCATCTGCAAATGTCGAGTAG